>CAWUFW010010862.1:0-660727 GCA_963921515.1 Calotriton arnoldi | reverse complement strand
TGGACAGAATGCAGAACAATGTCATACATTCACCCCAGTACAGAGATCTGGGCCTAAATCCATCGTTTTTTTGCTCACCATGCCATTCCAGTTTGAACCCAGCCATATGCAAATCAGTCTTGACCCTGTGCCTCATGGGAACAGTCCAGCCCGAACTGCCAAGCCAGGTCCTCCCTGGACTGGAAACAAGCATCCTAGGACCGGTTTCGGGGTTTCACCCCTCTTCAGCCAGGATAGCTTGATTCCAGTGGCATGGAGAGCACGGGACCCACGTCTGGGCATACCCGTCCCACTCGGGGTGACAAATGCAAAAACAACAGTTGATGGACAGAATGCAGAACAATGTCATACATTCACCCCAGTACAGAGATCTGGGCCTAAATCCATCAGCTTTTTGCTCACCATGCCATTCCAGCTTGAACCCAGCCATGTGCAACTCAGCCTTGACCCTGTGCCTCATGGGAACAGTCCAGCCCGAACTGCTGCCAGGTCCCCCTGGACTGGAAACAAGCATCCTAGGACCGGCTTCGGGGTTTCACCCTCTTCAGCCAGGATAGCTTGATTCCAGTGGCATGGAGAGCACGGGACCCACGCCTGGGCGTACCCGGCCCCACTCGGGCAGACAAATGCAAAAACAACAATTGATGGACAGAATGCAGAACAATGTCATACATTCACCCCAGTACAGAGATCTGGGCCTAACCATCGCTTTTTGCTCACCATGCCATTCCAGCTTGAACCCAGCCATGTGCAAATCAGTCTTGACCCTGTGCCTCATGGGAACAGTCCAGCCCGAACTGCTGCCAGGTCCCCCTGGACTGGAAACAAGCATCCTAGGACCGGCTTCGGGGTTTCACCCTCTTCAGCCAGGATAGCTTGATTCCAGTGGCATGGAGAGCACGGGACCCACGCCTGGGCATACCCGCCCCACTCGGGTGACAAATGCAAAAACAACAATTGATGGACAGAATGCAGAACAATGTCATACATTCACCCCAGTACAGAGATCTGGGCCTAAATCCATCGTTTTTTTGCTCACCATGCCATTCCAGCTTGAACCCAGCCATGTGCAAATCAGTCTTGACCCTGTGCCTCATGGGAACAGTCCAGCCCGAACTGCCAAGCCAGGTCCCCCTGGACTGGAAACAAGCATCCTAGGACCGGTTTCGGGTTTCACCTCTTCAGCCAGGATAGCTTGATTCCAGTGGCATGGAGAGCACGGGACCCACGCCTGGGCATACCCGGTCCCACTCGGGTGACAAATGCAAAAATAACAATTGATGGACAGAATGCAGAACAATGTCATACATTCACCCCAGTACAGAGATCTGGGCCTAAATCCATCGTTTTTTTGCTCACCATGCCATTCCAGTTTGAACCCAGCCATGTGCAAATCAGTCTTGACCCTGTGCCTCATGGGAACAGTCCAGCCCGAACTGCCAAGCCAGGTCCCCTGGACTGGAAACAAGCATCCTAGGACCGGTTTCGGGTTTCACCCTCTTCAGCCAGGATAGCTTGATTCCAGTGGCATGGAGAGCACGGGACCCACGCTCTGGGCATACCCGTCCCACTCGGGTGACAAATGCAAAATAACAATTGATGGACAGAATGCAGAACAATGTCATACATTCACCCCAGTACAGAGATCTGGGCCTAAACCATCGTTTTTTTGCTCACCATGCCATTCCAGTTTGAACCCAGCCATGTGCAAATCAGTCTTGACTCCTGTGCCTCATGGGAACAGTCCAGCCCGAACTGCCAAGCCAGGTCCCCCTGGACTGGAAACAAGCATCCTAGGACCGGCTTCGGGTTTCACCCCTCTTCAGCCAGGATAGCTTGATTCCAGTGGCATGGAGAGCACGGGACCCACGCTCTGGGCATACCCGTCCCACTCCGGGTGACAAATGCAAAATAACAATTGATGGACAGAATGCAGAACAATGTCATACATTCACCCCAGTACAGAGATCTGGGCCTAAACCATCGTTTTTTTGCTCACCATGCCATTCCAGTTTGAACCCAGCCATGTGCAAATCAGTCTTGACCCTGTGCTCATGGGAACAGTCCAGCCCGAACTGCCAAGCCAGGTCCCCCTGGACTGGAAACAAGCATCCTAGGACCGGTTTCGGGTTTCACCCCCTTCAGCCAGGATAGCTTGATTCCAGTGGCATGGAGAGCACGGGACCCACGCTCTGGGCATACCCGTCCCACTGGGTGACAAATGCAAAATAACAATTGATGGACAGAATGCAGAACAATGTCATACATTCACCCCAGTACAGAGATCTGGGCCTAAATCCATCGTTTTTTTGCTCACCATGCCATTCCAGTTTGAACCCAGCCATGTGCAAATCAGTCTTGACCCTGTGCCTCATGGGAACAGTCCAGCCCGAACTGCCAAGCCAGGTCCCCCTGGACTGGAAACAAGCATCCTAGGACCGGTTTCGGGGTTTCACCCTCTTCAGCCAGGATAGCTTGATTCCAGTGGCATGGAGAGCACGGGACCCACGTCTGGGCGTACCCGTCCCACTCGGGTGACAAATGCAAAAATAACAATTGATGGACAGAATGCAGAACAATGTCATACATTCACCCCAGTACAGAGATCTGGGCCTAAATCCATCGTTTTTTGCTCACCATGCCATTCCAGTTTGAACCCAGCCATGTGCAAATCAGTCTTGACCCTGTGCCTCATGGGAACAGTCCAGCCCGAACTGCCAAGCCAGGTCCCCCTGGACTGGAAACAAGCATCCTAGGACCGGTTTCGGGGTTTCACCCTCTTCAGCCAGGATAGCTTGATTCCAGTGGCATGGAGAGCACGGGACCCACGTCTGGGCATACCCGTCCCACTCGGGTGACAAATGCAAAAATAACAATTGATGGACAGAATGCAGAACAATGTCATACATTCACCCCAGTACAGAGATCTGGGCCTAAATCCATCGTTTTTTTGCTCACCATGCCATTCCAGTTTGAACCCAGCCATGTGCAAATCAGTCTTGACCCTGTGCCTCATGGGAACAGTCCAGCCCGAACTGCCAAGCCAGGTCCCCCTGGACTGGAAACAAGCATCCTAGGACCGGTTTCGGGTTTCACCCTCTTCAGCCAGGATAGCTTGATTCCAGTGGCATGGAGAGCACGGGACCCACGTCTGGGCATACCCGTCCCACTCGGGGTGACAAATGCAAAAATAACAATTGATGGACAGAATGCAGAACAATGTCATACATTCACCCCAGTACAGAGATCTGGGCCTAAATCCATCGTTTTTTTGCTCACCATGCCATTCCAGTTTGAACCCAGCCATGTGCAAATCAGTCTTGACCCTGTGCCTCATGGGAACAGTCCAGCCCGAACTGCCAAGCCAGGTCCCCCTGGACTGGAAACAAGCATCCTAGGACCGGTTTCGGGGTTTCACCCTCTTCAGCCAGGATAGCTTGATTCCAGTGGCATGGAGAGCACGGGACCCACGTCTGGGCATACCCGTCCCACTCGGGGTGACAAATGCAAAAATAACAATTGATGGACAGAATGCAGAACAATGTCATACATTCACCCCAGTACAGAGATCTGGGCCTAAATCCATCGTTTTTTTGCTCACCATGCCATTCCAGTTTGAACCCAGCCATGTGCAAATCAGTCTTGACCCTGTGCCTCATGGGAACAGTCCAGCCCGAACTGCCAAGCCAGGTCCCCCTGGACTGGAAACAAGCATCCTAGGACCGGTTTCGGGTTTCACCCTCTTCAGCCAGGATAGCTTGATTCCAGTGGCATGGAGAGCACGGGACCCACGTCTGGGCATACCCGTCCCACTCGGGGTGACAAATGCAAAAATAACAATTGATGGACAGAATGCAGAACAATGTCATACATTCACCCCAGTACAGAGATCTGGGCCTAAATCCATCGTTTTTGCTCACCATGCCATTCCAGTTTGAACCCAGCCATGTGCAAATCAGTCTTGACCCTGTGCCTCATGGGAACAGTCCAGCCCGAACTGCCAAGCCAGGTCCCCCTGGACTGGAAACAAGCATCCTAGGACCGGTTTCGGGGTTTCACCCCTCTTCAGCCAGGATAGCTTGATTCCAGTGGCATGGAGAGCACGGGACCCACGTCTGGGCATACCCGTCCCACTCGGGTGACAAATGCAAAAATAACAATTGATGGACAGAATGCAGAACAATGTCATACATTCACCCCAGTACAGAGATCTGGGCCTAAATCCATCGTTTTTTGCTCACCATGCCATTCCAGTTTGAACCCAGCCATGTGCAAATCAGTCTTGACCCTGTGCCTCATGGGAACAGTCCAGCCCGAACTGCCAAGCCAGGTCCCCCTGGACTGGAAACAAGCATCCTAGGACCGGTTTCGGGGTTTCACCCCTCTTCAGCCAGGATAGCTTGATTCCAGTGGCATGGAGAGCACGGGACCCACGTCTGGGCATACCCGTCCCACTCGGGGTGACAAATGCAAAAATAACAATTGATGGACAGAATGCAGAACAATGTCATACATTCACCCCAGTACAGAGATCTGGGCCTAAATCCATCGTTTTTTTGCTCACCATGCCATTCCAGTTTGAACCCAGCCATGTGCAAATCAGTCTTGACCCTGTGCCTCATGGGAACAGTCCAGCCCGAACTGCCAAGCCAGGTCCCCCTGGACTGGAAACAAGCATCCTAGGACCGGTTTCGGGTTTCACCCCTCTTCAGCCAGGATAGCTTGATTCCAGTGGCATGGAGAGCACGGGACCCACGTCTGGGCATACCCGTCCCACTCGGGGTGACAAATGCAAAAATAACAATTGATGGACAGAATGCAGAACAATGTCATACATTCACCCCAGTACAGAGATCTGGGCCTAAATCCATCGTTTTTTGCTCACCATGCCATTCCAGTTTGAACCCAGCCATGTGCAAATCAGTCTTGACCCTGTGCCTCATGGGAACAGTCCAGCCCGAACTGCCAAGCCAGGTCCCCCTGGACTGGAAACAAGCATCCTAGGACCGGTTTCGGGGTTTCACCCCTCTTCAGCCAGGATAGCTTGATTCCAGTGGCATGGAGAGCACGGGACCCACGTCTGGGCATACCCGTCCCACTCGGGGTGACAAATGCAAAAATAACAATTGATGGACAGAATGCAGAACAATGTCATACATTCACCCCAGTACAGAGATCTGGGCCTAAATCCATCGTTTTTTGCTCACCATGCCATTCCAGTTTGAACCCAGCCATGTGCAAATCAGTCTTGACCCTGTGCCTCATGGGAACAGTCCAGCCCGAACTGCCAAGCCAGGTCCCCCTGGACTGGAAACAAGCATCCTAGGACCGGTTTCGGGGTTTCACCCCTCTTCAGCCAGGATAGCTTGATTCCAGTGGCATGGAGAGCACGGGACCCACGTCTGGGCATACCCGTCCCACTCGGGGTGACAAATGCAAAAATAACAATTGATGGACAGAATGCAGAACAATGTCATACATTCACCCCAGTACAGAGATCTGGGCCTAAATCCATCGTTTTTTGCTCACCATGCCATTCCAGTTTGAACCCAGCCATGTGCAAATCAGTCTTGACCCTGTGCCTCATGGGAACAGTCCAGCCCGAACTGCCAAGCCAGGTCCCCCTGGACTGGAAACAAGCATCCTAGGACCGGTTTCGGGTTTCACCCCTCTTCAGCCAGGATAGCTTGATTCCAGTGGCATGGAGAGCACGGGACCCACGTCTGGGCATACCCGTCCCACTCGGGTGACAAATGCAAAAATAACAATTGATGGACAGAATGCAGAACAATGTCATACATTCACCCCAGTACAGAGATCTGGGCCTAAATCCATCGTTTTTTGCTCACCATGCCATTCCAGTTTGAACCCAGCCATGTGCAAATCAGTCTTGACCCTGTGCCTCATGGGAACAGTCCAGCCCGAACTGCCAAGCCAGGTCCCCCTGGACTGGAAACAAGCATCCTAGGACCGGTTTCGGGGTTTCACCCCTCTTCAGCCAGGATAGCTTGATTCCAGTGGCATGGAGAGCACGGGACCCACGTCTGGGCATACCCGTCCCACTCGGGGTGACAAATGCAAAAATAACAATTGATGGACAGAATGCAGAACAATGTCATACATTCACCCCAGTACAGAGATCTGGGCCTAAATCCATCGTTTTTTGCTCACCATGCCATTCCAGTTTGAACCCAGCCATGTGCAAATCAGTCTTGACCCTGTGCCTCATGGGAACAGTCCAGCCCGAACTGCCAAGCCAGGTCCCCCTGGACTGGAAACAAGCATCCTAGGACCGGTTTCGGGGTTTCACCCCTCTTCAGCCAGGATAGCTTGATTCCAGTGGCATGGAGAGCACGGGACCCACGTCTGGGCATACCCGTCCCACTCGGGGTGACAAATGCAAAAATAACAATTGATGGACAGAATGCAGAACAATGTCATACATTCACCCCAGTACAGAGATCTGGGCCTAAATCCATCGTTTTTTTGCTCACCATGCCATTCCAGTTTGAACCCAGCCATGTGCAAATCAGTCTTGACCCTGTGCCTCATGGGAACAGTCCAGCCCGAACTGCCAAGCCAGGTCCCCCCTGGACTGGAAACAAGCATCCTAGGACCGGTTTCGGGGTTTCACCCCTCTTCAGCCAGGATAGCTTGATTCCAGTGGCATGGAGAGCACGGGACCCACGTCTGGGCATACCCGTCCCACTCGGGGTGACAAATGCAAAAATAACAATTGATGGACAGAATGCAGAACAATGTCATACATTCACCCCAGTACAGAGATCTGGGCCTAAATCCATCGTTTTTTGCTCACCATGCCATTCCAGTTTGAACCCAGCCATGTGCAAATCAGTCTTGACCCTGTGCCTCATGGGAACAGTCCAGCCCGAACTGCCAAGCCAGGTCCCCCTGGACTGGAAACAAGCATCCTAGGACCGGTTTCGGGGTTTCACCCCTCTTCAGCCAGGATAGCTTGATTCCAGTGGCATGGAGAGCACGGGACCCACGTCTGGGCATACCCGTCCCACTCGGGGTGACAAATGCAAAAATAACAATTGATGGACAGAATGCAGAACAATGTCATACATTCACCCCAGTACAGAGATCTGGGCCTAAATCCATCGTTTTTTGCTCACCATGCCATTCCAGTTTGAACCCAGCCATGTGCAAATCAGTCTTGACCCTGTGCCTCATGGGAACAGTCCAGCCCGAACTGCCAAGCCAGGTCCCCCTGGACTGGAAACAAGCATCCTAGGACCGGTTTCGGGGTTTCACCCTCTTCAGCCAGGATAGCTTGATTCCAGTGGCATGGAGAGCACGGGACCCACGTCTGGGCATACCCGTCCCACTCGGGTGACAAATGCAAAAATAACAATTGATGGACAGAATGCAGAACAATGTCATACATTCACCCCAGTACAGAGATCTGGGCCTAAATCCATCGCTTTTTGCTCACCATGCCATTCCAGTTTGAACCCAGCCATGTGCAAATCAGTCTTGACCCTGTGCCTCATGGGAACAGTCCAGCCCGAACTGCCAAGCCAGGTCCCCCTGGACTGGAAACAAGCATCCTAGGACCGGTTTCGGGGTTTCACCCCTCTTCAGCCAGGATAGCTTGATTCCAGTGGCATGGAGAGCACGGGACCCACGTCTGGGCATACCCGTCCCACTCGGGGTGACAAATGCAAAAATAACAATTGATGGACAGAATGCAGAACAATGTCATACATTCACCCCAGTACAGAGATCTGGGCCTAAATCCATCGCTTTTTTGCTCACCATGCCATTCCAGTTTGAACCCAGCCATGTGCAAATCAGTCTTGACCCTGTGCCTCATGGGAACAGTCCAGCCCGAACTGCCAAGCCAGGTCCCCCTGGACTGGAAACAAGCATCCTAGGACCGGTTTCGGGGTTTCACCCCTCTTCAGCCAGGATAGCTTGATTCCAGTGGCATGGAGAGCACGGGACCCACGTCTGGGCATACCCGTCCCACTCGGGGTGACAAATGCAAAAATAACAATTGATGGACAGAATGCAGAACAATGTCATACATTCACCCCAGTACAGAGATCTGGGCCTAAATCCATCGTTTTTTGCTCACCATGCCATTCCAGTTTGAACCCAGCCATGTGCAAATCAGTCTTGACCCTGTGCCTCATGGGAACAGTCCAGCCCGAACTGCCAAGCCAGGTCCTCCTGGACTGGAAACAAGCATCCTAGGACCGGTTTCGGGGTTTCACCCCTCTTCAGCCAGGATAGCTTGATTCCAGTGGCATGGAGAGCACGGGACCCACGTCTGGGCATACCCGTCCCACTCGGGGTGACAAATGCAAAAATAACAATTGATGGACAGAATGCAGAACAATGTCATACATTCACCCCAGTACAGAGATCTGGGCCTAAATCCATCGTTTTTTTGCTCACCATGCCATTCCAGTTTGAACCCAGCCATGTGCAAATCAGTCTTGACCCTGTGCCTCATGGGAACAGTCCAGCCCGAACTGCCAAGCCAGGTCCCCCCTGGACTGGAAACAAGCATCCTAGGACCGGTTTCGGGGTTTCACCCCTCTTCAGCCAGGATAGCTTGATTCCAGTGGCATGGAGAGCACGGGACCCACGTCTGGGCATACCCGTCCCACTCAGGGTGCATATGGCCATGTCTGAACTGGGGTGGTGGAGTGAGCTAAAGAATGATGATGGATTAAACCCAGATCACTTGACTGGGGGTGAGTGTTTGATTGGCTCAAACGCTCCGTCCATCATCCCCTTTGGTATCGCTTGGTCGCCCTAAGTTGGCGAGGGTATGCCCAGACGTGGGTCCCTTGCTCACTTTGCCACTGGATTCAAGCAAGCCTGGCTGATGACGGCTGAAATGCCAGAAACCGGTCCTAGGATGCTTGTTTCCGGTCCAGGGAAGACATGGCTTGGCAGTTCGGGCTGGACTGTTCCCATGAGGCACAGGGTCAGACTGATTTGCATATGGCCATGTCTGAACTGGGGTGGTGGAGTGAGCTAAAGAATGATGATGGATTAAACCCAGATCACTTGACTGGGGGTGAGTGTTTGATTGGCTCAAACGTTCCGTCCATCATCCCCTTTTGTATCGCTTTGGTCGCCCTAAGTTGGCGGGGGTATGCCCAGATGTGGGTCCCTTGCTCACTTTGCCACTGGATTCAAGCAAGCCTGGCTGATGACGGCTGAAATGCCAGAAACCGGTCCTAGGATGCTTGTTTCCGGTCCAGGGAAGACATGGCTTGGCAGTTCGGGCTGGACTGTTCCCATGAGGCACAGGGTCAGACTGATTTGCATATGGCCATGTCTGAACTGGGGTGGTGGAGTGAGCTAAAGAATGATGATGGATTAAACCCAGATCACTTGACTGGGGGTGAGTGTTTGATTGGCTCAAACGCTCCGTCCATCATCCCCTTTGTATCGCTTTGGTCGCCCTAAGTTGGCGGGGGTTTGCCCAGACGTGGGTCCCTTGCTCACTTTGCCACTGGATTCAAGCAAGCCTGGCTGATGACGGCTGAAATGCCAGAAACTGGTCCTAGGATGCTTGTTTCCGGTCCAGGGAAGACATGGCTTGGCAGTTCGGGCTGGACTGTTCCCATGAGGCACAGGGTCAGACTGATTTGCATATGGCCATGTCTGAACTGGGGTGGTGGAGTGAGCTAAAGAATGATGATGGATTAAACCCAGATCACTTGACTGGGGGTGAGTGTTTGATTGGCTCAAACGCTCCGTCCATCATCCCCTTTGTATCGCTTTGGTCGCCCTAAGTTGGCGGGGGTATGCCCAGACGTGGGTCCCTTGCTCACTTTGCCACTGGATTCAAGCAAGCCTGGCTGATGACGGCTGAAATGCCAGAAACCGGTCCTAGGATGCTTGTTTCCGGTCCAGGGAAGACATGGCTTGGCAGTTCGGGCTGGACTGTTCCCATGAGGCACAGGGTCAGACTGATTTGCATATGGCCATGTCTGAACTGGGGTGGTGGAGTGAGCTAAAGAATGATGATGGATTAAACCCAGATCACTTGACTGGGGGTGAGTGTTTGATTGGCTCAAACGCTCCGTCCATCATCCCCTTTTGTATCGCTTTGGTCGCCCTAAGTTGGCGGGGTATGCCCAGACGTGGGTCCCTTGCTCACTTTGCCACTGGATTCAAGCAAGCCTGGCTGATGACGGCTGAAATGCCAGAAACCGGTCCTAGGATGCTTGTTTCCGGTCCAGGGAAGACATGGCTTGGCAGTTCGGGCTGGACTGTTCCCATGAGGCACAGGGTCAGACTGATTTGCATATGGCCATGTCTGAACTGGGGTGGTGGAGTGAGCTAAAGAATGATGATGGATTAAACCCAGATCACTTGACTGGGGGTGAGTGTTTGATTGGCTCAAACGCTCCGTCCATCATCCCCTTTTGTATCGCTTTGGTCGCCCTAAGTTGGCGGGGTATGCCCAGACGTGGGTCCCTTGCTCACTTTGCCACTGGATTCAAGCAAGCCTAGCTGATGACGGCTGAAATGCCAGAAACCGGTCCTAGGATGCTTGTTTCCGGTCCAGGGAAGACATGGCTTGGCAGTTCGGGCTGGACTGTTCCCATGAGGCACAGGGTCAGACTGATTTGCATATGGCCATGTCTGAACTGGGGTGGTGGAGTGAGCTAAAGAATGATGATGGATTAAACCCAGATCACTTGACTGGGGGTGAGTGTTTGATTGGCTCAAACGTTCCGTCCATCATCCCCTTTTGTATCGCTTTGGTCGCCCTAAGTTGGCGGGGGTATGCCCAGACGTGGGTCCCTTGCTCACTTTGCCACTGGATTCAAGCAAGCCTGGCTGATGACGGCTGAAATGCCAGAAACCGGTCCTAGGATGCTTGTTTCCGGTCCAGGGAAGACATGGCTTGGCAGTTCGGGCTGGACTGTTCCCATGAGGCACAGGGTCAGACTGATTTGCATATGGCCATGTCTGAACTGGGGTGGTGGAGTGAGCTAAAGAATGATGATGGATTAAACCCAGATCACTTGACTGGGGGTGAGTGTTTGATTGGCTCAAACGTTCCGTCCATCATCCCCTTTTGTATCGCTTTGGTCGCCCTAAGTTGGCGGGGGTATGCCCAGACGTGGGTCCCTTGCTCACTTTGCCACTGGATTCAAGCAAGCCTGGCTGATGACGGCTGAAATGCCAGAAACCGGTCCTAGGATGCTTGTTTCCGGTCCAGGGAAGACATGGCTTGGCAGTTCGGGCTGGACTGTTCCCATGAGGCACAGGGTCAGACTGATTTGCATATGGCCATGTCTGAACTGGGGTGGTGGAGTGAGCTAAAGAATGATGATGGATTAAACCCAGATCACTTGACTGGGGGTGAGTGTTTGATTGGCTCAAACGTTCCGTCCATCATCCCCTTTTGTATGACAAAAGGAGAATACACAGCCTACTGCCTACATCCCCTGGCCGGCAGAGCGTATCTTGAATGTCTGTACACAGCGCTGTTGCCACAACCCGGAGGCCGGCCGCGTATGAAAGTAGGTTATCTGAGTAGATGTTTGCCTCCTCCATTTTCTCCCCATAAACCCAAAAACCAAACAACTGACCAACTGCAGGAAAAACCCCCCCATCCCTCCCCACCCAGCCCCTCCACCCCCCTCCCCCGAACCGATGTGCTGACGAGTCACGTTAATGATCCCTGTTTAGGAAAGAACCTTAATGATTTGTGTCTGGGGCATCCTCCTCTGATTGCATTTCGACAAGCCGCAGAAGACGAAGATATTTCGGGCAAGTCACTTCATTCAGCTCCGTTGACAACAGTGACAGAAGTGGGCGCCAGGTGGTTTGTAAGGAACTTGCTGAGTTTGTAAGTGTCGCCTGGATGCGTTCCATACCCACAATGTACCATAATTTGTGCAACCACCCCGTGTGCGATGGTCTGGTCTGTGTGCCCCATAGAGAGAGTATGTGGTGTACCACCGCCGCCCCCATAGCCAATTCCATTTGTTTCCCTTTTAGTGACTTCAACGGTAACGTGAGCCCGTTAGGCAGGCCTAGCAGTGTATAGGCTGGGAATTTCGGTCTCAAAACATTTGTCTATGTCGTCTAAAACCTCTTTCCAGTATTCCAGTACTGCGGTGCATTCCCATAAAATGTTTGTCAATGTTCCCTCCTCGTCACAACCCCGCCAGCATGTCGGGCTACGGTCTGGGTTCCCTTTGTGCAGCCTAGCTGGAGTCAGGTACCAATATGTGGCCACCTTTACTGCCGCTTCCCGACTGGCCGTGTTCCGAGCCGTATGAGAGGCCCGATAATAAATGTCGCGCCATTCCTTCTCTGTGAGTTCCCTCCCAATTTCCTTAACCCAACGCCTTTGTCCTGCCGAAGGCACAATTGAACCTGGGGGTCTGAGCATAGAATATAATTCTGAGATCGTTTTCTTGTCTGACGTTTTTGCTCGAAGCCATCTTTCGAAAGTAGTAACCTTCCGGCTGACTAGAGGTCGCACCTCCGGGTGAAGGAGCCAGTGACGAAGTTGAAAGTATTGGAAATGCTGCGGAGCATGGATATCATAGGATTGCTGCGCCTCAGCGAGAGACAAGAATCCCTCTAAGTTAGAGATGGCCTGCGGATTTGCATCCCGTGCTCCGCCATTGGGGGAAGGCTCTCTCATCTAACCCTGTGATAAACTCCGGGTTATTGAATAACGGCGTCATAGGGGAGGGGAAGGATGTAAGGCCTCGTTTTACGGCCACCGTGTCCCAAATGCTTAAGAGTGTGTTCGTAATAGGTGAGCTCTTTAGATACGGAGGTCTGTCCCGCTTCTTTAAAAATGGCACCTTCAATAACGATAGTTTGGCCAGCGCTCTATCCTGAAACAGCCACTTCTTTTCCGATTCCGGGCTACTCCATTCCACTAAGTGCCGGAGTTGGGAGGCCCTATAGTATTCCAAGAAGTTCGGGATGCCCAACCCTCCTTGGTCTAGGGGTCTATGGGAGAGCTCTTTACGCATCCGGGGTCGCGCTCCTGCCCAAGTAAAGTGGTGAACTTCCTTCTGGATCTGTTGAACAATGCCCCTCGGTGGTCTCGCCTGTATGGTCTGGAAGACGTACAGCGCTTTGGGCAAGACGCTCATCTTAACCGCCGCAATCCGACCCAGAAGCGACAGAGGGTGTTTACGCCACTGCTGAAGGCACCTCTGGATCTGGGAGAGGAGCCCCGAGTAGTTCCGTGCAACAGTCTGTGCGACCGTGGGAGCTAGTTCTATACCCAGGTAGGTAAGAGAGTCCCTCGCCGGTAGATCTCCAAAAGATGGGCGTTGTGGGTAAGAGGCGCCTGCGTAGCGGCCCAGGTATAGCAGTGTGGACTTTCCCACATTAATCTTAAAGCCGGAGACTCGGCCGAAGGAGGTCAATTCCTCCAAAAAGGCTGGTACCGAGCGCTCCGGAGTCTCCACGGTCGCCAGGATGTCGTCGGCATAGAGACTTTCTCACCGTGTGCCTCTCCCCCCCAAACGGAATCCCACGTATATTCGGATTGTCTCTGATTTTCTGCGCGAGAGGCTCCACATAGAGCGCGACTAAAAGGGGCGAGAGCGGACACCCCTGTCTCGTGCCCCGATGAATCACGACCGGTCGTGAGGCCGTACCGTTAACTCGGACCGTGGCTAGGGGTTCGTCGTAACAGCTCGCCACCCATGCCCTAAAACGGTCTCCGAGTCCAAAATGTGCCAGCGTGCTGTCCAGGAAGCTCCAATTGACCCGGTCGAACGCTTTTTCTGCGTCCACCGACAGCAGCACAGTGTCCATTTTAGTTCGATGCGCCTTATCAATTAAATGTAATATTAGTTTGGTGTTATCGCTGCCCTGTCGATTATAGATAAAACCGGATTGATCAGGGTCTATGATATGCGGTAGACACGGTCCAAGTCGCGCAGCCAGAACACCAGTAAATACTTTTAGGTCGAGATTGAGGAGGGAGATCGGGCGGTAGGAACTACACCGCGTCTTCTCTTTCCCCGGTTTGGGAATGACCACAATATCCACGGCTAACATGTCTGGGGGGATGGAGCCATGCCCCTGGAAAGTATTGAAGAGTTGTGTTAAAATGGGAGCTAGGAGTGGGCAGAAAGCCTTGTAAAAACCCGCCGAGAACCCGTCCGGACCCGGTGATTTGTGTGGTTTAAGGCGAGCAATGGCCCCTATTACTTCGTCTAACCGAATAGGCGCGTCCAGCGCCTTGGCCTCTGTCTGATCCAAGGCCGTTGTGGATGCCCCCTTGAGATAGTCCTCCCCTTCGTTGGGTGCGTGTACCGACTCCTTGTAAAGAGAAGAGAAGAAATCCCGAAAGGCCTCTGCTATTTCCTCATCCCTGTCAACCTTCATTCCTTTCTCGTTCATTATCTCTGATACTCTATCGCGTTGGACGCGAGCCCTGAGCTTGCTGGCCAGAAGAAGCCCTGTTGTGTCCCCTCCTACATAATACGAGTGCTTGAGCCGAAGAGCCGCATACTCAGCTCTGTCTAGATCAAGAGCTGCCAATTGCGTTCTCGCCGCTTTAACCTGGCGCCAAATCCTGGGAGCGCCCGTACGACTATGAATACGCTCCAGTTCTACCACTTGAGCCGTAAGCTTATCCCTGACCTCCCTACGTTCTCTGGCCTCTGCCGCCGCAATGGCGATTAACTCACCTCGCACCACTGCTTTCAGTGCCCCCCAAAGAGCCGTGAGGGGGGTACCTTCAAGGTCGTTGCGGGTAAAATAGTCAGTGATGCTTTTGTGCAATTGTGTGGCCACCCCCTGTCTCTGAAGCAGGTTTTCTCGCAATCGCCACCGCCCCGGAGTCCTATGTACCGCGGGTAAAGAGAGTGTCATGGTCACCGCGTCATGGTCTGAGAGTGCCGCGGGGATTATATTTACCGTGTCCACTAACGCTGTTGTTTCGGTAGAGCCCATGAGGTAGTCTAGTCTGGCATAGGTACGATGCGCATGAGAGTAGTAGGAGTATTGTGTAAGGTGTGGGTGTATTGTCCTCCATATGTCCTCCAAGCCTCGCTCCCGCAGCCATTCCTTCCCTGCTGAGGAGAGTGCCCCTGTCTGCCCATAGCGTTGACCAGATCTGTCTCCCTCCGCATCCATAACTAAGTTCAGGTCCCCCCCCCACCACCACCAGCCTGTTTTGCGTGGAAAGTACCTCTGAGAGTGCCGTTGTAAGAAATTGCTCTTGTCCCGTATTGGGGGCGTATAGGGAACCCACTACCACTGGAACCCCCCCCACCCAGAATTTGTAGGCGAGCAGCCGTCCTTTTATTTCTGCCACCTTCTCGCTCGCCGAACCCTGAAAGGATTTAGACACCAATATAGCAACCCCAGCCTTTTTCACCGTGGTAGAGGAATAAAATTGGTGAGGAAAGGCTCGAGATCTCATTCGATGCCAATCCTTGGGCAGGAGGTGTGTCTCTTGCAGGAGGCAAATAGACGCCCCCGTGTTTTCCAAATAAGATAGTATGGCCCTTCTTTTAATGGGGTTGTTTAACCCTTTCACGTTAAGGGTGAGTATCTGAATCTTGTGGGTCATCCTAATTGGTTATCCCCTGTCAGGCGTTGAGACTGAAAAAGCAAGCCCTTCGGCTTGACGCTCAATGGGTCCCGCTCTCTAAGCAAAAGGCCCCTGTACATCGGAAGCCCAGAGGTTCCCGGCCCCCTGTAGCACATCGGTTCGTCCCTCCCCCCTCCCTTTCCCCCCAACCCCTCCATCCTACCCCCCTGGCCCTCAACTCCCCCCCCCCACCTCCCCCATGTCCCCTCCCTAACCCCAACAAGAAACCCCAAAAAGAATACCATTGTCCATAGCCCAAGGACCCAACACCTTGGCATGTGGGAAAAACAACAATCGGGGTATATGTGGACCAAGTGTCCCTGGCTCCCCGCCCCCCACCTTTTGCAAATGTAATGCGACACGCCCCCTCCTCGTCCTTCAAATCAGTGCGGCGGGGCAGTGTCTTTTAAGACGGCTTCCAGAGCTGCTTGCCTCTCCTGTGCCATTGTGTCGGAGTCTGGCTTTGCCTCCATTGCAGGGGAGCGTCTACGTCCCACTCTTTGCCACCCGTCCCCCGGTGGTCGTGTCGTGGGATGAGGTGAATCGTCTGTGTTGCGGAATTCGAGGCCCAGGAGCTTACACGTTTCTTCCAATGATCTTAGTTGGTGTAGTTTGCCGTTCCATTTAAAGATCAGTCTAAAGGGGTGCCCCCAGGAGTAGGCTACCTTTTGCTCCCTAAGATGCGTGGTAACGTCACGAAATGATCTCCTCTTTTGCAGTGTTAAGGAGGCCAAGTCCTGGTATAGAGCTAGGGAGTGACCCTGATAGGTGAGGGGATGTTTCAGTCGGGCCTCGCGCAGGATGCGTTCTTTTAGAGGGTAGTCCGGGAGGAAAGCAAGGATATCCGGGGGGGGAGCCGGGGCGCACCGCGGCAGGCCCACCCTGTGTGCGCGGTCAATGCGGCTCTCAAAGGTTTGATCTTCTCCTAGGACATCTCTGAATACCCCCTGCAAGTAGCTTGTCACACTTGTCCCTTCAGATTTCAAGGGGACCCCCCGGACGCGGATGTTGTTTCGCCTGGAGCGATTTTCGAGATCCTCCGCGTGGGCTTGGAGGTTGATTTGTTGCTCCTTGAGGCGAATGACTTCTTGCTGGAGTTGAGCGAGCTCCTCGCCTGTCGCTTGCTCCCTTTCCTCGAGTGCTGCTACCCGTTCCCCCACTGCATCCACGTCTCTACGGATTTCCTTCACTTCTCCTGCAACCTCATTCTTGAGCGTTTGAAAGTCCTCCCGAAGAGTATTAAACAGAGTTTCAAGGAAGGAACGGGTGATCGGGATCGCGTTGTCTTCCTGGGCGGCAGTGGTGTGCCGGGTCAAGGGGGATTTGCTTCCTTTCTCTTCCACCACTGTGTGTTTTGTGAGCATCTCTCTCACAGATCTCTCCCCTTTCTTCTTAACCGAAGCCATCGTGACTGCGGGCCACCTGCGGGGCCCTATGGGGCCTGCGAGCGCTCCCCCGGACCTCTCTGCCCTGATCCCCTGGCAGGGCCCGACCCACACCGGCGCCCCGCAGCGACCCCACTCCAACGGCGAGAGAGACCCGAGGCACCAAAGGTCACCAGTCATCCAAGCCCCCCCGGGCTCCGTCTGACCTATGTATTCGCCGGGCTAGGGCTGTTGAATTGTTTGCGCTCCTTGTGACGCCTGCCCTCTGCAGCTCTGTCTTCACTGCCCCTTCCCAACAGGCCCTCCACTCCGCATCGGGCCTACGCCTCCCAACGCTATGGCGGGGGTTGACGCCCCGACCACACAATGTTCCTTGGGTCTCAACCGCCCCCGTGTCCAGGAGTGCCTCCTCGTTGGAGCTTGTGGACTCACTATTGTCCAGATGCCAAGATGGGGGCTGCGTTGACAAGGCCAACCCCTCGCTCCCCCGTCCACCCCCTCACCGCTGAGGGCGCTCCTGGCAGGCGCGGTCCCTGCTCCTTACCGCGACGCCAGGCGGCTGTCCTGGCCGAGTGTATCCCACCTTAGCTTTGGCGTTGGATCCCCTTTCGCCTTCTTACTGCCGCTCTTCCTGCCTTCCTTGCGGCTTAGCGCCGCCAGACCGCTCTCCCCTGGCCTCCCGTGGACCGCGTCGCTGGGGCCTCCAGCACCTCCGCGGATCTCTGCAGCCGCCGGGACGTTTCCCCAGGGCACCCCAGCTCCACCTCACCTCCGATTCTTCGGGCCCATCTCCCTTCTTCAGGGCCTCCACTGCACGCTCCTCGGGGCGGCTCCAGCCGGGCCTCCCGATTCCCCACCTCAGGGGCCTCGATGCTCCTCAGGTGCGCTCTCCTTAGCCCCCACCGAGCACCCGTATCAGAAGGCGGAGTGCCCACCGGAGACCCAGGCTCTGCTTTGTCCTCGGGCGGATCACTCTCCCCAGGTTCTTCAGCCCGTCGGGCGGGCTCCGCACTACAGCGCCGTTCGCCTCGATGCGCCTCAGGGTCCAGCGACCTCTCGGAAGGCCCCGGGCGTCGGCCTGTCTTCACCCCCGCCGCGGGAGTACACCGCCACCGTCTCGTCCTCTTCGAAGGGGGGTCCACTTTCCGGGCACCGCTCCCGATTTCCCTTCCTGTCCAAGCATGGGCGCCGTCCGTAACCCAACGCCTGCCTCTCAGAGCCTCTCGCTGCGGCCTTCCGCGGCCCGGCTCCGTCTCGGTGCCATTTTGTCCGCTCCGCCACTCGCCGGCCGAAGTTCTCTGCGACCAGGAATGGGAGTCGGAGCCCCCCACAGGCGTATCGGGCACCCTCCTTCCGCCGTCGCTATTCCGCCCTCCACTTTCGGCCGACTTTTGGGGCCGCAGGCTGTGCTTTGGTCGGGCAGGAAGGCTAGCGAGGAGCCTCCGGGACCTGCGACCGATCAGATCGCCATCTTGGCCAAGCCCCAGCTTGGCTAGTTTAGCATTCATTTCGTGGGCTGGGCATCCCAGAGAGATTTCCTCAAAATGCTTATATATCTCTCTGCAGTAAGAATTTTGGTTCAACATGACAGTGATGATCACACGACAAGTCCAAGCTCTACAGCAGATGATTGGGTGGAGTTAGGTGACATTAGTTGGGTTGAACATTAACGTTTAAACTGAGAGATGTCCTTAGAAACAAAATAGTGTAGGAAACTCCAAGGGTCCCGAGCAAGAATGCCTGATTATCAGACAGGGCCTGCGCCAATATAAACATGCCTTGAAAAACGGTGGTGCATTGCCCCACGCTCTGGGAATAACATTCGGCGACCTTACCTGAAAACCCTGTGCTCTGGCATTGGCCACCAGACCATCAGATCATCCTGACATTTGACTACCAGAAGAGCACGCCCTCGCTCATTGCTTTTCCAACTCATGCTCTGACACGAGCCTCCCCAAGTGAGCCAGTCTCATTAGGCGAAAGGAGTCAAATTAGCTCCAAGGACCTATCAGGCTCTGTTGAAGAACAGCTGGCCTCTTACAATCAGACAGGGCATGTGCCAGCACCAAGATCTCCCTCAACTATTGGGGGGTGGGCCCGCACTCTGACAGAAACCATCCTTGGTAAGAACTGGGCCATCTCCAGGGCTTCCACTGCAGATCTCTTCTCTGCCGAAAACCTCCAGGGCTTCTTGAGCTGCCAGCAGCCTCCACATGTAAGAACTGGACCACTGCCTCTGCAGGCAAGAGCTGGACCATTTCCAAGGTCTCCTCTGCAGAGCACACATCTCTGACAGCAGCCTCTTTGGAACATGAAGAGCAGAAACATACCCCTGTGCCTGAGAAAAAGCTTCAGCTAGTACTTGGGTAGCCCAAGTCCAGGAAACAAAGCTCCAGAGGAGCAGACTCCCATGCATGAGCTGCACTATGTCCAAGGCCTCTAGTGCAGAACACAGATCTAATCTCTGACTACAGCCTTTTCATGCACGAACCGGGGCAACTCTAAGAACCCTTCAGCAATTGCTGGTTCATTTCCAAGACATCTCTCACAGAAATCCCCCCATGCATAAGCTGGGCTACTGACAGCGGCCTCCTCAGGCTAGACCTGGGGCAGCGCCCACACCTCCTATGCAACGCTGAGAGCTCACCTCTCACAACAGCTTAGCATTAACTGGGCCACCAACAGCAGGCCCACTCAGCCTTTCATCCTTTCAAGGTCAATGAGTATCGCTCAGTTGGATAACAATAAACATATATTATGAATAGGGCTCCCGGTTTTATAGTATTTATATTTTTGTTATTTCCATCTGTATTTATCCATATTTATTTTTTGCTAATTTTACCTGTATTTATACATATTTATTTGAGGTTTTGTGAAAAAATGAAGCTTAAATGTGTATATTTCTGCATTTATTTAATCAATTAATGTGCACTCGTGCCTCAACGCCTGACAGGTTCCAATGATATATACACACTCCGATGGTAAAATATGCACTTGTAAGAAAATATGTACATTTTAGTATCAAGGTTGTGCAAATCTACTGCTGTTTAAGGCTCTTTACTAAAATCCCTATATTTTTTTAATCCCCTTACCTGTCAATCCGCACAGCCATTGGCCTGGCAGTCATGACTGACAGCATTTAGTATCACTCAAAAACAACCCAATTTCCGTTTTTATCCACATTTAAAAATAAATACAGACAGGAAAATAAATGGTTTTCTGTCTGTATTTAGCTGTAAAAATCAGTAAAAACGGAAAACAGGGAGCCTTAATTATGAAGCACCTAGATGCTCGAAGGGTGAGCATGTGCTTTATAAATGCATGTTATGCTATAGTAATACTCAGCCAGCGGAGTACAGCAATAATAATCGATATACAATGATAGCCAACCACTGAAGTACCAACCAATCAATCAATCAGGGGTTTGTAAAGCGCTGCAACTCACCCGTGAGGGTCTCAAGGCACTGGGTACCATAGTAATAAACATTACTGTAGCACAACAGTACCACAATAATGCTCCTTTCTACAACACTATACTAATATCCAACAATATTATAATATGTAACATAGTATGGTGTTGCAGTAACATAGTAGTATCCATCCGTGCAGCACCACAGTAATAACCGATCATTGATGAGCAGGTAGGTGATGGTGCCAGGATACTCTCCGGGGTGAGTTGTGCACTACACAAATACACATAACATACCGTAGGTGTGTGCATGCTTGTCAGGTGTGTGGACAGCATGAGGGTCACAGATCTATGCCAACAGTGTAGCAGTAGGTGGCAGGCGCAGCAGAGCCAGTGACGAATACATAATGTATGCCTCTTTGAGTGTTCTTGCTGTGGCACCAGACAAGGGAGAAGCCGGATCTCTTGATTCAACTTAACCATATGATGCTCATGTGCAAGAGACATCAGCTACACCAAGTGTAACAATGGATCCAGGAAGGACCGTACTAAGCTACTCACAGGAACTAACTGTCAGGGAATAAACACATATCTCCAGAACACAGCCCTCTTTTAAAGTGGGGAGACCACAGACTGAATCAATACAAAGCCACATTCTATTTACAGATCTTGTTGAGATTTTATGGACGTTTGCCTTTTTTTTTTACCTTCTTTGTCAGTTTTCATCTAAACTTACAATTTCAGGAAAGGCTCTTGGTAAATCACTTCAGCTATTTGGTAAGGGACGCGGTGCCCCCCTACTTTAACCATCTACATCTGTCTTGTATTTCCATCTTATCAACCGACAGATTATAGTCAGTCATCTTAATAAGGTTTTGCTTGCATACTCAGTTGGACAGGCGTTTTCATAATTCTCTACTTGGTGGAGTCAAGCTATCCTGGCTGATGAGGGGTGAAACCCCGAAACCGGTCCTAGGATGCTTGTTTCCAGTCCAGGGAGGACCTGGCCTGGCAGTTCCAGCTGGACTGTTCCCATTGGGCGCAGGGTCAAGACGGATTTGCATATGGCTGGGTTAAAACCGGAATGGCATGGTGAGCAAAAAAACGATGGATTTAAGCCCAGATCTCTGTACTGGGGTGAATGTATGACCTTGTTCTGCATTCTGTCCATCAATTGTTCTTTTTGCATTTGTCACCCCGAGTGGGACGGGTATGCCTAGACATGGGTCCCGTGCTCTCCATGCCACTGGAGTCAGGCTATCCTGGCTGATGGGGGGTGAAACCCCGAAACCAGTCCTAGGATGCTTGTTTCCAGTCCAGGGAGGACCTGGCCTGGAAGTTCGGGCTGGACTGTTCCCATTGGGCGCAGGGTCAAGACTGATTTGCATATGGCTGGGTTCAAACTGGAATGGCATGGTGAGCAAAAAAACGATGGATTTAGGCCCAGATCTCTGTACTGGGGTGAATGTATGACATTGTTCTGCATTCTGTCCATCAATTGTTCTTTTTGCATTTGTCACCCCAAGTGGGACGGGTATGCCCAGACGTGGGTCCCGTGCTCTCCATGCCACTGGAGTCAAGCTATCCTTGCTGATGGGGGGTGAAACCCTGAAACAGGTGTGAGAAGTTGGCCTGGTATATGCTGTCCACTAATTAAAGTGGGCACCTTGCACCAGTCCAAACGATCCTTATTGATGATTAGGTTAAAGACAACCTTTATTGAAAGCTATCCTAGTGGTAGCTATGGAGAGCAGCCTTCAGGCTAAGTCTCGAAGGAATGTAAAGCAGCCTGTTTTACCAGTTCATAACCTCCTGAATGACCAAATGAAAGGAGAACCACACAAGGAATATATAAAATATATGTATTTATTACTAAACACTCTCTACTAACCTCTTTATGAGATTAGAGAACAAAGCACACAATATTATCTCACTAGAACGACAGTAAATAGCACAATACACAGTGGGCTCCAGGGGGAGACCAACCCATATACTAAGAAAGTGGTATAACAACCACGACTTGACTAGACACAGTGCCTAGAGCACGTAGAATCGCTGGGACCCCAAGGAACCACCCAAAGTAGTGACACAGGGGACCCACGGAGGACGGGTGCAGTGTGTGAACACAGGCGCGAGCTCCGTACAACTATGAGAAAGTCGCGGTTGGAAATTTAAAGATTAAGGACACTTCGGAGAGGACTTTAAGCAAACCCAGCTAAACATAGAAGGTTCTAAGGCCAGCACCCTT
Source organism: Calotriton arnoldi (assembly GCA_963921515.1). NCBI lineage: Eukaryota > Metazoa > Chordata > Amphibia > Caudata > Salamandridae > Calotriton > Calotriton arnoldi. The sequence continues at coordinate 638,099 of CAWUFW010010862.1, read as the reverse complement.
GAGAGTACCGAGGTACCCGTGTTACCTATCCCAGAGGAGCGGGGTGCATAGGGGTCAAGTGATGTCGGAAACCTTTGTTGTTTTCAATGGCGTGTTGCGGAAAAGTGCTGCTGCCGGGAAGATGAAAAGTGTCCGGTGTGATCCAAGCCTGGATCGGAGATGAGAAGAACCTGAAAGCAGAGGGGACAGAGTCTGGGTCACTTCACAGTGACCAGGGGCACGATAGACGAATGCCCACCGATGTCGGGTGTTTCAGGTGCGAAGAGGTGAAGCTTGACTCTGCAGCCACGGGGACCAGGAGACGTCGACGACGACCAAAGTCCGGAGGTGAGCTTTCCCACGAAGGATGTCGAGTGCTGGGGGGGTCAGTGTCCGGATTGAACACCAACAAGCCTTGGCAACTGCAACCCACGTGGTCAGAGGAAAGATGCTTCGGTGAGGACCAGCAAGGTCCTGGGGACTCTCCAAGCTATGGAGAGTCAGGGCACGTCTGGAGCAACCAGGAAAGCCCACGGAAAGTCAAAGTTACCCTCAGAGGGACCCACAGGCCAACGGACCAGGGATCGCGAAGGGACCTCGAGCTGAATCACAAAATACCAGCCCACGGAACACTTGTGGAGTGTAGGCCGGAAATCTTCGGTGGAATTACTGCTCGGGGTCAGGACTATAAGTAGGCCAAAGCACAGCCTCAGGGGTCGCCAAAAAGCATATGCTGCTGCAAATGTACATGGTGCACAGGGGTTCAGGTTGCACGGTCTCCACGAGGGATACGGGCCTCAGAATTGGTGAGAGCACAGATCAACCTCAGAGACCTCGGGAACCCACCTCCTGTGTTGCAGAAATGTCTGGAGTCCTCAGGAGCTCGGGAGATGCAAACCGGTCAGATGCGTTTAGGTGCCTGCCTTGCAGGGGAGTAACTCCTTTACTCCAAGGGAGATTTCTTCAGTCGTCCAGCGACGTGCAGATCGTCGAAGTACTTGGTTTCTGTAGCAGAGTTTAGTCCAGGTAAAATCTAAAGTCCTGTCAGGGGTTCCTACTTTATACCCAAGGAAGGGGTGGGACAAACTCTGGGGACCCACTTATGGGAGGGTCAGGACAGAGGGATGGCTACACCCATGTCCTTTGTCCAGTTTCGCGCCAGAGCAGGAGCAAATGGCTCCTGCAACCGGTTTGAGCTGGACTATGCACAGGGACACCAAATATGCCCCCAGTGCAGACATCAAAGCACTCTCAGAGTGCACCCACCCAGCCCCAATGCACTAAAGCCTGTCTGGGAGGTGGTCACACCTCCCTGTGACAGGAAACCTATTGTCAAACCTTCCCCTGCCGGAGTTTCGTCCAGCAGCAGGAGGGCAGACTTGTGTCTGTGGCTGGCAGCATCCATTTTGTGATGCCAGGGTCAAGAAAGCTGGTACCGGGTGTACCGGTGTGGCATGTTTCTCCCTCTAGGAGGGTGGAATCATACCTCCCCCGCCAGTTAGGCGGGGAGGTATGATTCCAAGGTGTTTGACACCAAACACGACATGTTTCCGTGCAGCCGTTTTAAAGTTAGCATTTACTGCTAGGTTATAATGCACTTAAGTATATATCAATCAATCAATCAATCAATCAATCATTTTGTATAGCGCGCTACTCACCCGGAGGGTCTCAAGGCGCTTGGGGGAGGGGGGTCCGCTACTGTTCGAACAGCCAGGTCTTGAGTTGCTTCCTGAAGGAGAGGTGGTCTTGGGTAAGGCGGAGGTGGATGGGTAGGGAGTTCCACGTCTTGGCAGCCAGGTAGGAGAAGGATCTTCCTCCCGTTGTGGCTCTTCGGATGCGGGGGACGGCGGCGAGGGCGTGGTTGGTCGATCGTAGCTGGCGGGTGGGAGTGTAGAAGGTCAGACGGTCGTTGAGGTATCTGGGGCCTTGGTTGTGGAGGGCTTTGTGTGCGTGGGTGAGGAGTCGGAACGTGATTCTCTTGCTGACGGGGAGCCAGTGCAGGTCTCTCAGGTGTCTGGCGATGTGGCTGTGTCGGGGGATGTCCAGGATGAGTCGAGCTGCAGCGTTCTGGATGCGTTGGAGTCTTTTATGAAGTATGGCTGTGGTTCCGGCGTAGAGGGAGTTGCCGTAGTCCAGTCGGCTGGTGACGAGGGCCTGGGTGACCGTCTTCCTGGTTTCGGTGGGGATCCACCGGAAGATCTTGCGCAGCATGCGTGGGATGTTGAAGCAAGACGAGGAGACGGCGTTGACTTGTCGGGTCATTGAGAGGGAGGAGTCCAGGATGAAGCCCAGGTTGCGTGCGTGGTCCGTTGGTTTGGGTGCGTTGCCCAGTGCAGGGGGCCACCAGGAGTCGTCCCAGGCGGAGGGTGATGATCCTAGGATGAGGACTTCCGTCTTATCTGAGTTCAGTTTCAGGCGGCTGTTCCTCATCCACTCGGCTACGTCCTTCATCCCTTCATGTAGGTTGGTTCTGGCGGTTGTGGGGTCGTTGGTGAGGGAGAGGATCAGCTGGGTGTCGTCGGCGTAGGAGATGATGTTGAGGTTGTGTTGGCGTGCGATGGCTGCGAGGGGGCTCATGTAGACGTTGAAGAGGGTGGGGCTGAGTGATGATCCTTGTGGTACGCCGCAGATGACTTCGGTGGCCTCGGAACTGAACGGGGGGAGGCGGACTCTCTGGGTTCTTCCGGCGAGGAGGGAGATGATCCACTCCAGTGCCTTCTCTTGGATTCCGACGTTGTTCAGGCGTTGCACTAGGGTGCGGTGGCAGACTGTGTCGAACGCTGCGGAGAGGTCCAGGAGGATGAGGGCCGCTGTTTCCCCGTTGTCGAGCAGGGCTCGGATGTCGTCGGTGGCTGCGATGAGGGCGGTCTCGGTGCTGTGGTTGGCCCGGAAGCCGGACTGCGAGTGGTCGAGGGATCCATTCGTCTCGAGGAAGGCGGCCAGTTGTCTGTTGACGGTCTTCTCGATGACTTTGGCAGGAAAAGGAAGGAGCGAGATGGGGCGGTAGTTTTTGAGGTCGGTGGGGTCCGCTGACGGTTTCTTCAGTAGGGCGCTGAGTTCGGCGTGCTTCCAGCTCTCTGGGAAGGTGGCGGTGTCGAAGGAGGTGTTGATGATGTCCCGGAGGTGGGGTGCGATGACGGCGTCGGCCTTGTTGAAGACGTGGTGAGGGCAGGGGTCGGTAGGTGATCCGGAGTGGATGGAGTTCATCGTGCGGATAGTGTCTTCGGTGTTGATCGGGGTCCAGGCTCGGAGGGTGGAGGTGGGGGACGTTGGAACGGTCGTAGGGTACGTCGGCTGTGTGCTGAAACTGTTGTGTATGTCTGCGATCTTGCTGTGGAAGAACGAGGCGAGCGAGTTGCAGGAGGTCTTGCGAGGGAGTGATGTCGTTGTTTCCGGCGCTGGGGTTCGAGAGCTCTTTGACGATGATGAAGAGTTCCTTGCTGTTGTGGGCGTTGTTGTCCAGTCGTTCCTTGAATGCGGTTTTCTTGGTGGAGTGGATCAGCTGGTGGTGTTTTCGGGTGGCGTGCTTGAGGGTGGTCATGTTGTCTGCAGTCGGGTCTCTGCGCCATGCTTTCTCGAGGGCCCGGCAGTTCTTCTTGGATTTCTTGAGTTCGTCGGTGAACCAGGATGCTTTCTTGTTGCCGTGTCTGACTGGGGGGTCTTCAATGGGGCGAGGTCGTCTGCGCAGTTGGTGATCCATCTTGTGAGGTTGCTGGCGGCTTGGTTGGGGTTCGTTGAGCTGGCGGGAGGGTTCTGGCTCAGGGATGTGGTGAGTTGGTCGGTGGTGATCTTGTTCCAGCTTCTGCGCGGAAACTGTTGCGTGTGGTGGTGCGTGGTGGTCCTGCTGAAGCTGAAGTGGACGCAGCTGTGGTCTGTCCAGTGGAGTCCGGTGGTGTGGCTGAAGGAGATGTCCTTACTGGAGGAGAAGACGGGGTCAAGCGTGTGGCCGGCGTTGTGTGTGGGGGTGGTCACCAGTTGCTTGAGTCCGAGGTTGGCGAGGTTGTCCAGCAGGGTGGTGGTGTTGCGATCGTTGTTGTTCTCTAGGTGGAAGTTGAGGTCCCCAAGGAGGATGTAGTCAGCCGAGGGGAGGGCGTGCGGGCTGATGAGGTCGGCGATGTCTTCGCTGAATTGTGTGCGTGGTCCTGGGGGTCTGTAGATGAGGGTGCCTCTGAGGGTGGTCTTGGGGTCGGTGTGTATCTGGAAGTGCAGGTGTTCGCCGGCTGTGAAGGTGTCGTCGGAGTTGGTCGTGATGCGGATGGTGTTCTTGTGGACGATGGCGATGCCTCCTCCGGTCTGGTTGGCGCGGTCCCTTCGGGTGATCTTGTATCCGTCCGGGATGGCGATGGCGATGTCGGGCGCTGAGGAGGCGTTCATCCATGTTTCCGTGAGGAAAGCGACGTCTGGTGATGTGGAGTCGAGCAGGTTCCAGAGTTCCACGGCGTGTCTGTGGATGGAGCGGGTGTTGAGCAGGATGCACTTCAGGTGGTTGCTGCTGGTGCTTGGCTTGGCGGGTGCGGTGCAGGTCCGGAGGTAGGAGAACTTGCAGGATTGGCAGGCGAAGGGTCCGTGGGTGCGACCTGGGGTGGCACGGTGGCAGCCGGGGATACGGCCGGTGTTGAGTGCGTTGAGGGTGGCGGTGTCGTAAGTCCGGTGGGTGGGTTGGCTGCTGCGGGGGCCAGGGGGTTTGGCGCTGGGCGCGGTCCAGGCGCGGACGGGCGCAGACGGGCTTGCCTTAGGCGCGCCTTTGGCGCGCCAGCGGCGCGGCCGCGCAGCGGCCGCCATTTATGGGGAGGTGGGAGGGAGGAGCAGCTGGGAGGCGGGAGGCAGGGGCAGCGAATGGGCAGTCAGGGGGGCGGGGCCGCAGGGACGCAGCGGCGGGAATGGCGAGAGGCAGCGGGGGCACAAAAGGAAAATGGGGAGAGAAAACAGACAAAAATACAGGCACAACGCAAATGGGGCAGCGAGGGGCACAGAAAGGAAAATGGGGGAGAAAACAGACAAAAATACAGGCACAACGCAAATGGGGCAGCGAGGGCACAGAAAGGAAAATGGGGGAGAAAACAGACAAAAATACAGGCACAACGCAAATGGGGAAGCGAGGGGCACAGAAAGGAAAATGGGGAGAGAAAACAGACAAAAATACAGGCACAACGCAAATGGGGCAGCGAGGGGCACAGAAAGGAAAATGGGGGGAGAAAACAGACAAAAATACAGGCACAACGCAAATGGGGCAGCGAGGGGCACAGAAAGGAAAATGGGGGAGAAAACAGACAAAAATACAGGCACAACGCAAATGGGGCAGCGAGGGGCACAGAAAGGAAAATGGGGGAGAAAACAGACAAAAATACAGGCACAACGCAAATGGGGCAGCGAGGGGCACAGAAAGGAAAATGGGGAGAGAAAACAGACAAAAATACAGGCACAACGCAAATGGGGCAGCGAGGGGCACAGAAAGGAAAATGGGGGGAGAAAACAGACAAAAATACAGGCACAACGCAAATGGGGCAGCGAGGGGCACAGAAAGGAAAATGGGGGAGAAAACAGACAAAAATACAGGCACAACGCAAATGGGGCAGCGAGGGGCACAGAAAGGAAAATGGGGGGAGAAAACAGACAAAAATACAGGCACAACGCAAATGGGGCAGCGAGGGGCACAGAAAGGAAAATGGGGAGAGAAAACAGACAAAAATACAGGCACAACGCAAATGGGGCAGCGAGGGCACAGAAAGGAAAATGGGGGGAGAAAACAGACAAAAATACAGGCACAACGCAAATGGGGCAGCGAGGGGCACAGAAAGGAAAATGGGGGGAGAAAACAGACAAAAATACAGGCACAACGCAAATGGGGCAGCGAGGGGCACAGAAAGGAAAATGGGGGAGAAAACAGACAAAAATACAGGCACAACGCAAATGGGGCAGCGAGGGGCACAGAAAGGAAAATGGGGAGAAAACAGACAAAAATACAGGCACAACGCAAATGGGGCAGCGAGGGGCACAGAAAGGAAAATGGGGAGAGAAAACAGACAAAAATACAGGCACAACGCAAATGGGGCAGCGAGGGGCACAGAAAGGAAAATGGGGGGAGAAAACAGACAAAAATACAGGCACAACGCAAATGGGGCAGCGAGGGGCACAGAAAGGAAAATGGGGGGAGAAAACAGACAAAAATACAGGCACAACGCAAATGGGGCAGCGAGGGGCACAGAAAGGGAAATGGGGGGAGAAGACAGACAAAAATACAGGCACAACGCAAATGGGGCAGCGAGGGGCACAGAAAGGAAAATGGGGAGACAAGCAAAGAAATACGGGCACCGAGGCCACAGGCGGAAGGGCGATCTTACCAGCAGCAGCAGCGGGCGGACAACACAGGCGGAGCTGTGTGGTGGGGGAGCGACCTACCTGGCAAGGTCAAGGGTCGGCTGCATCACAGACAACCCCGGAAAAGAGGTTCCGAAGGCTGCAGAGGGGCTCTGCTCATGCATGGGCACACTCTCACATAAAACCCAGCACCCTGCCTTCAGGATTGATAAGGCCTGCCATAGGGGTGACTGATAGGTTTATATGTGCAGTGATTTAGGATAGATATAGTGAACCTATATCTAAGTAAGGGGTGCATGCACCACCTTACACAGGCTGCTGTAGCAGACCTGTGGTGTCATTTTGAATGGTCTCTCAGGGGTGGCATAATACATGCTGCAGCCCCTGGGAGGCCTCTGGGGTACCTAGGCCCTGGGTACATAGTATACCATATACTAGGGACTTATCAGGGTACCCCAGAATCCAATCTGGAGTGTACCTAAAGTACATGCACAACCAATTTAGGGAGTAAGCAGATAAACTGGGGTCCTGATTAGCAGGATCCCAGTCAGACTAGTCAAAAACCAACAAAACACCAGGAAAAAAGTGGGGGTAACAATGCAGTCAGATTCCACCTTCCTACATAATCCCCCCCCCCAAACGAAAGGAGATAAGGCTAACCTTGCCCAGTTGAGACTTTATTGACTAAGTGGCCATATAAGGAAGATCCTGCACTAGCATGGATGCCCCCTGTCTTATGGTCCACTAAGGAGTCCCTACCCTTAAGGGTATTGGATTTCTCCAAAAGTTGGGATTACTACCTGTAGTGTGTTTTGGCAAAGAAAAAGGCTGGTGGGGTGTCTGAGTAGAGAAGTGAGGCCCTAATAAAGTTGGTCTCATCTTCCTCAGAGCACTGGTCACCATGGAGGCCTTTCTTTCCATGACTGAGTTGTATCTGGCCCTAAGGGTCAACCTCTGGCTGCCTACAGCTGGGGGTTGGGTCCCTTTGGTTGGAACACTAGAGGGAGAGGGTAGGTTTGGAACCATTTGGTCCCAGGTTTGCCCTTGCCCAATAGAGTCCATCTGGGGGTGGTTCCTATTCAATGGTATGAGGGATCCCTCAGTGGGTTGAGGAATTTTCACCTGGCTAGGGCTACTAGACTGGGTGCCCCTAATCTGTTGATGAGGGTGTTCCTCTGGGCAGTGGGCCCTTAGGGGTCCACTGACCTCCCCGACCTCTGCAGCCCTAGGCTGATTGAGGTAGGGTAGAGGGGCAGGATACCTGCTCCAGACTGGGTACCACCTTGGAAGAGTCCCCTGCCATCAGAGGTGTTGCCAGGCCAGGCCTGACCATCTCTGGGGCAGTTCCTTCACTAGGGGTAGGATCAGTTCCCTGAGGAAGCTGACCCTTACCTATAGTCTGGGGGGAAGAAGACTTTTCTTCAACCCGTCTGCTCTCTGGTGGAGTAGAGTGGGCCATTCTTTCAGGCTCCACCACTCCAAAATTTCCCTGGGGTTGGGTTGAGGCCCTATGGGTCCCACCAACTTTCTCAGGGAGGCCTAACATTCTTAAATGGGCCTGGTATTCAACTTCAGCCCAGGCTGAAATCTCTAGATCATTACCCAACAGGCAATCTACAGTCAAGTTTGGGGACACTGCCACTCTCTTTGGGCCAGTGACCCCTCCCCAGCTGAGATTGACTATAGCCATGGGATGATCTGTCCTGATACCCTCAATGTTGGTCACCTGGTACTGAAACTCAGATAAAAGCTGGTGACACTAGCCCCTGTGTCCCTGAATGCAACAGCTTTCTGACCATGTATTAGTGGCTCCTGTCTGTACTTGCCCAAAGAATTTGGACTGACAGTAAAAGTGGCAAATCCCATGCCACCATCACAGACTGAGGAGGCCTGTGAGGGTGACCTTTCTAAACCAAGGTCCACCTCAGTTCCCCATTAGAACCCACCTAACGTTTTGGGTGCACTACTACCACCTGGGGGATTAGTACTTGTAGTACCAGGAGGAGTGGTAGTATTGCTGGGAGGAACATTTTCCTTATTTCTGGCCTTAGGGCAAATGGGGTCATTTTTCCAGTGGCCAGGCTTCGTACAGACATGGCAATAAGGTTTCTTTTCAGGGGAGGAAGGAGTTTGGGACCCCACCCCCAGAAGAGGTCTTTTGGGGCCCTGTAGTGGATTTATCTTTTGATTTATCCCCACCTTTCTCTTGGTTCTTGGAAGAATCTTTCTTCTGGTCACCACCCTGATTCTTTGGCTTTACTCTGGTTCTGACCCATTTATCTGCCTTCTTGCCCAATTCTTGGGGAGAAGTCAGATCTGAGTCCACCAGGTACTGGTGTAAAAGCTGGTTTTGACAATTATTAAGGATCTGCTCCCTCATAATCAAATTGTACAATCCTAAAAAGTCATGCACCTTGCTGCCATGTATCCAACCTTCCAGAGCCTTAGTAGCACAATCTACAAAGTCAACCCAGTCTTGAGTCTGTGCCTTTTGGGTATCTCTGAACTTAATCCTGTATTCAGTGGTTAAGCCAAACCCATCAATCAGAGCACTCTTCAAGACTTTGTAATTATCAGCATCCTCTTCTCTTACAGTGAGGAGCGTATCTCTACCTTTGTCAGCAAAGGAGAGCCACAAGATAGCTGCCCACTGCTCTTGAGGGACCCTCTGTACTTTACAGGCCCTCTCTAGTGCAGTTATCCATTTGTGGATGTCATCCCCATTTTGATAGGGAGGGAATATCTTGTTCAAGTTCCTATGGTCATGAGTATATTCTCTACCTCTAGGGACATTGTTGCTGCCACCATGGGGCTCTAGCCCCAACCTTCTGGAAGCTCTCTGGAGCTCTAGGGATTCCCTGTCTAAGGCCAATTGTTCTCTCTTGATTCTGAGCTTTGCTCTCAAACTCAAGCAGTTGGCACTTCTTCTCATAAGAGGACTCCCTTTTATGAGAAGCAGAGGTCCTATGAGAAACAGAGCTCCCTACAGAAGTACCAGAATGATTAGATTCCTGAGAAGGAGATCTTGATCTTCTTGGTAAACTGTTAACCCTTCCAGGCGGGGTAAAGAGAGGGCCACTGAGGCCTTCTCCCTCACCTTCAGGAAGAATTGGATTGTCCAGGTTAGGATCATTTTGATCCTCCTGGCCAGCATCAGAGTCCAGGTCATAGAAGTTTTCACTTCCTGGTCTTTCCTCTTCTGCTGTCCCACCCAATTTGCCTGCCTCATCAGACCCTGGGGTCTTTCTGAGGTCATCTAAAAGCAAAGCCTCTATGAGGCGTTGAGTGTTTGGGTTTTTCCCTGTCTTCAGTTTCCTAGATGTACACATGGTTCTCAATTCCTGAAATGAGATATGGTCATACTTAGTTGGCAGAGGCCCACTGGCTTCTGGCCTAGAAGACATACTAGTGTTGTGTGGTGTAGGCACCTACCTAACCTAGTGGGAACTGAGACTCTCTTGAGTTGGAGAAAGGGTGTGCTAGACCCTTGACTTACCCAACTCTAAGTTCAGTAGAACTTACTTTATTCTAGTCTTGATTTATATGTACCTAAGTACCTTTAGTGGTTTTCAGTTAGTCACTCAATGAGATTATCTGGTAAAACAATAGCAAGCTTGAATCCCAACCGCTGCACACCAATGTGAGAAGTTGGCCTGGTATATGGTGTCCACTAATTAAAGTGGGCACCTTGCACCAGTCCAAACGACCCTTATTGATGATTAGGTTAAAGACAACCTTTATTGAAAGCTATCCTAGTGGTAGCTATGGAGAGCAGCCTTCAGGCTAAGTCTCGAAGGAATGTAAAGCAGCCTGTTTTACCAGTTTATAACCTCCTGAATGACCAAATGAAAGGAGAACCACACAAGGAATATATAAAATATATGTATTTATTACTAAACACTCTCTACTAACCTCTTTATGAGATTAGAGAACAAAGCACACAATATTATCTCACTAGAACGACAGTAAATAGCACAATACACAGTGGGCTCCAGGGGAGACCAACCCATATACTAAGAAAGTGGTATAACAACCACGACTTGACTAGACACAGTGCCTAGAGCACGTAGAATCGCTGGGACCTCAAGGAACCACCCAAAGTAGTGACACAGGGGACCCACGGAGGACAGGTGCAGTGTGTGAACACAGGCGCGAGCTCCGTACAACTCAATGAGAAAGTCGCGGTTGGAAATTTAAAGATTAAGGACACTTCGGAGAGGACTTTAAGCAAACCCAGCTAAACATAGAAGGTTCTAAGGCCAGCACCCTTGAGAGTACCGAGGTACCCGTGTTACCTATCCCAGAGGAGCCGGGTGCATAGGGGTCAAGTGATGTCAGAAACCTTCGTTGTTTTCAATGGCGTGTTGCGGAAAAGTGCTGCTGCCGGGAAGATGAAAAGTGTCCGGTGTGATCCAAGCCTGGATCGGAGATGAGAAGAACCTGAAAGCAGAGGGGACAGAGTCTGGGTCACTTCACAGTGACCAGGGGCACGATAGACGAATGCCCACCGATGTCGGGTGTTTCAGGTGCGAAGAGGTGAAGCTTGACTCTGCAGCCACGGGGACCAGGAGACGTCGACAACGACCAAAGTCCGGAGGTGAGCTGTCCCACGAAGGATGTCGAGTGCTGGGGGTCAGTGTCCGGATTGAACACCAACAAGCCTTGGCAACTGCAACCCACGCGGTCAGAGGAAAGATGCTTCGGTGAGGACCAGCAAGGTCCTGGGGACTCTCCAAGCTATGGAGAGTCAGGGCACATCTGGAGCAACCAGGAAAGCCCACAGAAAGTAAAAGTTACCTTCACAGGGACCCACAGGCCAACGGACCAGGGATCGCGAAGGGACCTCGAGCTGAATCACAAAATACCAGCCCACGGAACACTCGTGGAGTGTAGGCCGGAAATCTTCGGTGGAATTACTGCTCGGGGTCAGGACTATAAGTAGCCCAAAGCACAGCCTCAGGGGTCGCCAAAAAGCATATGCTGCTGCAAATGTACGCGGTGCACAGGGGTTCGGGTTGCACGGTCCCCACGAGGGATACGGTCCTCAGAATTGCTGAGAGCACAGATCAACCTCAGAGACCTCAGGAACCCACCTCCTGTGTTGCAGAAATCTTCGGAGTCCTCAGGAGCTCGGGAGATGCAAACCGGTCAGATGCGTTTAGGGGGAGTAACTCCTTTACTCCAAGGGAGATTTCTTCAGTCGTCCAGCGTCGTGCAGATCGTCGAAGTACTTGGTTTCTGTAGCAGAGTTTAGTCCAGGTAAAATCTAAAGTTCTGGTGTCAGGGGTTCCTACTTTATACCCAAGGAAGGGGTGGGACAAACTCTGGGGACCCACCTATGGGAGGGTCAGGACAGAGGGGTGGCTACACCCATGTCCTTTGTCCAGTTTCGCGCCAGAGCAGGAGCAAATGGCTCCTGCAACCGGTTTGAGCTGGACTATGCACAGGGACACCAAATGTGCCCCCAGTGCAGACATCAAAGCACTCTCAGAGTGCACCCACCCAGCCCCAATACACTAAAGCCTGTCTGGGAGGTGGTCACACCTCCCTGTGACAGGAAACCTATTGTCAAACCTTCCCCTGCCGGAGTTTTGTCCAGCAGCAGGAGGGCAGACTCGTGTCTGTGGCTGGCAGCATCCATTTTGTGATGCCAGGGTCAAGAAAGCTGGTACCGGGTGTACCGGTGTGGCATGTTTCTCCCTCTAGGAGGGTGGAATCATACATCCCCCGCCAATTACTGGCCGGGAGGTATGTTTCCAAGGTGTTTGACACCAAACACGACATGTTTCCGTGCAGCCGTTTTAAAGTTAGCATTTACTGCTAGGTTATAATGCACTTAAGTATATATGGTTGGCTGTATCACAGACAACCCCGGAAAAGAGGTTCCGAAGGCTGCAGAGGGGCTCTTCTCATGCATGGGCACCCTCTCACATAAAACCCAGCACCCTGCCTTCAGGATTGATGAGGCCTGCCATAGGGGTGACTGATAGGTTTATATGTGCAGTGATTTAGGATAGATATAGTGAACCTATATCTAAGTAAGGGGTGCATGCACCACCTTACACAGGCTGCTGTAGCTGACCTGTGGTGTCATTTTGAATGGTCTCTCAGGGGTGGCATAATACATGCTGCAGCTCCCTGGGAGGCCTCTGGGGTACCAAGGCCCTGGGTACATAGTATACCATATACTAGGGACTTATAAGGGTACCCCAGAATCCAATCTGGAGTGTACCTAAAGTACATGCACAACCAATTTAGGGAGTAAGCAGATAAACTGGGGTCCTGATTAGCAGGATCCCAGTCAGACTAGTCAAAAACCAGCAAAACACCAGGAAAAAAGTGGGGGTAACCATGCAGTCAGATTCCACCTTCCTACAACAGGTACTATGATGCTTGTTTCCAGTCCAGGGAGGACCTGGCCTGGAAGTTCGGGCTGGACTGTTCCCATTGGGCGCAGGGTCAAGACTGATTTGCATATGGCTGGGTTCAAACTGGAATGGCATGGTGAGCAAAAAAACGATGGATTTAGGCCCAGATCTCTGTACTGGGGTGAATGTATGACATTGTTTTGCATTCTCTCCATCAATTGTTCTTTTTGCATTTGTCACCCCGAGTGGGACGGGTATGCCCAGACGTGGGTCCTGTGCTCTCCATGCCACTGGAGTCAAGCGATCCTGGCTGATGAGGGGTGAAACCCCAAAACCGGTCCTAGGATGCTTGTTTCCAGTCCAGGGAGGACCTGATCTGGCAGTTCGGGCTGAACTGTTCCCATTGGGCGCAGGGTCAAGACTGATTTGCATATGGCTGGGTTCAAACTGGAATGGCATGGTGAGCAAAAAAATGATGGATTTAGGCCCAGATCTCTGTACTGGGGTGAATGTATGACATTGTTCTGCATTCTGTCCATCAATTGTTCCTTTTGGCAGGCACAACATGCTACTAGGAAACCTGTGAATATCAATATAAACCCAGTGCCAGTCGCTCGCGGGGTGCTGCCATCAGTGAAGGGACCCTACATTCACACATTAATACAGTTTATTAAAACGTATCCACTGGAGTACTGCAGTGTGACCGCACACCACAATAACACACAACCACTGGCGTACATTTGTACTGCCGACAAATGTACGACTCAACAAGTGCTGCAGTGTTACTTAACTACTGTAGATCTAGAGTAATACCATATGGCAGTGGTAATTGCATAATAAACTACTCTCCTGGAGTATTACAGTATTACTTAGCCAATATAGTTCAAAATTAATACCCTATAATACTCAACAGATGGAGTGTAGCAGTATTACTTAACCAGAACACCCTACTACATTACTAAAATAATACTCAACCAGTGGGGTGCCAAGCTATTACTTAACCAGTACAGAACCAGAGTAACACCCTACCACAGTACTACAGTAATACTCAACCAGTGGAGTATCACAGTATTACTTAACCAGTAAAGACCCAGCATAACACCCTACCATATTACTACACTAACATTCAACCACCAGAGTCCCATAGTAAGACTCTACTATTGGCATGCTGCTGTTGTGGCCTGGATGTCCATTACCGGACCTCCGTTCTATACGCTCTACGCAGGTGATGGCAGGACCATTGACACACTCCGCAGACTTGCAACACCCAGCAATGATACGACCATTGTGGTACCCCAAGTTACACCACCACCGCAACAACTTCTGCAGTACTTGGCAAAAATGTATGTGCAATCAGCCCCACACTTCACTGCCCTATTTGGACCCCAGCTGATCAGCAAATTTTTCTATACTCTACACACTAATTTGGATTTCCTCTTTGGTTGATACATGCAGTGTGCTCTACTTCTCTGCCACTTTTGCATACTTGTGTAACTCTGCCCCTCCCTTGCTCCTACTGTTACCGTAAACAGGTGCACTCCTCCTTGTTTACCAGCGCAAAGGAGGCCCGTCCTACACCAAAGTGAACCAACCTGAATTTCAGTAGGTGTGACAAACACTCTGGTACTGGACCTTTTCCAGGTCTCCCAAGGCCCGCGCATGCCAGCCACTCATTGTTTGGTTGTGCCTAATGGTGATTAGCTTAAGACTGATGTCATGGCCTCGGGCATTATCTGGATTGACGCAGTGATGTTGTGCATGAGTTTGCGTGCCAAGCACTGCCGTTGTTGAGTTTGGTGAAGTGGTGATGTACAAGACATTGTGTGCCCAGAGTCACTACGTTTAAGTTATGTACCATGATGAGATGCAAGTTTTGAGGATTTAGGGTGGTCATTGTGTGTTTGATCCTAAGGTGATATGCAGGAGTTCCGGTGACCACAGTGGCCCGTGTGTGGTTTCAGGCAGTGATAATATGCAGGAGTTTGGGTGTCCGCAGTGGCCAGTGCTTGGTTTAGTGCAGGAGTTCGGATGTCCACAGTGGCGAGTCTGTGGTTTACGGCATAGGTAATATGCAGGAGTTCAGGTGTCCGCAGTGGCCCGCATGTGGTTTAGGTCAGTGATGATATGCAGGAGTTCGGGTGTCTACAATGGCCAGTGCTTGGTTTAGCACAGTGGTGATATGCAGGATTTTGGGTGTCCGCAGTGGCCTGTGTGTGGTTTAGGTCAGTGATGATATGCAGGAGTTCGGGTGTCCACAGTGGCCAGTCCTTGGTTTAGCGCAGTGGTGATATGCAGGAGTTGGGTGTCCGCAGTGGCCCTTGTGTGGTTTTGCGCAGATGTGATATGTAGGAGTTTAGGCATCCCCAGTGGCCAGGGCTTGGTTTAGCGCAGTGGTGATATGCAGGAGTTTGGGTGTCCAAAGTGGCCCGTGTGTGGTTTAGCGCCGTGTGATATGCAGGAGTTCGGGTGTCCATAGTGGCCAGTGCTTGGTTAGCGCAGTGGTAATTTGCAGGAGTTCAAGTGTCCGCAGTGGCCAGGTCTTGGTTTAGCACAGTGGTGATATGTAGGAGTTCAGGTGTCCGCAGTGGCCCATGTGCAGTTTAGAGCAAGGGTGATATGCTGGAGTTTGGGCTGTCAGCAGTGGCCCGCATGTGGTTTAGCACAGTGTGATATGCAGGAGTTCGGGTGTCCACAGTGGCCCGAGTGTGGTTTAGTACAGTGGTGATATGCAGGAGTTTGGGCTGTCAGCAGTGGCCCGCATGTGGTTTAGCACAGTGATGATATGCAGGAGTTCAGGTGTCCGCAGTGGCCCGTGTGAAGTTTAGCGCAGTGGTGATATGCAGGAGTTGGGTGTCCGCAGTGGCCCATGTGCGGTTTAGCGCCGTGGTGATATGCAGGAGTTCAGGTGTCCGCAGTGGCCCATGTGCGGTTTAGCGCCGTGGTGATATGCAGGAGTTCAGGTGTCTGCAGTGGCCAGTGTGTGGTTTAGCGCCGTGGTGATATGCAGGAGTTCGGGTGTCTGCAGTGGCCCATGTGCGGTTTAGCGCCGTGGTGATATGC
The DNA here is from genome assembly GCA_963921515.1 of Calotriton arnoldi. Lineage (NCBI taxonomy): Eukaryota > Metazoa > Chordata > Amphibia > Caudata > Salamandridae > Calotriton > Calotriton arnoldi. The sequence continues at coordinate 622,374 of CAWUFW010010862.1, read as the reverse complement.
AGGAGTTCGGGTGTCCGCAGTAGTCAGTGTGTGGTTTAGCGCAGATGTGATATGCAGGAGTTTGGGTGTCCACAGTGGCCTGTGTGTGGTTTAGCGCAGTGGTGATATGCAGGAGTACAGGTGTCCACAGTGGCCAGGGCTTGTTTTAGCGAAGTGGTGATATGCAGGAGTTCAGGTGTCCGCAGTGGCCCATGTGCGGTTTAGCGCTGTGGTGATATGCAGGAGTTCAGGTGTCTGCAGAGGCCAGTGCTTGGTTTAGAGCAGTGGTGATATGCAGGAGTTCAGGTGTCCACAGTGGCCCGTGTGTAGTTTAGCGCAGTGGTGATATGCAGGAGTACAGGTGTCCACAGTGGCCAGGGCTTGGTTTAGCGCAGTGGTGATATGCAGGAGTTCAGGTGTACGCAGTGGCCCATGTGCGATTTAGCGCCGTGGTGATATGCAGGAGTTCAGGTGTCTGCAGAGGCCAGTGCTTGGTTTAGAGCAGTGGTGATATGCAGGAGTTCAGGTGTCCACAGTGGCCCGTGTGTAGTTTAGCGCAGTGGTGATATGCAAGGGTTCAGGTGTCTGCAAAGGCCAGTGCTTGGTTTAGAGCTGTGGTGATATGCAGGAGTTCAGGTGTCCACAGTGGCCCGCATGTGGTTTAGGTCAGTGGCGATATGCAGGAGTACAGGTGTCCACAGTGGCCCGTGTGTGGTTTAGCGCAGTGGTGTTATGCAGGAGTTCAGGTGTCCACAGTGGCCCGTGTGTGGTTTAGCGCAGTGGTGATATGCAGGAGTACAGGTGTCCACAGTGGCCACGGCTTGGTTTAGCGCAGTGGTGATATGCAGGATTTCAGGTGTCCACAGTGGCCCGTGTGTGGTTTAGCGGAGTGGTGATATGCAGGAGTACAGTTGTCCACAGTGGCCCATGTGTGGTTTAGCGCAGTGGTGATATGCAGGAGTTCAGGTGTCCACAGTCGTCCGTGTGTGGTTTAGCGCAGTGGTGATATGCAGGAGTACAGGTGTCCACAGTGGCCAGTGCTTGGTTAGCACAGTGGTGATATGCAGGAGTTGGGTGTCCACAGTGACCCGTGTGCGGTTTAGCGCAGTGATGATATGCAGGAGTTTGGGTTGTCCGCAGTGACACGTGTATGGTTTAGGGAAGTGATGATATGCAGGAGTTCGGCTGTCCGCAGTGACACGTGTATGGTTTAGCGCAGACGTGATATGCAGGAGTTGGGTGTCCACAGTGGCCAGTGCTTGGTTTAGGGCAGTGATGATATGCAGGATTTCGGGTGTCCGCAGTAGTCAGTGTGTGGTTTAGCGCAGATGTGATATGCAGGAGTTCAGGTGTCCACAGTGGCCCGTGTGTAGTTTAGCGCAGTGGTGATATGCAGGAGTACAGGTGTCGACAGTGGCCAGGGCTTGGTTTAGCGCAGTGGTGATATGCAGGAGTCCAGGTGTCCGCAGTGGCCCATGTGCGGTTTAGCGCCGTGGTGATATGCAGGAGTTCAGGTGTCTGCAGTGGCCAGTGCTTGGTTTAGAGCAGTGGTGATATGCAGGAGTTCAGGTGTCCACAGTGGCCCGCATGTGGTTTAGGTCAGTGGCGAATGCAGGAGTACGGGTGTCCACAGTGGCCCGTGTGTGGTTTAGCGCAGTGGTGATATGCAGGAGTTCAGGTGTCCACAGTGGCCCGTGTGTGGTTTAGCGCAGTGGTGATCTGCAGGAGTACAGGTGTCCACAGTGGCCACGGCTTGGTTTAGCACAGTGGTGATATGCAGGATTTCAGGTGTCCACAGTGGCCCGTGTGTGGTATAGCGCAGTGGTGATATGCAGGAGTACAGGTGTCCACAGTGGCCCAGGTGCAAGCAGCAAAATTGTGGAACAATCTACCGGTGGACTTAAGGTTGACTCAGGATCTCCTTGCATTTAGGAAATCACTGAAAACTTGGCTGTTTCAGCTTTAATATCCAGTGCGGGGATCACACTGCTTAGCTAGGCCTTCATCCTGCTTCAGCGCCGGGACACTCAATTGAGTAGCTGCGCGCTCTATAAATAGCCATTTAACATAACATAACATAACATAACATGTGTGGTTTAGCGCAGTGGTGATATGCAGGAGTTCAGGTGTCCACAGTGGCCCGTGTGTGGTTTAGCGCAGTGGTGATATGCAGGAGTACAGGTGTCCACAGTGGCCAGTGCTTGGTTAGCGCAGTGATGATATGCAGGAGTTTGGGCTGTCCGCAGTGACACGTGTATGGTTTAGGGAAGTGATGATATACAGGAGTTCGGCTGTCCGCAGTGACACGTGTATGGTTTAGCACAGACGTGATATGCAGGAGTTGGGTGTCCCCAGTGGCCAGTGCTTGGTTTAGGGCAGTGATGATATGCAGGATTTCGGGTGTCCGCAGTGGCCTGTGTGTGGTTTAGCGCAGTGGTGATATGCAGGAGTACAGGTGTCCACAGTGGCCAGGGTTTGGTTTAGCGCAGTGGTGATATGCAGGAGTTCAGGTGTCTGCAGAGGCCAGTGCTTGGTTTAGAGCAGTGGTGATATGCAGGAGTTCAGGTGTCCACAGTGGCCCGTGTGTGGTTTAGCGCAGTGGTGATATGCAGGAGTACAGGTGTCCAGAGTGGCCCATGTGTGGTTTAGCGCAGTGGTGATATGCAGGAGTTCAGGTGTCTGCAGAGGCCAGTGCTTGGTTTAGAGCAGTGGTGATATGCAGGAGTTCAGGTGTCCACAGTGGCCCGCGTGTGGTTTAGGTCAGTGGCGATATGCAGGAGTACAGGTGTCCACAGTGGCCCGTGTGTGGTTTAGCGCAGTGGTGATATGCAGGAGTTCAGGTGTCCACAGTGGCCCATGTGTGGTTTAGCGCAGTGGTGATATGCAGGAGTACAGGTGTCCACAGTGGCCACGGCTTGGTTTAGCGCAGTGGTGATATGCAGGATTTCAGGTGTCCACAGTGGCCCGTGTGTGGTTTAGCGCAGTGGTGATATGCAGGAGTACAGGTTTCCACAGTGGCCCATGTGTGGTTTAGCGCAGTGGTGATATGCAGGAGTTCAGGTGTCCACAGTGGCCCGTGTGTGGTTTAGCGCAGTGGTGATATGCAGGAGTACAGGTGTCCACAGTGGCCCGTGTGCGGTTTAGCGCAGTGATGATATGCAGGAGTTTGGGCTCTCCGCAGTGACACGTGTATGGTTTAGGGAAGTGATGATATGCAGGAGTTCGGCTGTCCGCAGTGACACGTGTATGGTTTAGCGCAGACGTGATATGCAGGAGTTCAGGTGTCTGCAGAGGCCAGTGCTTGGTTTAGAGCAGTGGTGATATGCAGGAGTTCAGGTGTCCACAGTGGCCCGTGTGTGGTTTAGCGCAGTGGTGATATGCAGGAGTACAGGTGTCCACAGTGGCCCGTGTGTGGTTTAGCGCAGTGGTGATATGCAGGATTTTGGGTGTCCGCAGTAGTCAGTGTGTGGTTTAGCGCAGATGTGATATGCAGGAGTTTGGGTGTCCCCAGTGGCCTGTGTGTGGTTTAGCGCAGTGGTGATATGCAGGAGTACAGGTGTCCACAGTGGCCAGGGCTTAGTTTAGCGCAGTGGTGATATGCAGGAGTTCAGGTGTCCGCAGTGGCCCATGTGCGGTTTAGCGCCGTGGTGATATGCAGGAGTTCAGGTGTCTGCAGAGGCCAGTGCTTGGTTTAGAGCAGTGGTGATATGCAGGAGTTCAGGTGTCCACAGTGGCCCGTGTGTGGTTTAGCGCAGTGGTGATAAGCAGGAGTACAGGTGTCCACAGTGGCCCGTGTGAGGTTTAGCGCAGTGGTGATATGCAGGAGTTCAGGTGTCCACAGTGGCCCGTGTGTGGTTTAGCGCAGTGGTGATATGCAGGAGTTCAGTTGTCCACAGTGGCCCGTGTGTGGTTTAGGGCAGTGTCATATGCAGTAGTTCGGGTGTCTGCAGTGGTCAGCACTTGGTTTAGCGCAGTGGTGATATGCAGGAGTTCGTGTGTCCACAGTGGCCCGTGTGTGGTTTAGCGCAGTGTGATGTGCAGGAGTTCAGGTGTCCACAGTGGCCTGTGTGTGTTTTAGGGCAGTGATTATATGCAGGATTTCGGGTGTCTGCAGAGGCCAGTGCTTGGTTTAGCACAGTGTGATATGCAGAAGTTCAGGTGTACAGTGTGGCCTGTGTGTGGTTTAGCGCAGTGTGGTATGCAGGAGTTCAGGTGTCCGCAGTGGCTCGCATGTGGTTTAGGTCAGTGATGATATGCAGGAGTTCGGGTGTCAACAGTGGCCCTTGTGTGGTGTAGCGTAGTGTTATGTGGTATGCAGGAGTTCAGGTGTCCGCAGTGGCCCGCACGTGGTTTAGGTCAGTGATGATATGCAGGATTTCGGGTGTCTGCAGTGGCCAATGCTTGGTTTTGCGCCGATGTGATATGCAGGATTTCGGGTGTCAGCAGTGGCCAGTGCTTGGTTTAGCACAGTGGTGATATGCAGGAGTACAGGTGTCCACAGTGTCCCGTGTGTGGTTTAGCGCTGTGTGATATGCAGGAGTTCGGGTGTGCACAGTGGCCCGTGTGTGGTTTAGAGCAGTGATGATATGCAGGAGTTCGGGTGTCCGCAGTGGCCAGTCCTTGGTTTAGCGCAGTGGTGATTTGCAGGAGTTCGGGTGTCCACAGTGGCCCGTGTGTGGTTTAGCGTTGTGTGATATGCAGGAGTTTGGGTGTCAACAGTGGCCAGTGCTTGGTTTAATGCAGTGAGGATATGCAGGAGTACCGGTGTTCACAGTGGCCAGTGTGTAGTGTAGGTCAGTGGTGATATGCAGGAGTACAGGTGTCCACTGTGTGTAGTTTAGGTCAGTGGTGATATGCAGGAGTACAGGTGTCCACAGTGGCCTGTGCTTGGTTTAGCGCAGTGGTGATATGCAGGAGTTCATGTGTCCACAGTGGACAGTGTGTAATTTAGGTCACTGGTGATATGCAGGAGTACAGGTGTCCAGAGTGGCCAGTGTGTAGTTTAGGTCAGTGGTGATATGCAGGAATTCAGGTGTCCAGAGTGGCCAGTGTGTAGTTTAGGTCAGTGGTGATATGCAGGTGTACAGGTGGCCAGTGTGTAGTTTAGGTCAGTGATGATATGCAGGAGTACAGGTGTCCAGAGTGGCCAGTGTGTAATTTAGGTCAGTGATGATATGCAGGAGTACAGGTGTCCACAGTGGCCAGGGCTTGGTTTAGTGCAGTGGTGATATGCAGGAGTACAGGTGTCCAGAGTGGCCAGTGTGTAATTTGGGTCAGTGATGATATGCAGGAGTACAGGTGTCCAGAGTGGCCAGTGCTTGGTTTAGCGCAGTGGTGATATGCAGGAGTACAGGTGTCCACAGTGGCCAGGGCTTGGTTTAGCGCAGTGGTGATATGCAGGAGTTCAGGTGTCCAGAGTGGCCAGTGCTTGGTTTAGCGCAGTGGTGATATGCAGGAGTTCAGGTGTCCAGGCCAGTGTATAATTTAGGTCAGTGATGATATGCAGGAGTACAGGTGTCCAGAGTGGCCAGTGTGTAGTTTAGGTCAGTGGTGATATGCAGGAATACAGGTGTCCAGAGTGGCCAGTGTGTTATTTAGGTCAGTGATGATATGCAGGAGTACAGGTGTCCAGAGTGGCCAGTGTGTAATTTAGGTCAGTGATGATATGCAGGAGTACAGGTGTCCAGAGTGGCCAGTGCTTGGTTTAGCGCAGTGGTGATATGCAGGAGAACAGGTGTCCAGAGTAGTTTAGGTCAGTGGTGATATGCAGGAGTACAGGTGTCCAGAGTGCCCAGTGTTTGGTTTTGCGCAGTGGTGATATGCAGGATTTCGGGTGTCAGCAGTGGCCAGTGCTTCGTTTTGCGCAGTGGTGATATGCAGGAATTCAGGTGTCCAGAGAGGCCAGTGTGTAGTTTAGGTCAGTGGTGATATGCAGTAGTACAGGTGTCCAGAGTGGCCAGTGTGTAGTTTAGGTCAGTGGTGATATGCAGGAATACAGGTGTCCAGAGTGGCCAGTGTGTTATTTAGGTCAGTGATGATATGCAGGAGTACAGCTGTCCAGAGTGGCCAGTGCTTGGTTTAGCGCAGTGGTGATATGCAGGAGAACAGGTGTCCAGAGTGGCCAGTGTGTAGTTTAGGTCAGTGGTGATATGCAGGAGTACAGGTGTCCAGAGTGGTCAGTGCTTGGTTTTGCACAGTGGTGATATGCAGGACTTCAGGTATCCAGAGTGGCCAGTGTGTAGTTTAGGTCAGTGGTGATATGCAGGAGTACAGGTGTCCAGAGTGGCCAGTGTGTAGTTTAGGGCAGTGGTGATATGCAGGAATACAGGTGTCCAGAGTGGCCAGTGTGTAATTTAGGTCAGTGATGATATGCAGGAGTACAGGTGTCCAGAGTGGCCAGTGCTTGGTTTAGCGCAGTGGTGATATGCAGGAGAACAGGTGTCCAGAGTGGCCAGTGCTTGGTTTAGCACAGTGGTGATATGCAGGTGTCCAGAGTGGCCAGTGCTTGGTTTAGCGCAGTGGTGATATGCAGGAGAACAGGTGTCCAGAGTGGCCAGTGTGTAGTTTAGGTCAGTGGTGATATGCAGGAGTACAGGTGTCCAGAGTGGCCAGTGCTTGGTTTAGCACAGTGGTGATATGCAGGTGTACAGGTTTCCAGAGTGGCCAGTGTGTAATTTAGGTCAGTGGTGATATGCAGGAATACAGGTGTCCAGAGTGGCCAGTGTGTAATTTAGGTCAGTGATGATATGCAGGAGTACAGGTGTCCAGAGTGGCCAGTGCTTGGTTTAGCGCAGTGGTGATATGCAGGAGAACAGGTGTCCAGAGTGGCCAGTGTGTAGTTTAGGTCAGTGGTGATATGCAGGAGTACAGGTGTCCAGTGCTTGGTTTAGCACAGTGGTGATATGCAGGTGTACAAGTGTCCAGAGTGGCCAGTGTGTAGTTTAGGTCAGTGGTGATATGCAGGAGTACAGGTGTCCAGAGTAGTTTAGGTCAGTGGTGATATGCAGGAGTACAGGTGTCCAGAGTGCCCAGTGTTTGGTTTTGCGCAGTGGTGATATGCAGGATTTCGGGTGTCAGCAGTGGCCAGTGCTTCGTTTTGCGCAGTGGTGATATGCAGGAATTCAGGTGTCCAGAGAGGCCAGTGTGTAGTTTAGGTCAGTGGTGATATGCAGGAGTACAGGTGTCCAGAGTGGCAGGTGTGTAGTTTAGGTCAGTGGTGATATGCAGGAATACAGGTGTCCAGAGTGGCCAGTGTGTTATTTAGGTCAGTGATGATATGCAGGAGTACAGGTGTCCAGAGTGGCCAGTGTGTAATTTAGGTCAGTGATGATATGCAGGAGTACAGCTGTCCAGAGTGGCCAGTGCTTGGTTTAGCGCAGTGGTGATATGCAGGAGAACAGGTGTCCAGAGTGGCCAGTGTGTAGTTTAGGTCAGTGGTGATATGCAGGAGTACAGGTGTCCAGAGTGGTCAGTGCTTGGTTTTGCACAGTGGTGATATGCAGGACTTCAGGTATCCAGAGTGGCCAGTGTGTAGTTTAGGTCAGTGGTGATATGCAGGAGTACAGGTGTCCAGAGTGGCCAGTGTGTAGTTTAGGGCAGTGGTGATATGCAGGAATACAGGTGTCCAGAGTGGCCAGTGTGTAATTTAGGTCAGTGATGATATGCAGGAGTACATGTGTCCAGAGTGGCCAGTGCTTGGTTTAGCGCAGTGGTGATATGCAGGAGAACAGGTGTCCAGAGTGGCCAGTGCTTGGTTTAGCACAGTGGTGATATGCAGGTGTCCAGAGTGGCCAGTGCTTGGTTTAGCGCAGTGGTGATATGCAGGAGAACAGGTGTCCAGAGTGGCCAGTGTGTAGTTTAGGTCAGTGGTGATACGCAGGAGTACAGGTGTCCAGTGCTTGGTTTAGCACAGTGGTGATATGCAGGTGTACAGGTGTCCAGAGTGGCCAGTGCTTGGTTTAGCGCAGTGGTGATATGCAGGAGAACAGGTGTCCAGAGTGGCCAGTGTGTAGTTTAGGTCAGTGGTGATATGCAGGAGTACAGGTGTCCAGTGCTTGGTTTAGCACAGTGGTGATATGCAGGTGTACAAGTGTCCAGAGTGGCCAGTGCTTGGTTTAGCGCAGTGGTGATATGCAGGAGAACAGGTGTCCAGAGTGGCCAGTGTGTAGTTTAGGTCAGTGGTGATATGCAGGAGTACAGGTGTCCAGAGTGGCCAGTGCTTGGTTTAGTACAGTGGTGATATGCAGGTGTACAGGTGTCCAGAGTGGCCAGTGTGTAATTTAGGTCAGTGATGATATGCAGGAGTACAGGTGTCAAGAGTTGCCAGTGCTTGGTTTAGCGCAGTGGTGATATGCAGGAGAACAGGTGTCCAGAGTGTAGTTTAGGTCAGTGGTGATATGCAGGAGTACAGGTGTCCAGAGTGGCCAGTGCTTGGTTTTGCGCAGTGGTGATATGCAGGATTTCGGGTGTCAGCAGTGGCCAGTGCTTGGTTTTGCGCAGTGGTGATATGCAGGAATTCAGGTGTCCAAAGTGGCCAGTGTGTAGTTTACGTCAGTGGTGATATGCAGGAGTACAGGTGTCCAGAGTTGCCAGTGTGTAGTTTAGGTCAGTGGTGATATGCAGGAGTACAGGTGTCCAGAGTGGCCAGTGCTTGGTTTAGGTCAGTGGTGATATGCAGGAGTTCGGTCTCCAGATAAGCAATGTTTAACTGCAGCAGTGGTGATGTTCTGGGGCTGTGTGTTGGCAGTACACTCTGCTAGAAACAATGGCCCGACAAAGAATGGTCTTCCGTATTGCCAGTACTCTCAGCCCTCATCTTCAAAGAGAAGCTGGATATGTTTAGTACTAGTCACTTCTAAAAAGCAAACTTTTCAAAGACGCCTTCAACGAAGTCCAATGTCCTCACGAGAGCCACTAAAGGATGTAAGACAAAGGCTCGCCCTAGGCATCCAGCTGTACTCTCTCCTATATTCAGTACATCTCACTCTGCCTCTAGCTCTGGATCAATCAATCAATCAATCAGGGAATTGTAAGCGCGCTACTCACCCGTGAGGGTGGATGGACTCTAACTCTCAAACATTCAGTACGTATTATTGTTGCACATCCGGCTTTATTCTCATGTATTCAGTGCCTCTCATTGTCACGCATACGTCTGGACTCTAACTCTTGTTAGAGTACTACCAGTACTTCAGTACTACCAATACTACTCATTGTTACACAACCGTCTGAACTCTAACTCTCTGAACTCTAACGTTTGTCTCTCCAGTACTTCTCATTGTTACGCATCTGGCTGGACTCTCCTATCTTCGGTACTTCTCACTGGGATGCATCCAGTTGGTCTCTAACTCTCCTCTCTTCGATACTCCTCACTGTGATGCATCCCGCTTGTCTCTACCTCTCATCTCTTCGGTACTTCTCACTGTGACGCATGCAGCTGGCCTCTAGCTCTCCTCTCTTCAGTACTTCTTGTTATCCATCCCACTGGTCTCTAACTCTCCTCTCTTCAGTACTTCTCACTGTGATGCATCCCGCTGGTCTCTCTTCGGTACTTCTCACTGTGATGCATCCCGCTGGTCTCTAACTCTCATCTCTTCAGTACTTCTCACTGTGATGCATCACGCTGGTCTCTAACTCTCATCTCTTCAGTACTTCTCACTGGGATGCATCCAGCTGGCCTCTAACTCTCATCTCTTCGGTACTTCTCACTGGGATGCATCCAGTTGGTCTCTCACTCTCCTCTCTTCGATACTCCTCACTGTGCTGCATCCCGCTTGTCTCTACCTCTCATCTCTTCGGGAACTTCTCACTGTGACGCATGCAGCTGGCCTCTCTTCGGTACTTCTAACTGTGATGCATCCAGCTGGTCTCTAATTCTCCTCTCGTCAGTACTTCTCACTGTGATGCATCCCGTTGGTCTCTAACTCTCCTCTCTTCAGTACTCCTCACTGTGATGCATCCCGCTGGTCTCTCTTCGGTACTTCTCACTGTGATGCATCCAGCTGGTCTCTAATTCTCCTCTCTTCAGTACTTCTCACTGTGATGCATCCCGTTGGTCTCTCTTCGGTACTTCTCACTGTGATGCATTCATCTGGTCTCTAACTCTCCTCTCTTCAGTACTTCTCACTGGGATGCATCCCGCTGGTCTCTAACTCTCATCTCTTCGGTACTTCTCACTGGGATGCATACCGCTGGTCTCTAACTCTCATCTCTTCGGTACTTCTCACTGTGATGCATCCAGCTGGCCTCTTACTCTCCTCTCTTCAGTACTTCTCACTGTGATGCATCCCGCTGGTCTCTCTTCGGCACTTCTCACTGTGATGCATCCAGCTGGTCTCTAACTCTCCTCTCTTCAGTACTTCTCACTGGGATGCATCCCGCTGGTCTCTCTTCGGCACTTCTCACTGTGATGCATCCAGCTGGTCTCTAACTCTCCTCTCTTCAGTACTTCTCACTGGGATGCATCCCGCTGGTCTCTAACTCTCCTCTCTTCAGTACTTCTCACAGGTATGCATCCCGCTGGTCTCTCTTCGGTACTTCTCGCTGTGATGCATCCCGCTTGTCTCTACCTCTCCTCTCTTCAGTATGTCTCACCGTGATGCATCCAGCTGGCCTCTAACTCTCCTCTTTTCAGTACTTCTCACTGTGATGCATCCCGCTGGTCTCTCTTCGGTACTTCTCACTGTGATGCATCCCGCTGGTCTCTCTTCGGTACTTCTCACAGTGATGCATCCTGCTGGTCTCTCTTGGGTTCTTCTCACTGTGATGCATCCCGCTGGTCTCTAACTCTCCTCTCTTCAGTACTTCTCACTGTGACGCATCCAGCTGGCCTCTAACTCTCCTCTTTTCAGTACTTCTCACTGTGATGCATCCCGCTGGTCTCTCTTCAGTACTTCTCACTGTGATGCATCCCGCTTGTCTCTACCTCTTATCTCTTCGGTACTTCTCACTGTGACACATGCAGCTGGTCTCTAACTCTCCTCTCTTCAGTACTTCTCACTGGGATGCATCCCACTGGTCTCTCTTCGGTACTCCTCACTGTTAAGCATCAAGCTGGTCTCTAACTCTCATCTCTTCAGTACTTCTCACTGTGATGCATCCCGCTGGTCTCTAACTCTCATCTCTTCAGTACTTCTCACTGTGATGCATCCTGCTTGTCTCTACCTCTTATCTCTTCGGTACTTCTCACTGTGATGCATCCCGCTGGTCTCTCTTCGGTACCTCTCACTGTGATGCATCCCGCTTGTCTCTAACACTCCTCTCTTCAGCACTTCTCACTGGGATGCATCCAGCTGGCCTCTAACTCTCCTCTCTTCAGTACTTCTCACTGTGATGCATCCCGCTGGTCTCTCTTCGGTACTTCTCACTGGGATGCATCCAGTTGGTCTCTCACTCTCCTCTCTTCGATACTCCTCACTGTGCTGCATCCCGCTTGTCTCTACCTCTCATCTCTTCGGTACTTCTCACTGTGACGCATGCAGCTGGCCTCTCTTCGGTACTTCTAACTGTGATGCATCCAGCTGGTCTCTAATTCTCCTCTCTTCAGTACTTCTCACTGTGATGCATCCCGTTGGTCTCTAACTCTCCTCTCTTCAGTACTTCTCACTGTGATGCATCCCGCTGGTCTCTCTTCGGTACTTCTCACTGTGATGCATCCAGCTGGTCTCTAATTCTCCTCTCTTCAGTACTTCTCACTGTGATGCATCCCGTTGGTCTCTCTTCGGTACTTCTCACTGTGATGCATCCATCTGGTCTCTAACTCTCCTCTCTTCAGTACTTCTCACTGGGATGCATCCCGCTGGTCTCTAACTCTCATCTCTTCGGTATTTCTCACTGGGATGCATACCGCTGGTCTCTAACTCTCATCTCTTCGGTACTTCTCACTGTGATGCATCCAGCTGGCCTCTTACTCTCCTCTCTTCAGTACTTCTCACTGTGATGCATCCTGCTGGTCTCTCTTCGGCACTTCTCACTGTGATGCATCCAGCTGGTCTCTAACTCTCCTCTCTTCAGTACTTCTCACTGGGATGCATCCCGCTGGTCTCTCTTCGGCACTTCTCACTGTGATGCATCCAGCTGGTCTCTAACTCTCCTCTCTTCAGTACTTCTCACTGGGATGCATCCCGCTGGTCTCTAACTCTCCTCTCTTCAGTACTTCTCACAGGTATGCATCCCGCTGGTCTCTCTTCGGTACTTCTCGCTGTGATGCATCCCGCTTGTCTCTACCTCTCCTCTCTTCAGTATGTCTCACCGTGATGCATCCAGCTGGCCTCTAACTCTCCTCTTTTCAGTACTTCTCACTGTGATGCATCCCGCTGGTCTCTCTTCGGTACTTCTCACTGTGATGCATCCCGCTGGTCTCTCTTCGGTACTTCTCACAGTGATGCATCCTGCTGGTCTCTCTTGGGTTCTTCTCACTGTGATGCATCCCGCTGGTCTCTAACTCTCCTCTCTTCAGTACTTCTCACTGTGACGCATCCAGCTGGCCTCTAACTCTCCTCTTTTCAGTACTTCTCACTGTGATGCATCCCGCTGGTCTCTCTTCAGTACTTCTCACTGTGATGCATCCCGCTTGTCTCTACCTCTTATCTCTTCGGTACTTCTCACTGTGACACATGCAGCTGGTCTCTAACTCTCCTCTCTTCAGTACTTCTCACTGGGATGCATCCCGCTGGTCTCTCTTCGGTACTCCTCACTGTTAAGCATCAAGCTGGTCTCTAACTCTCATCTCTTCAGTACTTCTCACTGTGATGCATCCCGCTGGTCTCTAACTCTCATCTCTTCAGTACTTCTCACTGTGATGCATCCTGCTTGTCTCTACCTCTTATCTCTTCGGTACTTCTCACTGTGATGCATCCCGCTGGTCTCTCTTCGGTACCTCTCACTGTGATGCATCCCGCTTGTCTCTAACACTCCTCTCTTCAGCACTTCTCACTGGGATGCATCCAGCTGGCCTCTAACTCTCCTCTCTTCAGTACTTCTCACTGTGATGCATCCCGCTGGTCTCTCTTCGGTACTTCTCACTGTGATGCATCCCGCTGATCTCTCTTCGGTACTTCTCACTGTGATGCATCCCGCTGGTCTCTAACTCTCATCTCTTCAGTACTTCTCACCGTGATGCATCCAGCTGGTCTCTAACTCTCCTCTCTTCAGTACTTTGCACTGTGATGCATACCGCTGGACTCTCTTCGGTACTTCTCACTGTGATGCATCCCGCTTGTCTCTAACTCTCATCTCTTCAGTACTTCTCACTGTGACGCATCCAGCTGGTCTCTAGCTCTCCTCTTTTCAGTACTTCTCACTGTGATGCATCCCGCTGGTCTCTCTTCGGTGCTTCTCACAGTGATGCATCCATCTGGCCTCTAACTCTCCTCTCTTCAGTACTTCGCACTGTGATGCATACCGCTGGTCTCTCTTCGGTACTTCTCACTGTGACGCAGCCAGCTGGTCTCTAACTCTCCTCTCTCCAGTACTTCTCACTGTGATGCATCCCGCTTGTCTCTAACTCTCATCTCTTCAGTACTTCTCACTGTGATGCATCCCACGTGTCTCTAACTCTCATCTCTTCAGTACTTCTCCTTGTTATCCATCCCACTGGTCTCTAACTCTCATCTCTTCAGTACTTCTCACAGTGATGCATCCAGCTGGTCTCTAACTCTCCTATCTTCAGTACTTCTCACTGTGATACATCCCGCTTGTCTCTAACACTCCTCTCTTCAGTACTTCTCACTGTGATGCATCCAGCTGGTCTCTAACTCTGCCATCTTCAGTACTTCTCACTGTGATGCATCCCGCTTGTCTCTAACTCTCCTCTCTTCAGTACGTCTCACTGTGATGCATCCAGTTGGTCTCTAACTCTCCTCTCTTCGGTACTTCTCACTGTGATGCATCCCGCTTGTCTCTACCTCTCATCTCTTCGGTACTTATCACTGTGACGCATGCAGCTGGTCTCGAACTCTCCTCTCTTCAGTACGTCTCACTGTGATGCATCCCGCTGGTCTCTCTTCAGTACTTCTCATTGTTACACAGCCAGCTGGACTCTTACCTTAGATGAATTCATGTGATCTCCTTCTGTGCACTTGCCCTATGTAGGGCTTGGTTCACCTGTAGCACTTTATAAAACTTCTAAACACAGAGAACATTAATGGGCTCTGCATGCAACCCCAAGCTTAGCTCCTTCACCCTCGCCCTGATGGTGGCTAGATCTCACTCTACACATGCCAGTCCATCAGCTCACTCCATAACTCCGTACCTACAGTGTTCTGTCGCTTGTAGTATTTTAGGGCCCACTTGATAAGTTTATCGCGGAGTTCAAAGTATTCACACCCATTTGATGTTTGAAAGAATGCCTTCCAGTCCAAGCTGCTGCACTTAACTTATGGATCATTATTTAACCATGATGATGTAATACCTAATTCTTCATAGTGTTCGTCCTGGCAAGAAAAGGTGTGGAAGAAGCCGCTTTTAAGTGGGATGGCCGATGGGCATCGCCTCAAGGTACTATTCCCAATATTGTGCACCAAACTTACATTATCTTATTCTCGACCACTAACCAGCAGTGACACCCAAGACCTGCTCTTACCACACTGGTTCCAACACTGTTGGCCTTTTCACCTATACTTGCACCTCTCAGGAGGAGGCCCTCAGGATTCAGTTTCACACTCCGACTCCATGAGTGGCGAATCAGAACCGCTTGAGTCGACAGAATACGCATTGCTCCATGCCATTGCTCTGAAGCCACTGCCTTTTTCAAGGTGATCTGAATCCGCAGAAATGTGGCCTGCAGCGCTTTACAAACACCCACAGCTAAGGCAATTACTGACCACCACAGCATCCTTCAATCGTTGATGTCTCCCCATAATATCAAACAAAAGGAGTACTCTGCTGGTACCCAAAGAATAGAACGTATACTCAACTGCTGACGTACAACACAAAGACTTCGTTATCATACTCACTCATTGATGTCCCTCAGTAATGCCCAAGTATTGAAGAGTAGTATCGACGAAGCACTGGAGGAGCGCAGGGATAAACTGTTACTGGAGCACCACAGCTGTACTCAACACTTGAGAGTGGTGCACAGGTTTACCTAAGAAGACACCTGCCAAACTGCAACCATCCAAACCCCTGACACCTGAGAGTAATACCCAGCACCACTCTACTCACTGATGGGAGCAAAACAGTGATCCCCAAAAGAGTACCCTGGCCACACCAAGCCGCTGCAGTTCAGTGGCCCTGCTCAACTGCCCAGCGCCACGCAGAGTTTTACTGCGCTACTCCAGTGGCAGGGACTAGACTTCCTGCCCTCCTGAGTGTGTCAACCCACTCTGTAATATTGTGGTACTCGAATGTGTTTTGTGTTACTCTGGTAATTCACCTGGTTGGGTATTAGTGTGGTAATCCAAAAACTGAGTATCAGTCATAGCAGTGCTAACCAGTAGAGTACAAGTGTAATACCCACCACTGGAGTAACACGGTAATCCCATCCAGTGCAGTACCACAGTAATACTCAATACCTGCAGTACCACAGTAATACCATACCACGGGAACGGAGTCTACCTTTGGAGCAAACCCCTGCAATGTGTTCTCAAGCTGCCGTAACGTCCACACTCAGGCCGGCACAAACTTGCACCCTTGCCTCCATCTTGGGCAAGCGCCCCCTACAGGAATCTTCCTCTGCAGCAGTATACAAACCGGGTCAGAATCCGTACGTGGCACTGAGGGTGTATTCTGTGCACACTGAGAAATGCAGAGCCCGTATCTGTCCCCGTGGCAGGTGAACGGGGTATTTAACATATTCCGCAGACTTCAAACACACCGCGGGTACACAACGAACCCTACTCTGTACCACCTTCTGAGGAGCTCTGTGCAATGTGTAGAGTTTCTGAGGAGCGACCGACCCTCGCAGCAGAACAGACGGGTGGCAGCAGCGGTGGGTCAGACTTGGCCACACGCCTGTCCCTAAGGAACAGGCACCCAACCTCCGGCATAAGGGCCAGTTGTCGGAATAAATATCTCCGTTTCCCTGTACAGTTTGTACTGGGCGGGCTGGCTCTGAGCTGATGTACACAGTGCACCCTGGCGCTCTGCCATCCTTCCGTGCCAGGGTAGCCCGTCCTCCCTCCCACTGGAGTCGCCGTGAGGCCACTTGTGTTTACACCCTCAGATGGCGAGGAGTACCTGGGCACACCTCGCTGTTGTTTACTACCGCGAGGGAGACTCCGCCTCACCAACTGAACCGACCTGAAGGCTGCGGCGCGGGAGTTTGCGATAAACAGCCCGGGTCTGGACCCGTTCCAGGACTCCAGGCCTGAGGCCCGCGCACGCCAACGGCGCATTGTTCGGATCCTCGCGGCGGGGGAGTGATGCATTCATCTGCTCTCTGGTAACCCAGAGACGGTTTCACTTAATTTGCACCCTTGTCTTCTCGACAGAGGATCGTGACCGCCTACGTTCAACTGTACGTGGAAATGACGTAAACTGGTGTGCGGTGTGCTGGCTACTGGTCTTGATATGTGCAGTAAATTTGACAACTAATCGTACATGTGGCTTGTTTATTTTTTGTGCAAGATTTTGTTGGTTTCCAGGGTAGCCATTGTTTGGCCCTGTGCAGTGAGGTGTACAGTATTTCTATATCCAGGGCGATTACTGCTTTGTTCGACACAATGGTGATGTCCAAGTGTATGTGGGTGCAGAGCAGCCACAGTCAGGTTTGTTGCAGTAGCAATGTGCAGGAGGTGACTGCATGGGTTTTGATGTGGTGATGTGCAGGACTTTGGTTACCCAGGGCAGTCACTCTTATGTTTGCTGCAGTAGTGATGTGCAGGAGTTTTTGTGTCCAAGGAGGTGACTGTATGGGGTTTGCTGTGGTGATGTGCAAGAGTTTGGTTGCCCAGGGCAGTCACTATTATGTTTGCTGCAGTAGTAATGTGCAGGAGTTTGGGTGTCTAGGGCTGCCACTGTCCGTTTTGTTGCAGTAGTGATGTGCCTGAGTTTGGGTGTCTAGGAAGGTGATTGCCTGGTTTTTGCTCCGTGGTGATGTTCAGGAGTTTAGATGCCCAGGGCAGCCTCTGATAGGTTTGTTGAAGTGGTGATGTGCAGAAAGTTGGGTGTCCAAGGAGATGACTGTCTGCTTTGTTTGCTAAGTAGTGATGTGCAGGAGTCTGCGTGCCCAGTTTGTTGCAGTGCTGATGTGCAGGAGTCCATGCCCCACTGCTCTCTCCTGTGTTAGGAGATCATGTAATGCTAAGTGCGATGCGCACCTGAGGCAATGCCCCACTACTCTCTCCTGTGTTAGGAGACCATGTAATGCTAAGTTTTGGCCTTGCGCAGTGTCGTCTCACCCCGTACTCGCTATACAAATCACCTTTGACCGCACACTTCAGGTGGCTGTTAACTTCGCTTGGCGACAAACGCTACGATACCTCTAAATTTTTGTATGGTATCATTGTATGGTATAATTCATGCTGCCTTTTATATTTTTATACTCAGTGTTTTTTTATGCTATCTCTTTTGTAAAAGATTTTGAGTAATCATAAGATAAAGATATAAAAAGAGAGATATATGACCTGAGGCAATGCCCCACTGCTCTCTCCTGTGTTTGGAGACCATGCAATGCTAAGTCGGATGCGCACCTGAGGCAATGCCCCACCGCTCTCTCCTTCCTGTGTTTGTAGACCATGTAATGCTAAGTGAGATGCGCACCTGAGGCAATGCCCCACTACGCTCTCCTGTGTTAAAAGACCATGCTAAGTGTGATGCGCACCTGAGGCAATTACCCACTGCTCTCTCCTGTGTTTGGAGACCATATAATGTTAAGTTGAATGCACACCTGAGGCAATGCCCCACTACCCTCTCTTGTGTAAGGAGACCATATAATGGTAAGTCTGATGCGCACCTGAGGCAATTCCCCACTGCTCTCTCCTGTGTTTGGAGACCATGCAATGCTAAGTCCGATGCGCACTTGAGGCAGTGCCCCACTGCTCTCCTGTGTTTGTAGACCATGTAATGCTAAGTGAGATGCGCACCTGAGGCAATACCCCACTACGCTCTCCTGTGTTAGAGGACCATATAATGCTACGTGAGATGGGCATTTGACGTAATGCCCCACTGCTCTCTCCTGTGTTAGAAGACCATGCTAAGTGTGATGCGCACCTGAGGCAATGCCCCACTACTCTCTCCTGAGTTAGGAGACCATATAATGTTAAGTTGAATGCACACCTGAGGCAATGCCCCACTACTCTCTCTTGTGTAAGGAGAGCAAGTAATGCTAAGTCCAATGCGCACCTGTAGCCATTGCCCACTGTTCTCTCTTTCGTACCTATAAACATTCTTCACTGCTAGTCAAGCTGTGCATTCATAATATAATCCGTCTTCTTTGGACATTGGCATGCTAGGCCAGCTGAGCGACTGGGCATACACTCTGCATGGACACAAGTCCACAATCCACCCAGAAGCTTTGCCACCCTTGCCTCTTATTCAGTTTGTCCCAAAGTTCTCTTTCTTTTCACTTTACCTGATAGTGTATATAGACTGACGTGTGAGCACCTTGTTTCAGGTGTTCACAAACGCCAGGGTGGCCGATTATTACCAGCGTAGGTTCATTTTGGCAGAATTGCAAATCCTCCATCTTACAGTGTGTTGATCACAATCAATTAGTCATGGTGACTATTATGTTTGCACATATTGCTCATCATTCCAAACGGATCCATATCTGCATTATAATGGTATTTTCAGAAGTGTGCCAATGTTCGCGAAAATCCAGTGAGCAATGTGCATACTTTCTACCATTTTAACTCCCATGTGTACTTTAAATATGTTTAAATATTCCAAGATATTATTAAGTGCTGTGTACTCACAGCTGTGGATGGGCTTTCACATCTTTACAGCACGGGTGATAATTTATATATTTTATTTAAGAAGTTTATAAAGCGCACAACTACCCCCAAAGGGGGTGTCCCCGTCCCCATAATTGTGATGTGTATTACCTAGACTCGACCTACACCCCCTTCCATGAGCTAGGCATGGACAGCCTGCCCATGTTTACCCGCAAAGTCAAAGAGGCTTAGTGAGGGCATTTTCAGTCGCAAACCAGATACCTGTAGCCTCGTGCATCCTGCCTAGCATGGATCTCATCCTTTCTCACTCTCAGAGCAGTGCTGCTGGAACAATTTTCAGAGTGGGGGTGCTGCCATCACTGAAGACAAATGGAATGTAATAAATTCCAAGTGTCACACACAGAAGAAGTATAACAAACAAGCCACACCAATTCAGCGGGAGAGGTAAGTAGCCGGTGGTGAATTTTGCAGCACACCGTCACAAATATATTACTGAAGCATGGTTTGGCAGTGCACTGTCATTTGCATATATTTCCATTGAAATTGGCATAACATTTTGTCATAACCTGCTGCTCAGCCAGCATGAATGTTGGTTCATGATGATGTATTGGAATGTTAGGGTGCCGGTTGGTGTCAGGTGGAGTATGGGCTGAGCAGGGAGGCTGCTCCTGGTGGGGCTCATTACTATAGCTCATTAACTAAGACTAATAAACCATCTTATATACAATATACACCTCGGCAGCTGGACTTTAGATTATTACACATTTGCTCTGAATTCCAGTTTTACTGATATGTAGCACACAAACAAAATGTGTGGAAATTGTTTTCAGCAAATATTTATGATTATCACATAACCAAGAAAAGTGCCTTGATTTGTTCTGATCCTATTAAAATCTTTGTTTCCATCAAACATCAGAATTCCAAAAAAGTGTTCATTTGTGGATTTCCTAACTGCTGGTATACACTGAAATAATTGTACACTTCATTTATAGGTATTTAAATGTTATTGTGTGATAGGAAAAACTGACATCCTACAAACTTTCCCGTCACACTCCCTGCACCCCAGCAAGATTGTCAGATGGTTCACTTTATGAAATCTTCTCACTTTGCAGTCAGAGAGAGACAAGTAAACACTAATCTCCAGGTTAAAATAAGTAGCAATTTGTTAGATCACACAGCCTGACATATTTATTTATTTATTTATTTGACCTGTCCTTTAAAGCACAGCAAATGTGGCAAGATAAAAACAAAATTTAAAGGTATCTTTATTGCTCATTACTGAACTCCTGCATGGTTATTTTGTGGGTGCTTCAGCACCCCCTCCCCTACTTCCAGCGCCAATGTTTTAGAGTGCTTGGGGGCCCCTGCAAAAGTATCTCCTACAGAAAAACCCTGACATATGGTCTATAGGTGGATATGATATTTATGACTGCCAGGGTTCTGTATGTTTGCAGAATGGTAAACATCCCCTCTGATCCCAATGGCTGAGTGGCAACTTAGTATACACAGAAGTGCCACAGGCAAACTCTTTCGCCTCACCTGAGCCCATACACCCCCATTTTTTGGGCAATCCAGCAGACCACTGTTGACTATTTATTTATACTCCTGGTCACATTTGGATGGGCAGCAGTAGTTGGCTTCAGTTCAGGGGTGTGCCCTGGCCGGATTAGCCAGCTCATTTGCAGTGCCACTCGAGGGTGACATGGAAAGTTCACAAGAGAGAGAGCTGCAGGTCTGTGCCAAAGGAGGCAGGCCAGAGGTGACGTCCTAAAATCCCCTACAAACAAGGTTACACAACTGCACTCTCATCTGTCACACGTACAAACAAGGATCTAATACTTGCAGGCTTAGAAAGAGGAAGAGGGACAAAGGATCAGAGTGCGATGTCAGCAGGGGCGTAGCTTTGGGGGTGTTAAACCCCCTTAATAAATGTTTTTTCTGATGAATAGTTGGGTACAGGTACTTTCAGTCGAGTATAGTGAGGTGTCTGTCGCCTGGCATTTTTTCCCTCCCCCAAATCTTACTGACCAAGCTACGCCCCTGGATGTCAGGGATGGATGGTAGGAGAAGTGTGCTCGGTGGAAGGAACAGAAGGCCAGGGTAGGGACAGAGGTCAGAGTGTAGCGAGCCGATGATCAGAGACAGTAGGTAGGTGGGGGGTAGAGGGCTGAGAAAAGAGTGCCAGGAGAGTAGGGCAAGAATGAAGGAGATAGAACAAACATTGGCAGAGCCAGTGGGTCTCGCCTATGAGAGCTATGTGTTTTGCCAGTGTTTTGTAACCATGCTGTACTGCAGCACAGATGCTTTGCAGTGTGACTGAAACTAATTTTAAAAAGCTCTATGACGCAGGCAGCGCTAATGCGCTATTTTTAAAAGTGCCTTAGCGCTGGATACATCATAGCCCTTTATTATTATTATTTTTAGCCATGATGCACAGCAGCCACACTGCTATACAGCTGGGCTACAAATCATTGCCAAAGTTGTCAATGTCCATGCTGTACAGCATGAACAAATGGCAACGGCAGAGCTAATAGTCTCATACAAGAGACCCTTTGGCTTTGCCAATGCTTGTTAGGTCTTGGCACAACACACCTGTGATTCTGAGCAAATCAGTTAATCTCCCTATGCATGAAAAAGAAAAAAATTGGCATTTTGCAAAAAATATCATCACATAAAGAAGGTAATTGTGTACATGTATTATTGAAAATATATTTATAAGCAGATAACAACTGTAGTCACAACAAAAGCCGATAACATTTGTTTTCACAATAAACATCCATTTCAAAGGAGAAAAGGGCTACTTTGAAGTGCGTATGGCATAGTAAAACATTGCTACAAATTGTAAAAGGTTCAACAAGGACGACAGGGAAAAAGAAAAAATAGAAGTAGTAGCGCGATCAGCAGAAGGACAACAATCAGTACTTGGTCCATGCTCCAGCTGAAAGGAGAGGAAGGGAAGCCAGCATGCGCTGGCCAATTAGAAGGCAGCTAATAAGAGTGACAATGAAGCCAAAGACTGTCAAGCAATTGGTGGGCTGCAAACTCCTTGGTGTATACAATATCTCTTGCAAGCGAGAGCACATGCGCTGTCGCAGGCGAGACCTAAAATGGGAGCTTGGCATCCAGTGATAGAATGACGAGGCTGGAGAAGTGGACAGGTATCAGGGGATATAAATCTAGGGAGTGGGAGATCAGGAAGTGACAGAGGTATGCACAGGGGTAAGTAATCTAAGCCATTAGGCACCCAGCAGAAAGAAGGTGAAGTGAGTGGAGACAAGGAGAAATGCCTTAAACACCGTGGGCTATGGGTCAAGAACGCTCGCAGAACAGCACTAGTGTCCAAACCAGCCACAGAGATGTGCAAAAATGCGAAGTACATATAGAAATTCTGGATAAATTATGGAAAAGATGAATGTTTTAAATAAACACAGAATTCATAACATACACACATATACGCGCACACACACACACACACACACACACACACACCCCCCCCCCTCCACTCCCCCCTCTCTCTGAGTTTGCAAGTAAGACCTCTTTCCAAAGGGCTAACAAAGCTGGCTCATTGTTTTAAAGGTTACATTGCCAGGCTGCAATGAAGAATGTAAACCCCGTTATTTCAGGCGTCGAGCTGGGCAGAACAAACACTTTAAAGGTTTTTGAGAAATATGTTCCCTTCCAAGCCACAGTACAAGATTGGGTCAGCGTAAAGTATGGTGTACAAGGGATCTGGTTGGTAAAGAGGTCTCTCACTGAGACAAGTCAATCGCCCTGGCTCCTCCAGCACATGCCTAGAGTATAGGGCATTGGCAGCCTGCGAGTGCAGGATAATGGGTTTTAATGGATCTCTAAGAAGCACAATAGACAATAGTTGGGAATCTGTGGGGTAGTCCTGAGGTGTTTCTGCTCCTTGCCCTTAGGTCACAATTTGTGAAAATAGAGTCTTTAAATTCATTCTTGTGTTGTGTTATTTCATAGATCAATATTGTTCCCATCCTTCCTTATCTATATAGAGCTGCAGCAAGCCATGATGCCACATGCTAACATCTCTACCATCAATATGCCGATGATACCGAATTTTATCGGAAGGTTACCTCCTCAGTTGGCATCCTACCCCTGAAAGCCTATCTGGCGCTTTTGAACACTGAATAACATCATTCACCTTAAAATGTTGCTCAAACAAAACTTTATTCATGCTCCTTTCAGTGCCAACAACGCATCGTTCTTCCATACTTGACCTACAAATATATCCCTTTTTGGGATCAGTTCCACTTCTGTACCATGAGCCAAATCTGTAATCTGCGCTTTAGACTCAACCTTGCTCTGCATTGCCAGAATCACAAACATGGTGCTCCTCGAATGTTATCTTCTCAGGAAATTAAAACACCTTATCCCTTAAAATGACTTCTGAAACTATATTCCAATTATTAGTCTTGACATGCATCGATGGGGGAAATACTATACTAGAAGGAACTCCTAAATTCTCTGGCGCCTATAAAACATGTTCTTTGTTCTGCGGCCCAAGTCGTAAGTAAAATAAAGAAATAATAACACGTAATGGCCATCTTGATCAAATTTCACTGGCTCCATCTGGAAACTTGCATTTGATTTAAGATGTGTTGTCTTGCCTTCAAAACTATTGACTTAGACCAACCTATTCATCTGTAGGATAATCTAATCATTGCCAGTGGGTCCTTATCTACCACAAGCAAAAACTGCCTCACCTTGGACATCCTGAAACTAAACGTTGACCAGACTTATTTCCTGGCTGTTCCCATCTCCGAAAGCCTTAAACATGCTTCTCTCTTATGCTCTAATCCAACTTTCTGTCTTCGGCATAATGTACTCAACCACTCCCATACTGAGATCAGCTCTTCTTCTAATTTTAGTACCTTGTTCCATTTCTTGTTATTTCTGAAACGTTCTATTGCCCATGTGGCACTATAGAAAATGGAATACAACACTGTACAAAAAGAAGTAACAACAATAATAATAATAGTAGGTTAAGTCAGTGCTAGCTGTACCCACACAACCAGTGCATACTCTGGTCATCTCTCCTCTTTCTGTCTAGCCTCCTTCTTGGTTCCTCGATTAAGGAACCACTATGTATCAGAAGGGAAGTATGGTGTGAAAGGACAGATGGTAAGATTTGTAGATTGTAATCAAGTCGCCAAGACCCGACCATCAACACCCCACTATAATACCTCACCGCAGGCCAGGCCAGCTGCCTTCCTTGCAACATCCATGAGGGGCTGTTCCAAGCTTCACAATAAACATAAATAAAATAAAAAATAGGAAGATATGTGGTATACGTTACTCCCCATAGACATTTTAATAAATGTAACAAAATG
This sequence comes from Calotriton arnoldi, assembly GCA_963921515.1. Taxonomy (NCBI): domain Eukaryota; kingdom Metazoa; phylum Chordata; class Amphibia; order Caudata; family Salamandridae; genus Calotriton; species Calotriton arnoldi. The sequence continues at coordinate 598,214 of CAWUFW010010862.1, read as the reverse complement.
ACAAAACAAAAAAAATGTGTAATTGAAACAGAAACAAACAAAAGAAAATATACAGTACACCTTTGAGAGTGTTTGTTGATCAAATAATAAGTAAAGGTTAAAAACTAGAGCATGTTTACATTACATAAGGTTATAATTTCACAAGACTATTGTAAAACATAATCTTTATGATGTTTTGCTGCGCACCGCTTACGATGTGAACGACTGACACACGTCCACATCAAGAGCAACACTCCTTTCACCCTCCATGCTCTGTCGTACAAATGAATGAATTAATGAATGAATGAGAAGAATTTGTAAAGCGCAGCAGCTGCTCCAACCGGAGCATCCCGGAGCTAGTTGCAGGAATAAAAGCAGACAACTAGCAATTCCTTTCGAACAAAAGAGGCAAGGAAAAAAATATCATTTAAAAAAAAAAAAAGATTAGTCTTTAAAAAGGCTTTGAACATTGCCTCCGAAGATATATTTCGAAGATGGTTAGGAAGAGAGTTCCAAAGTTTGGGAGCCAGACAGGAAAAGGCCATGCCTCCACATCTAGATTTATTTATTCTTGGGATACACAGAAGATTTTAGTGGGTGGAACGTAATTTTGGTACTTTTTAATCTTGTTTTGAATGTAACTCTGGCCTGTCATTTGCGGTGCCCTACAGGTGAATACGAGTGCTTTGAATTTTATTTTTTGGCTGTTAGGAAGCCAGTGGAGTGTTTTTAACCCCTTTCGGATTGAGTTGCGTTGTGGAATGTTCAGCACAAGGCGAGCTTAGTCTGTAGTCTGTTTACAAACTCTTGAGGGGCCCCAAATAACAGGACATTTGCTTAATCTAGCCTAGATGTGATTGAAGCATGAGTGATGCACTTTCGTGTATTGTCTGGTAGAAATTTAAAAACATTTCTAAGTGATTTCAGTGAGGCAAAACAAATTCCTGCGGGTGACCTTGACATGTGGCTTAAAGGAGAGTGAGGTGTGGATTTTAACCCCCATGTTTTTTGCCACAGTAGCAGGGGCTGGGGGTTTTCCCAATTCTGATGGCCAGATGGATGCTCGTTGTATCAAGCAGGGAGGATGTGCCATACACCAAGATCTCAGATTTGTCCAAGTTCAGGTAGATGCAGCTCTTAAGCATCCATTCTGCCACTACCAAAGGACAGCCCTGTAAGTTGGCTGTAACAGAAATGTCCCAGTTATTAAAGGCAAACATCAGTTGGGATCATCCGCATATGACATGACATTAAGGCCCCAGGCCTGTGCAACAGCAGAGAGGGGGTCCATGTAGATGTTAAAGTAGGACAGAGCAACGAGCCCTGCGGTACCCCGCAGTTACCCTTCTTAAATTCTGAGGTGTAGGGGGATAAGGGGACTACTTGCTTTCTGCCGGAAAGGAGGGATGTTATCCAGCTCCAGACGATGCCTGCTAGTCCAATCTTTTCAGTTGCTGCAATAGGAATTCATGGGAAACCGTATCAAAAGCGGCCGATAGAGCAAGCAGGACTTAAATAGGTTTTTTTCCGAGGTCAGGCCTGGTTTTAATGAAGTCTGTCACTTCCAGAAGAGCTGAATCTGTGCTGAAACCGGCACGACAACTAGACTGGGAGGGGTGCAGACAGTTGTTCTCAACTATAAATTTGGTAATTTGGCAATTAACCAAAGATTCTGACATCTTCCCCATCACGGGGGGGGGGTGAGGAGATTGGTCAATAGTTGCTCGGATTTAATGCGTCTAAATTGTTTTTTATCAGCAAAGGGAGCACCATTACCTTCTTCCAATTTATAGGTACTGTTCCAGTTACTAGGGAAAGATTAAACAGAAAGTGAATCTGTAGATTGAGAGAATTAATTGCACATTTGATTACATTAGAAGACAGACATCTAGTGGGTAGCCAAATCTCTTTTTTTTTTTTAACAATCCTTTCAGAATCCTTCAGAGAGCTGTCAAAAGTGGTTAGCTGTGACAGGATGCTCTGAGGTTTTGATAGAGACTTGGGGGAAGGGTGCAGTATTTGAATTGTCTCTGAATCAGAAGTAAATCTTAAAAACGTTGTGATGGAAAAAGCAAGACAGGTTGTCTGCAAATTCTTGAGAAGAGGAACTTGATTGTTTACCTGATTTCGGATTCACGAAGGAGTCTACAATTTTAAATATGGTTCTAGCTACATTGTCTGCTCCCTCAATCTGTTTAGCAAACATGCAGGCTTTAGCACTTCTTAATCAATTTTATTTTCAGGGACAAGTATTAATCTTTGTTCCACATTCCACCGTCACTCTTCTGTCATCATGTCTGTCATCAACACCTCAACAACTTCTATCAGCAACATATACTTGCTCTTCGGATGCAATGTGACCTGGTTTCTTGATAGAAATCCAACTACCATCCTTGGTTTAATTGCTTAGCACACTGCAGCCACCTTCATACCTCCTTCACACTTTTCTTCTGACGCCTTCCTCCCCGTGCAAACATGCAGGGTCAATGAATGACAAACCTATCCATTATCTATTTAACATGGTGCCTTGAACACAACCCGTCAACAAAACAAATGGTAAAACACCACTGCTATCATCGGGATTGGTCTTTATTGGCCACAACATATCACTCACCACGTTCTTCCAGGAGAGAAACTCCTCATGTCACAAGATACTATTTGACTCCCATTGTCGGTAACACGTTTGTGGAGAAAACTTTCTCTTCTACATACATCCTGCAAGAACCGGATGACCACATGAATGCTCACTGTACTTACAAACCTTACTTCAGGCCGCTTCAATAAATATTCAATTAAAACTAGAGCATACTTGTATGTTTCCACAACAAACTCTATGGACCCGAAACATCAAAAGCCAATTTGTTCCATGGAATCACTAATTCTTCCACAGGGGTTACAAGTAACTGATGCAACACTGAGAACTTGACACTTAAAATACATGTACCTCAGTCTCTGACATTACACTCCACAAACTTATCCACACCAGGCCACCAGAATTCCTCATGTTCTCTCCATTTTCATTGCGTAAATACCCATATGTCCTTCATGTGCTTATTATAGCACCTTTATTCATAAACTTAGAGCTAATGCCAGCTGTTGAATCTGCCATAAAAACCCCTGTTCATGTCAGCTCTTTAGAAATTGCGAATATGACGAGAATTCAGATTTCACAACTCTCACACTTGGTCCCACACTCACTACCCAATACCTCAATCCCAATCTCTCACTTGGATAAGCACCACATCACTTTCTTTAGCACTCTTCCACTTTTCACGTGAGGTAGAGCCTACAGAAGTCTCTATCTCATCCTACTGCTTCTGGGGACGCCGTGGACTTTATCATCATAACATAACATGTGTATTTATAAAGCGCACGTTCACCCCAGGGTATCTTGGTGCTGAATAACAGATGTTTATTGCTACCCAACGGTACTCATTTTATCGACCTCAGAAGGATGAGCAGCCAGGATTTGAACCTGTGATCATGAGATCGAACACAGGCCCCTACACTGGACACATTAGTCCACTAAGCCACCGGACCTCACTGGATATCAGTTCGGATGTGAAACCCAACTCTCTCAGCAGGCAGAATGCAAGCCTCTCAAGCCTCTGCGGGTACTGACTGATATCAAAGCACTACACAGGTGTGCTTTCTGATGTGCTTGCGACGTTCACAAAAGCCACTCATTAATGTCATTACATGGCATTCTCAGGATGGCCTCCTGGTCATAATGAACAAGGCCATTTCCTCTCATCCTTTCCTCGAGCATGTAATCTGATTTATTATTACTTCAGTGGCCAGGGTTCATGTGATGTATTTTCCAGTGATGCCATTATTATGGTAATTAGGGGTTTTATAAAACTAAAACAATCTGGCCAATTCATGCTCACACAATCTGCGCGAGCATATGGGGCGCGCATCCCAGGGAAGGGCAGACCAGCCCTGGCTCTGTACACATCCAGCACGACCAGCTGTGCAGTGTGTATCAACGTATCTGCACAGTTCTGGAAGGGAGCAGGGACCAGGAAACAAGCGGAAGGGCATAAGAGATGACACAGAGGCGGACATGACATGGCAGGACGCATGGGAGCAGGGACAGAGGGCAGGAAGGGCTGGGGCAGAGTCATATGTCAGGTTACCTAGACCCCTGGGCACTGTCAGAGAGACTAACCTGTTGTGACTTCTATTTCTCTCTTCAGTCTTTGTTGGTGTTCTGTTACGTTATCGTAAGCACGGTTACATGGCGCATTCCCACCATTTGTATGGTTCCAAAGCGCTTTTGGGTTCTGAGAGGTTCTGGAATTCTCGGTCACCCGAGTCAAAGTGATATTGATGTGTGTGCGATTGTATTGGTGATTGCATTGTTTTGTAATTTCCCTTGATACCGCTTACTACTCCTAATGCGGCCCTGACGCGCATTATGGCGAGTAGGACGCTACTCACTAACCCAAGATTAATGGTTATTCCACTGATTATTAGGTTTAGCCAATGTGCTTGTTGTCTCCGTGTTGTATGTTATGGTAGCATCCGCTTGCTTCCGGACGCTTTCTGCAGTGGTCCCTGGAGCTTCGTGTCAGGGCAGTCTCGGTTTATAAGAGTGTGTGTTTGGCTTACTCTCTGGTGTGTGCATTCCCCAAGCTGATGTAAACGTGCACATTGTCCGTGTTTTCGTACTCCCCGTTAATGCGGAGGTTCTCCACGCCGACGTGCACGTGCTCCTTGTGTTTGCGTGTACGTTTGTCCCCGTCCGTGTGTTCGTGCTCCCCTGTTAGCGTGCACCTGCCACCGTGCTGGCGTAGGTGCGCCAGTACGCAGCGACCTCTGTGTGGGAGTTTGTTCCCGCGCCGCCCGAGGCTCTGTCAATCTTTAACGGAGGGATCTTGCTTGAGGTGTGAGCACGGCAGGCCAGTGAGTTCGCGTACCTCAGTCCTCACCAACCAAGCAGCCTTTGCTGCACCCGCCTCAGAAGGGAACGCTGCCGCCTTTGAAGGGCGGCCCTTCCCTCCCTCAGTGGCACCGGCTGCTCTCTCGTTCTCAGGGGCTGCTGTCTCTTCTCCCTTTCCCATTGGGGCTGCTGCTGCGCACATTTCAATGAGAATGCAGCCCTCTTCCTCATACACTGATGCTTTCATCTCTCCTCCATCCTTAGGAACTGCTGTCTCTCCCGCCCGTTCTCTTAAGGACTGCTGTGTCTTCCTCCTCCCTCACCTCTAATCCCCACAGTGCCTGCTGTCTCTCCGCTACCTGCTAATGGAGCTGTATTCGACCTCAACTTCCTCAGCCCTGAGGGTGTGTTTTCTACCCATTTTTCACTTGTCTCCACCGTTGTTGCTATATGCCTTTGTTCAGGGCTTTAAGTGGGAAAAAAAAACTGGGGGTGCTCTAAAAGGGGCGTGGCAAATCTCTTCAAGGGGTGTGGCCTATCCGAGTAGGGGCGTGGTCTAAATCAAGATAACTAGCATTGTGTGCTTAAGAAAATCATGAAGTCGCATCCAGCAAAGGATAATAAAATAGGCAAAAAGCAGAAACCCACTGACTTATTTACATTATGTGCACTTTGTGATCTGCATGGTACATGTTCTTAGCAGTGGGCACATTAAGCCTCTGCGCTTCCTTTCCATGAGTCAAAACGTCCACTAGACAATACACCATCTCTCTCTACTAAGAACATTAATCACTGGAGTTATGACATTTTTATTGTTGCCGAAAATTGTTGGAGGTCAGGAACGAGGCAGCAAGTGCTTTTAAAACCATATTATACTTGCAAACACGACGCCCCCACCTGAAGTTAGCGCCAGCCCCGGTCCGTGCAGGTAACAGTGGTGGGGCCGGGTAAGGGGGGATTTCGAGGGACGATGCTGAGAGAAAATTAATTATTTAATTTTCCCTCGGCATCATCCCTTGAAATCCCCCCTTACCCACTGCTGTTAGCTGCACGGATCGCGATTGGTCAGCGCCTGGTGCGGTCGCACTGCCCTAGAGCCACCCTGCTCAAGGGTCTTTTGACCTCAGTGACAGAGTCACTGTCACTCTATGGTGTGCTGCTTCATAGGCCTGCCTGCAAGACTGGAGGTGAACTTCAGAATAAATTGTGGCGGACAGGCCTTCAAGGTTAACCCACACATGCCACTGCTAGGGTCCACCTGCTGGTGCTAAGACACCAGGGCTTTTAAGATCTTGCGGGGCCTTCTAAGGTCTAGCATGGGAATGTGCTCCCTCAGCGGGAGTGGTCTGGTGGACTGGTCATGAAGGCTGAACCTGGTTCCCCAGTTCCGAATTAAAGCAGCTCTGACCATAGTGCCACATCCTCTCCCCCACTGAACACCATACTGCTCCACTGAGAGAAACTTGCACTGCACTGACCCGCTATAAACACCTGGATGTGACTCAATTCAAATTACGCACTAGACAAGAGCAATATGCTGCCTAAAAACAACATCCTAGAAAAACAAACACTCATAAGAAATGCAAGATTAAGTAAAGCATGTGAAATGTAAGCAGGAACAACATGGTTACCTTTTTCTTTTTACACTCATTATTCAGAAATTAGTGAGTGCTTTTGCCTGAAAAGTTAAGGCCATGACTATAGGGCCCAGAAGGGACCCGTTTCAATGCCCATTGCTTATATCCTTACAAAACGTAAGCAGTATGGTTTAAAAAGACCACATTTGTGAACACACAGCCGCTGTACACATTTAGTTTTCCAATTCACCCATCAAGTAGGTATTTCAGTACCTCCAGGAATAGTGCACTTTCCCACCTAAGGAAAACAATGTTGTTCAAAGAGAGACGAGAAAACAAAAGTAGCGCTTCACTGGCAAACACAGTAAAGTGGCGCTAATGTGTTTAGGTGTGAATAAATCAATCTGGCCACCTTGTAACCACTCTGTCTTGCTTTAGCTAGTTACTTTTCATATTTTGAATGTTTTAGTTCTCACCCCCCCAGGCTGCACTTAGAATTTGAAAAAAGTCAGAAAAAGAGGACGTTTCCAGCAAAAGTGTTTTTCGTTTTGGATCCATTTCACAGGGGAGCAAATAAACGAAAGGAGGAAAGAGAAGGTAATACCTGTTTCTAAAAGTCTCGGTTTTCACTAAATGAGGAGGAGCGAGACAGAAAGAGAGGGAAGAGGGGGAACAAAGAGGGCAGCACTTACCTATCAAGATGCGGCTCCACAGGTGAGAAATGCTGAAACCAATTTCCCGACCCCTCCAATTCAAAACACGGCGTCCAATTCAAGCAACAAATAAATAAAAAATAAAAATACATGTGAAGAATGCTAGAACAGTGTAAACTATTCTTAAATTGTTTTGAAAGCAAACCGAGGATGTGATGTGACAGCGTAAGCAACAATAGGTACCTTTTGGGGTTGCAAAGTCAGCGGCCTTGAGGAACTGCTTTCCCACCAGCACGTACTATGAGTATTTCTCAATCGGGGAGAGAGAACACTACTAACTTCCACTGCAAACGAGAGTAATTAAAACATTAAAAATTCGGATTATTGCCTGTAAGAGAAATGGAAAACCAAAACGAGTTGTCGGAGCTAAATGTGTGCCTCGGGCCGGGTTGCGTCTGGGTTCTTGACTTGAAACTATATTTTTGAGCACAGAGCTGGGCGACGCTTACCATTTTGAGCCTTCCGGGTCCTGGCTGTATTTGGATGTAGAAGAGAGGAGGGGGAGGGGGTGGCACTTACTGATCCCAGCAGGGCTTTAACGGCCGCTCCCACTCACCGTATAGTCTGACATCACAGCCACATAGAGGAAGCATTTCCATGACAAACGTTCCGGCAATTGTGCATCAGGTAGTCACAACAATGTTTTGTATGATGTATTGCATTGTATTGTAATTGCATTTGTATAGCGCTTACTACCCCTGACGAGGCGTCAAAGCGCTTTTCGGCAGTAGTGTTGAATTAGTATAGTGAAACAGCCGCGAAAATAGAGCCCGATAGAGACCCGTTTCGAGGGCCCCAAAAAAAAACTGCCGGTGCTCAGACCCGGACGGACCCGGCCCACTTAAAGCCCTGCCTTTGTTGACTCCATTGTCACCCTCTGTTGGCTGTCATGACCCCATTGAGTGTTTTCATTGGCTGTGATGCCTTAGTTGGCTGATGTCCCTCTTGTGACAATACTAACTGACTATCAAGGATGCATTGGGTGATCACTGGCTGCTGGGCTTTCGTTGGCTAATGTGCCCTTGTTGATCACTCACTGGCAGTCATGGCCTTTTTTGGTGCTTGTTGGCTTAGATGCTTTTGTTGTGCTCTTGTAGGCTGAAATGCCTCTGTCGACTCCTGGCTGGCTGTCATGCCTTCGTTTAATGCCCATGCCTGTAATGACAGTGAAGGCCGCCCAGCGGCGAGCCTTGAATAGGATCTCAGTGGCTTTAGTTTGGAAGCCAGGTGAATTATAAACTGTAGTCGTAGGACACACTTGTTTACCTCCTGGATTTCGGAGTTGCCACTCCTCTGTGAACCTGCCAGAGTTCAAGGCCTGTCAGACAGGTTTGGGGACTGCGTGCACTGCTAGGGCCTTGCGTGGGAGGGCCTCAGGGGATGGGTGCCAGGTCACCATGGGTCACACAGGCACACCCCGAACCTGTATATAAAGTTTAGGTCTTAGAGATCAATGTGGATGGGACATAACCTATCACCAGGGGCCTTGCACCAAGCTGTGTTCAGTTTTATGGAAATGTTTTGCCAAAATCCCTGTTGGTGCAATATTTGTGCAAAGAGCAAAGCAGAGAGGCCCGTCTCTGTTCACGAGTGGAGGCTTCTGGCACGGGCTGCGACAGCACACAATAAAACAAGCATTGACAAACCCAATAAGTCTCACCTATGCAGGAGCTATTGGCTTTGCCAATGTGTTTTAGCCATGCTGTACACCAGTGGTGAAGAGTGGAGTGAGTGGACTGTCATAGACTGGAATGTCATAGAGGGGTGTAGAATGGAGGAGCGTAAGAGGGGAGTGGAGCAGAGTAGAGTGGAGTACAGTGTCATGGAGTGGAGGAACAAGTGTCCGAGTATTGTCAAATGGCATAGAGTGGAGCAGAGTGGCATACAGTGAAGTGGCATAGATTGTAGTGTTGTAGTGTGGAGTATCGTAGAGTGGACTAGCATGGCCTAGAGTGAAGTAGCATAGAGTGGCGTAGAGTGGAGCGTCGTGGAGAGGAGTTGAATAGAGTGGAGGGGGTGGAGTAGAATAGAGTGGAGCAAAGTGTAGTAGAGTGGAGTGTCATAGAGTGGAGGGGCGTTGAGTGGAATAAAGTGTCATAGAGGAATATATCCCTTTACATCGCACACGTTTACAACGCATGCGATTACAACGCGGTCGTTACAACGACCGCGTTGTTACATCGCAGTACCATTACAACGCAAGTCGTTACAACGACTTGTTCTGGGAGCGCGCTGGACTTAGGAATAGTATAATTTACTATTCCAACTCCAGTGTGTGCAACAGTAGGGAAGGTGTTGGAATAGTAAATTATACTATTCCTTAGTTTAGAGCACCATCTAGAGCAAGTCGTTGTAACAACTTGCGTTGTAATGGTACTGCGATGTAACAACGGGGTCGTTGTAACGACCTCGTTGTCATCGCATGCGTTGTAACGCATGCGATGTGATGGGTGTTTCCCGTCATAGAGTGGAGTAGAGTGTCACACAATATTGTAGAGTGGAGTAGAATGCCATAGATTGTCGTAGAGTAGAGTTGCCTCAAGTGAAGTGGCATAGAGTGGAGTGTGGTTAAGAGGAGTGTTGTAGAGTAGAGTGTCGTACAGTAGAGTGGAGTGGCTAAGTATGCATGGTGTGATAGTGCACTACCATTACAGACCACACATTTTCAATTGAAATTACCATTACATTTGCACATACAGTTTTACTGATAAAACTATACAACCCACAAATGATAATGTGTAACAAGCATTGGCATAGCCAATAGGTCTCGCTTTTGGGACCTTATAAGTATTTAGTTATGCAGCACAATGTCCTTGGTGCAAGAACATCAACTGTTGCATGGCTAAACACTTGTAAGGTCCTAAAGGTGAGACCTATTGGCTATGCCAATGCTTGTTCCTTCTCCAATAGGAGGGACTCTCTTTTGGTTATCTAATAGTCCTTATTACACATCATAGGGTGTCTATGCAGATGCAGGACTCCCCAGTCCTACCAATCTTTCTCAGCAGGCCAGGAAGAGGCAATCATGCCTGCAATAAAATACACATTATGTAATGAGGAGCGCAAATAAGTAAGGCATTTCCAAAATAAATGCACACTAAAATATACACAAATGACAACTTGCACTTTCGACTGCTTCACCCATGGAATCATATTGACCTTTCTCATCACGGGAAAAATAAACACATATAAAAGAGATCAGAGGTAGGTCACTGACAGCTGGCTCTTACGGTTTTTAGACCTACTTACTTTTGAGAAGTTCAGAGCAACAATATCCCTGCCCTGGCAAATTAATTTACTCGCCCGTCACTCTAGTGAAGAATTCAAACCAGGTCCACCTTCAATAGACCTATACGACACTTTGAGCTGCCGACGAGGCCTGTAGGAGATGCATAAATAAACACATAACTGGCCTGACTGGTGCACAACTGACCTCGGGGGTTTCCTCTACATCCCACGTACATTGTTCAGCTTTTCAACAAAGTGCTGCTGTGCTGATAGCCAGGAAAGCAATCCTAAAATGAGGTACCTGACAGACAGTGGTGCAGTTTCAGAAATGAACAGCCACAATATATGTCCCGGTCCTTCACTAAAGAGCACCTTTTGGAACTTGCTTTCCCACAATGTTAGGCCTGCAGCCCCGAGCACCACTGATGTCATCCACTGATGGTCCCACTCAACTGGGATTGCTGGTCGTATCCGGCGCCCTCGGTGCTGATGCCCTGAATCCCGGAGCACCACTGGCTCTTATGCGCTGCTCTGCAGCAGCCTCATTGAACAGTGAGGACAAGATCACCTTGCCAGGTATGCACCACCACCTGGATGCAGATCCCAGGAGAACTCCAGCGAACAAGCATTGCTCAGCCAAGAACACATCCTATTATGTGCAATGCGCCTCTGCTATCCTAGACACCACAGATGTCACATGAACCTTCGCGTGCACATTTCGAACAAGCAGTACATCAGTCCTTGCAACCATTAGCAGGCAGCGATCAACATTAAAAAAAATTGCCAATGACTTCCTGTTGGCAAAAGGGTCAGAACCTATGTTCATCACTGCCCATCCCTTCATCCCACCATAATTACCAATATGGCGGATGAGAAGAATTCTCCAGTGCACTCCGCATAATACATGTCCAACATCCAGAGGACAGACGTGGGCCTGGCCCTGCAGGTAGTTCAGCAGTAACAGCAGTGAACAGGCTCTGTCGGTGCCATCTCTGCTTGGAAACCAAACGGGGCCTGACCCTACAGTGACAAACAGGGCCTGACCCTACAGTGACAAACGGGGCCTGACCCTACAGTGACAAACGGGGCCTGACCCTACAGTGACAGACTGGCAGCCGAAGCCTTCCGCGGTCCCCTTGCAATGCGCAGGCTTCCCTCACATACAGCAGGAGGGCAGTTCACAAAACTCACAGGGGCTGGTTTATTTATTCAAAGCACGTTGTTACTTGGGACTACCAACGGCAGTGCTTAATTTGAGCCGGTAGCTGCCGTGAATTAATCTCATATCTTCAGCAATATTCCTAGCTGGACACTTGGTTTATTTATTTTTCAATCCGTCTGGTGAAATGTGGTGCATGCAATGGTGGCTGAATAGCTATTAACTGAATATACAAAGAATACGGACCCCCTTGATGACACAGTCCTTGCTTCCTGGCAGGCCTTGTCCAACATCCGCCTCTCCCAGCTCAATCCCTCGTGCGGATCCAGCGCTTCAGCGACACGCAGGGTGCACACATCGCCAATTACTGTGCTATTAATTAAAAGATGCAAAATCCGAAGGCAGACAGCATTGACTAAAGTGCAGTGCCCGTTCAAGGCTCTCTGGGAACCCCAGCGCTGGAGGAGCTCATGGCAATTAGTAGCGTCTGCGGCAGTCCGCTCGTGGACGGCTCCAGGGGGCACTCCTTTTGTCATGTCCGTCCTTTTCCTGTCGGAATCTTCCCATTACTGCATCAATTACCGCCCATGCCCGCCGAACAGTGCTGTCTGAATGACCATTCACTGGCGTGTCTCACTGCACAGCTTCAAAGGAGCCGCTGCCGGTCGAGTTCATTGAAACCAAAGGCAACGAGAGGAGCGAGGGCGAGCGAGCGCGGCAGCCTGCTCAGCTGACCAAACGCTCGTGCGTCATGGCCTTTTGCCGGCATGTGTTTCCAATTATCGCGCCCGCGTCTGGGCACGATAATTGGAAACACATGTTTGCCGCGCGTACCCATCTCAAAAAGGCCAGCCACGACGCACAAGCGTTTTTGGGACTGCTTTCAAAACTCACTTACTAAAAGTCTTCGCCTCTAAGCAGCGCTTGCGCGCTACTCGAGGCTCGACCTAAAAATGGCATCACCTAGTGTACGGATTTGTTTTGATCGTATTAAAATATTTGTTTACACCACATTTCAGAACTACAAAAAGTTACTTCATTTGTGCTTTCCTAATTCTGATATATTCTGAAATATTTGCTCAGTTCATTTCCAGACATTTAAATTTTGTTGCGTGCTAAAAAAAATGTTTCTTCCTGGGAACCCGGCAAGATTGTCACATAAATCCCCTTACTTTGAAGTCAGAGAAAGAAAAGTAAACACCAAGCTCCCTCAGAAGACAGTGCCTGAAATTTGACCGCTTTCTTTGAACACACTGCAAATATGACAATATAAGAACAAAATGTATAGGCCTGTTTACAGAAAGCGAGCACTCGTGGAAGAATACAGTAAACAGGTGAAGCTCCACGGCAGGGATGAAGACATGCTGGACAGCCTAAAACAAATAAAGCAAGCAAACAGAAACCAAGAAAGTGTGAGTTACAAACCACAAAGCCAATGGTAAGCAATGGGTGGAATGCATTCCCAGGGACGATTTCAGAATGCCCACAAGAAGTCTTTTCGCAACCAGATAGCTGCAATGTCTGGTAGTCTTCAAACTAATGAGTAATGTGAGAAACCCAAATGTTCTGACAAGCAACTAACTCTCCCTCGCAACCCTGGCCCTCCTGGCACTTAAGTGACACTGCAGTCAGTCCAGCCGTGGCCTGACAAGTGAGTGATCCCAACCGGCTGACATGGAGTGACTGCACTTAATCCAACTAGCCAGACTGACATGCGTGCAACACATAACCTACATATATGCAAACATTTTAGAACAGGAACGCAGGAGATTTGGAAACAAATCGGGGGAATGTAGTTCCCCCATTGACTTCTATTGAAGCAGAGACGATATCAAGCTTGAGACAGCAAAAATAAAGATATTTTTTGGTTCAAAAATCAGAAGTCTTCCTCCTGAATAGGGTCTATTAGCATGTATGAACCTAAGTAGCTGCCCTTACAAGCACGTGACCCACCGGGTATGGCACGCAAGTGATGTATGACGTGACCCAGCCAGCGTGACATATGACTGATTGACATTTTAGCTAGCATGAGATGGGGCTCTGCAACGGCCTTAGCAGCTGGCCTGAAATATGAAGGGCTCTACTCCAGCCTGACTGGATTTTCAGAGTCGCCAAGCAGATGGGGAGGGCCCAGTTTGCTACCAGATCGGTGTTCTTTCACATGGCTGATAAAAAACATTCCGGTTCATGGAGGCAGCCCCCGAGCGTGAATTCCGACAGGGAGATTAGCTGGAACTAGAAGTCCTGTGGTACCTGAAAATCAAGATTTTCAGAGATTAGGGGCCATTTAGAGAGGAAAGTCTAGTTTTGCAAGAATTCTTCATGCTGTGCAAAGGTGGGAAACACACCAGCGATGCACTCACGGAGGGAGGCCTGGAGTAAGGGCAGAAACTCCCAGCCCAATCTCTGCCTGTACCCCTACACTCCTGATACCCCCTCGTCTCTTGAATCATGTACCACTAGTCCAGTCTCCTCCTGTACCCCTGGCACCCTGACCCAGTACCTGCTTGGGGCCCTACACAGCCCATTGCCTCCACTACCGGTCGGCCATCCCTGCCCGACACGTCTGGCCTAGTCCCGGGCTGTAGACCTACACATCCCTCGATTTTTCCTTCCTGTCCGTCTAGTGCAATAGTCCCTGCTTGCAGCCTTGACATTTCTGGACCAGTTCGTGCTACAGCCCCTGACACCCTTAAGCCCAGTCCCTGCTTGTGCCATAGACGTCTCTAGTCCAGTAGATGCCTATATGTCTGGCCAAACTCCTGCCTGTAGCCCTGACATTTCTAGACCAGTCCATTGCTACAACCCCTGGCCCAGTCGCTGCCTGCACCTCTGACCTTGTCCCTGCCTGTACCCCTGAACCCTGGCCCAGTACTTGCCTGCGGCCTTACACATTTCTTGCCTGTCACTGTCTGTACCGCTATCTCAGTCTTCGACTGTACCCCTGCATTAGTTACCCAGATTTCATCTGTTCCCCTGATGCCCCGGCCCAGTCCCTCCCTGAGAACCTTTACACATCCCAGGTCCATCGCTCCCTGTACCTCTACCCAATTCCTGCCTACAGCCAGGGCTTTAAGTGGGCCGGGTCCTGCCGGTGCTCAGCACCGGAAGTTCTATAAAGCAGGTGCCGAGACGGGTCCCTATCGGGCTCTCCATTTTTGCCCTCACCATCAGGCTGAAAAAAAATTCTTAGCAGTGCCACCCTTCACTGCTTTTGATGTAACTTCAAAGAGACTCGTTATAGTTCTTTCAGTCTCATCATGTCAGAACGGAAGCATTTTCAGTGTTATATACAAGGAAGCCTTAGTTGTTGCAAATTTATCTTACACAAACAACAACCATTGGCAAAGCCAATAGCCCTGGCTTGTTATAGGTGTAATGTTACTTGTTGTATCTGTATGCAATGACAGAAGCAGCAAAATACCAGTTGGGCTGCACACCATACTAAGCACAGATTTTTAGCTTGCGTAAATTTAAGCCACGCCCTTAACTACATCGGCCACGCCCTTTTGAGAGACCCCCTAGTTTTTTCATTCCACTTAAAGCCCTGCCTACAGCCCCTATCCCCGAAAGGCAGCGCCTTGAGAACCTCACGGGTGAGTAGTACCGCTATATAAACCATTATTGATTGATCCCAGCCCCTACCTGTGGCCTCGTCCAATCGCTGCTTGCACCTCTCGCCCAAACCCTCCTGTAGCGCCAACATCTCTAGTCCAGTCCCTGTCTGTGGCCACACACATCCCTATTCCAGCTGGTGCCTGAATTTCTCACCATGCCCCTACCTGTAGCCCAGACACCTCTAGCCCAGTGCCTATGCTTCTGCCATATACAACACAGGCTAAGTCTCTGCCTGCACATTTCTGCCACCTACGGCCCAACACTTGCTGGTAGCCCAGGAAATGCTGCTCCAGTTCCTGGCTGTGTCCCTCGACCCTTAACTGGGGGAGAGCGGGAGAATGTGGCCTAACAGCCTGAGCTGCCAACTTTGGAATTGAGGAACCAGTTTCGAGTCTCGGTGTCGGTTCAACATCCTGTGTTTCTGGGCAAAACACCTAATCTCCCCGTGCCTACAAAAAATAAAATTGAGTGTGTCCTTGTGTAAAGTAACTGGTGTTCGTGAAGCGCTCCAATGCCTTCGGGTCCAGTCAGCGCTATATAAAATTGCGTAACAAAAAACCCCCTCAAAGTTTCCCTCTAACCTCTGACTCGCTCGGCCCAGTCTCCGTCTGACGCACCCGACGCTCGCAACCGTACCCCTGAAAGCCGTTGCACCCACCGACCCTGGTTGTTACCCTTGGCCTTTCCCTGCTGCCTGACCCTCTGCCTGACGCCCTCCCTTCCTGCGCCTCGGACTGGAAACCTGGCTCATGCTTGTAGCTCACCACGGGTCCCTCGCAGCACGGGCTCGTCACCGAGCTGGGGTGTTTTTTTCGTGTGAATGTGTATACATACTCAGCGGGCCCTGCCCGCTCCAGGGCCTTGCGTCATGCTTTCAGGGCCGCGGGTGCCGCCACAGCCCGCCATTGTGCGCGGATCAGCTCGAGATGGGCCTCCTGCCAGCTCACGCGCTCCCCCGTCCCAGCAGAAATATCCGAGCTCACGTGAGTACATCAAGTACCAGAGGCTCGGGGCTGCCGCAGGGCTGCGCGAGGGTAACCTCGCTTTCTCTCATTATACAAGGGATGCCGGCGTCTTCAGCCCTACGTCACATCGAAGGCCTTCTCCCACCTCAGAACTGTGATGGTTAGGACTTTCACTTCTAAGAGCTCTCGCTGATTCCCCAGATAAATGTATTGCCCGCGTCCAGGCAGCGTTCTAGACGTCCTTGTGCCTTTAGCCTGGATCTTGGCTATGGTTGGGGATTGACACACGGTTAGAGTCAACGCTGTATTAATTTTAGGGGGCGCTTATGCTACTTTCATTTTATGGGAGATGAAAGGTGCTGCTTATGCGTCTAGGTCCAAAATATTTAGCAAAGAGGGAGTTGTAAAGGCCTTCTTTTCGTGGAAGGCATGGTTAAAAGTATAGGAAAATATGTGTCCACGTTCACTGCGCGTGGCAAGGCATAAAGTTCATATAGGAGGGTTTTTGGTGGAAGTGGACTTTTTGGTAGGGCCAGAGGAAGGGAACGTTTCTCCAGTCACGGTTTCCCAAACTCCCAGTTTTCTTTTCCCGCAGAGGTAGATCGGCTAGGAGTCAGCCCACAAGAGGTAGAGCATTGCATCTACTGCAGTAAGTATGAGGATTCAAATTGTTTTTTCCCAAGGAAAGGTGGGAGGAAGTTTGAGGCTGTTCAAGCACAAGGAGATGCATGAGTTTTGTAAACAATAAGTGGTTACGTGATACAGTTTGCAAAGAACCCTTTTCAGCTGAAGGTATCAAAAATGCTAGTTTTCAAGCAAGGTCGCTTGGTGGATTCAGAAGTGGAGCAAACGCTATTGAAAGGTGCAACTGTTCAGGTCTTGGAGGATTTGAGGATGTTTGTAAGTTCTCTCTTCCTGGTGGAGAGTGAAGACAAGGGTTTACAATTGGTTTCTGGATTATCAGCATTTAAACATAGAGGAATGCCATCTGCTAAGGGACATTCTTCGAGAGAGAGACACCGGCTCATGAAGTTAGACCTGAAGCATGCATACTTTTTGGTTCCCGTAGCAACAGGTTTTTCCAGGGCAGATAGGCAGGACGTCTTTATCACTTCCCGTGTCTCTTGTTCCGTCTTGCTTCAGCAGCACGGTGCTGTACAAAGGTGATGAGGCCAGTGGCAGCTTGGCTTGTGAGAGGAGTGAGGTTGATTATATATCGTGAGAATTTTCTGATCATGTCTCAGAATTGTGTGGAGTTGAAAGGTCAATTGAGGATGACTGTAGATCTCCTGGGAAGTCCAGGTTTCATGATAAACCACAAGAAATCAATATTGGAGCCGAGCAGGCAGTTGGAGTTTCTGGACTTTCAGGTGGATACATTAAGGCTAATGTGATCACCAAGCAAAGAGGTAAAAATGATCAAGTCAGAGGTTCGGCGTTTGTTGGCACAGGGATATCAGATGTTGAGAATTTTAGCAATGGTGTTCACTTTTCTTCAATTTTTAACTTGGTTATATTTTTATTATTTATAGAGCTGTTTGTGCTTTCCATCTGACTGCTTGAGAGCACTATGCGAGGTAAGCAAAGTTAGATACCAAGATTCATTGGTTTATATACTTGCATTAAGTTTTCATGGAAATGTACGTATGCGTTTTTGTGTATGATGAACCTAGCCAAAAGGCAGCCGAGCTGAAATTAAAAAGACAAAGTTGCAACATTTTACACAATATCATTTAAATATTTGAGCATGGAACCTTGTTAGATACTGCTGTACGAGGGGATCTATTCCCACATAAATTTCGTATACTGCTGTACGAGGGAGCATAGGCCCACGTTCCTTTCATATACTGCTTTAGAAGTGGACTTACGTCCATTTATCTTTCATATTCTGCTGTGAAAAGATCTATGCCTAAGTATCTTTCGTCTACTGCTGTACGGGGGAACCTATGCCCAACTACAATTCATATATTGCTGTACGAAAGACCCCATGCCCAAGTAGCCTTCATGAACTGCTGTATGAGGGGACCTACGCCCAAGTTCCTTTAGCACACTGCTGTATGAAGGGAACTATGCTCAACTACCTTTCATATATTGCTGTACGAAAGACCCTTTGCCCAAGTAAGATAAGATATATGGTATTTGTAGAGCGCACAGCTACTCAACAAGAGTGTCCCAGCGCTTAAGAAACCTCGAAGCCATGGCTGTTGTAGACCCTGGAAAGGGAAGGAAAGAAACCTTAAGGTTGTTGCTGGAACAGCCAGGTTTTCAACAACTTCCTAAAGGTAAGTACGTCCGACACCTGTTTAAGAGTTACTGGTAAGATGTTCCAAACACGGGCTACCTGAACTTGGAAGGAAAGACCTCCAGTTCGGGTGTGGGAGAACTTAGGGACAACCACCTGATGCCGGAAGGATGACCTCAGAGTTCTACTGGGGACATAATGAGTGACTCTCCTTCTAAGATAGTATGCGCCTGTACCTTGAAAAGCCTTGAAGGCTAAAACCAGGGCTTTAAAACTAATTCTTTTTCGGACGAGAAGCCAATGCAGCCCCTTCAGGTGGAGTGAGATCCGGGCTCTAGGTCCAAGCATGAGGACCACCCTGGCGGCCGCGTTCTGTACCACCTGAAGTCTATTCAGAAGGTACTCCGGGAGGCCAAGGTATAAGGCATTGGCGTAGTCCAGTCTGGAGATAATAAGGGCTTGGACCACAGTCTTCCTGTGGGTGAGAGGCAGAAGGGGGAGAAATTTCTTAAGCATCCGTAGGAGGCCAAAGCAAGATCCTGCGACTGACTGGATTTGTGCCTTCATGGACAGGGTATCATCCAACTTAACACCCAGGTTCTTGACCGTGCTAACAGAGGCAAGGGGGGATGACATGTCTGATGGTCACCATTGTTTTGTTTCCATTCGTCCCGAGATGGAGAGCCGAAGAAGATTATCTCCGATTTCTCCAGGTTACATTTAAGTTGATTCTCTCTGAGCCATGTGAAAACCCCGGTCAGGCATTTGTTGATCTTCTCCCCTACAAAGTCCTCACCTTTTTCACATGAAAATAGAAGCTGCGTGTCGTCCGCATAGGATATTATTGTAGCGCCGCAAGCTTCAGACAGGGGAGCCAGAGGGGACATATAAATATTAAAAAGTGTTGGGCTCAGAATCGAACCCTGGGGGACACCCACCTTCAGAGGAGGGGTGGGGGCGGTGAAAGGAGGGGACCAGACCTCTTGATATCTATCCTCCAAAAAGGAGGAGAACCACTTAAGCACCGTGCCACCCAGGCCGCACTCCTGCAATCTATGCAGTAGTCGGTCGTGTGGCACAGTATCAAAAGCAGCGGAGAGATCCAACAAGATCAACACCGCTTTCCCTCCTTTGTCTAGCTTCTCCTTGATGGACTCAGAGATTTCAAGCAGCGCTGTCTCTGTGCTGAAATTAGATCTAAAACCGGATTGGCTCTGGTGGAGAAGATTGTGAGTTTCCACATAGTCCATGATGACTGAGTTCACATATTTCTCTAGTACTTTGGAGAAAAATGGGAGGAGCGAGAACGGTCTATAGTTGGAAGCCACCGAGGGGTCGGCCGAGGGCTTTTTTAGTAGTGGTAAAATGTTAGCTTTTTTCCAGCCGCTTGGCCATACTTCAACGAGGAATTGAGGACAGTTTGCGGCTGGGTTAATAACCCCGGCCACCGTTGCTAACACTTTGGCAGGGCAGGGGTCCATGGGGGAGCCTGATTTAAGGCCTTTCATGATCTCCAAGGAAGTTTCCATTGGAAGAAGGGGGAACTGTGTCAGAGATGGACCCTCCACGGGAGGGTCGGGTGTTAGATATTTTGAACTCCTTCCTTCCACCAGGAGGGTCTCCGCGAAGGAGTCTTGGATGGTCTTAATTTTATTGTGGAAATATGAGGCAAGTTGGCTAGTCCATCCCATGGTGGGAGAGAAAGGTCTGGCTGCCGCCTTCGTAGAAGGAAAACCTTTTACAACTTTAAAAATTTCTTTGCTTTTATTTCCCGATGACTCGATTTTAGAGGAGAAAAAAGCTTTTTTTGCCTCATAGATGTTATTGTGGTGGACTTTTAAGGCTTGCTTATAGGTTACTTTATCCTCGGAATTAAAATTTTTGCGCCTGACTCTTTCCAGGCGTTTACAAGCGCTTTTGCTCTTCCTAAGAGTTTCATTAAACCAAGGTGCGGAAATTCTCGCTGACTTAGTGGAGCGAGTGGAAGGAGGTGCGAGCGCCATGGAGCGTTGCTGCAACCAATTCTCCAGGCAGAGAGCATCCTTTTCTGGGTTAACACTGAGTGAGAGCGGATGATCAACAAGCGCTTTGCACAGGGCTGCTGGAGTGATTTGATGATTTGATGAAAGGGTCTTGAAGTAGTTGTATGATGCTTCCCATGCGATTGAAGACATCTTACCAACTTACACAGCTTAAAACTAATCAGGTAATGATCGGACCAAACTAAGGGTAAAGGCACATCAATTTGGAGCTCTGCGTTCGAAAAGATCTGATCGAGTGTGTGACCCTTATCATGGGTGGGGTTACAAACATAAGGGGACAGATTAAATATGGCAAGTGACTCAATCAGTTAAATGGTATCCTGCTCTGTAGGTTTGTCCATGTGAATATTGAAGTCGCCTAGTACCAAAAAGTGCTTATACTTGGGGACTAGGGGTGAAATTGACTCACTAAGGGATTTGAGGAAGTTACCAGCTGGACCAGGGGGCCTGTATATTAAGACTCCAGCCAGGGATTGGTGTGCTGATAGTACACAGTGGAAGCCCAAGCATTCCGCTCCGTCCAGCTCTCCTGTATGAACTATGTTGCAGGAGATATCACTTTTAAAGATAATTGCAACTCCACCCCCCTTGCTACCCACACGGTCCTTCCTCAGGATCTGATATCCTGTGGGAATGGCCATAGCAATGGTGGGGTTAGAGGCCTCAGTAAGCCACGTTTCTGTCAGAAACTGTAGTTTTTAGGTCTCGGCCTGACGTAAGCAGCGCATGCGCTGCTCTCGTCATACGAGGGCTTCTTGGAATCGATACGATTCCAGAAGCCGTGTCCCAGCTCCGCCTTCAGTTTTCATTTGTGCGCGTCATTTGGCGTCACGAATTATGCCAAAGGCAGTGCAATGATTGCACCGAAGGCATGTCAATCCCTCCTTGTTGCCACCCTGTCTCCTTTTAGCCACGCCCACCGGGATTGGATCTTTTACTGGCGGCAGTACACAGGCTGTTTTTAATTGCTTTTAAAAAGTGCGCTCTCGCCGTGCGTCCGTGTCAGTACTACACCACTATCACACGCAGCTGGCAGAGATCAAGCTTCGTACCCATGACAGCGGCACCCGCAGCTAGCTACATCACTGACACGAAACCCAGCGACCGAATTAAAACATTTTGAGCGAACGAGAACACGCCGTGCTTACTTCGAAGATCTCGAAATACCTTCGGGTGAGTTCGCGCTATATAAAATCGCAACAACACAAAAAATATCCTGCATCACAAGGCTAAGATCAACACAAAGTGTGCACAACCCTACAAACATAGGCTAGGAAACACACACAGTATGTGCGTGAACACTTTTAGGGATAGTGTGTGCGTTTTAGTGACTGTGGACCCGGGATACTTGAGTTCTAAACCCGGCATCCCCAGGTTGTTACTACGATTAGAGACTGAAAGTGGAAGGTTGTGTGCAAGCGGCACTGGTGGCCCTCCGCCTCCTTTCACCGTCATGGTGGGGGAGGAGGGATCCTGCCCACCTCCAAATGGCCAATTGTGCACGTAGCGCATCATACTGATTTACAGTTGGCTTCTAGGCACTTTGGGTTTGTGGTGACGAAGTACAGCGGCATTAAAGTCACTTGCGCAGGAGTGTCAAGGTGTCAGAGGGATGAACCCGAGTTTAGGGACAGCTCGATAGCAGGGCAGTGGTAGTGCAAGGAAGAGCTGTGTGAGGGGCCGCCCTTTTTAAAGTGAACACGAACACAAAATACTTCAAGCCACGTGTTTTTGCAAATGGCCAATTGTGCACGTAGCGCATCATACTGATTTACAGTTGGCTTCTAGGCACTTCGGGTGTGTGGTGACGAAGTACAGCGGCATTAAAGTCACTTGCGCAGGAGTGTCAAGGTGTCAGAGGGATGAACCCGAGTTTAGGGACAGCTCGATACTGACTGGAAAAACATAGTGCGTACGGAGTTACAAAGGAAACTGGCCTCGGCCGGTGCGTCACGTCCGAACGTCCTGCTCAGTTGGTTCATGACCTGAGCTCTGTGCTGTGTGCTTCCAACTGGCAGAATATTTCAAGTCAAAGTACCACGCTGTGCTTTAATGGAGAGGAAGTGAATTCTTAAGCTGAATGCGAGTCTTCCATCGGACATGCCATGTCTATTACCACGGCGCTGCTAACAGTACATCTTGTAATAAGCAAAGCACACACATGTTGACAATTGTGGTTTGGAGAGGGCTCGCCTTCCAGCACCGTGCAACAGTTGTGCTGTTTATCCCGCAAGGCCTGGCTGATGCCGGCATGCACTTTCTAACTGAGATGCCAGCCAGCTGACGTGGTTAGCCTTCGGTCAGATCCCTTAGTGCTTTTCTGCATGGAGTGTAAATGTACACACCGAAAACTACTTAACTGCAAGAGCTTTGTAAACGAGCTTAGTTTGGCTTCCTCTGTCTGTAATCGTAGTTTAACGCTTTGTTGAAGCGCTGCAGGTCATAGGTCACTTTTTGTTTGCTGCTTTGCTTTTTTGGGTGTCAAAAATTTTAATTTTCAAACGTTCACGTGGCAGTGGCTTGAATAGCTCTTGTCACTGCTCATAGCTCAGCTTTCTAGCTCCTGCACTCGTTTGGGTGGGCTACAGACGCTGAATCGCGGCTGTTAGTCATGTCCTCGGCGGAAGGAGAGAAAGCAATAGAGTTACCTCTGATGCCGCCTCTTTACTGTCCTGTTCACTGAGCTGCGGCCTTGACTGTACATTCTTTTGTGCAGTTGTCATGCGGACATCACCAGCACTTGCGACTGTTTAATTGACAAATTAGTTTATTGGTTGCGTACACCTCCGATTAGCTACGTTTTTCGTGCTTAACTTGCCTGCCCGATAAACACAGGAACTGTTGGGTTCTTGTTCTCTCCCAATATGTGTTTGAAAGCTTTCACCACACACAACAGGACCAAACATGGATGTATTCATGTGTGTATCTATAGCGCTGTGGGCAGGGCTTTAAGTGGGATGAATAAACTGGGGGTCTCTCAAAGGGGCGTGGCCAATGTAATTAAGGGCGTGGCTTAAAAACATGTAAGCTAAAAATCTGTGCTTAGCATAGTGTGCCGCCCGACTTGTATTTGGCTGTTTGTCATTGCATCCAGATATGATACAACAAGCAACATCATACCTACAAGAAGTCAGGACTATTGGCTTTGTCAATGGTTGTTAGTTGCATAAGATAAATAAGCAGCAACAATGGCTTGTATATAATATTGAAAAAGCTTCGACTTAAAGCCCTGGTGACACCACGACAATGTTGCTGCTCTTGAGTTTCAAAAAGAGAAGGGAAATCCAGAGACAAAATGACTCTCTTTAAAGGATTTCCCCTCCCCTACAACGCTCACCTGGCTTGAGATAATGCCATAACTTCTCCTCTAGTGAGAAGTGAGCAGTGTGAGCGTGCACATGATGTGCCTGCTGTCACTGCAGTCCGGAAACAAGCATTAAAAATGCAATAGGTCTCGCCTTTCATTAAGTTAAAGCCATTTGCTTTGCTATACAATACCATTAGCAAAGCAAATGGCTTTAACTTAATCAAAGGCGAGACCTATTGCATTTTCAATGCTTGTTGTATACTGCTGTAAGAGGGCACCTATGCCCAGGTGCTTTTCGTAAATTGAAGTACGACGGGATCTCAGCCCAAGTCCTTTTGATATACTGCTGTACGAAGGGACCTATGCCAAGTCTCTTTCATATACTGCTGTACGAAGAGATTTAAGCCTAAATAACGTTTTGCAAACTACTTTTGTATACTTACGATTTTTGTAACATAAAAACACAGTTCATTTTTTCCCCTAAAGTTCTGACACTGCTGTGAAGATCTAAACACCAATTAGTGGTTCCACTCCTGTATGAAATGAATCAAGTACATTCAGAGCAATGATACAAAAATGAATCAATCGTTTGATGCCGAAGATAGATCATGGGGACAACAGTGATTCATTTCTTGTATTTAGGACTAGGGCGCAGCAAGTGCAGTGGCATAGGCCCCGCTGAAGACCAAATATAGCTATTTTTTATTCCCAAACCAGGGGGTGGGACCCATGACACCTTTGATGTTTAAGATTGCTAAACTCCACACTTTGGTAACCTATCCACTACCCACTCATTTCATTTTCATGATCCCAATACTCAGAGCAGAGCAGAGTAGAGAAAACAGTGCCCGGACAGCGACATCTGAGATGGGCTACCAGAGACCTGAGGTTACTAGAGCCCCTTTTAAAAGGTTGCAAAGGCTTCAGCCGTTCAAAGTTCTTTTTCAGCACCAGGAGAGCATTTTCAAAGCATTTCAAGATAATTTTCACTCTTATCGAACCCAGTCAAGCTGAAAAATGTTTGCAGATTTTTTTATGCAGGTTTACCTTTTCCTATGCCCAATGGCAAATGCTTAAGGGTTTTTCTATGAATTTTTCCCTTTTCCAAAGCTTTTCCGTGCAAAGCTCCGTAAGTGAAGGACACTATGGGACTCATGAGATTCCTTTTAAACCCCACTGTGCCAGCAGATTATAAATTTTGCGTCATCAAATTATAAGATTTTGTAATCTGTGGTGCTCCACTTGGTTAAGATTTTGGCTGCTGAAAAAGCAAATAGGGAAAATGAGGAATTACCAGATGAACTGAACCAAAATGTACTGATTTCCCCAGTCAGTCCTAATTTCTCAGTGAATTCTAATGTTTCATCTCAGAATCCCTATTAATTCTGCACCCCAAATTTAACAGGACCCCAAGTATCATTATCTCCAAGGGTGTGGAATTAACATCCCAACATCTGAGGCCTAAGGTACTTATTACCAGTTGCCCAGTATTAAAGCATGATAATACCGCACATTGTATTACCCGTACCCGGTGGTATTACTCAGCGCTTGCCGCGTCAATTTGAGTTTTGACACCTGGAATGCAGATTCACATGCAGAAATCAGTGTTACAACACCGTTTTCCACTAATTCTGAATTCTGCTGTTTACCAAGAAATACCAGGACGCTTGTGATCGTATTTTGGTAGAAAAGAGACTGTGGGCCCATTCGTGATGGGGCCCTTAACCAGGCCCACAAGAATTATGCGGCATAATGCCTCACATTTTTCACAGTATTCATTATTTTGTAATATTGATACATGGTAATACTATCTGGGCAAAGATTTCACCTCATTTGTACCAGCTTAACAACCAAATACAGAAATAAGCAACTGAAAGATGACCAGATAACCTTTGCGAAGGGCCTTCCACTGTGCGCGAATACATTGCAATGTTTTTAGTAACTTTTGATCTGTTTGTGTTAGAATAATTTTTAAAAAATCTGCAGATTATGCAGCAGATGATGGATTCTGTGGCAAATGTGGCAAATCCTTAATTATGCGAAAAAAGCCACAGCCTCGAGATAACATAATTGCAGTGGCCATGCCCTTAACTGTTTTGTGCAAAGCATGTGTTATGTAGGATGATATTGTTTGTATTTACAAAGCGTACATGCATCACAAATTGTCTGATGAGTCACACCTTCCAGACATCGGTTAACATTGATGCAGTGGCGAGGGCTGAGGTGGGAGTTACTGAGCCGGAGGTCACTGTGAGACTGTGGTGGTGGGTCCAGCACTGATGGCCTGAGGTGAGACTCAGTAAGACCGGTGGCAGAGAGGAGACCATGGGCCTAATTTAGAGTTTTGGGGAGTTGGAGGAGCGCCATGAATCTGTGGCCGTACCATCCAAATTCATGTCCCCATGTTAGTTTTGAGTCGGGGGAAGCATCAGGTATATGGCAGCAGAGACTCTACCAGCTTCGCTAGAGTAAAACTTTGACATGGTGCACGTCTGCCAAAGGGCTGCCAGGTCACAGTGACAGTACAGTGACAGTCAGCTCTCTCTACCGAGGGCAGGGCGACCGTCATTCATCGTGAGCATGGAAAATCCCTGCCTGTTGATCTGTTTGTTTTTTTGCGTTGAGGAAAAAGCTCCATCTTTGGAAGTTTATTTCCTCTATACCAAAAAGTTGCAGAGTGGGCGCTTTAAACATGTCTGCTGCTTGGCAAACCTTCAGTGCTGTGAAGCAGGGCCGGACTGGGAACCCAAAGCAGCCCTGGCAATTTTGTTGGAGGTGTTCCTCCATCACAACAGCCACTGCACAGAACCAGCTAGCTGCTTCCCTCCGCCTGCTCCTGTCTTGGGCTGAAACGCAGGCATTTGTTGCAATCCTCCAGCACGAGCAGGCCAAGTAAAAACATGAAAATGCCAAGTTTCGTGACGACATTGCTTGGGGCCTCTCACCCTTTACTTCTCCTGGGAAGCTGTCGATCCAGTCGAGCACTATTACAAGGCGTGACCAGGCCTGAGCCATTAGTGTCAGGGCTAGAGGTGTCCCCCAAGAATACTGAGTGATGACAAAATGTATTGATAGCACTACAATGTATGTTCACATGTTCTAAACATTACATGGGCATCAACTTGTAACTGTATGCAGTGATGCAGTAAAATACACGCTCACCTTCTACATACCCTACATGCATCATTAACAGCATGCATTCTGCACCCACTACGCTTACTCCAGAGGACTGCAACCAATCAGGGCCATGCTCAGACCCATTTTTAATGCCTCCACCTCTTCTGTGAACTTCCCAGATGCTTAAAAACATGCACTTGTCCTCCCATTGCTGAAGAAACCCTCGGCGGACCATTCAGTGCTCGCCAACTACAGACCGATCTCCCTGCTACCATTCCGGGCCAATGTCTCAGAGAAAATCAACAGACACCTCACTGAATACCTCAATGACCACCAACTCCTGGACACCACTCAGTCTAGTTTCAGACCTAACCACAGCACAGAAACTGGCCTTATCACTGCCACGGATGACATCTGCATGACTTTGGACAGAGGAGACGCGGCAGCCCTCACCCTCCTGGACCTCTCTGCATCATTTGACACAGTCTCCCACCCCATCCTCATCCCATGCCTACACGACATGGGAATCCAAGGACACGCACTCCGATTGATCTGTTCCTTCCTGACTGGAAAGACCCAGTCAGTAAGCCTGTGTGTGTGTGTGTGTGTGTGTGTGATGCCCGCCACCTCATCTGCTGAGTTCTGATCGGATCCTCCCTGAGCCCAACCCACTTCAACGCATACGTGATCCCTCTAGCCAGCATCATAAGCTCTCACAATATCAGCATCCTCTTCTATGTTGACGACATGCAACTAACTCCCTCCCTCACGGACAAGACGCCCAGTACTCGGATCAAGTTCAGTGCCTGCATGACTGAAATCACCCACTGGATGAGGAACAAGTGTCTAAAGCTCACCACCGACAAGACGGAAATGATGATCTTCGAGAAGAGCACATCACTGTGGCATGCCTCTGGAGGACAACAGAGCTAGGACTGACACCCCCACCACCCATGCCAAGAACCTCTGGGTTTATCATCAACAGCAAACTCAACATGACGGGCAAGTCAATGCCTTCACCACCTCATGTTTCCATACCCTGAAGATGCTCAGGAAGATTTTCAAATGCCTGCCAATCAGCATCCAGAAAACCCTCACATACACCGTGGGCACAAGCAAGCTTGACTACAGGAACACCCTTTATGCTGTAATCAACAAATAACTCACCAGCAGGCTGCAGACCATTCAGAACTTGACGACCAGAATCACTCTCAACCTTCCTAGTTCAAGTTAGCAGCAAGTACTGGAGCTTGTCATTACGGGTGTTCAAGGCAATAGAGATTATGGAAACATCAGAGGAGGGATAATAAGGCGGAAAAGAGGGAGGCAGTACAGATGAAGGCTTGTGAGAAAAAGTGGAGAGAATTATGCAGTCTGCGTGAGATTACAAATACACAGGATGGCACAAGGCAAGAAAATAAGTTGCATGGAAAGAGGTGGGCAAAGCCAATTGTCTGCAAGCAAAAGATGGATAAGGCGAAAGAACAGTGGGTGTGGACGCCTGAAGAGGAGGGACAAATAGTGCATGTAGGAGCTGGTGCGGCTCAAGGGGCCACTGGCAGTGGAGCCCTCTCAGGCTGGAGCAGCCTAGGGGCTGATGGAAGTAAGCAGAGACCAGCGGAGTACAAAACGACTCCTGGACGTAGGCCTGAAGCACAGGAACAGTCTTTGGTGGCTTTTCCTGCCACAGGCGAGTGAGATGACACACACAAAACCACTTTCATGAGAGAATGGCGGGCATATGATGGTGGAGTGGGAGATGGAGCAAGATCGGGTGTGAGTGGATGGTACGACACAGATGAAGTGTTGCAGCTGGACTATGGGGATGACCGCGATGAACGGGAAGAAGGTGAGGTGAGAGAAAGTGGACAGGGAAAGAAATGGCACAATAGATAATGGAGGAGAGAAGGAGCGTTGGCGCATTTCAGAGGTCATGAGCAGACAACAAAGGCCCCATTCGTAGCATCGGAATGGCACAAGGAGCTAGATGGACAGCAGAGATGTGCCCAATGGACAGAAGAAGAAATTGCAGAAAGATAGGGGACACTGGTATGTGATGTAAAGGGGGAAGAGCTTCAGAAGGTTGTGAAGGAGTCAGCGGTGATTGGTAAAGGGTATAAATGATCTGGAAAAGTAGGACAAGGTGGTATCGAAAGATGACCCGCCCAGGGAAGAACGTGCTGTGGAAACAAAAGATAAAAAGGTTGAAACAATGTGTGACAAGGAAATGTAGTGCGAAGACAAGAAGGACAAATAGAAAGGGGCAGGTAAGGTGGTAGATGGAGAGAGTAATTAAGCTAGTTACAAAAAGATGCCATATATGGGTTTCGCCAAGCCGTTGGGGTCACATGTATCGGAAAAAATAAAAAAAAGAATTTGGAAACATGAGTATTTGGATGTCTTAAGCCAAGGAAGGGTTAAAGGAGGTGTAGGAGGAGTGGGAACTGGCGAGTAGGCCGCGAGTGCCTATGACAGTGGACAATTAGACATCAGCCGTCCTAATTTAGGCCAGTATTTACTGTTCGTAAGATGGTGGCAGAGCGGATACGTTATTTAAGTATATGGGTGTCATTACAATGCCCTGATGCATTTTAAGGGTTATGCATGGTTGAGGTATGTTGAGGAATTCAGGGTGAGGCTCAGCCTTAATTCAGGCAAACTGTAGGAAGATGTTGACTCAGAGTTATGGCTTCAGTGGATATCATCTACACATCCGCCAGCTACCATACACAAGTTACGTGGCCTACCTATCACATATCGGCCCTTTCTGTATTGTCATGCACTCCAAGGGGCAGGGACATTTGGGAGGGGACAGGGGCTTAACACTGGTGCATGTTGGTGTTTCAACATGGAGTATTGTTTGAGACAATTCTGCCGTTCTAAGCATGAACGCTCCAAATGTGGTAGTCACCCTCTCGTCCAATGCTTTGTCATGCTTAACACAGGAGAAGTACCAGGAGTGTAGGACACAGCAATCACAATATGTGCCAAAGGGCGCATACTCTAGTTAACATAGACAGTTTATGTAAGTGGCTGCAATTATACCTGAACAGGGAATCAGCCAAAAATCAAATCTGGACTGGGGTTTCAGGGAAGGATTTCGTTTAGGGTATCAAGGGCCTAGGATGAGGAGATGAGCAGATAACTTAAGATCAGCAAAGGAGCTACCTGAAATTGTGGAGGCAAAATTGGACAAAGAGTTGAGGAAAGGAATGATTGTGGGGCCATTTTTGCAGTGGACTTTACCTGTTTTAATGATTTCATCCCTAAGGGTGGTACCTAAAAAGGGAAAGGGTGAGTATCGGCTGATACATCATCTATCATGGCCGGAGGGACTGCAGTGAACGATTACATTGCAGAACAGGTCACCACAGTGACATATGCTTCAGTTGACAATGCTATCAGGGTGGTGAAGTGCAGGAGAGCATGTGCGGAATTGGCAAAAAGTGACATTGAGTCCGCCTTTCACTTATTGCCAGCCTACCCAGCAGATTTACCTTTGTTAGGTATGCAATTTTGGGGAAAGGGAAATATTTGTGGACAAAGCAATACTGTTGAGATGTGCAATTTCTTGCTCTCTTTTTGAAACATTCAGCATTTTTCTGCAATGGGCTTTGGCATGGAGCTGTGGTCATCAATTGATCTGTCATTGCTTGGATGATTTCCTGTTTGTAGGGAGGAAACGTAAAGCAGAATATAGCAGAATTTTGAACAGTTGACACAAGACCAGGCAGTGCCTTCAGCCCTGGTAAAAAGGACATGTCTGACATTCCTGGGCATTGAACTGGACACTGAAATGATGATGGCAAGGCTTCCTAATAGCAAAGTGAGAGAAATACAGGATTGTCTGGACAGTGTGACTGGAGTGAAGACGGCAGAGTTAAGGCTGATCCAGAAGTTGTTAGGTTACCTGAATTTTGCGTGCAGGGTTGTGAGGGTGGGGAGAACTTTCTGCAGGTTACTAGGTCTTGTTATATCAGGGGCAACTTTGCCACATTATAAGATTGGTAATACCATGACTGTGAGAGCTGATTTATGTACATGGAGGATGTTTTTGGAAGATTTCCATTGAGTTTCCATCTATTTCCTGGAGAATGACATAATGTGGCAAGTTCAATTTTTTTGATGCAGCAGAGCGAAAGGGGAATTGTTATTGATTCAGAGCATGTGGTCAGCTACCAGCGTTGTGGGGACGGACTTTGTTCTGAGGAGTCATCGGAGAAGAGCATTGAAGCACCTGCTGTGGAAAAGGCCCGGCAGAAGTTGAATAGGGCAATGAGGGTTTTCTGCATGCAGGCAGGAATTACCGTTCTGGTGCGTTCCAACATATGAGAAGAAGAGGATTACCTGTTCAGGGCAGATGGGGTGCATTTATCTAGATTTGGGAATGCTTTCTACATGTTGGAGATGTGTAATATACTGGGAATACTGTGGAATGAACGGATATGGGCGCAATGGGCGTGCTGCTGGCACGCCGAAGGCGCACCAAAGGCAAGCCCGTCTGCGCCTGGACCGCGCCCAGCGCCACGACCCCAGGTCATCCCACCCCCGAAGATACACCATCGCTGAGTTCTACACCCTCGACGCCGCAGCAAACACTGCCACAGCGCCCGACCCATGCTCCATCGTGGGATCTTTAACCAGTACCAACTGCCACTTCACCTGCCACTGCACACACACCAGCCCCAACCCGAACACACCACAGATACCACCTCAAAAAAAAAATCAACTTGCATGCGCCCTTCTCAACACACGCTCACTATGTAAGCATTCCACTGAATTATGGCACCTCATCGCCACCCTCGCACCCACCATCGTCCTCCTCACAGACCTGGCTCAAACCCACATCCGCCCCAGACACTGCCACGGCGATCCCCAACGGATATAAAATCACTCACCAGGACCGCGCAAACAAGCGGGAGGAGGAACATCCATCATCCAAAAAGAGACCATACAGTGTACCACCACCACCGACAAACTCACCACCCCCATAGAACATCTCAACTTCAAGCTCCGCAAAGATGACAAGACGACCATCAGTGGCACCCTCGCATACTGACCCCCACGCCCGTGTTCCAGCTCCTGCAACACCATCGCAGACTTCATTGCGCCCCTAACCTTAGACTCCAAGGACTACATCTTCCTCGGTGACCTAAATTTCCACATCGACGACTCCAATGACAAAAACACCGCACACCTCCACGACAGTATGAGCAGCCTCGGATTGACCCAGATCGTCCATGACCCTACACACACAGCAGGACACACGATGGACCCAATTTTCACCTTGAGCAACTGTGTCAAATACAGCCATGTCACAGAACTCACATGGACTGATCACTCCATCATCCCCTTCAGCATCTCCAGCCCCCGCACTGCCACCCCCAAGATGACCAACACTCCCCACCGGAGGTGGAACAAAATCTCAGCGACTAGCTGGGCGAACGACCTTAACACCTCCAACCCTGCTATCGCCACCAACCTCGAACAGGGAGTGAAAAACTCCAATGCCTGGATCACTAATTGCAGAGACCGCATCGTCCCCATCAAGAGCAACTTCCAGAGAAAATCCTCCAAAAAGGCTAGCTGGTACACACAAGAACTCAGAACAGCGAAACAAGACAGCAAACAGTTGGAGAGCAGATGGTGCACCAGCAAGGACACCTTCGACAGGGCAGCCTTCAAGACCTCCCTCAACCTCTAACACCGCCTGCTGAGGGCATCAAAGAAGACAGCCCTTGCCGCACGCATCGAAACCTGCGACAACAACACCAAGGAACTTTTCAACATCGTTAAGGAATTCCCCAACCTGGCTGCCAGCGAAAACAACATCACGCCCTCACAGGATCTGTGCGACAACCTCGCCCACTTCTTCCATGACAAGATCTCAGCCATATATAGAAACCTAGAACCCCAACCCACGCATACGACTTCCTCAACATATATGCCACCACCATGACCGACACGAACCACACAATGACCACCTGGAACATCCTCTACCCAGGACACCAGCTCCACCATGAAATCCATCCACTAGTGAGCTCCCATAGACCCATGCCCACACCACATCTTCAACCTCAGAAACCAAAGGATCGGCCAGGAACTCACCACCCTACTTAACACCTCTATCACCACCGCAACATTTCCCGATGCCTGGAAACAAGCCAAAGTCAGACCACGACTCAAAAAACCCTCCGCTGACCCCAGCAAACTTCAAAACTACCGGCCAATCTCCCTGCTCCCATTCCCAGTGAAGGTACTGGAAAAGATCATCAACAATCAACTCATGACACACCTGGAGCAGAACCAGCTACTTGACACCTCCCAATCCGGCTTCCGCAGCAATCACAGCACCTAAACCGCCCTGATCGCAGCCACCGACGACATCTGAACCCTCCTCGACCGAGGAGAAACAGCAGCTTTGATACTCCTCGACCTCTCGGCAGCCTTCGACACCGTATCCCACCACATACTGATCGAAAGATTCCACCACATCGGCATCCAGTGGGACGCGTTCAGATGGATCACCTTCTTCCTCATTGGAAGAACCTAGAGGATCCACCTCCCACCTCTCACTTCTGAACCCAAGGAGATCACCTGTGGTGTCCCCCAGGGCTCATCCTTCAGCCCCACGCTCTTCAACGTATATATGACCCCGACGGCAAACATCGTCAGATCCAACAGTCTCAACATAATTTCCTATGCAGACGACACCCAACTCATCCTCTCACTCACCGACGACCCCACCACCACCAGAACCATCTTCCACAGATGCATGCCAAACATCGCTGATTGGATGAAGAACAACTGCCTGCAGCTGCACACAGACAAGCCAGAAGTACTGATCTTTGGCAACGGCAGCAATACATGGAACGACTTCTGGTGGCCATCAGACCTAGGTCCCACACCCACTTCCTCCAACAATGCCAGAAACCTCAGAATCATCATTGACAACAAGCTCACCATGAAACCACAGATCAACGCCGTCTCCTCCACCTGGTTCCTCACTCTGCGCATGCTATGTAAGATCTTCAAGTAGCTACCCTTACACAAGAGACGCACCATGACACAAGCCCTCATCACCAGCCGACTGGACTATGGCAATGCCCTCTAAGTAGGAATCGCCGTACACCTTCTAATCTACAGAGACTTCAGACCATACAGAACGCCGCAGCCAGACTCATCCTTTCCTTGACGAATACATATTACACCCTATCTCAGGAAACTCCACTGGCTCCCCGTACAGAAGAGATGCCAATTCAAGCTGCTGACCCATGCACACAAGGATCTACACAACCAAGGACCCGCCTACATTAACCCCCGTCTGAACTTTCACCAACCATCGAGAAGACTGCACCCCGCCCGCCTCCCTTTCACTTACCCATACTCCTCGCATCTACCGAAGAAGTGGGGGATGCACCTTCTCCCACATCACAGCAAAGACTTGGAACAGCCTCCCCGCGCACCTCCGGACCATCACCTCACTCCTGGAATTCCAAATGGCCCTCAATACCAGGCTGTTCGAATAAGCCTCCGGGTCCTGCAAGCGCCTGGATACCCTATTGGGTGATTAGCCGGGCTTTATAAATCCTGATTGATTGATGATTGATTGATATGGTACAGCAATGATGGTGTATAAAGCAAGTGACAAAGGATATGGGGAGGGACAGGAAAAAGCTCTTTCTGGATTTTCCTCATGGGGGTAGTTTTGAGCGGGGTGGACAGTAAGGTACAGGCATATCCACCGATCGGAGGGATGGGGGAGAATGACAAGGAGAAGAATATGTTGAGGATGTGGACTCAGACAAAGTGGATTTTGCCTGGGGATGATTGGTAAAGGTTGAAAGAGAGAGAGAGAGAGACAGAGAGAGAGAGATTGGGAATACAAGGGAAGGGCTGCAAAATGGAGAGTAAACAAGCACTGGCAAAACCAATAGGTTTTGCCTATGCAAGATCTATTTTCTTTGTCAATGTTTTTTACACAGGTTTCACAGCAGCGCGGGCTGCTTTACAACATGACTTAAAGTCCAGAAAAAAATAGTGCTATTACCTGGCCACCATTGACCGCATCATAGCGCTATTTTGTTTACTTTCAGCCATGTTGCACAGCTACGTGGTCACTGCTGTGCAACATATCTAAAAAACATTGATAAAGCCAATAGATCTCGCATAGGCGAAACCTATTGGCTTTGCAAACGCTTGTTGTATCCAGTTCAAATGGCCGCAGTTTTTATTTTCCACCAGTACTTTCCCTCTTCTGCAGCACATTCATTACGATGGCCTAAAATGATCGGGTCTGAAAAATGTGAGATGGGAGGGGTATATTGTTACAGCAATTTAGTGCCCAAAGGACAAGATTTCACCTAAATCAGGCAGAATTCCTTACTGACACATAACTATCCAGTCTGGTGTTTGATGAGAGCATCCTGGGAGCAGGCTCGAGCACTCGTCGCCAGGCGGAGTTCTGTCTGCCGAGTGCTTGTGGTGCTTCGTGGCGCACTGTGAGGACCTCCCGCTCCTAACAATAGCAGATACCTTGGGAGAAAAGGGGCTCCATGGCTGGTGGTATTGAGTAATGTATGTTTGTATGCCTCACATCTACAATGGTATGGCCTCTTATCTATGTGCACACGTACCTTTACCGGTGGAGGTGGGGCTATGTATTTTAGTGCATGAACGTGGCCCTACTGACCTCATATGGGAGGTAGAAGCGGGGGTCACTCCCCCCTCCAAAAAAAAAAAGTGCCTGCAGAAGCAATTTTCTCTTTCCTGAGGCTCTGTGGAATAGAATGTTTGTATAGCATCACACAGTTTGGTCAAGCAGGGAAGCCAGGATTGATCTTAGGTTTTCGGGTTTCACATTGTGCAATTGAGGCACTATACAGATATCTATTGCTCTTCCCTGTTTTACTTCACCAGTTAATGTTTGCCTTTGAATTCTTGGTGCATGGGATTAGAGCGTGGGTTGCAGGCAGAAGCTACATGAAAGTGTAGCTCGTTTTGGGCTCAAGGGTCCGAGAAAATCTCTAACAGACAGAGCCACGCATCTGGCTCGAGCCTGACTCGAGCTTTCACTCATCTATATTGGAAAGATGTTGCTCTCATAAAACTATTGTAATATTGGGATTTCCCAAGGTACTTTAGCCACAACCTGAAGCATCACAACTCCCTGCTAATGCACCTTCTTTCTGCTTGTGCACACCTACAATACAAAGCAGCCAATGCCACAGCGTGAAGCAGACCAGGCGACCTTGTGGCACTCTGCATTGAATCCAGCAAAACAAAGGAATCAAACTTCACCCTGTTAATAAAGCCTCAAGAAGCCCAAAAATGAAACAATGGGATGTTTGTCACCTAGAGTAGCGCTGTACTGAACAACTAAGGGTGACAGAATAAAAATCATTTACAAAAAGTACCTCTGTAAGCCCCAGCTAGTGGAAAGACCCTGTCAGGAAGCTGTACTTGGTCCAAGCTCCATGCCAGGGACACTGCCGAAGAGACCCAGGAGGAACGCGTAGGTAAGGAGGCCACATGACCAATAGGAAGCAAGGAAATGAGAATGACATGGGAGCCAACCAATGGTAAGTAAAGGGTGGATTCTAAACCCATTTTATGATATATTTTTAAAATTACAACAGCTTTCGCAAAGCTGTGCAGGCAAAACCTAAAAATGACGTTGCAGTGTTAGGGGATTTGTATTGGGGAATGTTAACATTTTTTCAGTGTAGGGGAGGCGGGTGGTGTTAGGAGTTTTCATGTATTAGTGAGGACGGTTTATTGATGTAATTGTGATGAAAATAATCCTGTCCTAGTAAAGAGGCCTTTTATGCTGCACAGAATGTGGTCTGGATTTACTGCACGATGATGGTACCTGGGGGAGCACGGCTAAAACAGGTCTCCACCCGGGTGTCTTTGTGCAAGGGGCACAGGCCACTAGTTGGGGACTGGGGATAGGTGCTGACATCTGGGTAGACGAGACTGTGGGAGTATGTAGTCGTGGGAGACAGTTAGTTTCAGCCTCTTGCTCACTCCATTTTGGCCAGTGATAAGCAGGGACAGTCTTTGCGAGAATCCACCCAGATATGAAGACACTTTGGTTTGGGGCAGTTTGGTTTTGGGTGTGGAAGGTGATACGTTTTAAACATTGTAGGAAGCTGGCTTTTTTGGACCAAAA
The DNA here is from genome assembly GCA_963921515.1 of Calotriton arnoldi. Classification (NCBI taxonomy): domain Eukaryota; kingdom Metazoa; phylum Chordata; class Amphibia; order Caudata; family Salamandridae; genus Calotriton; species Calotriton arnoldi. Next base: position 561,208 of record CAWUFW010010862.1, on the reverse strand, counting down.
CGAGGTACACTGCGTAAAGAGTCCAGGCAACCCTTATTGGTTTACAGAGGCAAAACATTCTAGCATTAAATGCGCTCTTTAGTGGTAGTGTGGGTGAGCAGTTTAGGCTTAACAGAGGGTAGTGCTAAGCATTTGTTGTACTCACAGAGGCAATAAATGAGAGACACACTCAAGAATAAATCCGAGATTAATTTAGAAAAATAAGTCATATTTTCATATAAATTTTTATACCAATAACTTTATCAAGTAACTACTTTTTAAAATATGGAATTTCACAGATAAGTAAACAGTTCACTTAAATGAATCCTTATGCAGCAATGCTTCCCTTTGGGAGAAAAGGCATAGGTTGAATACACTTATTTACGGTCGATTTCTGGGGGTCCCCGTCGGGACTTAGGGTTGTAGGGTGCCAAGGTCCAAAGTAACACCAGCCGTTACTCGTTACCTGTCCTAGGCTTCCAGGTGCAGAGGTGCTGGTCCGGTTGGTAGCTTTGCGTTCTACACCGGTGGAAATAAGGGGGGCCACCTAGCAAAAGGCTGCCGAGGGGACTTGGGGACAGGTCTAGGACCTCCCAACAGGGAGCTTGGGTCACATGTGTCCTAAGAACAAGGGGGCATAGCTGGTTCATTGATACCCGGGCTGGGGCGCTCGGGTGCTGAGAAGAAAAGTTGGCTGGGCTCTGTGTGTCCTAGGGCCTTGTAGTTGTCTGTCTCGCCAGTTGAGGGTGCAAAATGAGGAAAGCTGGGCCACTCTGGAGGTGGGTCTCTGCAGTGCTGACGTCCCTCAACTGCTGCTTGGTCTTGGTGCTGTTGGAGTCCCGACTGGACTTAAACAGGCTTTGATTGCTGCAAGGAGTCCAGTACCACGGGTATTGGTCCTGTGCTGCCCAGGTCGGTCCTGGTGTCCTCTCATTCGATGGGGAGACAGAACTGACCTTCAGGAACACAGGTACCTCTTCCTGGGGGGCTGCTGCATCGGGCTGGCCGGGGAGCGGCACCTCGGGGAACCGGACCATGCTTCTTTGGTGCATGCGGATTTGCAGGGGAGTAGCTCCTCTACTCCAAAGGAGATGGCTGGCAGTCTCCCCCGGTTCTTGGTAGACGCTCAGCTGCAGGACGAATCGCTGGTCACGATTGTTGAGACTGGTGCAGGCAGGCAGGGTTTGACGCCAAAAGTCCACAGGCAGTCGTCAGTTCTCATTTTTCTCGTGGCTCTTCTTTGTCCTCTTCTTATGGATCCGTCGAATCTAAGTTCCTGGCATCAAGGGTGCCTCCTATATACTCAATTTCAGGGCGGTAAGGGGAGTGACAGGTAGTAGCCAATGGGCTACTTACCTTAGGGCGACTACACCCCCTATATGACCACTTCCTGTGGGAAGTGGGCATAACCCTGACCCAGAGAGCCTAATTCCACCAAGATGATGGAATTCTAAGTTTCGTGTTCCCTTAGCCGCTCAATTGCAGTTGGTGGCGAGATGGGTGGGAGACCTTCAGTCCCAGATACGGGAGGTAGACCCGCTTATGCCAAGCTTGGAAACATTGTCGAAGCTGCTATTGGGTACAGACAGGGCTACAGCTGAGGACTATGATGCACTGCTATTAGCAAGGCGCTGTTGGAGACGATGTCTCCGAAAGACACATACCAAATTTCCATATTTGCCTGATTTACCATAACCATACTCAGGGTGTTCCCTCATGGAACAGCTTGGGTGTGCCTCGAGGATTGGGAGGCGGCAGGGGAGACAAGACTAGGAGACTTATATAATGGTGGGGAGCTCATGCCATTCAAAGACTTTAGAGAGGGGTATGACCTGCCCCAGGGGCACTTCTAACTACATACAGGGATCGTAACGGCGATTCGGGCGCATTGGGGATTGGGGTCAGCTGAATCCCCACAACATGCACCCTGCAGCTAAGTGGGCACAGGGGGAGGCAGAATTAAGGCAGTCACATGTCTATACCGGGCCCTGAGCAAAAACACGATACAACCGGTGACCCCACTACGAAATAGATGGACAGAAGATCTGAATGCCCCCCTGGTAGGCAAACCATGGGAGAATATTCTGATAGGGATTCCCAGGACCTCGGGAAATGCCCGTTTCCCACTCATTCATTTTTTCATATTGCACAGGACATACCTCACTCCTGGGCGGATCAATACATTTTTCGAAAGAGATGACGCGAAATGCCCGAGATGCGGAGTGGTGGGGGCGGAATTACTACACATGCTGTGGCATGCCCTGAACTACAGAATTTCTGGACAGCAATAACTGCCACCATAGGGGAGGTAATAGAGTGCCCAATTCAAAGCACCCCTGCACATTGCCTCCTGGGATTGTTTACACACAACTCCAAGCTGTGGGTCACTAGCAGGTTTCAAGACCTAGCCTTGATCATACCTAAGCGTGAGATCACGCATCACAGGAAATCCCTTGTAGGGCCCAAAGTCACCACGTGGAAGGCTGAGCTAGAGAAATGGGCGGCCTGTGAAGGGAGGGTACTCCTCAGAAATGCCAAAAGAGGTATTGGCTCACTGGAGCAAGCCAGGGCCTGGGAAGCTCTGGTTGATAGTTTACAGGAGCCTGAGTTAACATCGGGGGAGACATCCCGAGAAAGGGGGACCCCACAGAGAAGCCCGGAACACCGGGGTAGGGGAGGGGAGGACATCGGACATACTTGAGGTGGTAAAGACTGACCGCACTCTCAGGTCAACACGGGAGGGATAGAATCCTGGGAAGATGGGCGGAGGGGTGCGGGGGGCTAGAAGCAACTATATGATATGCTTATAAAGTCTGGCTGGCGGAGATCTGCGAAAGGGGGTGGGAAGATGTGAGTTGGGACTTAGGATAGGTAAGGGGAAATGTACTACTACTAGAAATACACTGACCTTCTAACTGTTGAATGGACTTGAGAAATTGTTGAATGGACATGATATGAGGGTGTTATTGTAATTGTAATGGAAATGTGATTGTTATTACATGTTTCACCAGAAACCCCAATAAAATAGGTTTTAAAAAAAAAACGTTTTGTGTTCCCATCAGGTAGCCCACCTTAGGGTTGGAACTAGTCTAATGGAGAACACGCCTCCTAACTAGCTGATTTTCCCACCTGTCCTGGTGCCAAATGGGCCCAGAGCAGGGGGTGGCATTTCCCCTGTCTAGGGTAGCCTTGGGTCACATATCAAAGGCGGCAGAGATCTTTGAAGCCTCCTGCCTTGATATGCTGATTACTTAGCCATCCTGCTTGGAAGAGGTGACAACACCTCCAGCCAGAGCAGGCATTGTTTCCGCCCTCAGGGAGCGCAGGCTCTCACCTGCAGGGGAGTCAGAAACCTGTCTGTGGTGGCCAGGGCCGGACTGGGAACAGAAACCGGCCCTGGCAAACTGCTCAGCCGGCCCCCTCTGGGGTGAGAGGGAGTGCAGCCGAGCAGTTTGCGAGGGCCGGTTTCGGCCGATTTTGTTACAGGGGGCCGATATTGCCGACCCCCGGTAACAAAAATGGCCCCCCAGGAGCCCAAAACCGGCCCACACCCTAGCGGCCTACCGGGGAAACGCCTGGTGCCCGCTATGGCCAGTCCAGCCCTGGTGGTGGCAGGCTGGTCTATACCAGTCAGCCAATACACTAGTAGTCAGGAGGTTTTCAGTGGGCACCTCTAAGGTGCCCTCTAGGTGCATGTATTAATAAATCTATCACTGGAATCAGTGTGGGTTTATTTACATGAGATGTGTGATACCAAACATCTCTATTTTCAGTGAAGCCGTCATGTAACTGGGGAACTCATAATTACCAGTGTCCAGCACAAGTACTTGAATGGCTTCCCTGTTCACTTGCAATATCTAAGAATCGACTTAGACATCACAGAGGCATATCATATCTGCTCATGCAAATATGTCCACACATGTAGTATAGTGCGCCCTGCCTTAGGGCTGTAAGGCCTGCTGTAGGGGTGACTTACCTATACTGCATGCAGTGTCTGCAGGCATGGCACACAGGAGGTGTGTCATTTCGTGTTTTTACTTTTCCCTTCACCAAATTACGCAGCCTGCAATGGCAGTGTGCATGAGGGTGATGAGGGATCCCTTAGAGTGGCATAATACATGCTGCAGCCTTTAGGTACCCTCCTTAGTCTCCTTGCCCCAGTTACCAGGATGTACAGTGCCATTTACTCGGGATGTACTGGGGGAGCTAAAGGTATTGCCAATTGGGGGAACAATTGTACAGTTTTAGGGAAAGATATCTGGCACTGGGGACCTAGATAGAAGGAACCCAGTGCACTTCTGTCAAAATGGCATCAAATACCAGGCAAAAAAATGGGGGTGACAGTGTCAAAATGGGGCACTTTCCTACACACATCTATTGCCACAATAGGGCAGGTATTGGTGATTTTAGGTTTGGCTATAGTTTTGGGGTGGATAGAGAGTCAGGTGTGGGCGTTTCCACCCCTTCGGGGGAAGGGATCAGTGGGGGAGAATGACGAAGAGAAATGTAGGTTGAGGATTTAGACCAAAAAAAGTGGATTTAGCCTGGGCACTATTAGCAGAGGGTGAAATCGAGAGAGAGCTTGAGATTGAGAATGCAAGGAAATGTCTGTGAATGGGAGAAGAACGAATGAAGTTGTAGTGCTAGGGGATTTGTATTGGGGTATGTTAAAAAAAATTCAGTTTAAGGAAGGGAGGATGTAAGGAGTTTTAATGTATTATTGAGGATGGTTTATTGATGTAATATTGTAAATAAATAATGAATGAGCTACAAGCCTGTCCTAATAAAGTGGCATTTTATGCTACACAGGTTGTGGTCTGGGTTTATTGTACGAGTAACCCTCAAAGGTCATGAATGCAAGCTCGAAAACAGAAGCTAAAGAGGCTTCTCAAGAACCATGTTTGCATTCGGTATTTTCCACTTATTGATCATCCCCAAGCCACTCAGAAGCACATAGGAGTCTGTTCCAGTGCTAATGATGAGGGAAGGGGTCAATGCTGTGATGTCATTGGGGTTAAACGGTGTGTGACATCATTTTCAATACCAATATCATTATGATTACTCAACATCTATGTGCAAGCTGGCAGCCTGCAGGATAGAAACTAAGCACAGCGCTACTTCACAAGCCTCACATACCTGTTCAGTGGTGTTACTCATGCAAACCTCCATGTACCCTTCACCATGGATATGTAAAAAGTAGACCTTTCTCTTTGTCTCTCTCGCCCTCTCCAAAAGCCACCTCACATATCATTTCCAAGAATATGTCTAGAAATAAAACATATTGTAATTTAACTTTAAACCAGACAATAAGTTAAAAAAACACGCTCAATGCTTTGAATCCCTCTTTAAAGGTCAGAAGTCTTTACCTAGAGGAGCATTCTGCAACCATGGAGAGGGCACGTAAAACAGTATTTTCATTTAACTGTAGATAACAAGGCAGATTCTGCACCTCCGAAGAACCATTTTAAGAAAATAAAAACCCGGATGGAGAAAAACTGGGAGTCTTCAAACAGCAGTAAGACTGAGCTAGTGCTGCCTGGCACCAGACAAACCGCATAGCAAACACAACAAATGATGGACGAAGTGCTGAAACTTTTCAACCACTCACCCCCAGTCAAGAGATCTAGGTAGAATCCATTGCTCTTTTGCTCACTATGGCACCCCAGTTTGGGCCCAGCCATAGGCAAATCAGTCTTGACCCTGCTGCTCATGGGAACAGTCCAGCCCGAACAGCCAGGCCAGGTCCTCCCTGGACCGGAAACAAGCATCCTGGGACCGGTTTCAGTGTATCAGCCCTCATCAGCCATGTTAACTTGAATCCAATGGCACTGGCACAGCGAGCAAGGGAACCATGTCTGGGCATACCCTTGGCCACTTAGGGCGAACATAGCAAACACAACAAGATGATGGACGGAGTGCTGAAACTTTTCAACCACTCACCCCCAGTCACAGATCTGGGTTGAATCCATCATTCTTTTGCTCAATATGCCACCCCAGTTTGGAACACACAGCTGCCACAAGAACACAACCAGTCTAGTGTAGAGTGCAGTGCTGCTGGCGTCCTGCTAAGATTAAAACATTGAGAAAAAGGAACATTACCTTGTTAATGGAGGCCAAAGTGATCGCAGGTTGGGAGAGAATCGCTCCCAGCACAGAAACCTTGAGATATGGTTTGAGAAGAACTTTTCTTTGCTCATCAGATAACATGCAAAAGAAACAATTGATGGACGGAATGCTGGACAATGCATTCACCCCCAGTCACAAGGATCTGGGTTAAATCCATCATTCTTTTGCTCACCACACCACCCCAGTTTGGACCCAGCCATATGCAAATCAGTCTTGACCCTGTTCCTTGTGGGAACAGTCCAGCCCGAACTGCCAAGCCAGGTCCTCCCTGGACCGGATACAAGCATCCTGGGACCGGTTTCAGGGCATCACCCTTCTTCAGCCAGGCTAACTTGAATCCAGTGGTGTAGTGAGCACGGGACCCACGTCTGGGCATACCCTTCCCACTTAGGGCGACAAATGCAAAAGAAACAATTGATGGACGGAATGCTGGACAATGCAAACATTCACCCCCAGTCACAAGGATCTGGGTTAAATCCATCATTCTTTTGCTCACCACACCACCCCAGTTTGGACCCAGCCATATGCAAATCAGTCTTGACCCTGTTCCTTGTGGGAACAGTCCAGCCCGAACTGCCAAGCCAGGTCCTCCCTGGACCGATACAAGCATCCTGGGACCGGTTTCAGGGCATCACCCTTCTTCAGCCAGGCTAGCTTGAATCCAGTGGTGTAGTGAGCACGGGACCCACGTCTGGGCATACCCTTCCCACTTAGGGCGACAATTGCAAAAGAAACAATTGATGGACGGAATGCTGGACAATGCAAACATTCACCCCCAGTCACAAGGATCTGGGTTAAATCCATCATTCTTTTGCTCACCACACCACCCCAGTTTGGACCCAGCCATATGCAAATCAGTCTTGACCCTGTTCCTTGTGGGAACAGTCCAGCCCGAACTGCCAAGCCAGGTCCTCCCTGGACCGGATACAAGCATCCTGGGACCGGTTTCAGGGCATCACCCTTCTTCAGCCAGGCTAGCTTGAATCCAGTGGTGTAGTGAGCACGGGACCCACGTCTGGGCATACCCTTCCCACTTAGGGCGACAAATGCAAAAGAAACAATTGATGGACGGAATGCTGGACAATGCAAACATTCACCCCCAGTCACAAGGATCTGGGTTAAATCCATCATTCTTTTGCTCACCACACCACCCCAGTTTGGACCCAGCCATATGCAAATCAGTCTTGACCCTGTTCCTTGTGGGAACAGTCCAGCCCGAACTGCCAAGCCAGGTCCTCCCTGGACCGGATACAAGCATCCTGGGACCGGTTTCAGGGCATCACCCTTCTTCAGCCAGGCTAGCTTGAATCCAGTGGTGTAGTGAGCACGGGACCCACGTCTGGGCATACCCTTCCCACTTAGGGCGACAAATGCAAAAGAAACAATTGATGGACGGAATGCTGGACAATGCAAACATTCACCCCCAGTCACAAGGATCTGGGTTAAATCCATCATTCTTTTGCTCACCACACCACCCCAGTTTGGACCCAGCCATATGCAAATCAGTCTTGACCCTGTTCCTTGTGGGAACAGTCCAGCCCGAACTGCCAAGCCAGGTCCTCCCTGGACCGGATACAAGCATCCTGGGACCGGTTTCAGGGCATCACCCTTCTTCAGCCAGGCTAGCTTGAATCCAGTGGTGTAGTGAGCACGGGACCCACGTCTGGGCATACCCTTCCCACTTAGGGCGACAATTGCAAAAGAAACAATTGATGGACGGAATGCTGGACAATGCAAACATTCACCCCCAGTCACAAGGATCTGGGTTAAATCCATCATTCTTTTGCTCACCACACCATCCCAGTTTGGACCCAGCCATATGCAAATCAGTCTTGACCCTGTTCCTTGTGGGAACAGTCCAGCCCGAACTGCCAAGCCAGGTCCTCCCTGGACCGGATACAAGCATCCTGGGACCGGTTTCAGGGCATCACCCTTCTTCAGCCAGGCTAGCTTGAATCCAGTGGTGTAGTGAGCACGGGACCCACGTCTGGGCATACCCTTCCCACTTAGGGCGACAAATGCAAAAGAAACAATTGATGGACGGAGTGCTGGACAATGCAAACATTCACCCCCAGTCACAAGGATCTGGGTTAAATCCATCATTCTTTTGCTCACCACACCACCCCAGTTTGGACCCAGCCATATGCAAATCAGTCTTGACCCTGTTCCTTGTGGGAACAGTCCAGCCCGAACTGCCAAGCCAGGTCCTCCCTGGACCGGATACAAGCATCCTGGGACCGGTTTCAGGGCATCACCCTTCTTCAGCCAGGCTAGCTTGAATCCAGTGGTGTAGTGAGCACGGGACCCACGTCTGGGCATACCCTTCCCACTTAGGGCGACAATTGCAAAGAAACAATTGATGGACGGAATGCTGGACAATGCAAACATTCACCCCCAGTCACAAGGATCTGGGTTAAATCCATCATTCTTTTGCTCACCACACCACCCCAGTTTGGACCCAGCCATATGCAAATCAGTCTTGACCCTGTTCCTTGTGGGAACAGTCCAGCCCGAACTGCCAAGCCAGGTCCTCCCTGGACCGGATACAAGCATCCTGGGACCGGTTTCAGGGCATCACCCTTCTTCAGCCAGGCTAGCTTGAATCCAGTGGTGTAGTGAGCACGGGACCCACGTCTGGGCATACCCTTCCCACTTAGGGCGACAAATGCAAAAGAAACAATTGATGGACGGAATGCTGGACAATGCAAACATTCACCCCCAGTCACAAGGATCTGGGTTAAATCCATCATTCTTTTGCTCACCACACCACCCCAGTTTGGACCCAGCCATATGCAAATCAGTCTTGACCCTGTTCCTTGTGGGAACAGTCCAGCCCGAACTGCCAAGCCAGGTCCTCCCTGGACCGGATACAAGCATCCTGGGACCGGTTTCAGGGCATCACCCTTCTTCAGCAAGGCTAGCTTGAATCCAGTGGTGTAGTGAGCACGGGACCCACGTCTGGGCATACCCTTCCCACTTAGGGCGACAAATGCAAAAGAAACAATTGATGGACGGAATGCTGGACAATGCAAACATTCACCCCCAGTCACAAGGATCTGGGTTAAATCCATCATTCTTTTGCTCACCACACCACCCCAGTTTGGACCCAGCCATATGCAAATCAGTCTTGACCCTGTTCCTTGTGGGAACAGTCCAGCCCGAACTGCCAAGCCAGGTCCTCCCTGGACCGGATACAAGCATCCTGGGACCGGTTTCAGGGCATCACCCTTCTTCAGCCAGGCTAGCTTGAATCCAGTGGTGTAGTGAGCACGGGACCCACGTCTGGGCATACCCTTCCCACTTAGGGCGACAATTGCAAAAGAAACAATTGATGGACGGAATGCTGGACAATGCAAACATTCACCCCCAGTCACAAGGATCTGGGTTAAATCCATCATTCTTTTGCTCACCACACCACCCCAGTTTGGACCCAGCCATATGCAAATCAGTCTTGACCCTGTTCCTTGTGGGAACAGTCCAGCCCGAACTGCCAAGCCAGGTCCTCCCTGGACCGGATACAAGCATCCTGGGACCGGTTTCAGGGCATCACTCTTCTTCAGCCAGGCTAGCTTGAATCCACTGGTGTAGTGAGCACGGGACCCACGTCTGGGCATACCCTTCCCACTTAGGGCGACAGTTGCAAAAGAAACAATTGATGGACGGAATGCTGGACAATGCAAACATTCACCCTAAGTGGGATGGGTATGCCCAGACGTGGGTCCCTTGCTCACTGTGCTACTGGATTCAAGCTAGCCTGGCTGAAGAAGGGTGACATACCCTGAAACCGGTCCCAGGATGCTTGTTTCCGGTCCAGGGAGGACCTGGCCTGGCAGTTCGGTCTGGACTGTTCCCATGGGGCACAGGGTCAAGACTGATTTGCATATGGCTGGGTCCAAACTGGGGTGGCATAGTGGGCAAAAGAACGATGGATTTAACCCAGATCTTTTGACTGGGGGAGAATGTTTGCATTGTCAGCATTCCGTCCATCATTTGTTTGCTGTAACACTTTTCACCCTAAGTGGGATGGGTATGCCCAGACGTGGGTCCCTTGCTCACTGTGCTACTGGATTCAAGCTAGCCTGGCTGAAGAAGGGTGACATACCCTGAAACCGGTCCCAGGATGCTTGTTTCCGGTCCAGGGAGGACCTGGCCTGGCAGTTCGGTCTGGACTGTTCCCATGGGGCACAGGGTCAAGACTGATTTGCATATGGCTGGGTCCAAACTGGGGTGGCGTAGTGGGCAAAAGAACGATGGATTTAACCCAGATCTTTGACTGGGGGAGAACGTTTGCATTGTCAGCATTCCGTCCATCATTTGTTTGCTGTAACACTGTTCACCCTAAGTGGGATGGGTATGCCCAGACGTGGGTCCCTTGCTCACTGTGCTACTGGATTCAAGCTAGCCTGGCAGATGAAGGGTGACATACCCTGAAACCGGTCCCAGGATGCTTGTTTCCGGTCCAGGGAGGACCTGGCCTTGCAGTTCGGTCTGGACTGTTCCCATGGGGCACAGGGTCAAGACTGATTTGCATATGGCTGGGTCCAAACTGGGGTGGCGTAGTGGGCAAAAGAACGATGGATTTAACCCAGATCTTTGACTGGGGAGAATGTTTGCATTGTCAGCATTCCGTCCATCATTTGTTTGCTGTAACACTTTTCACCCTAAGTGGGATGGGTATGCCCAGACGTGGGTCCCTTGCTCACTGTGCTACTGGATTCAAGCTAGCCTGGCTGAAGAAGGGTGACATACCCTGAAACCGGTCCCAGGATGCTTGTTTCCGGTCCAGGGAGGACCTGGCCTGGCAGTTCGGTCTGGACTGTTCCCATGGGGCACAGGGTCAAGACTGATTTGCATATGGCTGGGTCCAAACTGGGGTGGCGTAGTGGGCAAAAGAGCGATGGATTTAACCCAGATCTTTTGACTGGGGAGAATGTTTGCATTGTCAGCATTCCGTCCATCATTTGTTTGCTGTAACACTTTTCACCCTAAGTGGGATGGGTATGCCCAGACGTGGGTCCCTTGCTCACTGTGCTACTGGATTCAAGCTAGCCTGGCTGAAGAAGGGTGACATACCCTGAAACCGGTCCCAGGATGCTTGTTTCCGGTCCAGGGAGGACCTGGCCTGGCAGTTCGGTCTGGACTGTTCCCATGGGGCACAGGGTCAAGACTGATTTGCATATGGCTGGGTCCAAACTGGGGTGGCGTAGTGGGCAAGAGAACGATGGATTTAACCCAGATCTTTTGACTGGGGAGAATGTTTGCATTGTCAGCATTCCGTCCATCATTTGTTTGCTGTAACACTTTTCACCCTAAGTGGGATGGGTATGCCCAGACGTGGGTCCCTTGCTCACTGTGCTACTGGATTCAAGCTAGCCTGGCTGAAGAAGGGTGACATACCCTGAAACCGGTCCCAGGATGCTTGTTTCCGGTCCAGGGAGGACCTGGCCTGGCAGTTCGGTCTGGACTGTTCCCATGGGGCACAGGGTCAAGACTGATTTGCATATGGCTGGGTCCAAACTGGGGTGGCGTAGTGGGCAAAAGAACGATGGATTTAACCCAGATCTTTTGACTGGGGAGAATGTTTGCATTGTCAGCATTCCGTCCATCATTTGTTTGCTGTAACACTTTTCACCCTAAGTGGGATGGGTATGCCCAGACGTGGGTCCCTTGCTCACTGTGCTACTGGATTCAAGCTAGCCTGGCTGAAGAAGGGTGACATACCCTGAAACCGGTCCCAGGATGCTTGTTTCCCGGTCCAGGGAGGACCTGGCCTGGCAGTTCGGTCTGGACTGTTCCCATGGGGCACAGGGTCAAGACTGATTTGCATATGGCTGGGTCCAAACTGGGGTGGCGTGATGGGCAAAAGAACGATGGATTTAACCCAGATCTTTTGACTGGGGGAGAATGTTTGCATTGTCAGCATTCCGTCCATCATTTGTTTGCTGTAACACTCATCAGATCACATGCGACACAAAACCTAACATTTTACAGCTCGCGATGTTGAGAAGAAGCCTCCTCTTGTTCTTCTAAACTATCATGGCCTTGGTCCTTCCCCGCTGCATTACTGCACTATAATGTAACACGTGGGACCCTGAAATCACTCTATAAAGCCCTGTGTCCATTCTTCTTCTTACAGTTTAGTTGTGACACACTTGTCACTTCTAATAACAAAGTTACACAGCCAGTCTTCTGTAACACTTTATATCAGTTGAGTTGTGACAGTACAATACTTGTTACCAGAGAGAGCAGACAATGGGAAAGCTTCTCGGTCAGAACAACAACAGCCACTTAAGGAATTAAGGGGAAGTGTCACATTTCAGTTCACTTCTCGTGAAAATTATTAACCTGCTCATCCAATCATTAGCTGATAAGGTTTATGGTAGAATGTTGTATTAGTTACGCTGCTGTAGCTCAGTGCAGGAGACCGTGAATTTACTGGTATATTACAACACATTTAATAGTAGAAAACGAGATATGGTAAACGTGGGTTGGTCTACACTGTGGGTACAGGAGAAGGGAAGGGAGAAGCTTCAGAGGATGCAGAAGAGAGCAGCTGGACTTCAAAGTAAATAGACCACATCACCCAGCTCTAAAAGGGTAAACCTACTCCCAGTGACCACATCACCCAGATCTAAAAGGGTAAACACTCCCAGTGACCACATCACCCAGCTCTAAAAGGGTACACACTCCCAGTGACCACATCACCCAGCTCTAAAAGGGTAAACCTACTCCCAGTGACCACAGCACCCAGCTCTAAAAGGGTAAACCTACTCCCAGTGACCACATCACCCAGCTCTAAAAGGGTAAACCTACTCCCAATGACCATATCACCCAGCTCTAAAAGGGTACACACTCCCAGTGACCACATCACCCAGCTCTAAAAGGGTAAACATACTCCCAGTGACCACATCACCCAGCTCTAAAAGGGTACACACTCCCAGTGACCACATCACCCAGCTCTAAAAGGGTACACACTCCCAGTGACCACATCAACCAGCTCTAAAAGGGTACACACTCCCAGTGACCACATCACCCAGCTCTAAAAGGGTACACACTCCCAGTGACCACATCACCCAGCTCTAAAAGGGTACACCGACTCCCAGTGACCACATCACCCAGCTCTAAAAGGGTACACACTCCCAGTGACCACATCACCCAACTCTAAAAGGGTACACACTCTCAGTGACCATATCACCCAGCTCTAAAGGGGTACACACTCCCAGTGAACACATCACCCAGCTCTAAAAGGGTAAACCTACTCCCAGTGACCACATCACCCAGATTTAAAAGGGTAAACACTCCCAGTGACCACATCACCCAGCTCTAAAAGGGTACACACTCCCAATGACCATATCACCCAGCTCTAAAAGGGTACACACTCCCAGTGACCACATCACCCAGCTCTAAAAGGGTACACACTCCCAGTGACCACATCAACCAGCTCTAAAAGGGTACACCTAGTCCCAGTGACCACATCACCCAGCTCTAAAAGGGTACACACTCCCAGTGACCACATCACCCAGCTCTAAAAGGGTACACCGACTCCCAATGACGACATCAACCAGCTCTAAAAGGGTACACACTCCGTGACCACATCACCCAGCTCTAAAAGGGTACACCTACTCCCAGTGACCACATCACCCAGCTCTAAAAGGGTACACCGACTCCCAGTGACCACATCACCCAGCTCTAAAAGGTGACACCTACTCCAAGTGACCAAATCACCCAGCTCTTAAAGGGTACACACTCCCAGTGACCACATCACCCAGCTCTTAAAGGGTACACCTACTCCAAGTGACCACATCACGCAGCTCTAAAAGGGTACACACTCCCAGTGACCACATCACCCAGCTCTAAAAGGGTACACACACTCCCAATGACCATATCACCCAGCTCTAAAAGGGTACACACTCCCAGTGACCACATCACCCAGCTCTAAAAGGGTACACCTACTCCAAGTGACCACATCACCCAGCTCTAAAAGGGTACACCTCCCAGTGACCACATCACCCAGCTCTAAAAGGTTACACCTACTCCAAGTGACCACATCACCCAGCTCTTAAAGGGTACACCTACTCCAAGTGACCACATCACCCAGCTCTAAAAGGGTACACCTACTCCCAGTGACCACATCACCCAGCTCTAAAAGGGTACACCTACTCCAAATGACCACATCGCCCAGCTCTACAAAAGTACACCTACTCCCAGTGACCACATCACTACGTTCTAACAGAGTCCACCAGCTCCCAGTGACTAGACTACATCAGCCAGCCCTATAAGAGTCCACCAGCTCCCAGTGATGACATCACCCAGTATAAAAGAGTCCACCTGTTCCTAGTAACTACATCACCCAGCTCTAAAAGAGTCAACAAGCTCCAGCACTTCAGCTCTAGAAGAGTCTACGAGCACCAGTAACCATAACACTGCAGCTCTAACAAGCATCTGCAGTGCAATAGGTCTCACATTTTTATTTGTGACACAAGCTAATGAAAAATGTGGGTGGAGCTTTAAGTCACTACCTCAATACAGCATGCCTCGCAAATCAGCGCATGCGCCGCCCAGGGTCGACCTAAAAAGGGCCTCCAGCTTCCGGTGACCTCATCACCCCAGCTCTAATAGAGTCTACGAGCTTCCTGTAACCAAGGAGAGTCCACCATCTCCAAGTAACCACATCACCCCGGCTCCAATAGAGTCCACCAGCTCCCATTGACCTCATCACCCCAGCTCTAAAGGTGTCCACCGGCTCAGAGTGACCTCATCACCCCAGCACTAAAGGAGCCAATCGGCTAACTGTGACCACATCACCCGGGCTCTAAAAGAGTCAGTGACTCCCAGTAACCAAAAAGTCTACCACCTCCCAGTGACCACATCACCCCGGCTTTTAAGAGTCCAGCGGCTCCCTGTAACCTCATCACCCTAAAAGAGTCCAACTGCTCCCAATGGGACCAAGGAACACATTCAAAATGCTGTGCGCTGTCTACAAAGCCTTTGAAGGTAGAGGCCAACATTCCTGCAGAAGGTGGTACCACACTATTTCCTGCTGCAATCACTCAAATGAGCTTCTGCTGAAGGAAACAATGGGGTACGTCCATCAAAGTAGTGGGTTTGTAACGTCTTTAGCTCATATCCGAGATAGCGAACCAGCCTGCAAAGCTTCTAACGAGCCATGGAGGCACGACTCTTAATCGGTGCTTTCTGTATCCTCTAAAAACGTCCAGGTTCTACTGAGCCCCTCTAATACACACACTGGAACTCACGCAACCATCGTTTGAAGATGTGTCATAACAAACTTCACAGCAGACCACCAATGCACAGAACTACAGGCTAGAGAGCTCACGACAGGCCGTACAATCATAGACTCTTTAGTGATGTGAAGTGTTTGCCAGGTGAGATATCAGAGGTTAGCAAAACACCTCAGTGAATAAATACTTGGGATCATGGTCCTTGAAGGGCCATGGTGGAGTCCCTACTGCAGTCTATCATACCTTTCTGCTGTCCGGAAGAAAGGTGGAACCATTTTTTGTGGCCCACAATGTGATCAGCCTTCAGTGACCTTCATTTGACCGGGGAATGGTTACGCTACCACCAGACCAATGAATGACCGAGCACATTGGCCTCGTCCAGGGCACTTTAGTCATTCCTGTTGTCCCCACAAAGTTGAATATTGTTGGTAGGGACGAACTTGCAATGATTGGTCTTGGGCCGATGTGGTCAAGGAGCTGGTGTGAGTCATGGGGCTTGTAACTAACACAGCAAGGGTTACCTCAGCCTGGGTACAAGACGTACATGTCTGTCGACAACAGTGAGACTGACCAGTGCCTCCTGCAGCTGTGTCTTGTCATTGCCTCTTTGATGTACTATAAATAGAACAGCCCTTGAGGTCACTTCAGATATGGCACACTGGAGGAGAGGCTTCATCCCAGCCGGATGGAGAGCATGCAACAGATGGCGTCTGTGGTTCAGATCTGGGGTATCTGAGGAGAAATGCACCAACCAGCAGCATGAATATGTGCTGGGACGGCCAAGTGTATCAAGAGCTGTCCTCCCTCTGACCCTGTGTGTGCTGCATGCAGCCGGATCCTGGTAGGTCACCTTGTGTTAGTAGCATGAGCCCTTCAAGCTTGCAACTGGCCAGGTATAATGTAACGCATGGCACGGTTGGCACTGCTGGCAAGAGTGGCATTATGCAACTAGTCCTCATTGTGCTGCAGGACAGTATCACACAAATGCATTCATTCTTAAGCGTGTAGAATGGTAAGCAAACAAGTCTTTGCATTGTTATGGTTTAATAGGCTGGACTGCGGTAATATACTCCATCTGAGGGCCTCGAAGGTGCTTACAAGTAGTCCAGAATGTGGCTGCCTGCCTACCTTTTATCTTCTCAAACATTCCTCAGCATCTAATGTTCTTCTAGACCTCTGCTGGCTCCCAATTAGCAAGCAAGTCCAATGTAAAGCTTTATGTTATATGTTTAAGGCTTTGGCGAACTCTGGCCCACTCTATCGTAGATCTTTGGTGGCACCTTACTGTCCTCATCAGCCCCTCCACTCAAGTCATCTCAATCTTTCGACAGTCCCTAGGCTTAGCAAGGCCCTTCAAGGTGGTCGATCTGTCTCCTGCCAGGGTCCCATATTGTGGAACTCTTTGCCTGTCTGGATGAGATCTTGTAAATCCTTTCTTGTGTTTAGGAAACTCCTGAAGACCTGGCTTTCCTAATTCTCTTTGTACAGCCTTTGGTTTTACTTCTGTATCGAGTTTTATATAGCGGGATCTTGACCCGAAGGTATCAGGGCGCTTTAAATAATTGGCAAAGTAGCAGTTACACGAGTAGCGCTGGAAAACCCTGTTGGGTAGCCGTGCGCTTTATAAATGTTATAATAAAATTAGCTTAAAAAATACAGTGCACGTGTGCTGCAACATTATGCGGAAACGCACAGTCGGTGTAGTGCTCGGTGCAGCGTGGTTGGCGCGTGAAGATATCTGCACCACTGTTAGAACCAAAGCAGCGTTTGCTGTAGAACCACTGTTCTCGGCGGGTAACAAACGGATGGTAAAGGTCTGAAGAGATCAGAATATCCATAATGACGTCACGGTGCAGTGAAGGCCGAGCCATGAGAGTCATGCAGCCAGTCGCATTTTTCGATCAATAAAACGCCATTAATGGGTAACTATAAAACAATTCTCTCACCGCGGGGCATTTCTCTCAGCCCCACTGAGACACGCCGCGGCTACGCCCCCTTGGCCCGTGAGCGGGGGACGCTCAGGGACACGTGTGTTTGGATAGCTGCAGACCCTCACAGACGGGGTCAAGTGCGCCACACGTCATCCGGCCCGCCGGAAACAGCCTCTCTAGGGTTATTAACTGGCTGCGGCCCTGAGCGGGCCCGTCGCTTCAGTGCTCTTCGGGGCTTTAAGTGGGATGGGACGGGTTCCTTCGGATCTCAGACCCGGTAGCAATTTAAAACGGACATGGAAACGGGTCCCTTTCGGGCCCTGTAATCATGTCCTTAACTCTTCATGCAAAAACACTGATCGATTTCTGAATATTGAGTGTAAAAATCGTTAAGGAATCCATGTTAGGGCAATCCACGTCGTTCCTGCTTATATTTCACATGCTTTACTTCATCTTCCATTCCCTTTGAGTTTTTGCTTTTTACAAGATGTTGTGTTACCGTACGTTTTGTTTCTTTCATGCATCATATGAGGCTGGTCTGGTGCTTAATTTGAATTGAGGGCATTCAGGTGTTTAAAACGGGGCGCAATTGAGCTGTGGCTGAAGGCAGTGCGAGTTTCAGTGCTTGTCAGGGGAAAAAGGTGATCAGAATACGTGGCCATCCATTCCTTGGCCTCTCTGCAAAGCGCACATAGCAATGGTCACGTGTGTAAGTTGCAGTTGTGATTCTATGCAAATGTGTGGGTAGGGTGACACTTTGTGCACATTTTAGTGTATATGTTTAAGCAACGCCCTTAATTATATAGGTCCGTCCCTTTCAGGAATCCCTACTTTTAAGGACCCGCACATTTTTCATCCCACTTAAAGCCCTAGTGCTCTTATGTGCACTGGCTGTCCTCAGCCGTGCACGGTGCGTGCTGGACCTCCTCCTCCTTCCGATGCCCTGGCGTCTTTTCAGCGCCGCCTCGTGCTGGCCCAGTAGCCCACCAAAAGCACACCAATGCTTTGGCAATCGGCAGATGTCCTTTTCCTGGAGGCACCGGCTTCAGGGGAGGGCAGATGCCCAATGGCTGGATGCACCTGTTTCACTAGAAGAGAAGATGCCCCATTGGCTGAACATACCTGCTTCACTGAGAGCAGTCGTCCCATTGGTAGGGTGCATGTGCTTTCAGTGGAGGACGAGCACCTAACTAGCTAGGCATATCTGCTTGAGCAAATGCCCCCTTGGCAGGATGCATCTCGATCATTGAAGAGTATATACCCAATTACCTAACTGTAACTGATTCATTTGAAGCCAAGTGCCCTACTGACTGGATACAGACACACCTTAGGCTGGCTATACCGGCTCAGGTGGAGGGCAGTGCCCTATAGGCTGAACGTACCTGCTTCAGTGGCGGGCAGACACTCCATAGGTTGGATGCAACAGTTTCAATAGAAGTGCAGATCTTTCAGTGCAAGCATGATGTACTGACACTAACAGATTCCGATTGATGGGGAAAGGCTTTCGGCCGCATCTGGGTGTACATTCGAAGGGCTAGGTGGCCACAGCAAGCCTCAGGAGCGATATCATGGCTCCCACCTTACAACCAGTAGGTCACGGCTCCTCTGGTAGATCAGTGTCTCAGACCCAGAGTCAGTCACAGCTCCTGCATCAGATCAATGTCTCGGATCCAGAGTCTGTCGCATCTCCTGCATCAGATCTCTGAGTCAGATCCAGAGTCTGTCACAGATCCTGCATCAGATCACTGTCTCTGATCCAGAGTCTGTCACAGACCCTGCATCAGATCACTGAGTCAGATCCAGAGTCTGTCACAGATCCTGCATCAGAGCACTGTCTCTGATCCAGAGTCTGTCGCATCTCCTGCATCAGATCTCTGAGTCAGATCCAGAGTCTGTCACAGATCCTGCATCAGACCACTGTCTCGGTTCCAGAGTCAGTCACAGATCCTGCATCAGATCACTGTCTCAGATCCAGAGTCAGTCACAGATCCTGCATCAGATCTCTGAGTCGGATCCTGAGTCTGTCACAGACCCTGCATCAGGTTCCTTTCTCAGATCCAGAGTCAGTCACAGCTCCTGCAACAGATCACTACGCGGACCGCTCTGCCTGCCACTACAGTGTGTCTGGTAAACGCACCGTGGTTAATTAGACAAGCATTGGCATAGCCAATAGGTCTCGCCTTTGGGGCCTTATAAGTGTTTAGCCAGAGCTATTGACTTTGCCAATGTCTTCAAGCTGTGCTGTAGAGAAGTGTGGCTGCTGTGCGGCATGCTGAAAAGTTATAATAAAAAGTGTCAGAAGCATTTTTGTTACTTTATATATGACCAAGAAGGCATTATGTAAAACTGAACGACCATATTAAAAAAGTATTTACAATAAAAAATTTCCTCAGTTTTCTTTTGTTCTTGCAATGCTGGCAACTTGTTTCTGCCTATTGCAATGGTTGTTTGTTAAAGCTTTTTTTTTTGAGGGGGCGTAAACAATCGGAGGGTGAAGGTTGGGAACTAGTACCTGTATTATAACACTAGCAGCGGCCAGACGCTAGGGAGAATCAACAGATGCCAGATTCCGAGAGCAGGCTGAGGTGGTGCTGAGTGATGCTGAGGTGGTAGTGGTGGTAGTGGTGACTGTTGCGGAGACGATGCTGAGGTGATGCTGAATGATACTCAGGTGTTGCTGAGTGATACTGCTGTGGTGCTGAGTGATGCTGTGGTGGTGCTGAGTGATATTGTCTTGGCGCTGAGTGATGCTGTGGTGGCGCGGAGTGATGCTGTTGTGGCGCTGAGTGATGCTGTTGTGGCGCTGAGTGATGCTGTTGTGGCACTAAGTGATGCTGTTGTGGCGCTAAGTGATGCTGTGGCGGCGCTGAGTGATGCTGTGGTTGTGCTGAGTGATGCTGTGGTTGCACTGAGTGATGCTGTGGCGGCGGTGAGCGATGCAGTGGCGGCGGTGAGCGATGCAGTGGCGGTGCTGAGCGATGCTGTGTTGGTGCTGAGTGATGCTGTGCTGGCTCTGATTGATGCTGTGCTGGCTCTGATTGATGCTGTGGTTGCGCTGAGTGATGCTGTGGTCTTGCCGAGTGAGAGATAGAGTGAAGATATAATGCCCAATTAGAGAGGGTGGTGAGAGAGAAAGAGAGAGAAAGGGTGTAGATAGAATAAAGAGTGGAGCGGGATAGAGAGAGAGAAAGAAGGGGAGAGAGAGTGAATGAAGGAGTTTGAAAGAGAAACAGATAAAGGGGTGAGAGAGAATGAAAGGCTAAAAAGATAGAGGGAGAGTTAATTAAGTAGAGAGAGAATTAGAGAGGGAGAGAGAGAGAGAAGGAGAGAGACAATAAGAGTGGGGGTGTGGAGTTTAAATAGAGTGAAGAAGTGACGCGGAAAAAGTAACCTTAAATATAGCTTTGTGCTTTGCGCGAATAAATATTAAAAAAAAAAAAAACAGTGAGAGACAAAAATACTGGTAATTAGGCTGTGACTCCCAATATAAAACAAATAGCGATATAAGGTGAAATCAACCCACCGAAGCAATATTTCTAACTAGACAAAAAAAAGCTTGCATTTCAATGCTAATCGCTGTTGTTTTTCATGTGACTGTAGTCCAGGGCCCTCAGTTGGTAATGTGAGCTGCTGCTGCGATTGAAACATCAGAGTCCAGAGAGTTAATGAGCCATGACGAGGAAATGAGGAAGAGATAGGAAACCCAGATGCGCGTGCACGCCATCGTGAACTCAAGCTGGTCGCCAGCCGAAAGCCAGTGTTTGCACTTCCAAAACCCACTTACTAAAACTCTCGGCCAGACCAGCGCAAGCGCTGGTGCAGGCCGAGACCTAAAAAACGGTGTTAATTGCACCAGTGCAGCAGATCTGCCCTCACATTGTCAAGTGTCAAAGCTGCACAATCCAGGACAAGAAGAACTGTAAACAGTGGCTGCAGTAAGTTGTTTGTTGCACCTGAAACTGCCTACCTTTCTGAGCGCTGTGAACCCCTTCCAGGCCGCGCAAGAGGCAGTAATGTTCATTTCTGCCACACGCTGCAACTAGTAAAAGAACGAGTGCCAGGAAACTGGACCTCGAGGCCAAACCTTGGGACTGCGAGAGGTAAATAATCATGACGTCAACGCTGACGTCTACAGATTGGGCAATACTGTTCTTCCTTGTTCAAGCATAAACAACACTGCATGGAGATTTCCACATCCGTCCATGCCCCAGTACTCGCTGGCCCATGGCCTGTTACTTCACTGGTGCCCACGGTCCAGCTACCAGTTCCCTGTCCCTGGGAGTAAACACGCATTTAGTCCATTCACCGGGGTCTATACACACAACAGCGTCCATCCAACACACGACAGGGCCCATCCACCCATGGGATCCGCTTCAGAGTAAGTGGCAGCTTTCTCAACCTGTTACGTGGCTGACTCTGCCCCAGCCGTCTCAGAATTTCAAAGGCATCTGCCTATAGGCGAATCCCCATATCTGCGACACTTTGGATGTTTATAACAGTCTTGGCGCTGTCAAGCAGTACATATATTGCACTATAGGAAACTGTTTCGGGTACCAGCCTGGAGTCCTCAGACAGATGCACCCAGCACTGTTTTCATGTTCACTCCATCTTTACCACAGGAACAGCAGTTTAATGCTATGTTATATTACTTCATATCACTTGGTCTTTGTAGTGCACAGGTGACTATTTGTATGGCTTTGTGGCACTGTGACTCTCCTGAAACTAGGTGTGATTAGCGGGGTGTTCAGACGTTTTAAGGAATGGAAAAGGAGAGCATTTGCCAGGGACCCCACCTTTCAAGTGGGTACCTCAGATGGTGAACTTTTTATTAGACCTCAGTCTCTTCTATTTCTCTATCACTACCTCTCGCCCTGTCTCAGCCTGTTGTTTTACCTCTGACTTGTCTCTATCTGCCCTGTGCCATCTTAAGCATTTTGGGGTCACTGGACAGGACAGATTCAACACTTTTATGTGATCCTCTTTCTAAAATGTTAGCATATGTTCAGTGTTGTTTGGCATCAGGGCACCCAATATCCTTAACACGACTGTCGTCACCTCACAATATCTGAAAGTAAGCTTTGCCACTAATAATCAAGTTTCTGGGTATTCCTCAAGGTTAAACATCATTCCAAAGACAAACCCCAAGTATCGAGTCCCCAACTATTGGAATAGCCTTGTTGTCACTCATGCGGTAGTCACTGCCACAAGCAAGTGGGCGACCAGCGTACTATGTGAAGGCCACCTCCGAAGACAACGAAATGTGCTTTATATTTGTTTACGTTTATAAGGACTTTCTACTACGAGCCTTATTGACTGTTTCTCTCCACAAGCCTCCATGTATTAAGACAGTGCATGGAGCACCAGCTTATCACCTTGAGACCTTCCCAGGGTGCCTACAGGAGCCAGATTCTGTAAGATGGAGGAGGTCAACCAATTCAGATTGTGGTGATCTGTGCAAGGACGGAGTAATGTTCTACGGTATGCTTTCGAATGGGGAATGGAATATCTGGTCTTTGAGTACTGCCATGTAATCTTTTGATTACTTCTGCCTACACTTCCTCTATCTGCAACGCTGTCTGGATCAATGCGTGAAGCTCCAGGGACAGCTTTCCTAGCTGAAGATGGCTTGGAAGAGGAGGAATAGAGTAGTCTAGATCATAAGCTGTGTCAACCCTGTCAATGGTAATATTCATTCATCCTGGGCCGTTTAACATTATTTAAAAACATTAGGAACAAACTTACTACCAGCTTAACTTAGGTGTTTTCAAAGTCTCTTAATCCTTATGAAGGAGGAACCCTTGGGTTGTGTTATAAGAACCCTCACTCACCAACCTAGTTGGCGACATGCTTCATAATTTGGTTCCCACCCTGGGTGCCGAGTTCCCCCAGGATGTGCTTCAACGCCAGTTTTACTGCAGAGCTGTTTTTTTTTAAAAGTGTGTGAAGTGCAAGTGCTTTAAAATTGTCTCAAGGTCTACCACCCAATATGGCACTTTATTCAATGGTGACCGTGGACAAGTTTAAAAACGTGGGGTATATATTTTAGGACTTCAGTGGTCCTCTTATAGTCCTTATTGTGTGGGGATGCCAACCTGTTTGAGGGAATTCATTACAAAGACGGAATCCGGTCGTGGACACAGCCATGGCAAGATTACTGAGATTCACAAAGGATCAGCAATCCAGACAGGGAACCAGCTCTGGATTGGATGTTGCCAAGTTGCAATAGACCCACAGCCAGCAACCCATGGTAGACATGGTCAGCAGAGTGCTCAAAGACCCCACAAGTGAAGCGGTGCACCCTGCTTGTGCGGAGGGACAGAAAGCGTCTCTTGTTGAACCATGCTGCTCTGTCGCCTCTTTGCCAGACCACTGTGTCTTCTCCTGCTCTGTTCTAGGTTGCTTTGCCTAGATGTCCTGCGGTGGCCCTGCTTGCTGCGGCCACGCGCCCTTGTTGACGTGACCGTTGGGTCCTTGGTGCTCTTAGATTCTTCTTCTGTGCTCCTATGGGCTATATTAGATATTCAAGAGCTGTTTATCTTACTTCTAACATTTTATATGTGCTGTTTTTGCCAATCGTGCTGTATGATCCCTTTGTACTTTCATATTGTTTTTTTGTATAATTATTTGTGGGACTGGAGAAGAATACGAAAATAAAGACATTATTGACAAGTTTTTCAGTGACAACTTTTGTTCAGTGTAAATCTGCACGGCTGGTGGATTTTTAACTGCTGTACTGTTTCCGTGTTGTGTGTCAATCTGTGTAACTGCTGTTTGTGCTCAGTAAACCACTTATGGGCTGTATTAGTCAGCTCTTCCTTGTTATTGTTTCATCCAAGTTGTTTGTCTGGTCTGTTTGGGTTCAGTGGCTGCCCTCCGCCGCAGTTCTGCATTACTATACATAGTTTAGGTTAGGTCCAAAATTCAGAAGCATCTTTTAGGTTACTTTGTATCCCTTTGAGAATCACCTTGCTTTGATTGTCTTCTCTTTGTAAAGTCGCTGCAGGCTTTGTCTTACACAGGCCTTGTGAATTATTTGCAGCGACTTTGATTGCTCTGAGAAGAATCCTGTGCTAGTCTGCTGCCTATGAGCTACATCATGTCATTTGCTTAGTTTTTCTTTCACCTTTTGTCATTTTTCTAGCTTCTGGTTTTCCGTTGTCGCATTGGTGATTTTTACTATGTTTGGGGCTGGCACTGGCAACCATCATGCGCTCTTGTAAGCATGACGCATTGTGTCATTCACACATGTCTTGGTACAGCTGCTTTCAACTTTATAGACACCACAGGGAGCAACTAGACCTGAACTTCGGGTAGGGGGGAGGGGCCTAAGACTCCTAGCCAGGGCCGGCTCCAGCACTGGTGGCGGCCGTTACAACAGTCTTTTTTGGCACTCTCCTCCCCCATATCCTCCTTCTCCATGAATTCCCTCACTGCCATACTCCAACAGTGCATTTCATCTCTCCATAGCCTCTCTAACACACATATCGTTTTTTTCATAGTGCTACTCATAGCTCACTCACACTCAGTTCTGTGATCTGCATGGTACTCGTTCTTTGCAGCAGGCACATTAACCCTCCGTGCTACTTTATGATGAGCCTAAACTGCAACTAGACAAAATTATGAACTCTCATTAGTAAGAACATTAATCACCAGTTATCTTGATATTTTTATTGTTGCCTGAAAACTACCTGATGCACAAGGAAGTTCATGTGCTTTTACACCAAAAATGTGTTTTTAAACACTGTGCCCCACACCAAAGTCAACATCAGGTGCGGCTGCAACGGTCACACTGCCCAAAAGCCAATACTGCTCCCAGCAATGGGGCATGACAAGCATTTCCATAAATGAGGTGAGAGCTAACCTCATACCCATTATATGAGGAAAAAGATCTATATAAGTGGTGGGGTGTGATACTTCCCCCAAATTCCAGCAGGCAAAACAAGTTAACAGATTTCTTGTAGAAGATTTAAGGGAGAGTAGACTTCTCCCCTGAGAATTTCTTGAAACATTGGGATCAAATTTGCTAAAACGCCGCAGACCCTTATGGACATTCATGAAATAATCCAGTACTTTCATGGTGCACCAGGGAAACCTGGCCTTTCCTAGGAGCAGATCTCGTTTTTTTCAAATGTTCTAAGTCAGAAATTACTTCCACTATACCAGTGTTATATTTTTTTCATGGTTGAGCCCCTTATGCCATGGAGTACATTCAATATGACAGTGCCCGAAAGTTACCACAGATACTTCAGGCACAGCCATGGGTACTTCTAAAAATTCTTTCCAATATACAAGGGTCAGCATTTTGCCATTGAGACCCCCTATAAAATGAGCACAGTAAATCTTATGACAAGGGTTACCTCAAATATCACCAGTTCCAACATTTTGATATGGATCCACCCAATATGCTAAGAATTACGTGAATCATGTCAGGACCTTTGGCCAGGTGTGGTGGCGCGTGTTCTGTGTCCCTGCCGCTGGGTATGACTGGGCTACCAGCTTTTTCAGTTGGACAGTTCGACTCTTCACAGCCAATGATGGTGTCATAACAGGATCTGCAGTTTGGCATAGGTAACACCTCCCATCCGTATTCTATTAATGCCCTTGTCCATAAGGCAAGAATAACCTCCGTTATGCCAGACCAGCAGCATGCTTGCACGCATAACACACATACACTCACACACACACACACATTCTCTCACACACACATTCTCACTATATCTCTTACACTCTTTCGTTCATGTGTACTCTGTCACACTCATATACACACTGCCACTCACATTTCCATTAGTCAATCTGTTTTTATTGTGTTAGAAAAGCTTCCCTGCTGCTTCTGCTATACTCACCTTGCCTTTTAGTGAAGCTTATTAAAAACATATTCTCTACATGCTATTCAAAAATAATATTATATTGCCTTGTCAATGTGTGTTACAAGTATGATGGGAATGAAAAGTACACTTCCGTAAAATAGCTGTACGAGGCTTACATTTGGTTTCAGGTGTGGATCACGCAGTTACAGTATTGGAAATGAACTAAACCATGTTCTTTTATTGTTTTTTAGGTTTAAAATTGGTTTAATTGATTTTAAAAACAAAATAACATTACAATTCATTAACTTGTCCCATCCCCCTCCACCACACCTAAACAAGGAGAGAGATGTGAGTCACACCATGTGCAAATAAATATAAATCCATACATAACATTGGATCACTTAAACAGCATAATTGGTACTGTCGCATCAAATTAGAGCAGATCAGCATCACAGACATATCTAAAGAGTATTAATCAACTGCCCCCTCCTCATCTTGTCCTGGTTCAGGGACTCCCATTACCTGTTGTATCTATACTTCTACTAAGTCCCATTCCATCCTTCTTCCCTGTTCCACTCCGTTGTAAACCAAGCTGTGGAGTACCCCACATTTAGCTCTACCCACCTTGCAAATTCTCATAACCATTTTTTCCGTATGGACCGTCGTATAGGCATCCATCTTAGTGCGATACACTTCTTTGCCACAGTGAGGCCTAATTCCAATACCTTCTCCAAACTAATCCAGGTTCTAACATGTAATATCACAGCATCCAGCAGATCCTATCAAAAAATGCTTGACTTCTGCGGCAACCATTGATTTTATCCAGTAACACTTTGCATTTCTTGGTTTAGAGGTCCAACTTACAATGTGAAAAAAAAACGTCAAATTCCGGAATGAAGCACTGTGGTGAATGGAAAGCCAGGAATGGCTGAAGGTGTCACACGATCCTCAGTCCATCACAATGTGCCAAAGCCTCAGGCCTAGTCTTTCTCCTTGCACCATTCCACATTCTCAGTCCACTCTCCCCTCTTGTACCAGCCCCGTTGTTGCTGATGAAATTAAGTAGGCATCCAGTACTACGGAAAGAGCAGCCATTCTGTGGGTGCCTTTGTAGAAATGTGTATAATCATGAGAGTTGTGTAATTTTTATATGTGCAGAGTAAGAGGTGTGCTCATGTAAGTGCTGCGTGATGGTGAATAGTGTGAGTGAGTGCAGCGTGAGTGGTGCGAGTGTAGGGTGAAAAAGGTGCCAATGTGAGTGTCGGGTGAGCTGCAGGAATACAATGTATAAAGAGAGCCCACCTGAGTGTTGGGTGAGAGGAGTGTGTGCAGAGTGAGAGGAGTGAGTGCAGTGTGGTGTGAGCGGTGTAAATGCAGGGTGAGTGGTGTGCCTGTGTGTGGTGCAGGGTGAGTGGCGAGATTAACAGGTGATCTGTGAGAGTGACTGGTGAGAGGAGTTAGTGCAGAGTGAGTGGGCAGACTATTGCCCCTGTGTGCAAGCAGGACGAACAGAGTGCCTGTATGAATGCAGGCTGAGAGGTTTGTACGAGTGAGCGCAGGGTATGAGGAGGAAGTGCAGGGTGAGTAGTGTGACTCCAGGGTGAGTGCTGTGTTTGTTTGCGTGGTGTGACTGCAGGGTGAGTGCTGTGCCCATGTGAGTGAAGGGTGAGCTGTGCAAGTGACCGGAGTGCCTATGTGAGTGCACAGTGAGCAATATGACAGTGTGAGAGTAGGGTGAGAGGAGTGACTGCAGGGTGAGTGATGTGAGATGAGTTTGGGTGTGAGTGAAAGTGCAGAGTGGGAGGAATGAATGAATGCATGGTGAGTGATATTCTTTTTTGAGTGAGTTTACAGAGTGAGGAGTGAGAGTGACAGGTGAGTAAAGTGTCACATGAGTGCAGGGTGACTAGTGTGCTTGTGTAAGTGCACAGTGAAAAGCGTGAGTGCAGTGTGATCACTGTGAGTTAAGGATGAGCGGTGTGCTCATGTGACCGCAGGGTAAATGGAGGGAAAAAGGTGTGAGTTCATGGCAAGGGGAATAAGTGCATTGTGGTCGCTGTGAGTGCAGGCTGAGTAGTGTGCTCGTGTGAGCGCCGGGTGTAGAGGAGGATGAATGGTGTGAGGCAGGGTAACAGCATGAGTGCAGTGTGATCGCGGTGAGTGTAGGGTGAGTGGTGAAAGTGACAAGTGAGTGGAGTCTCGTGCGTGCGGGGTGAGCGGTGTGCTCGTGTGAGTGCAGCGTAGAAAAAGGGGGTGAATGGTGTGAGTGCATGGTGAGCAGGGTGAGTGCAGTGTGATTGCTGTAAGGGCAGGATGAACATGAAAGTGAAGGGTGAGCGGTGAGAATGAGGAGCGAGTTGTCTGAATGCAGGATGTATTCCCAGACACCTGGAGTAACTCAGCATTGTATTGATGGCTGGCTTAGGGTTTCAGATATAAGTTACACTATTGCTATTATGGAATCAATCAGGGATGGAGGGTCGAGGAAATAAATAATGTGCTGATCCTGCAACAGACTTTCAGTCTCCTGATTAGGGTTGCCAGCTAATCGGATTTATATCGGCACCACCTGTATTTTGATGTTCCAGCCAGTACAAAAATACACGAAATCACATAAAGCCGGTATTTTCAGCAGTTATTTGTGCATACTTCAAACAGCATATATAAATAGCACTTTTAAATGTGTTCTAGGGATGCATTAATGATCCATGACTAATAATTAAAGGAAACAAAGACAGAAAAGTCATTTTACAAATGAATGCCTACCATTTTTTTACAGCCCAATTTAGTTTCTTTAATTTTATTTAGAAAGTTTTATATAGCGCAAATATGACTCTTGAGGGTATCAGAGCACTTTACAATTGTTCAGAGACCAGAGACAAATAGTCAGTAATATCATAGTCAATAACAATTCAGGGTATGGCAGACCCACTGATGAGGGAGGGTACAACACAATGTCACTTTACTTTTTGGAATTCTAACATTTTCATGTTTGTTACTACCTTTTTATTTACTGTGTCAAAGAGAGGCCTTTGCAGACTCTTTAAACAATAACAAATGGCCAGTATTTTTCTCTTGGAAAGGTGGCATCCCTTCTCCTGAGATGCCTTTTGAAATGCATTCTCCCATTGTGGCATTAAAAATAAAATACAATTGTAAGGAATTGACAGAGGGCGGACCCAGGGGGTACTGGAACCAGTGAAAAAACACAAAGCCTCGTTAACCAGTTCACAAAGGCATGTAAATATGTAAATGGTCTTTTAAAGACCAGTGAAAAACTTGGGTGTGGCGGAGATAAGACTCCAGACACTGCCCAGCCGAACCCACAGCAGCTGGAGCTGCAGCAGCCTGGCCTGAGACACACGACGAGGGGGCTAAAGCACTTTTAGCCCTATGGGTGCTGCACGCCTGAGACATCGGGTGGTGTCTCTTCTTTCGTGGGTGAATGGTGGTTGATTACCTATGAGATCAGCTTCCAATATTCAGATTTTTGCATTTGCTGCATGTTATGGCCAGACGTCCTCAGGCATCTACAGGGCAGAAACACTCATTCGGGGTATCCTACTGTTTATGGGTTCATGCGACTGCATAATTGTTTCGTTTTTCCATTCTTCTACACTGCTCTGATGACACGAGTCCTTCCCAGATTGTCACGGGTAGCTCACTGAGAAACACCACCGCAGGTGAAGTGTGCACCTCAACAGGCCACCACATTCTGGAAAAGTGACAGAGAAGCCGTAAACAATCAGCCTCTACACACCGAAATCAGCGGCGACCCCACATTAGGGTGGAGGAGCGTCACCCCCTGCTGCCAGTGCAGCAAAAGTGAAAAATAAAACGGTAATAAAATGGATGACCTTTTTATTTTTCACTGCTCCCAGCCCGAGCAGTGTTTGGGTGCGGGGCATTGCTGCTGACTGGCAGCAGAGGATTGGTGCTCACTCCACCAGTTTACAGTGCGCATGCCACTTTGGCTGGCCGTCTTGCGACGGCCAGTCCGACATGCGCAATGTAAACCTGGGTGGAGAGCAGTCACAGGCGTCGAGGCAGCCCGCTCCAATCAATCCTGGCGCTGCTCTCATGCTGCTCATCTGCAGCATGACAGCAGCGTCGCGATTTGCTGAAAGGGGTTGCCTGAAGCTCCTCGAGGTACCTACCGTCGTGCTGACGCCCGAAGAAAGAATAAAACACGGAAAGGGAAACACGGGTAAGTACATTTAATTTTTTTTTAAATGATCGTTTTGCCCCCCACTGGGTTTGTCTCTCGGTCCTCCCGACACCCCTCCAGTGGAGAGGGTCACCGCCCAACACTGACCGAAATACAACACACATCCTAGAAATGCAGACCAGGAAACCTCGGCGCAGGCAGGCTGCACACAGCACCAACCAAATCTGAATCAAGAAGTCAAGTGCAGGCCAATCCGGCACACCTCAGGGGTCAAAGTGCGCCCTACAATGAGCCCCCGAGAAGCCCCCATACTGACAAGCCATGCACAACACATGTAACATACTCCACAACGAGTTCAGGTGCAGGCTATGCACTGTAGGAATCAGTGCACACCCTGGAAATCTGGTCCCAGTATCAAAGTACAGGCAAATCCGGCACACCTCGGGGGTCAAAGTGCACCCTACCATGATAGACTGAGATACCTTGATACCACCAGGCCACGCACAACACCGAAATGCAAGAGTACAGGCTCAACTATACACTGCAGAAATCAGGGCACACACTGGAAATCTGAACCTAGAAGCACAGTACAGGAAAATCCTGTACACCTCAGCGGTCAAAGTGCACCCTACAAATAAAGACGGAGAACCCTTGATACAGACAGGCCATGCACAGCATGTAACACACAGCCTGCTGAGTACAGACAGCCTATGCACTGCAAGAGTCAATGCACACACTGGAAATCTGAACCGAGAATCCAAGTACAGGCAAATCTGATACACGTCAGCGGCCAAAGTCCTCAGGGGGAACAGTTAACAACTTGGGTGTCAAATTTAACAACTCCTTATCCTTCCAACCACAAAGTAAGTCTGTGATAGGCACATGTTTTGGGCTGCTGCATATAATAAAAAAGGTTTTGCATTTCTGCAAGGAAGGCTGTTTCCAGGCGCTTATAACCTCTAGGCTGGACTGTGGCAATGCCTTATATTTGGGACTTCCTGAAAACCTGTTCAAGGTGATCCCTTTCTAAGAGAAAAATGTTCTCTCTAAAACCAAAAATGATAGGCTTCACCCTGAGCACTGGTCTACGCCAGGGTGTGTCAGCGGCCCAATGATGAAGCATGCCTATATCTAGTGGGTGAGGGCAGTATTTACAACCTTTTGGGTTTTCCTCCCTAAGTGAGTAATCACAAGATCAGAATTCTAATTCTGAACGTCCAAAAGGGATATTCAGAGCTCTAAGTTTGTTTCTTAGTCCTTCTCATTTGGTGAATCTTTGCACACACAAACACTCATACACAACAAAACACAAAAGGCTTACAGATCCTGTGGGCACACTGGATGCACACACATACACGCGTGCACACACACAGAGATCACTTTGGGCACACTGGATGCAAACACACACAGATCACTGTGGGCACACTGGATACACATGCACACAATTCAGCCGGTACAAGCATTCTTGTTCTTTTGTTTGATTAAACAAAGATGGGCTTCTGTCTCTAGCCCATCCCTCACTCTCCAATCCTGCCCTGACAGGGCCACCCAACATAACACGTTAGTCACACATTCCACCACCCGCAGGCACACACCACACAGCAGCAACAGCACTTCAGGTGGCGATAGGTTGTCTTCACACCCTGCCGGGCAATGGACCATCTCCAGCCTCGTGAGACAAAGTACATTCCAGACTCCTTGGGCTCAGTCACCATGAGATGACGTACACCGCAAAGGCGCCATGCATGCTGGGACGACATGTAGTGCTCCCATTCACCAGCACGACCCATTACTAATCGCTGCTGAACACACTGTTTGTCACAGACCAGACACAATGACACCAGGTCAGCATAACTACGACCCGTGTGGGAAGGCGTGACAGACTGGCCAGAGCCCTACGAAGACGGATCAAAGGTAGAATTTAGGCGCTATACGAATGCTGATAACATAAAACAATCTTTGCATTTTTGAGAGGCGCTGGGTGTACACAGTGATTTTGAAAAGACCGGGTGTCTGTTTTGTTAGTGCCTCTCTAGGTGTGCTGTCTTATGTTTGCAGGACTACGGCTGTCAGGGTGTGTGTGTGTGTGTGTGTGTTCAAGCACACGCACAAATGCACGTATGTTTGTGTGGTTGCCTCGGTGCCCATGAGTGATACCTGGAAATGGGGAAATAAACATTAAACCAGCCTGGCTTTAGACACAAGATTTCATGACACAAAAAGCTTGTGAAGTGTAGGCTGATTCAAGAAGGTCTAACCTCCCTACCCCCTCCCCCCCCTCACCCCACCCCGTCATCCAAGGGCCGACCCCAACACGAATCAAGTACAAGTGCAGCACAACGACAAACTGCCCAAATCTTTCTTGACACAAAAAACACACCAGAGTGCGCATGGTGTGGATAGACGGGCCGAAAAGACCAAACCAAGCATTAGTCGCTAAGACAAAAGCGCTCCAAAAGTCACTGAAGCACTAGGCAGGCGATGGCTGCTCCCCCAGGGGGGTGTGAGGGCACGGGGTCAAGTCACCACGGAGGGGACTCTTCCATCACCCCCACCCCCTGTCCACCAGTGCTTTGCCCTCCAGGGCCCTTTGGTCACGGTTTTCACGGAGTCTACCAACTGAGGCGCTTCATTAAAGGTTTGCCTCTAGGCGCAGAGGAGACAACTCACAAGAAGATGTAAATCGGTGATTAGGAGCAGCGTTCATTAAGTGGAGGGACATTCCCTGCCTCCGCAGACCCGGAAACTAACTCCACTGAGGGGCTATGCGCTGGTACTGCCTACTACAGACCAACTCCAGTGAGGGCCTATGCACTGGCATTACCAACTACAGACCAACCCCAGTGAGGACCTATGCACTGGCATTACCAACTACAGATCAACCCCAGTGAGGACCTATGCACTGGCATTACCAACTACAGACCAACTCCAGTGTGGGCCTATGCACTGGCATTACCAACTACAGACCAACCCCAGTGAGGACCTATGCACTGGTATTGCCCACTACAGACCAACTCCAGTGAGGACCTGTGGACTGGTATTGCCAACTACAGACCAACTCCACTGAGGGCCTATGCACTGGTATTGCCCACTACAGACTAACTCCAGTGAGGGTCTATGCAGTGGTATTGCCAATTTCTGACTAACTCCAGTGAAGGCCTATGCACTGGTATTGCCAACTGCAGGCTAACCCCACTGAGGACGTATGCACTGTATTGCCAACTGCGGATTAACTCCAGTGAGGACCTATGCACTGGTATTGTAAACTGCAGACTAACCCCAGTGAGGACCTATGCGCTAGTATTGCCGATTGCGGAATAACTCCAGTGAGGACCTATGCACTGGTACTGCCAACTGCAGACTAACCCCAGTGAGGACCTATGCGCCAGTATTGCCGATTGCGGAATAACTCCAGTGAGGACCTATGCACTGGTACTGCCAACTGCGGACTAACTCCAATGGTGACCTATCCACTAGTATTGCCAACTGCAGACTAACCCCAGCGAGGACATATGCACTGGTATTGCCAATTACAGATTAGCTTCAGTGAGGACCTCTGCACTGGTATTGTCTACTACAGACCAACTCCAGTGAGGACCTATTCAGGGGTATTGCCAACTGCAGACTAACTCCAGTGAGGCCCTAGGCACTGGTATTGCCAACTACGGACTAACTCCAGTGAGGACCTATCCACTGGTACTGCCAACAACAGACTAACTCCAGTGAGAATTCACGTAATAGTAGTGCCGACCACAGACTAACTCCAGTGAAGACCAATGCCCCGGCATTGCCCACCACAGACTAACTCCACTGAGGGCCCATGGTCTAGCAGTGTCTGCATTTTACTTGCAGTGTGGAAACCACCTATAGTTAAAATCCACTAAGAACCAATGCACTGGCAGGGCTCATTACAGATCCACAGTCTTACTCCAGTGAAGTCCCACACACTGGCAGTGCCAACTACAGAAACTCAGTTTGACTGCAGTGAAGTCTCATGCAAGAGCAGTGCTGACCACAGACTAACTCACCTGCTGAAAGTGCCCACTATAGACCAACTCCAGTGAGGACCCGTGTACTGACAAAGTCCATAACCCCTGTGATGAACCGTGCACTGACAGTGCCCAGTGCATCCCTGCAGACTTACCAGGAGTGCTAAATACAACTGCATCTAAACACCATCGAGGAACCATGCACTAGGAGTGCCCACTACAGAGACTCAGATTAACTCCAGTTAGGTTCTAGGGGCTGGCAGTGCCCACTGCAGAGCCACAGACTGACTCCAGTAAGGTCTCATGTACTGGCAATGACCAAGAGACCTACATATTTACTTCATTGAGGCCCTCTGCGCTAGAAGTCTCCACCACAGACCCACTGAATGACTCCACTGTGTTGGCAGTGCCCAGCAGACCCACAGATTAAAACCAGTTAGGTCTTGCACACTGGCAGTGCCTGTCCCATGCACTGACTGTGCCCAAGAGAACTACTGATTAATTCTAGTGAAGTCCCATGAGCTGGCAGCACCCATTACAGACCCACAGAGTCAATCAATCAAGGTGCCATGCGCTGGCAGTGCCTACTATGACCCACAGCCTGAGTTCAGTGAAGGTTCATGGACTGACGGTGTCCACTGCAAACCCCGCAGCTTGAATTTAGTGAGTTTCAAGTTTGGCAGAGCACTGGACAAAGGGACCAGCTTAACCCAATGACCTCTTGCCATTGGCTGGCAGTGCCAAAAATAGATCCAAAAACCTATTCTAGTGATATCCCATGGTCTCCCATAGACCTGCAGCCTGAATACAATGACACCCTGAAGCCAGCTACCCTTCAATGAAGGGCTAGAATAACCCACTGCAGACCCACAGCCTGGACACAGTGACCACCTGAAGCCAGTCACCTCTCTCTTGATGTGCTGGAATAACCCCCTGCGGACCTCCAGCCTTAGCCCAGTGACCCCCTGAAGCCGATCACCCTTCCAGTGATGGGCTGGAATAACCCTCTCCGGATCTTTAGCCGGAGGCCAGTTACTGCTACAGCTTTTGCGGCTAGCCCTAAATTCTGGCACGGCTCCGGCCTTGGTTATTCAAACAGGCAGCTGCTTCCTAGCAGAGCCTGGGGTTCTGAACACAGCCTGAATGCTTTGTGTGCTTCGGTTGTTTGCTCACTGCAGCTGCCAGGCAGGAAGCTGCTACTGTTTCACTGCATCTCTGCACAGCACCTCAGACTTCCCTAATGGCAGATCGAGTTGATCAGTACCATTTTATGGATATATCAGCAGGTCTGTTACGGCAAAAATCCATATCGATTCCAGTTTCACATTGAAACTTGTTATTAGTGTACACTGGTCTCTGTTAGTAACAGTTGGTGTCTGTCTTTAAGCAGTAGATTGTATCCTCTTTTGTGTGTGTTAGTGTGTGGGCGTGTGTCCGTGTGTGTGGGCGTGCATGTCTGTGTGTGTATTTTACACGGAGGAATTACCACTGTGTAGTTCTAGTTAGGACTTTATTTCTATAGGAAATGGATTTGTTGGTTTGCTAATTACTTTGGCACAATTTCACGAATCTTCACAAAACTTTCCAAATAAGAGGTTCATCCACTTCTGTTCCTTCCTGGAAAGTTTCAGGGTGATCTGTCAATTGGGAGCCAATAAAAAGGGGGTTAGGGGTCTTAAAACTGATTTTCCCCAAGCAATTTCCAATACCAAATTTGGCAGAAAGCTAGATATTGATCCAGAAAGTGTGCTTTCTGTGAGTTTGTGTAAATCTGTTCAGTAGGTTTTGAGAAATTAAGGTAAAAAATATATAGATATCTAGTGACACGGTACTGCAGTACCGTGGTAGCACAAGCTCAAAACATGCAGCCTGATTGGCTGGCCGCAACATGAAGAGAATGTTGCGGCACCCGATTTTAAGACTCGGGGACTCAGTCCCTGTGCCCTGAAAACCGAATAAAAAAAAAGTAAATAAGGGGGCAGGGTAGCAGTACCCTGAACCCCTGGCTCTTAGGGGTTTCCCAGAAGGTACCAACCGAGGTCAAATTAAAAAGATGCTGTTTTTGCGGTGGTACCCAGGTACTATTGTGCCACTTATTATGGGTCCCGGTGTATTCTTGTGGTAGTATTGCAGCACAGAAAAAAAAAAAAGAATTAGAGTGGGTCCATGGGCAACTGTAAGACCATGGGGGTTGGCCAGGAATGGGGTCTATAGATAGATAGATAGATAGATGGATAGAGTGAATCACATGTCCACAGCCCCTATACCACAGGTGGTAAGAGTAGAAAGCAACTGTGGTTGAGTTACTAGTGCAGGGTTCGCACAGCATGCTGTGCAGGTCCACCTTAGCGTCATTTATTTTTCATGGACCCATGTAAGTGTCCGTGAATAACTGGGTATTCACCTGTCTCTCCCAGTTTTTTTTACCCCAGGTCCACTTTGAGAAGTTTAGTTCTCCAGGTAATATTAGCTATGGATGTTTATCATTCTATAACTTCACTATACAACGTGGACTCCTGGGTTCACTATGTTTGTTGGAGCAGGGCACAGGACTTGGCCTATGCCCAAAGCTTAATCAGCAGACCCGAAGGCCATGTGCTTCTGGCTTTGGGTACAGAAGGATTGAGTGCAGGGAATAATGGCCAAAGGCCATGTCAAGACAGATATTCGGTACAGGATTGGGCACAGTGCACAGCCTGTACCCAGAATGAGGCCAATGGGATTTGGGGGTCATGGAGAATAATTATTGGGCATGGCCAAAGGTTCTGAGGGCTGTAAATGTAAATCCATGACACTTCAAGGACATTATGGTTGTCTACTAAGATCACTAAATAACCAACATTTTAAAAATCATCAACAGCATCCATTCCCTCCATAAGTAGCCGTCCGCCCTTCTCACAGCAAATAGAACCAAATAGACTATCCCCCAGCATCCAGCCGATGTCCTGCCTGATGCTCACAGCTCACTCGCCTAACTTCTGGGAAGACAACAGAAATGGGTACACATGCCAGAGAACAGCCCTGCCAGGCACTAAGTCCATTGCACTTTGCATGCCAACAACTGGAGGAAGGAAAAAGGGAGGTTTTAAAATATGAAATGGGGAATACACTTTCCCTTTTGACTTACAATGGAGTGGAGGCCAACTTTAGCCACAAGAAAGATAAAAGAAAGCTATTTTAGGTTGGAGAAGTGGGAATCTCCTGTCGGAATCAGGTATGTTAGCATGGATGACATTGGGGGAATTTGATGGCAAAGGGAACCATGTTCTCAGATGCTGCGTTCCCCAGCAAGTAATCTTTCTAAAAGACATTATAGCACATCCGGCTGGACCTTAAAAAAACAGAGGGTTGGGTCGGATTGTTCCTCCCTCTTCAGAGGTTTGCGTAATTTTTTAAGATTAAGGATGATATAGCCACAGACCTATAGGGAACGCTCCAAACATCAATGCCTGTTACTTGCTCTAGCAGTGGGTGATCTTTGTCCTGAATCCCTGGAACATATTTCAGGGTCTGCAGGGCAGTCTAAGTTGAGTTGACTTAGAATCTTATAAAGCGCTCCTTACAAATGGTTATCACGGACCAGGCCAAGCACTAAAGGGCGTACGGAAAATGGACAAAACACAGGTGACAAAGTACATCTTAATACCTATCCTGCAGGTACGATGATAAGCGGGGAGGTGCAAGAGACCTTTGATAAGCGTGTGCGCTCTGATACCATAGAGTTATGAAGCTCGCAGAGTTGAGTACACATCATAAAACCCTTCCTCACCCACCTTCTTTAGTGCAACCCTAGATCATGTTTGGTTGGAAGTATCTCCCAGTATTGCTTGTCTAATACTGGAGCCTCCAGTACCCTTGCAAGTCTGCAGGTTACTAACACAATACAGATACCTCCTGCCTGGAGATATTTGGTGTGGGTTAGTTGCTTACCTATCTGTAACTATAGTTCTCAGCACTGCTCGCTTCACCTTGCTGCTAGCAAGCAACCAGGTCGAGCGCATGGATACCAGATCCTTCATATTGTTGGGATATCATCCTAGCGTGGGTTTTCAATTGACGTCCTAAAGCATTCAGGAATTTGTAGTTTTCCTTCACATCAAATGAAGCAATGACACTGACGTGCCAGAGTTCAATGGTTTGTAAATCGCCAACCATTTCCTGTAGATCTGAGCCAACCCCAGCCAGGCCACCATCAGACGGGAGACAGAGAAGTGTAAAAAATTACAAACAAGACATCAAGCCTTTTCCACCTATGCACCCAGGAACTGAAACAATATCCCTGTATCCATCAAGGACCGCCCCAACGCTCCTCCAATTTAAGAAAGAGCTGAAGGCGCCCCTCTTTGAAGAACACTACATCACAATGTATTAACATTACACTTCTGCTCTCAGAACACAGCTACTCCCATCACTCACTAATGGTATCCTTGGCTTTGACCCTCTACAGCGCTACACAAATAATAGATGCATAAAAAGAATGAGGCACTGTGTCCTTGGTGACATGGGCTCCTCTGGTGACCCTTCTCCAGAGACGTCCAGTGACCCTGAAACAATGGAATGCTCAAGCTAGTAACTTGGGCACCTCTAAGAGCCGTTGCAGAGTTCTCTGCTGTTGATGCTCTAGAGTAAAGCTAAATACTGTGCATATGTGCATGCTGTGCATTTACTGAGGGCCCGGAACCCAAATATGAGGCTTCTGTGAGCTATAGACACATTGTACAGTCATCTCAAATAGGCAAAGAGAAACTCAAGATGTGCCAAGATGGAAGGCACAGGATATGTAAGACAAACACAGATAGGAAGCCAAGACTCAAAAGACAAACTTCAGTAACCAAAGCATGAAGTTAGCATGCAGAAGAGAAACCCCATCTTAAGTTTATAAAATTAGCAAATTGTTTTCTATGGAGCGGTGTTGCCTCTACTAAGAGGCCTGCGCTTCACTTATATTACACAGAGGTACAGCGAAGTCTACAAGCATTCAATGGAATACTCATCTATACAGGTAGCATTAATGCTGTTTCTAGATTGTAACAAATATTTCCCTGTGTTACATTATGTTACAAGGTTTTTGTATAGCACAGAATTTGCCAGCATGGTCATTTGGTGCAGTTGAGGTGTCGGCTGGTGTTCTTGTCTATAGCTATGAATTAAAGAATCAAAATTATCATTTTGTACACATCTTTGGCAGAGAGAGGAAACATAAAAGTCAGACATGTGAAAGAAGCAAGGAGGCCGGAGAATATGAGTGCTGGGCCCACTACTCTAGAATGCTTCGAGCCAACAATCGAGTAAGCTGCCCAGTCTGGTACGAATCAAGAGCGCCTTCAAGACCAGTCTCTTTAAGTGATCCTACAACATGGATCAAGACATCTGCAAGGTCAGGACAAGCCACGCCTGTGACTTTGTTCAAGTCCTGCATAATTCACCCTCAAATGTCTGTGAAGTCAACTTGAATGAATGAACAAAATTAATTATAGAGTGTGGCTGGCAGCTGTAAGCACTCTTGCTCTGTGTTCCGCCTCAAACAGCAGAAGGTTCCTAGAAAAGTAATAACGTCCAAGCGCTGTACAGTGGCCACAAAGTGACGGCAAGTCGATGCCATACAAAGCAATAAAATAAATGTAAAAAATCTTCAACTGCGCATGCACGTTAGTCTGTTGGTGGATGTTGTGCATCCTCTTCAACGAATCACTGGCAGACTATTGGAAACAAAATTATCGTCTGGACAGACTATCGTGTCAAAAATATTGGAGGACCACAATATCAAGAAGGAAAGTACAAATAGGTAAGTATAGATTTACTGTTCTTAACTCCACATCTACGTACCTTGAATATATATATATATATAGTCAAGGTATATTTATTTAGAGTTATATATAGTAAAACTTTGCTTATCTATATAAACTTACCTTCACAATATTTTTGTTGGATATTCTCGACACAATATTTTGTCCCACGATATTTTTGTTTTCGATATTCATCTAACCACCATCTTCAATGCCTCGTAAAGGGTAGTATGCGCTATATAAATCAGTGCCCACTGATGCATGCTAGAACTGCTTGAAAATCAAGAGCTCCACTCTTTCTTGGTGCTGTTTTGATGTCCTGTTACACTTTTGTATCGTGTGAACTTGACATTAGTGGAGGACAATTTATGCTGGCCTCAGATACTGCTGTACTGATTCTGATTGTTGATTGGCAAAGCTAGGTACTAAAATCCTCCAGTAAAACAATTAATATAGCATGCCACATACTATTTACCCACTTGGTTGTCTTTTTCTAAACAACAAAAACAGCTTGTTTCTGCCTTAAAAATACAAGCACTGACAAAGCCAGTAGATTTCGCCTTTTGGACCTATTGGCTTTGCCAATTAAGTTTGCTGATGTTATGCAGCATCGTCCTAATAAAAAAGGTGCAATGATGTCCCTTCATAAACACGCATGCGAGTGTCTACATGATGATGCAGCACCATTTTTTTAAATTAATCTATCCAAGATGGTGGACGCCACTTGGAGCAGTAAATTAAAAAAATGTGTCTGACTTGCGCACTAATGCTTTTTGCAAGGTGGAGCAACCCAGTTGCAAGTGACGGCTGCCAGGCTCTCAAAAGATTTAAAATATAAAAAGGGCTGCCTAGCGGTCAACAGATACATTTGATGATGAGCCCTGTGGTGGTGGCGGGAGGCAAACAGCAAGCAAGGAGCTTGGGAGTGGGATGGGGGAGCAACACAGAGCGTATGTGGTGCACGTGTTTGGGGAGGAAGCAGCACACATGAGGCAGAAAGCTAGAAAACGTGCACTCTCATGGTGCATCAAAAGAAAGAAAAAAGTAGTTCCCTGCATGTGAGAAGAGGAAGAATGCAATTCATCAAAAAAAATGGTAAACAGGCTATACTCCATGAATGAGAAAAATATAAAAGGAAGGCAAGCCATCGAATAAGAAGCAAGCAAATGAGAGTGACAATAACGCCAGCCAATGGTAAGCAATAGACAAGCTCTCTAAGCCCATTGTGTGTTTTTGGTATGGTCCACAAGAGGCTTTGGCCTTCAGACAGCGAAAAGATGTATGCGAGGCCTAAAAACAGAGATAGAAGTATCAGCTGCGAAATCTTTGCAGCATGAAGACACAAATAAGGTACCATTGGGTAACGTGGCAGCTGCAGAAATCTATGTCCTACCTGCAGGTCACCGGCTAGTTACCCAGAGACTGACTTCGTTTTTCATTCTCCCAGGATCTATAAATTATGTACTAGTCAACGGGATAGTAGCAGCAACTGATATTTAAAGAACCATGCAAGCACGAATCATCTGATAATGGCAGCAAACATAATATAAAAAAGGTAAGTATTCAGCATGTGTTAGACTTGTCTATAAAATAGACATCCCATTTACTACATGACCAACAACAAACTAATGGAAAATATACATTTCCGCTGGCTGCTCAGCTTCTGTTTCCTTTGTCCTTTGCTCTTGGTCCAGCCTCACGGATTGCCACAGTTACCTCTTGACACGAGTCCCACGCCTACCCCGAGTTACAGGCGTCAGTAGTAGCCGGAAAGACTGCTTAATAGTGCATTCGGTCTCCCTACTGCTCTGCAAAGACCTGCAGTTCACAGGTTTAAGTCCCAGCAACGCAGGCTCTGTCATCCATCCTTCGGTGATCGGTAAATTGTGTACCATTAACTTGGGTAGAAGTAACACCTATAATTTGCTGCCATTAGAAGCAGCTGATTGAAGAATGAGGCGCTATACGAAACAAGTTATTTCCGCTGTGCAGAGAAGATCCTGACTACAAAACAAGAATGTATTCTCTGTATAGTCTGGGGTAAGTCTAGAGACCTTGTAAGGGCTGCAAAGAGGATATGGAAAGGGGCAGTCCGCACCAGCCCCGCAGACCTTATCTCGAACGAAATACTCAGTGTAGCTTATGACCATGCACCTGAGTGACGCCATGTCTCCAGATGCACAAGGCACTACGAATGGACTCGGCTTGAGAGGGCACAGGGTGTGATCAAAGGCGCGCATTCCTTACGTGCCTAGACCCCAAATTATGAAAAGTATTCAGGATGAGTAAGGATGAAAACATGAAACCATTCAACACTTCAAAGAGCTTGACTTTGAAGGTCGTTGGCCACAAAATGTGTCCCCTGGTAAATAGAATGCACGCTTACGCTGCAAGCTCAACGTCGAGCACGTCTAGTCACTTGGCAAAGAGCTGCTCCCCACGTGCTGTGCGTAAAAGCGTATGATGCGCGGCCTTGTTCCACTGTGTGTCCCAAGTCCCAATAATGGGAGATAGAGCGTGCTAAAGCCCTCTGGGCGCACGCTCTCCGCCAGCACTTTACACGTTACTAACGCTCCGAAGGGGCATGTCTCCCTGTGACAGGGCTGTTCAAGGGCACTTTCCTCATGACAGCTACTTAGTCATCGGTCGAAGTATCTGCATCGGCGTTGATCTTATCTCCGCCATCCTGCTATGTCGCCTAGACTCCTCTTCTCGCTGTCTCTCCTTGTGTCTCGCTCTCTTTATCTGTGCTTCTTGACATTTCTTTCTGTCTGGCCCAGCTGTCTATTTCAGTCTGCACTGTGATACCTGCACTGCAGTCACCTGTGTGTCTATAACCCAGCGGCCTCGGTCTCTTGCCTGTCTAATCAAAGTGCCTGTCTCTCCATTGTACACAGTTTATCTTGCCTTTGTCCATCTGCTCTCCCTGCCTCTCTAGTGTTCTCTGCCTCTCGCCGGTCTCAACACACCAGTCTATTAGTCGCTGTCTCTCTCCCCAATGTGCTTCTATGCATCGCTTGCTTTGCCTGTCTCACTCCACGGTATGGCTGTCGGTTTCATAGTCTTATCTGTCTCATCCCACCGTCTCGCTATTGTTCTCTGCCTCTTGCCTAGTTTGTCTTATCCCAGTGTATTTCTTCTCTGTCGCACTGTCTTGTCTTTTCCATCCCTATTCAATGTCCCATGCAGTGGCGGCTGGTGACATTTGAAAGTGGTGTGGTGTAAAATGATTGTCATACTGCCCTGCAGCGAGTGAGCGTTGCGAGCGAGCCCGAACAACCTAAGGG
Organism: Calotriton arnoldi; assembly: GCA_963921515.1. Lineage (NCBI taxonomy): Eukaryota > Metazoa > Chordata > Amphibia > Caudata > Salamandridae > Calotriton > Calotriton arnoldi. Next base: position 517,893 of record CAWUFW010010862.1, on the reverse strand, counting down.
AGTTTCGGGGGGGTTTTCCCCCGAGAAAATTTTGAAAAAAGAGTGGACAAATGGTGCATTTTCAAGCAAATTTGAGAAAGCAAGAAGGTTAATAAAGCAATTGTGAAAGTGCAGTTATTACATTAATAAAGAGATGTCATATAACATAGGTAGCTGCTTATTCAGTATAACCACAGAGCTTCATAACAGACTTCGAGATACAATGCATTGCTGAGTAATATCAAAGGAAGCATTTGTTTATTAGCCACAGTGCTGTACCAAGACTCCAAGAGGCAATATGGAAACATGAAAAACATGAAAAAGGATCAAGGTGCTGAAAAATAGCCTTGAACATAAGCTTCCCAGCCCAGGACATGAGCTCAGCAGCACCCACATGTTTAACGCGCATACCTGCCTTGCCCAGGGAACTGGAAACCAAACACAGGGGAGTATTACATGTTTAACACGCCAGAAACCAGCTCCCCACCTTCAGTCTTCAGGTCACCGGTTTCAGACACTTTTGCCAAGACCCTCATCATTTACATTATTGACTCGGGTGATTTCAGTGGAGAACCTATTCATTTTGTGTGCACCCAAAGACCATAATGGAGCCTCTTTTCGTTCCCCAGCACACTGGCCTGAAAGAAATCATTGCATTGCCCTTTATTATCCACCTCATAGTAACCCAGAGTGATCAATACAGACCCCATCATCCATTACAACTACGCTTTACACCTCCTTTTTTCAATGCATCATTTGAACTGTTTTTTTTTTTTAGTTTTATATATCGCGAACTAGACCCGAAAGTATCAGAGGCTTTATATGAGCACCAGTTGCGTTACAGACGGACACATTCATTTTTTGTGAGGCATGTGAGTTTAAGTTATTTGCCCAGAATCACAAATTAACAGCAGAAAAGGACCCAGAGTCACAAATTCCCTCAATAATTATTCAATTCCACGGGGACACTCAAGGTCCCATTTATAATCACAACAGGCCCGGGCCGTAGCTCTGAAAGGCTAGCAGGGCTGGGACAGAATCAGTCACATGTGTGTCACAGCCAGAAAATCTGAATTCTCGTGCAGAGTCAGATTTTATCCGCTGCTAAACGTGAGCGCTGTAAAACTTTCCTCACACACAATCAAAGTGGCGTAGCTTCTCTCTTCTGTGGCATCAGTGTTATGTTTCAAAAGAAAACGTGCCTCCTACAAAGAGAAGCCAGCGCGCAACGTGCCCCATTCAGAAATTGCAGTCTCAGTTGCCCTGTACTGGAAATCTATTCCTCACCGGATAGATATACATACTGACTCATAGGGGATATAAGGTCAGATAGGTATTCAAATAAACAAAAAGCTATAAATAGATCGTTATATACAAAAAACGTTTTTAAAAAGCAGACGGACATACAGACGGGCACAGAGGGACAGACCGGCAGAAGTGCAGCTAGACATCTTGCAGTCTATATGACCCGAGCGACATACTTCTGCTTCACCATAAATTACTTCACAATTTTGTTCTGAGCCACATTCAGGTGTGTTTGACCTCCGTGAACATGCTGTAGGCGCACAGTAGTGCAATTCTTACTGATCTAAATATTACAGAACGCACTACAAAGGTACAGCCACATGCACTCATCTGCTTCACGTTATGGAAATCCCGCTTAGTGGAAGAGGTCACTTAACTCTAAAATGTGGTAAATGTTGGCAAACATTTAAAGGCAACCACAAACCCTCGTGCAGTTTCAAAGAGTGAGCCTGGAACATCTGTTCTAACCCCTGAAGGTTGTGGCCATCCTGCCTCTGAAACGGGAGCCAGTCGGGCAAATCCAAGCCGTGGCAATCATATTGAAATACACAATATATAGTATTAAAGTTAGAAGAATTAGGTAAATATTCAATATAACTAGGAAAGGAGTGATATATGTGCATAGACAGGCTTCATGTTAGTTGAGAGTCGCGCGGGAGGGGGGGAGGTCGGGGGAGGGAGGTCGCGGGGGGTGAGGGGTGTCTAAAAATAAAGTTAAAAAAACTTACCGGGTCCGCGCCGCCTCTGCTGTCTGCTCCTGGGCCGTGGTCCGCGCCTTCAACGTCTTCTGCGTGAGTGGCTGCTGCATCTAGGCACCACCATTAATTCAGAACACAGCCATGGGACACACAACACACTACTCAACCCCCTCTACCCCGAGCACACCTCTCCGAGGACTTCATCGTATAGAACACCGCCTGCGTATACACCGACCACCCCCGAGCTCACATTGAGCACCCCCCAGAGAGAACACTGACGGGCCCTCCAAGCACAGATTGAGCACCTCTCAAAGGGCTCAGTGAGCACCCTCCAAATCTCTCGCAGCACGCACTTAGGACGGGCCCCTCCTTCAGACCCTGGAAATGCGCGCTCACCCGGCCGCCGATGAAACAGACTGGTGGCAACCCCTCAGCCAATCCAGGCGCTGCTCCAGCAGCGCCAGGATTGGCTTGAGCAGGGACTGTCCCCGCCCATAGGAGACCGGGGGCTGCGGCCACTAGCCCTCACTCGCTCTCCTAATGTGCAGGGCACTGCAGGCAGCGGCTACTAGTGCGCATGTTCGGGCTGGTCAGAAAAATGACCAGCCCAAACCTGAACATGCGCACTGGGCCTGCTGTCGTCACAGTGTCACTCAAACAACAAACCCAACCCTGCAGTGCTGTGCTGGAGTGCTGCCCCACCCCCTTCGGCGTCCTGACTGACTCGGGCGTGGCCGGCGACCAGGACGAGTCAGGGCGGTTAACGAGGAGAAGAATGATGAGGAAGAATGTGGCGTGCGTGGCATTAGTGAGGCAACGCCCCAATGGATGCACCGCCACTGGTCCCATGTCTGTCCCTCCCACTCCACTGTCTCTTCCTCCACCAATCTCTGCCTCCTCCCCCCTACACCACAGGGGTCGCCATTATCTGCCCTGGAGAAGTTTCTGCCTCTAAGCCAGTTTGACAGCTTTACTTTTTTTTTTTTTTTTTTACAGAGTTTTATATAGCGCGAACTTGACCCTAATCGGGTATCAGAGCGCTTTACATAGCACCAGTTGCATTACATGAGGACACATTCATTTTTGTTGGGCACGGGGAGATTAAGTGATTTGCCCAAAATCACAGGATGTTCAGCGTCATTGCCGAGACTCGAACCCAGTTCCCCAGATTCGAGGTCGACCGCCCTAGCCATTAGGCCAACTCCTCTCCCCCACTTTAAGGATTTCAACTGCCTTTAAGGCCTGTCCACAAGTCTCTTCCTCAGAGGCCTGTGGTGCCTTCACTTCAGAGACTCTCCCTGTCTGCAGGGCCTGTTGGCGCCTCTCTCTCACGTTTAACAGTTTCCTCATACCTCAGTGACAGGTACCTGCAAAACGAACCTCTTGAAAATTGAGTCGACTTAGTGGTAATGTGGGTGTGATGTAGTAGTAATCTGGGAAAGACTGCGCATGTGCTCCTTCTGCGGCCCAGTGGCTAGGCAGGGCGAGCCCATGGCCTCCTTGCACCCGAGCAACCACCCCTGCACCCATCATATGCCTTATGTGGGTCAGGGCTGAGGCCCGGTAAAGCAAAAAAGCAATAAAAGAAACAACTGAGCTTTGTGGGGCCCTCTATCTCTGTCCTTTGTTGGCGAAAGGGATCACGCAGCCCTAGTGGCGTGCCACCGTATTGGGTGCCTTGTCCAAATTCTATCACCAAAGTATTCTGGTAAAGCCAGGATTACATGACAAGTGTACTCAACCACACCTGTAGCTGAGGGCGGCGAGGTTTACCTGCCTATGTCAATAAGCTGTCTGCTTTGCAGGGGATGGAAACAGTATTTTTTAGAGCACTTACTAATTGAATTGAACTTTTTCCCAAGAACTCTCAATCTATGTAAATATGGGATTAAAGGCAGGCAGAGAGGTCGAGGTTGTTTCACTAGGCCCTGTGTAAAGTGGGCGAGCCAACAAATTAACAGCGAGCCCAGAGCCGAGCCAAGGGTGTGGCTCTCCTCTTAAAGCCGGTGCACGAACCGAACCCTGAAAGTGTTTGTTAAATAAATCATGCAACAAACATCAAGTAAAATATGGTAAAGTCTCGGCAAAATTAAAAAAAACTCTGTTTCCTTAACACATGGAAGCTTTGGCATTAATATGTCACATTATAGCAATGCACTGAGAAGCACTTTTTAAAAATGATCATTTTTAAACATGAACATCAGTGAACTAAGAGGCAAGACAGTTGTCATGTACACCTTGTACGTGGCCAAGATTATTATAGAGCAACATTATAGTCTATTAAATCAAACACAATAAGTTTTCGTGCAACTGGTATTTCGAACTCACATATTTGAAAGTGCTTTCATACACGATAATGAAAGAAAAAAGGAGTTTTGGTGAAATAAAATATTTGCATTAGATCACACAATTTAGGCAGGGAAGCTACTGTTTATCCAGATTTTCTGGTTTCACTTTGTACACATCAGAAAGTGAAATGGGTATTTATTTGTCTTTCCTTAGTAAGGCCTTGTTTTACCTCTTTGGGCATTTTACTGTAGTTTTTAGGTCTCGCCTGAGCTAGCGCATGCGGCGCTCTGGCGAGACTTTTAGTAAGTGGCTTTTCAGAGTGCTACCCACAGGCTTTTGCTGGCCTCCAGCTTGCGTTCACGATCGCGTGCACGCGCGATCAGGCGCCATCTGGCTTCCCACCCTTACACTCGCAGCGGCTTTCATCGCTCGCGATTACTTTCACTTTCGCGGCCGTGTCACTTTCACGGCTGCGCGGCCAATGCTTGTTGTGCTTTGTGACTGGCAACGCGTTATTTGTAGGATGCTGACGAAGGGATTGACACGTGTAACACCTATGTGGCAGTTGAGCTTTTGGGCCAATCTTGTCACCACGAGATATCATGATGGATTTTTTTTTCACCATTGGTAGTAGCACAGTCTTTTTGATAGCCGAGTCTCCTGCTCAGTTCGCAGATATGTGTTTTTCAGTGTAGACAACAGGATTATCTCTCACGTGTCTCAGACCGCAGAACACCCCTCTCTTGCCACAGTCAGTGCAGCTCTTCATCACCTGCCACTTTCAGTCCAGGTATCCCACACATACCACCCAGCACAGCTACCCGTCACTTGCCCAGGCAACAGAGCTGGCCTCACACTAGACAGGCAAACATCTCTTATTCAACAGGTTGATATTTCGCTTAATGCAGACAAGCGAGCTGCATCTTACTTGTTTCAAACAACTGAGCTGCCTCTCACCTGTTGCATAGAGCAGACCTATTCCACATCGCTTACAGAGAGCAGACCTATGCATTGCTTCACTGAGAGATCCCTCTAAAGGCGCATACCTCTCTGTCTGTTTTTCTCTGTGTGTCTATTCTGCCTTTATGTCTGTCTGCATCCATACATCTGTGCCCGGAAGCCTGCAAGACAGAGCCTGCTTGAACGCCTGCGACACAGAACATGTTGAGCCAACACACAGATACAGCCTACTGCACATTGAACATTGAGATGGGTTAGGTGGGAAGATCACAAGACCACCGTCTGTTATGAAACAGTAACACCACCATGAGAATGACCCACACCATCCTTATCACCAACCCACATAGCACTTTAAATAAGTACTTCTCAATGCAGTACTATAATGTATTGTATTGTATTGTATTTTATCATAGATTTATATAGCGCAAAAAACTGTCACCCTGCGGGTATCCTGGCGCTGCGACTTACCAAGTTGTCACTAGGCAGAACAAATAGCCTGTACGCTGATTTAGAGAGCTCATATTACTCATCCCTAGGGAAGAGCCAAGTCTTTGTCAAGTCAATGTGCCTATTAGTGTCAAAGTTTCCACGTTAATAAACAGTAGATGTTGTAGCACCCAGGGTAATGTGCTGCTAAATACTTATAAGGTCCCAAAGGCGAGACCTATTGGCTATGCCAATGCTTGTTATATAGTGAGAATTCTCCCGAGAGCGCTTTGCATGAGCACCAGTTATATTGCACAAGGTTACATTCATGTTTATAGGCACAAGCAGATTAAGTGATTTGCCAAGAAGCACAGGATGTTGAACTGAGGAAGAGACTCGAACTTGGGTCCCCAGTTCCAAAGACGGTACCGCTGGCCTTCACTCCACAGCCTGGGTAGAGGGAGGGTGGCAGTCAGAAACCATGTGAAAGCTCGGCTCGTTATGGGCTCGAGGTTCCAACAGGACCTTGAGCTGACCCAGAGCCAGGCTGCAGGCAGCAGGCTTCAGGCTCTAGCCTGGCTTGAGCTTTCAGTGACTCGCCCACATCTAATCCTATGGTAGTGGGTGGGTACTGGAGGGTATCCAAAGTGGTTACTGTTGTTTATCATTAGTGTCCTGGGGTCTATTTAATTGAAACTGAATAACCAATAACTCCTTACACACTTGACGCTCCAAAGGTAGCAATGCCAAGCCATCAACGCTTGCCTTTCAGTTTTCTTTTCAAGTGTTTTTTTGGCTTATTGCCCAGGATAATGGTGCTATATGAACTGCTAAATACATATCTTGTTGCCTGCTGATTTCGGTTCTTCCCCGTCCTGTGAGAGGCTCTTTATGAATGTGTCAAGCACATGGTTCTATTTCAGATTAGGCCACACCCTTCGTTACAAAAGCTAGGCCCCTTGCAGAGGGTTTTAGTTACACCACTTGGGCCGCATTCCATTCATAGCTCCCCTCTCACATTTTTCATCACACTTAGAGAATTGTTGTAGACCCTCTGCCTCACTTACGCGAAGAACGACCTCAGTAGCCAACTGAGTTTCCAACTTCTTTCCCACCCAAGAAACAACCACCCCACTCTCCTGTGCACCCACCACCTCGCCCTCGAGAGGACTCAGAACTTCAGCCTCCTATCAATCACCCCATCTCCTACCAGAGAGGCCACCTCCTCTTCATTCCAAGGAACCACCTTTGCCCCTCCCATACCTGGCCAGAATCCACCTTGCAGTGAACCTCCCTAGCAAAGAAACAATATACCAGCCTGCTGCTTTTTTTTATTAATCTGGCCTCAGGTGCATTTTATGAGACTGCATTTGACTTCCAGTGGACAAAGTATTAAACTTAAAGATGTGCCCCTTTCATTCTTTTGATTCTCTCATGCTGTAAAACCTCTCTTCTCAGGGCTCTTTTCGTGTTTCTTTGACTTGTTGACATTATGTATTAGAAAAAAGAGATTTGATTTTATTTTATGCCAGAGTTCTATAATTTTACTGTTTTTTTTTCTTTTGCGTTTGTCTGTTATGTGTTGACAATGTTTTTTGAGTTAGATTAATTTTATTTAGAAAGTTTTATATAGCGCAAACATAACCCTTGCAGGCATCAGAGCGCTTTACAATTGTTCAGAGACCAGAGAGAAATAGAGTCAGTAATATCAAAGTCGATAGCAATACAGGATATGGCAGCACCGCCGATAAGGGAGGGTACAGCTCAATGTTACTTTAATTTTTGGAATTCTAACATTTTTATGTTTGTTATTACCTTTTTATTTAATGTCGGTTTTAATATGTTTTTTGATGTTGCCTTGTGACCTTTGTAAAAAGTACAGTGCTTAGAGGACATTACATCATTTCGGGGAGCTGTCTCCAGTTACCTACCTATTCATAAATCAAATCTTCTAGCCCTTAAATCCAAAACTCTAAGTACACACAGTGCTGCAGCACATGTAAGTGGCTACCAGTGTTCCAGCACCCATACAAACGTAATTACAACTGGCCCAGAACACTGAGGCAGGTTCCCCATGGAGGTACGAAAACATGACAATACTTCCGGAATCCACCGGAAGCGCACGCTCTTTCCTGATAGGAAAAGGGTAATGTTCAAACACAGTTCTTGGCTTTCTGTCAGATGTATTCACAAGATATGTCCCCATAGTATGCTCACCACCCAGAACCCTTAGGCAGTGCCACGGCACAGACTTGCTAGATCAGGGGGCCTTTCCCATTTCAGCAGCCAAAGTACAGTACACTTTGCCCGCACATGTTCGTGCTGGAGCCCAGCTTCAACGATTTAGAAACATTTGAAAACCTGGGTGTATTGACATGTAATGGGTGAGCACGGGACTTCATAGTATATCATGTTTCCATCAGTGCCATGAAGCTTTACAAATACATTTACCACGTTATGTCACACCATATCATATTATGCATCATATCACATACAGAAAGAAAGACTGTGGGGACATTCAGTTAAAGCAGCACAGAACCTATCACAGGCATGTGCCTTTAGTAAGGCCTTGTAGTAGTAGCAGTCCTTACATTTTTAACTTCCCTTTTCGTTCATCATTTCAGCAGTATAATACTGATCCTTTTTATGGTTTGGCTTGACAGCACAGCTGTCGCCACACAATTATTTGAGCATCACTGGAGAGGTGTTTGGCTCTGCCCACATGTTGGAAGCTAGGAGTACATGTTTTGATTGGTCAGAAGTTGTGTGCTTCCACAAAAAAGTGATTGCCCTCCACACAGCTGTGATCATTTTTTTATCTAGCTGCCTCAGCGTGAACTTTCATGGGCACACACGTGGCATTGTACTGTCGTTAAAGAGTCTTAGATAAATAGATAATTCATTGTGTTTCTCTTTGGAAGCAGCACGGATGGGAGGAGGGCAGTCATTAACCTACAAAGACGTTTAGGTCTGGCAAGAAAGTGCACCTGTCATTCTGTTTACCTACACCTATATAATGCTACAGTTCTTTGTTTCCCCACAAATACATATCCATTCCCATGCTATTTTCTTGTAATGATTCCCTTGACCATACAAGATTGCTTTAAAGCCAGACCTATTGGCATTGCCAATGCTTGCTCAGCGAGGTAATCTACTATGCCTCAAACAGTAAAATTCAGCTTTCACTGGAGTAATCGTGTGGCATCAAGAAGTTTAGCTTACTTCAAAGCTCATTAGAGGATCTTAATCTTGTTAAGTGGTTCTGAGTTTCCGGCGGTAGAACAGTCCAGATGGTAAAACGGCAAAGTGCTTGGCCCGGCCGGCGACTCATACTGGCCCCGGAAGATGCATGTTACGAAGGCATCTACACAGATTGTGGTAGCACTCAGGCACAGCAGCAGAGAGGCCATTACAAGCCAATGGTCTGCACCGGGAGGAGGAGGGGACTTGATCCCCAACTGGGTCATATGCATTTTATCGTCCTATTGTTTTATCACATTCAAAGTCAGCCCTACCTAACAAGGTTAAGCTCCTCTGAAGAGCTTTATTGAAATGTCATGGTATCAGGAAGTCACTTCAATGACAATCCATCTGTACTAACTACTTAAGTGAAAGTAGATTACCTCATTTAAATGGGTCAGTATTTGACTGCTTGAATGAACAATGAATAATAAAAAAGGAAATGAAAAATGCAAGGACCACGTCTACCCGGATGCTATGAGGGCTTACGGTGGTGCGCATGTGTGACACGTTCTGTGGTGCTGTGAGTACTACCACATATCATATCATATCATATTTTACTATTACCGTACCATATCATATTGTATCGTAACGTATCATATCATATGTATTCCATACCATATCATATTGTATTGTAACATATCAAATCATATCTTACTATACCATACCATATTGTACCATATCGTATCATATCTATAATATACCATTTCCTAACATATCACATCTTACTATACCATACCATACCATATCATATCGTAACATATTGTACCTTACTAAACCATACCATATTGTATCGTACCATATTGTATCATATCATATCTATACCATACCATACCGTATCGTAACATATCATATCATACTATATCATATCGTATCGTAACATATCATATCTTACTATACCATATTGTATCGTATCATATCATATCATACTTAGGGCGCCCGGTTTTATGGTATTTATTTTTTGAACATTTCCGTCTGTATTTATCCATATTTATTTTATGGCCATTTTATTGGTAATTATCCATATTTATTTTGTGTTTTGTGAACAGATGAGGTGATAACTCATATATTTCTGCATTTATTTAATGGATAAACGAGAACTCATAATTTGATGCCTGTCAGGTATTAGCACATTACGCAGCCAAAACTAATAAAATAATAAACCCACATTAAAAAAATAGTGTAATAACACATAAACATGTTGAGATATGCAGTAATTTAAATACATCCCATTGAGCTTTGTAGCTCCCCATGCTGTCATTATGTACAGCTACTGGTCTGAAAGTCATTAATCTCAGCATGGTGAATCATTCAAAAGAAGCTAAATTATCTGTATTTTTCCGCTTTTAAAAATAAATAGAGACAGTGTTTTCTGTCTGTATTTATCTGTAAAAATCAGTAAAAACGGAAAACAGGGAGCCCTAATCATACTATACCATATCAAATCTCTCAAGATGTAGGTGGGGTGAATGTACCAGCGAAACATAGAAAGGGTGAAAGAGAGATAGGCAGAGTACTAGAAAGAGAGAGCACGACATGGAAACAGAGAGCTACAGAAGGAGATCTAAATGGACATACAAAAAAACAAATAGGGTTGGGTGGAGGCTGCATGGATAACCCAGAGAGAGAGAGAGAGAGAGAGAGAGAGAGAGAGAGAGAGAGAGAGAGAGAGAGAGAGAGAGAGAAAGGTGGGTGGACTGGTAGATCTAAATGGATGAATGCAGCCATGGTTCAGAACAAAAGGCGCAGGACAGAGGTGAGGAGCACCTATCTGTTCTGTTTTTAGAATCGCCCTTTAGATATAGTCCCCTACTCCCCCACGCCCCTCCCCACGCCATGAGCAGCAGCTCCTTGGCCTCATGAGTATATGAGTGTGCCAGTCAGTCACACAGAGGCAGAGGGCAGTCACCGTGCACTCATTCAGTGTGGATCAGTGGCAGGCCACCTCCGTGGCCACAGGTATCAGCAACTTTCCAGTGTTTCCAGGCTGAGGAAGGAAAAGTCTGAAGCAAAGATGGAGACGTCCAAGCCGCGCCTCGATGGTACATGGCGGTCACAAGCAGCGGCGGCTGGCACAGATCGGGAGTGGGGGGGGCGGAGGGCGGGGGAAGACGGGAGAAGGGGTAAAGAATAAAATAATGTACCTCCTCGCCACGTCACGCCGCTCTCTCAATCGTCGTCTACGGAACAGAGCACCCAGGAAGCACCCAGGCTCCCCTGAGCCAATCACAATGCTGCTCTGTCATTGGCAAGCACCCAGGCTCCCCATAGTCAATCACAGCGCTGCAGTGCAGCGTTGTGATTGGTCTGAGCGCCGTACTTTGGCGCTCAGCCAGGGAATGGGGGCCTGGGCATGTACTCCACCCAGGCTGTTAAACAGCCTGGGTGGAGAACATGCAAAGTAAGTGCGCATGAATGTTTGGCTGGCCCCAGAGAGCCGGCCAAACATTCATGCGGTTTAGGGAGTCCAAACCACTCCTTCCCTCCCCTGTTCTGTCAGCAGAGCAACCCCGCCGCGTCCCGCCCGCAAAGCTGCCTCAACAAGGAAAAAGTAAAATGATAATAACTTAGAGTTATTACCATTTTATTTTTCCTTTAGTGACACTGCTTAAAAGCAGTGGGGCGACGCTCCTCTGCCTTAGCGGAGGAGCCGCCACTGGTCGCAAGGTACTCTTCAGCCCCTACCGTGCTTCTCTGGGTACCCAAAACTCACTACTATGCCTCATGTGGTAGCCTGCTGTCACTACTGCCCTTCGCACCATATACTTTGGTTCATACCGCACCACGCATGGTACTCCCAGTCCAACCTACACCTCACATGAATGAATGAATGAATGAATGAATGAAACAGCATTTATAGAGTGCGTAGCTACCCGGAGGCATCCCAGCGCTGAAGCGGTTAGACTGAAGCATCAAAGAATCACTTAGGGGAAGAGCCACACAGCAGCCCATACTGCACCTCAAATGGTACCCTGCAGCCCACACCATACTATACATGGCACCCTACAGCCCCTACAAAACTTCACATGGCACCCTACTGCCCCTACAAAACTTCACATGGCACCCTATAGCCCCTACAAAACTTCACATGGCACCCTGCAGCCCCCACCATACTTCACATGGCAGCCTACAGTCCCTACAAAACTACACATGGTACCCTGTGGTCACTACTGTGTCTGAAGTGGTACCCTGCAGTCCCAACAAAACTTCACATGGTACGCTGTTGTCACTACTGTGTCTGAGGTGGTGCCCTGTAGTCCCTACTGCACCTCACATGGTAACCTGCTGACACACTGCGCATCACATGGCACCCTGCACTCATAGTCACCCATGCAGCCCCTGGGTGCCCAGCCAACTTCACCTCACAAGGTGCCCAGCCGGGCCCTCTGCCACTATGCCTACATTGTACGCTGCACACAGTACAGTGCCTTACACGGTACGCTGCAGACTGTGCTGCCCCTCACATGGCGCCCTACAGCTGCCCCCACAGTTCACAGATATTTTTGAGGCAACCATGTGCTCGACTACCGAGGAGGGCTCCACCATCACAGAGGGGCTCCCTTCAGTTACCTAACTTGGGTCTCCCCCAAACTCTGATCCACTGCAGGGGAGCTCTTAACTTAGCAAGTGAGGAACTACTCATATGCCATGGTTCAAAACCAAGGGTACTGTTGGGGATCTGGTGGGTGAGACCAATGTGAGTTTTAGAAATCCTCTCTCTCAGAGCGATAGTTCTAACAAATTGGAGTGGCTCCATCTCAGATCCAAGAAAGGCTGCATTCTGAAACTGTAACTGGGACACCTCAAAGGTGGGAGGAGTCAATCATCCGCCCTTCTCCCTTGCAAAACATACTGCTGCTCACTGTGCAGGAGGTATCTTGACCTTAATATGTTTCATCCATTTTAAATCAGATGTTACTCCAGTGTCCAAACACATAAATTCCTGCAACAGCTTGAGTGGAGAGTTATCCACCTTAAATTTATTCTGTATATGTGGTGACCTATGTAATTAGGGGCGTGGCTTAAAAACATATAAGCTAAAAATCTGTGCTTAGCATAGTGTGCCGCACAACTGGCACTTTGCTGTTTCTGTCATTGCATCTAGATATATGATACAACAAGTAATACCTACAACAAGCCAGGACTATTGGCTTTGCCAATGGTTGTTAGTTGCATAAAATAAATTAGCAACAACTTTGGCTTCCTTGTATATAATATTGAAAACGCTTGAGTTCTGAAATGATGAGACTGTGAAAGAACTATAACGAGTCTCTTTGAAGTTTCATTAAAGGCTTTGAGCAGTGATACAACTGCAGAGTTAAGATATTTTTTCCACCCTGAGGGTGAGGGCAAAAATGGAGAGCTCGATTGGGACCCGTTTCTAGGCCCCCTTTTAAAAACTGCCAGTGCTCAGCACCGGCAGGACCCGGCCCACTTAAAGCCCTGGGTTTAAGCATCATGAATTTAGTATCTGCAGTGTTAATAATCAAGGCCTTTTGGGAACAACACTCATTAAATTCATTTAAAAGCATCTGCAGGCCGCCAGGTGTCATGAAACTGTTCAGTATCATCAGCAAGCAGAAGGGTTTCAATCTTATCCCACCTACAGTCGAGGAATCACTCATACAAACATTAACTTTACCATCTGGTTGGTAGACAAGGAGAACACCAGGTGAGCCAATGAAGAACCTCTCCAGGCCCCTTCGGTAGCAGGGAAAGACCTGGTGCTTTCTCCTGCTGGTCCTCAGGGTACTGGAGCAAAATTCTCATTTAGGAACCTTGCAGGAAAATGGCAAGCGAGCAGGTGGGATTCCCCAGTCATTTAAAGAGCTCCATAGCAGACACCTGGGGACATTATCGAAGGTGGACTGTGAATCCACAAACACCCCATTAAAGTGTTTTTTTCCTCAGTACAACACACCTTTCTAAAAGTAGATAGAACTAAACGATTGAACACTTGTGCTCATTTTCTTTCTAAAACCTACTTAGGTGTGTAAAAGGATCTTATTATCGAGGACCCTGACTTCCATCCTGGAGGGCAGTGCACATGAATATATTTTTGGATATTATCTGTCAGGCTTATCAGGCGATAGTTAGCTGGATCACTTCTGTCTTCTTGTATGCAGGCGCTACTTCTGCTCCTAACCAGGTTGGATGAAGGAGTGCTCCTTTTGGAGTAGCATTACTCACAGATGTTATGTATCTGCCCCATAGGATGGGCTCAGATCTATACAGGTAGGCCGATATTTTATCAACGATAAGGGCCTTTCCTTTCTTTTCCCTATTAATTGCTTGTAGCATTTCTTTGAATGAAAATGGCTGAATCTGCGTTAATTCACCACCAGGCAATGATATATAAAAGTCATGCCCTTCATGGACTTATGCAAAGCATGCATAGCAGCAAACTTCAGTTATACATATTTCTGACCTTATTATATTTTGCTTATTATGATTTGAAATGATATGCCAAAAAATTGGAGCTCTCTGGTTCTTATTTCCCATGTGGCCTACTTTTTGTTGAGCAGTAATTTGTAATATGTCTTGTTTGCTATTATACCACCTTGTAGCTGAGAACAGTGATGTATTGCTTGATGTCCACTCCTTATCAACCCAATGATTTATTTCTGGGTGATTAGCCCTTTGTGGGATGGCAGGTTTAGTTAGAAAAGCATTATGCACTCAGCTACTATGGAGTGTAGTTCCATATAATGTTGTGGCTGTAGATTTGGAAGTCTAGTGGGTACAGAATTGGATTTTTGGGTAGGGTATGGTTTAGGTCAATCTCCCCTAATTTTAGCCTCCTGCGATTGTGGTTGACATAAACATTATTTTGGCCTATAAGGCTTACTGATGGGGACATGAAGGTGAATTATAACAAATATAAAATTAAAGGGTCACTAGTGACACCTTAGATATATTAGTTCCCAGATATCCCAGCTTCTCCCCTTGTGCCCACAGTACTCTGCTTAGCTCTGTCTCCTCCCAACAGATCCTAGTGGACCTCATATTGCGGATTTGCAGACATGTGTTGAATTCTACAAAAGGTATGTCAATTGAGGTGATTTCATTCAGCCCATCAAGATGTCCCAGTATGCTAAGCTGATTTCCCCTATTCATGGGTGGGAATCATATCTAGTTTGAGTTGATCGTAAGCCTCTAGTGGATCACTTTCAGTGACCTGGGAAAAAGGACTTACAACCGGCTCAGTACCCTGCTTGCAGGGAGGCTTCATAGATTT
The DNA here is from genome assembly GCA_963921515.1 of Calotriton arnoldi. NCBI lineage: Eukaryota > Metazoa > Chordata > Amphibia > Caudata > Salamandridae > Calotriton > Calotriton arnoldi. Next base: position 502,758 of record CAWUFW010010862.1, on the reverse strand, counting down.
TTTAATTAGCCGCACTGGGGCAGGAACAGGGGCCCAGGGCTAGGAACGCTCATAGTACCCTCACTGACACCAACACTTATAATTGTATCAGAGCCATGAGCTGGGCCAGAAATACTGGTTGACATAAAAGTGGAAGTGCTGAAAGAGTTGTAGAAGTAATGGCATTAGTGACAATGCCGCCAGCAGTACCAATAGTGATATCTAATTTTGTATGTGGAATCAATCCAGGCCCTGGCGCCCGTGCCAGCCAGCTTAGTATTCCTTAGTCTCTTAAAGCCCTTCTTTGAGCATGTCTGCATGATAGATGCGTGCCAGGTACCTGATGAAAGACTAGGCAAGCAGGTAAGTCTTCCATGTAAATGTATTCATAAATCAATTGTAAGATACAATGATGCAGGACCCAACGAACAGCGCCACCTTCTTCTTGACCCGCTGCGACCAACTGTCTCCACATACCCGTTGTTTGTAGTTCTGCTCACAAACGTTCCAGCTCGGAGCCCTTGTGAGCATAACTCAACACAACACACCTCCCCACTTTTAAACCCAACAGACCGGTTACAAGTCTTAATAAAAAAAAAAATATATATATATATACATTATACAAGAATATTCTAAAATTGAAATCCTAAACTAAAAACAAACTATAGCAACAAAATTTTAAAACGGAGATAATGCAGAAACACTCATGTTACCATCTTGTAAGTAAAGAGGCAACAAAAGATACAATGTAACTACAGTGTGTGGATATGAATTAATACATCTCATAGTTTTCAAATTATGCTGTCACAAACTTAAGTCTGTGTGGTCAGCACTCATTGATTAGACCGGCTGAAACTTCACCGCCCCTTAAAGAAGATTCATTGTTAACACCCTTCTGAATGCACTAAGATTCACGAAATACAGGCCCTAATAACATCTTTGCACATTTTCGACTTACTTTCACATTTTTACTACAATTCCACCACTGAGCATTTTCCAATTTCACAGCACTTGAATTTTCACTTACCTGTGACTAAATCACACTCCTTTTCTCACACTGACTTTGGGCAACTTTACCCTCACCCAATCACCTTTATTAACCTGCAGTTGCTTTGCACATCTAATAGAATCAAATCTGATCTTACTCTCACTACACCTAGAGGCAAACAAATTCTGAACCATCCTCCCTCCAGAACTACCTAACTATACATTATCTACCAAAACACCAGACCAGGACACCAATGCCCGTTTAAGAAAATGAAAATGTTTCCTTCCCCTTAAAGCACAAAATGGGGTCACCTCTGTCTCTTTGTTGGGTGTGGTACGATGTGCTCAAGCTTAGTACTAACAGCATCCTCAGCATCTACACCTCTCAAAGATGCTCCACATACACATTCTACCACCATTCAATTCATACGTTCTACAAGACCATTCGCTTGTGGATGATATAAACTACAACGTTTGTGTTTAATATCCGACCCACACAAAAATTCCAACATTTCTTTTGAGGTAAACTCCACCCCATAGTCCGACATTAATTTGGCACGAAAACCCTCTCTGGCAAAAATATCAGTCAAAAAAGCAAGGACACTTTTTATGTGGATTTCTCTTACAAACCTAACTTCTAGCCATTTTGAGACGTTGTCTACTAAAACAATAGCATATTTGTGTTTAGTTAGAGAAAAAAATGGTCCCACAAAATCAGTAGAAACTTTTTCCCACATATTTTTGGGTGAATCAACGACAGTCAGAGGCTGTACTCTCATTGTAAGTCCTTTGTCATTTTGCTGACAATTAGTACACTTGGGCACCCAATCCTCAACTTCTTTTTAAAAAAAAAATATTTTATTAATCCACAGTATCACAAAATTACATCATACTTCAACCATTCATATGTTCATGGAACGCCCCCCAAATATAAATGCCAGTCTTTCGTTTCCTTGAGCCTTTTGCTGAGTATAAACTAAATTCTAAATTAAATATCTAATACATCCTGGCTCGCCACATTTCAAAAGCGGGAGCCTCAGACTGCAGTCAAAAGGCAGCAACACAGAGACGAGCTACAGCCATAGCCATAAACAATAAATAACGATGCTCAAACATAGGTTTTCCAGACTCTAAATCCTGACCAATTCCTAATAACATCATAGCTGCAGTAATTTTAATAGGTACACCAGTAATACCTGATAAAAACTTTGATATGACTAATATAAAGAGCCAGTTTGCTACAAGAGTAAAAAATATGCAAACTATCAGCAATGTCACTCCCACAACGAAAACATTTACCATCCTGCCTCCCCCCCATTTCAACAGTTTTGCAGGCGTGTAATATAAATTGAAAACAGTTTTAAAAATTGAGCTTTAAGATTTGCAGACAAAAGGGTTTCCCTAGACATTGCAATAGCTTTCTCTAAGGAGAGTTCATGTTCTCCTAAAACATTAGCCCATTTCACATTGTGCTTCTCCAAATCGTCCGCCCTAGAAGTTAAAAGGATTTTATTAAAAAAACTATTTTCTCCTGACGCCTCCTAGCTTCAATAAGTTTGTGCGGTGCTGGCGCTAGGTTTTTCCTACCCCAAAAATCCCGAATTTGGAGAAACTTAAAAAACTGCGTCCTAGGTAAGTTAAATTTCCTTGCAAAATCCAGAAAAAGTAGGATAAAGCCCTCCAACCTCATAAAAATCACCAATTTGAGAAATACCCTTACTGCTTCAATTTCTAGCTACATAGTCCCAAAAAATCGGTGGGAGTATCTTTAAAGCATTTGTAGGTGTGTAATATGTTATCCCCTCCAAAGAATTTTTTTTCTGAATAACCTTCCACACCTTAAAGACAGCATCTATAACCTTAAAGCGTGTTCTCTTGTAGTAGCTACCGTCCACTTCTTTAAACAGGCAATTTTTAACCTCCTCTCCTAGAAGCATATGATAGATTGACGGAGCTTCTGCCATATTACTAACCTCTTCTCCGGTCAATAATATCCGCATATTAGACAAAAAACTCTCTTGGGAGAGTCATGAACCGTACGGCTCGTCTAGGTTTACCCGGAGCCCAAAGAAATTTAGCACATAGTGCCTGTAGATGTTGCAGTTGAGCCCGCGTCACTTCTAAAGGAACAGATCTAAAAAATATAAAACCCTAGGGAGTATGTTCATTTTTAAGATGTTACCTCTACCCACCAATGTAAAATGAAGACGCCCCCACCTTTCTAAGGATTCTTTAACACTGGTCATTATAGCTACCTAATTAGCTTCCACCAACTCTTTCATAGATACTCGGATTTTAATCCCTAGATAAGTCACTTCCCTGACTACCCTTAAGTCATCAGGCATACTATTGTTTGTACATAATATTTGCGTTTTTGTTATGTTCAGCTTATAACCTGATATCTGACCAAATTCTTGCGCTAAACGTTCCACCTCCAATATAGCAGTGGCCGGATCTACAGTAGTAATGGCTATATCATCCGCATAAGCGAAGACTGAATACTGAATCTCCTGAACAGTAAACTGTTTAACCAAAGTACTTTTCTCCAACATATCAACAAAAGGGTTGATATACAGAGCAAATAGCAGGGGGGAGCAGGGGCACCCCTGTTGCGTCCCTCTAGTTATTTTAACCGGTTCCGATACCATACCCATTGAACATACCCTAGCTACCGGTGACTTATATAGTACTTGTATAGCCTGAATAAACCCTTGTCCAAATCCCGACCGATACAAGATGTCCCATAAGTAATCCCAGGCAACGCGATCAAACGCTTTCTCAGCGTCAAGCAATATTAACCCCAGATCCCTCCCTTCCGCCTGAGCAATATCAAATAGAGTCACCACTTTATTAACATGTGACACCGTCCCTCGACCAGGAATGAAGCCATGCTGATGCAGGGAGACTAACGGTAGAGTAACCTTTGCCAAAATTTTGGCATAGATTTTTCCATTGCAATTAACCAATGAAATCGGTCGGTAAGACCCCGGAAGTTCTGACGGTTTCCCCTTCGTCTTGAATACCACAATAGTGGTCTCATCCCAAGACTTAGGTGCATGCCCATTTTGTGCAGCTCGAATGACTGCCAACATCTCATACTTAATATCCTGAAAAAACCCACTATAGACCTCTCCTGGGAGCTTGTCCGGGCCGGCAGCTTTACCAGACGCCAAATTGTTAATAGCTATCTCTAACTCCTCCATTGTGATAGGACTGTCTAACACCTCTGCCTCCTCCCGATCTACCTGCATCAAACCCCTTAAAATAGCTGAATTACTTGCGGAGTCCTGTGGCTTCTGCTGGGTATATAAATCTGTATAGAACTGATGGAAAATTGCAAGTATCCCTCGAGGTTCATGAATCATAACTCCTGAATTATCTCTAAGACCCGCAATTCTCTGGGAGGCTTCCTTCATCCGTAGTCTTAGTGCTAAACAACGACCTACCGCCTCACCATACTCATGACACTCCTTTTTATAAATTAAATATTTCCGAGCATTTTCCTTATTCCAAAGAATATTAATATTTGCCCGACATCTTGCCGCATTAGTTTCTTGATCTGCAATATCCTTACGTTGCGAGATTCCTTGTGTAAGTTTTTCCTCGGCCAATCTCAATTTAGAATATAGTTCCTGTAATTCTAATTTAGCTTTCTTTTGATAATGTATCCCGAAGCTCAATACTTCACCTCTAAAACAGGCTTTAAAAGTATCCCAAAGAACCGCTACATGAACAGATTGTCTATTATTATCAAAAAATCTTTAATACATATCTGCATATGCTCTCTAAAACTACTATCAAGCAACAATTTCCTATCAAATGAAAACGTTCTTGGAGTACATCCTACAGAAAGAGCGGGGATTTCTAAAACGATTGTGCGTGATCAGAGGTGACCCTAGGAAATATATGCATCTGTGCCCTCGTAAGTAATGCAGAAGATATAAAAAATAATCGAGACGTACTAGTTTCTGGTGAGGAAAAGAATAAAACGTGTACCCAGGCACTGGTGCTTGAAGAAAATCCCATGCATCAAGTAATCCATGATCCTTTAACAGATTGTATAGTTCTTTAAACACCCTGGGTTTCCGACCCGTATATCCTTGTATCCCACCCTGTAATTCTTTCTTAACCAAATTTATATTAAAGTCTCCGCATAATACCAAAGGCACCGGCCACGATGCAAGTTCCATATTTAATTCTTCCAAGACTAACGATTCATCGAGATTAGACCCATAAATGGTGCATAATGTAAATTTAGTACTTCCCAAGCCACATTCCACGATTGCCCACCGCCCCAATTTATCTGCTAAAAAATGACCCGTGGCTTGGATGGCAGGTTTAGCAAGTATCGCTACGCCCCGTGTCATTGACGCTTGTTGTGAAGCAACCAGGAGTACAAACCCTAAATCTGTCAACATTTTACGTTTGCCCCAAGGAATATGCGTCTCTTGAATGCAAAGCAAATCCGGTTGGATCATACGCAGTTCAGCGGCAACCCTTTGCCTCTTATTATAATTATTGAGGCCTGATACATTTATAGAACATATTCTAACCATTACTGCAGTTTTAAACAATGCAACACATCTTCGGCTTTCAAAGGTTTTTTCCATACTGATACTGTGGATAATTTTTCTGATTTTACCCCACCTAACACCCTCTAGACCCCCAACACCCTCCCACCCATAGTGCCTACCTACCCAATCCCCCACAGACCGCCCCAACCCACCCAGCAAAACCTACCCCCCCCACCCCCCCTCAACGAGGCTTTAGGACCCGTGGTCCTTATGATGACAAGCTTCCAGTCACCCAATGCTGTTGCCTGCAAAACCCATCCCAGCCATGTGGAGAAAGAAAAAAGGGCCCCCCGTAGGCCACCATCTATATTGCATATACTTCAGCAATGCTTTACATCCTTTTAATGGCCATGAAACCAAAAAGATAAACAAGAATTTTCCTTCCCTTCGCATGGCTGGGAGAAAATTAAAGAACAAAAAAAAAGAGGAAAAAGCGGCGTAACATAGTGGACGGGACACATCATTCTAACTTGGAAGATTCTACCAGATTCTACCAAAAAAGGACAAAAAGAAGAAATACAACATCCCCTATTAGATGGTGTTATCCCAACCCACCGGCTATACAACCACTATAAGAAATCCTACAAGGATTTTAGGAACTCTTTGCGGAAGCCTCTGTAGAAAAAAAATCGGGTGCGATCCTGAAAAATGACTTTAAGTTTGGCTGGATTCAATAAAAATACTTGCGCCCCTTTAGCTTGATACAACGGGATAAGCTGACGTAGCTGCCAGCGATTCTCCACAGTGAAATGGCAAAAATCCGGCCTTACAAAAACTCAAAATCCTTCCCTGCCCTTTTTTTATCTGGACGGGCTAGCTGAAAAACATCTTCCCTAGCTAAAAAACTATTGAAAGAGATCAAAAATGCTCTGGGTCTATCAGATGTTTGGCCCACTCTCGAGCGAATATTAAACGGGAAACGATGTGCTCTTTCTATCTCTCTCTATTCCAATCCCATCTAGTTAGCTCAGAAAATGCATCTGTAAACAAATCAACAATAAACTTGCGGGGGTCTTGCCCTTCCCGCCCCTCCGGAATCTGTAACACTCTAAGATTTTTTTCTACGTGAACGATTCTCTAAATCGGCCAACTTCCACTGTGTGTCCTCTTTCATAGTACGCAAACATTCAGTCAAGGCCTTCTGAGCCACAAGTTCATCTTCAAGATTTGAGATGCGTGCTTCTGCTTCATTAAATCTTGAAGTAAAATCCGAGCAGGTTTTAGCGATGCGGCGTACTGAGTTTTGAAGTTTCCGACAAAGGTTCTGCAATCTCTGACTTTCCAATCTTGTTTCCTCCCAAAGGGACATTATTGATTGATAAATTAAGGCTAAAGATATATCTTCTGGAGGATGAATTGCATCTGTGTCTTTCTGTAGCCCACCAAGCTGTTCCTTTCCAGACTCAGTATTAGTAATTTTATGGTCCAATCTCTTACGAACAGTATGGGGACTACCGTCCAAGAACTCACCAGAGTCTTCCAAGTACGCACTACTATGGTCGCTGCCACCGACCCCGTTTGCCTGGGCTTTGAAAATTGCCGCTAAATCCTCACAGGATGATGTAGACTGATCAGATAATGAAAAGAAATCACCAGATTCAGCGTCCTGTACTTGGATATTACCACTTTTATCTAAAGTTACTCCAATATCAGAACTCCCTGCAGTAATTGCCATTGGCGACTTAACACCAGAGTTTAAATCGGGGGTAACACATGTAGCCATATCCACAATAGGAACCTCCCCTGTAGCAATCAATGGATGCAGAGAGAAAGCCCAAATCTTCTATCAAAGAGTGTTGCTCCTTACTCCTCTGATTATCAGAAATGCCATCAATATTAGGGGAAGTTAAGGAAACTACAGCCGAAGATATAGGGGCTCCATTTTTTCCACTCATTGCAGCCTCATTAGCCTCCATATTTTTATCGTTCCCAGCTTGCTCCCCCATTCCATCCACCTCCTCCACTTGGAGGAGCCCACGTTCTTGCCCTTTTTTTTGTCCTTGCCAACAATAAAAAGTTCAGGGATAGTTCTTTTAGATAAACTGTCAATTTTCGGCCCCTTAACATTTATGTCATCTTTAGCATTTTTAGCAGCAACCGGGGGGTTACCTGGCGTCTTCACTCCACCACCAGCGTTCCCTTCACCAAGTGGATCTTCCTGTAGCCGCGTTCTCCCCCGCGCACCTTTGGGAGGCATTGCAACTGACAAGGGATACTCCCCTCTCGAGCCTCCGTATCGCCTCAAGCACAAACAAATAGCCCAACACAGATGTCGATACAGCGGGACCGCCCAGCAGCTCCGCCGAAAACTACCAAGCCTCGCCGCGGCCATCGCAAAAACGGTCAGCATCCCACAACATCGTTCACCAGGTGAGCCACGACTCAGCGTTTTTCCGATCCGCACAGTCCTGCTCTGGTCCTGGCTTCAATCAAGGCATAATCGCCGCTTTTCGCCACTTTTATCGAACTACCGTTTTACGGGCTCCAGCATCGGCGAGCGGTCAGCCTACACGTCCGAGCTTGCGGACGCCATCTTGCCTCTGGCCATCCAATCTTCAACTTCTTATTCCATATCTGGCCACTAGTACAGACCCCTTAATCTTTTTTGTTGGAGGTCATGCCCAAATGCCCTCCATGACTTAGAGCAAGTAACTTATTTCTAACACTGGAAGGTGGTATAGGTTTATCTTTTTTTGTTGGAGGTCTGGCCCAAATGCCCTTCATGACTAAGAGCAAGTAACTTAAATCTAACACTGGAAGGTGGTGTAGGTTTATCAACATGAAACAGAAAATTACCCTCCACCGACAACTCATCTTGGATTTTCCATAAGCTCTGTAATACCAATGATAGATGCTTCTCCCTAGGCCAGCCACATAACTTTTCACTTCCTTCAAAATGCTATCTTTCTTCAAAGCGTCCTTCTAATCTTGCTCAGAAACACATTCTACATCTGAGTAGCAAATAGTAGCCACCAAACAGTCCACATCTTTGCCTTCCTCTTCAAACTGGTTGATCGTATCAGGTTCCCATGGAACTGGTAGATGTAAAAGACAATCCGCATTCCTGTCCTACCCTCCTGGAATGTGTAAGACTTCAAAATGATGCTCCAAAAGTTTGGAACCGAGTCTAACCAATCTATTTGTAGCTCTACTGGTATTAACATTGGAACTACTCCAGATGGGAATCAATGGCTTATGATCAGTGCTAATAACAAAATGAGTACCCCAAACATAGATTTTAACTTTTCCACAGCTCAAGTGCATGCTAACATTTCGCGTTCTATGACAGTGTGCATTCTGTCTTGAGGTTTCAAGGTATGTGAAGCGAATGCAATGGTGTTCTCCTTGTTAAAGGCCCTCGCCTTCGGCTCAGGGCTTAAGCCCTGGAGTGTGCCTTTAATGGCCGTTACAGCCCGCTACTACGGGCTCTAAAGCTATATTAAAACCTTCTTTTAGGAAATAACGACTACATTTTACTACAGGTGAAGATGTTTGAACATTATTTATAACTAATAGTACATTATGAGGGAAATCAACAGCTGTTTTAAATGTTTAGTTGACTTCTCAGAATGGATAAGTCGAGGATGTTGAAGATAGAGTTTTCTATCAGTGATTAAGGAAGGGTTTCATTACAATTCAGTCGTACATCATTGTCCCTCAGATATCGCGCCCAATTTCATTTGATGTCATTTTCTGAAACAATGCATTTTGAACGGAATACAATACTGAATACTAAGCCTGAAAGTTATAGACAATGAGAACTAGACATGTTTTTGTAATGAGGTAATGGAATGTCTGCTACTAGAGTGAGCTATTCCTAGGCTCCATGGCGAGAATGGAAAAATCAGAATCAGTACTAAATCAGCGCTTGGCTAGCCACGCGCTGCCCTCTATTTACTGTAATGCTACTAATACTCTGCCCGTCAAACGTTTCTCTGTGTCGGTTTCATAATTATTACAAGATAATATCCTTTGATGTATTTGTGACTCCTCAATTTTCATTAATTTTGGAAATGCTGGGACTTTTTCACCCTCAATCTAAAGCTGAGTGCAAAATCTAGCAAGTAGTGTCATTCTCCCTGTTGTTAATAATCTTCCACCCTCAGTCACCTATTGCTACTTTACAACACCGAGCCAGGGAATCAAAGGAACATTAGAAGTTTGCAGATGTTTTTCGACTGTAAGGATGTAGATAGGTTACGAGATCACAGAACACATAATTTCAGAATTCTTTGTAAAAATTATGAAATAATGAAAAAAAAATCTTTGTTTCGTAGGTAAAATGAGATATTGAATACGTATTTGGAAAAAATGGATAATGGATTTCTTTTTCCTTTAAAATGCTTATCTGATGTACATATTTTATTTTTTTTTCTACGAAAGAACTACACATTTTTATTGACGATCAACTGTTAAATGATGTTGGCAGCACTTGTCTTTGATCCAGGAGTTGCTTTATCAATCAAAAGAGAACTCACAGTATGCCAAATTAGACCTGAAACAGCCTACAACATAAAATACCATCAAAAAACGTGTGCATTATTGCGCCTTAAGGGGCTGATGTTAGCAGACTCTATAAAGCTGTGCTTGCTTGGTATAAAACCATGACAGAAGCGCCATAAAATGAGGACCCGTATGATGGCGTTGGGTATGGTTCTGGCAAAGCGCTGTATTGCTATACACTGGGCTGCCCTCGGGCTCCAGAGGTCACAACTTAGAAAAAAGATCTATTAGAATGGGTGCTCGCAGATGAGCAACATATGAAACTGACCCGGAGAGATGAGAAAGTTGATGGAGACCTGGCAGATTGGGGAGCCATGTTCACAAAAATCATGGATTCCCCAAATAATAGATCTCCCTGATTGCACATAGATGGGGTACTGTGTTATTGACCAACAGAGGTGTGTTGATGGCATGGGTTGATAACAATTGTTTATCAGAATAAGCTGTACAAGAAACATGGCAAGAAATTAAAAATGTAGAAGAATGTACTGTCCGGGATGATGGGCTTGGTCGCACATGTACAGTTATTTTATGTTTTTGATTATATTATAAAATCTCAATAAAACAATTTTAAAACTGCCTTGAATTTTTGGGACATAATCAACACATGACAAAAGTACTTTGACCTTGCTGTTATGAAAGTCGTCCCATATAAAGAGTCTCCTTGTAGTCTGGAATCCCTTTAGTTCCTTAAAACATCGTTTGTACAACAGCACTAGCCATTTGGCACCCAAATGGGAACTACAGCACACCATGGACTCAAACACTTCAGATGTTGAAGTAGCTGCGCCCTGTTGCCTATCGTCATCAAAAGATGACAACCTTGCAGGTTAATTATACGATTTAAAACAAGACTTGCAAGCTGCCTGTCACATCTGTGTTACCTAACAAGAACATACGCAGCCTATTTACATACTGTGAGATAATAAAATATGTTGTTCTTTCCTAACATCGGCATCCATATGCATACTGCTTATTACCACTGGGCACCTTGTTTTGCTACATTATATTTTACAATTCCCTTTAACCCCAGCACGTGCCTCGTGTAAATCTGAGGTGAGAGGGAATTGTTATTTTCTGATCAAACTTCTAGAGAAATGATTTGTAATTATTAGTACCAACGCTAAAGACTCTTTTGATCTAATCTGGAAATTTTAAGATTCTCAATGTAATAATGAACGTTTTTTGAAAGATAAAAGAGCGTTGTTTCTTCAAGAGCTACTTTAGCTTTGACAGGTATCACTACAGCTCTAACAGTGACGTAATGTAAAGAGTGGAATCGGACACCTAGGTGTGAGTAAGAGTCCACAATTGTACAAAATATACATTGTGGAAAGAAATTAAATGGGATGTGGATTGGGTAGCACCCGCACAATGCACCAGACCTAGACTTTTGTGTGAGACCCTAATGTATTCTGGGTGTTGGAGTCTTGATTTACTTCGAATGAACTAATGAGACTAACACACCTTAAATCATTGATTTCTAGCTCTGGAAATTATGTTCATGGCCTTTAAATCTAAAATAAAAAGCTAATCATCCAAAACTGCAGGATTACTTCTTACATTTCTGGTATCTTCAAGCCCACGGCATATTGTAATCTAACTAAACCACCTGCATCTCAACTATGCACTGTAACCTCCATGACAGCTGACCTGGACAGCTAATGTAATGCTTTTCAGGCTCTTGAACTCAGTTATATGGGGCATTTGTCGACATTTTCAACATGGATTAGCTTCTGTTTTTACAACTTTGTGTTTCAGTCTTGGTTTTGGAAACCCTTCTGTGCTCAGCTAAATGCAGACCGGTTCTAGACGATTAGTTTTCATCCTCAAAGCGATGGCCTTGCTGAACAAACAAATTAATGTATTGGACAATATCTTCAGTGCACATGAAAATTAAGGGAGAGAGAATCAGAGATTCATTCTGCTTCCGGATTATCAATCTGATCATTAATGGGGAATGAATCACTTGTGTCAACAGACCATAGTCTCAAAGAAATTGTATCGGAGACCCTCAACCACACTTTCACTGTACGCAGTATATATCTTTTTTCCGCTCGTGTGGTAAGGTGGTTAGTGTCATCATGGAGTCACAATCACTTGAGGGTTCCGTTCTCCAAGTAATTAACCATCCTCCACCAGGAGAGAGACTGCTGGGTGATGGCAGTCGTGAAAAGTGGTTAAAATATCTCATTTCCTGTAAACACCTTTTATTGATCAGGAGAGGGATATGATTAATAAGAAATGGTGGTGCTTAAGTGGATAAGTTACTGGTCCACAGCACCTCGTGGAAGGTCAACATGTTTCAGCCAAATTATGCTCATACGAGTCATGTGGCCTTCATCAAGACCAAAGTGTGAGTAGGTGGTCTTATTTCCAGGGAACAGGAGCACCACAGCAGAGCTAGCAGAGATGGCCATCTACAGAGGACCGTCAATCTCTCCTGTGTCCCACGGAGGACCACAGCCTCCTTCTAAAGTCATAGGCAAAGGTCTGCACCTGTGATCACATCAGCAACGAGCTATTAAGCTCACTGACGAAGGGTAAGTCAATCTACTCACCCTTACTACTTCTTAGGTGCTCTCCTGGTGGAGGATGGTTAATCACTTAGAGAACGGAACCCTCAAGTGATTACGACCCCCATGATGACACTACCCACCTTACACGAGCGGAGAAAAGATATATACTGTGTACTGTGAAAGTGTGGTTGAGGGTCTCCAATACAATTTCTTTGAGACTCTGGTCTGTTGACACAGTATCTTCAGTGCTTCACATCTTTACGTGTAAGCTGTGATAGACTGACTATAGAAATGAGAAATGTAATTCAAAGGTGGAATGCTACTATTAGATTTTCAACAAAGTACGCTTACTAAATGTTTTATTTGACAAAATCAGCTGTCCTGCAGTGCATGGAGATTATTATGGTTACCACATTAAACATCTATGCTGGCAGCCACTGATTCCCAATGTTAAAAGTTGCCTGAAAGCCCGAGAAGCTGCGGCTTCGGCCGTACACCCCGCCGCGACTCGAATCGGAGTCATCCTCCGGAGAAGCCACGCAGCAACTGTACAAACCCAAAGGGAAGACTAACCCCAGGTCACGATCGAGACGCCGCTCCAAATCACGGGGTGCCTCCGGTTCCCAGATGGAGGAAGATTGACAAGATCCGTCACTATCGCAACATGGGGATTGAGGGCCGTATCCAAGAAGTTTACTTGGCTGATGACATTGGTTAAGGGCCTACGAGGGACTTCTCCCCCCACAACTCTCTTCTCAGTATCTGAGAACTTTATTTACGATTGGGGAAAGTTTATTGGGGATCCATTGGAGTGGGGTCGCGCCCTGCCCTCGTTAGAGCAGATGTAAGACCCCCACCACGACAGATGCTTCAGCTGTTTTGAGGTATAGGATGGGGTGGGAGGGGGAGGGATTGGGATTGTTTAGTTTTGTTGAATGTGCTGTGTCATACTCTCATATATATGGTCTTCGTGCCCTACGACAAGCCATGCCCTACAGTTATTTTATATATTTTGCTCTATGACAGACCCCCTTGGTTGGCTCCAGGTAGTTAGCTGGAACATACGGCGGGCACTGGATAAAATTAAAAGAGGGGCTGTCCTTCAACAGGCTAAACGCGCCTCAGCGGATGTCCTGTTACTGCAGGAGACACATCTTATGGGGTCCAAGGCGCTGTGTCTCTCCCGCTTTGGATATATACAGATTTATCACGCAGAGTTCACCAGAGGTCCACGTGGGGTGGCAGTCCTAATACATCCTAGAGTTCCCTTTGTGCATGCTAAAACTTGGTCTGATCCCCAGGGTAGGTATATTATTGTGACTGCTTGATACACGGGGAGACCGTTATGCTGGGCAGTATCCATGCACCCCCTCCGCTATCGGAGTCATAGAACACCTGACAAGAACAATACTGGAGATGTCAACGGGCTTCTCTATAATAGGTGGATACTGGAATGATGTAGTGAATGTGGCCCAGGACAGATGGAGACCAAATGGCAGGCAGGGGACTCTCAGGGACACACGCCGACTGATGCGGGACATGGGGTGGATGGACACATGGAGACATTTACACCCGACCACACAAAGCTATACATATTATTCTGCGGTCCACGACTCCTTCTCCCGATTGGATTATATATTTATATCAGTCACGTATTACTATCGAATCGCAGCGACGGATATTCTGCCCAGGGGTCTATCGGATCACTCCCCAGTGGTGGTAACTTTGCGTTGGGGGTAGCCCATCCTCCCTTCCGGTGGCGTTTATGGACATGGCACCTCCAGGACCCGGAATATAAAGCACACATGTGTCAGGTGGTCGCGGATAATTTCGCGGATAACCTAGGCACGGTACACTCCGCGGAAATTATCTGGGAGGCTATGAAGCCAACCATTAGGGGTGCCGATATAGCATATTGCGCCGCCCAGCGGAAAAAAACGACGGGAGGCATTGCTTCAGACCGAGTCTCGGCTGTTAGAGTCGGAGCGGAGAAGTAGGGGAATAGACGGTGGTCAAATTCGCCGCCAACTTCTTCTTCTGCAACAAACATATGCGAATACACTACATGACGAGGTCAGGCAGGCTTGGTTGGCCTCACGCAGCAGAATATATCAGTGGGGAGATAAATTGAGTTCTCTCCTGCATCGTTTATGGAAACAAGCACTCCGCCCGCTAACAATACCCGGTATCCTTGGCGACGATAGCCAAACACTTACTGACCCTCAGCAAATCGCATCCAGCTTCGCAACCTATTACGCGGAGCTAAATGCCCCCAAAGACGCTCTGCCGGAACTCTTGATCCATCAATATCTTGATGATCTACCTCCCAAAGCCGTTTCGGATGAGGCACATGCAGAAGTAGATGCCCCTTTGACGGTCGAAGAACTGAGCGCTGGCCTTGCTGACTTACGCACGGGCATAGCCCCGGGCCCAAACTGTTTCCCATGCGAGTTTTATAGGCTGTTCCAGTCCCAGTTCCTCACTCATTATTTGGCGGTGGTACATTTGGCCCTTGAGGAGGGGAGACTGGTTAATATACGTTACGTGTTTGCGAAGAGTCGCCAGCGCCTCGTGAGACCTCAGATGTACACAGTGATTCTGCAGAGCTGAGCCATTTTGCGCTTTTCAATTCTCACAGGCATCGCTCCATCAACAAATGAGGTGCCTCTTACTCGCAAAATGAATATTTTATAAGCCAAAGGCATATTACCCATTAAGAAAATACATAGCAACAACACTGTAGCAAAGAATAGTTTTGAAGCGCACAATAATGCATTGCGGCGCTCTCCGTGTCTTTGCATATGCCCCCCGTTTACGTTATATTACATCAGACACTGAAGCTTGGCAATGGAAAGTAGAGAGCTGAACTGAAAATATGCAACAAACAGCGGGGCAAAAAGTAACGACAGGGGCCAGGCCAGCAGAAGCAAAAACAAGCGCAGCCGCGAAAGCGAGCGTGTTTGTTTACTTTGGAACATGAGTCGAGATCCCGATAAGGAAAGTATGCACAATGCGCGCCCTGCTCGCTCCCGAGCTCCCAGGGCCAGGGGAGTTAACCTGAAAAGAAAAGGCGGGACATGCTGCTGTCTTTGGCAATTGCCTGCTTTCATTTCTTGAAAGCCACACGCAAAGGCCAATTAATGTAACAACCACATGCAAGAGCTTTCTCAAAGCTTTCCGAATGTGTGGAGTGATTACAAGAGGCCCTTTCCTAGAGCAGCGCATGCGCGCTGCACTAAGCGAGACCTAAAAAGATATAGCTAGGGCGTGAAAAGATCCGGCACCGCCTAAACTGGGAGCCTGGAAGGCAGGCCTTGATTGGTGTATGGGTCAGGAGCAGCCTATTTTTAAAGCGCAGGGATGCCCGCAAAAGCATCCAAAAATTTTGAAGCGTTGGGCAGATTTCAGGGGTCTCATATTGGAACCTCCTTCACCACGAACTACTGATGTGGGGACCCCCTGAGAACGTATCACGGAGACGAGCGACGATACAAGGGGCTATGATATATAAGGTATGGCCTGATGGGTAAGATATATGGACTACTATACAATATGAGACACAGTCATTGGTAAAGTTAGGGGCTGATGTTCACAGACCTGAAAAGTTATTTTTTTGTATTACAAATACCATATAGAAGTCACCGGCTTGAAAGCTATTGTATTGCTCAATGTACATTCTTTTCCCAGTGTAGAGAATGTGATTATTTTATCTGCTGACTTAATAAAAAGAGTTTTGAAAAAAAAAAAAGTTGCCTAAAACATGTATTATAGTAGAGGGCGTATGATGGAGGGAAAAAGGAGATATTCCCTGCATGCAAAATTATATGAAAAAGAAGTAATTGTCATTCAAAGTTAGGAAGTAGATATTTCAATAAAGTAATACGTTGGTATCTGTGGCCAGATGGCAGATTTTGGTTTACATAGTGAAGCCAAGAATAAAATAGACATAACTGTGCAACACGCAGAATTATCCGAGTTTTGCATGACAACATATTGGGCAATTTTATGACAATGTAGCTCTCAGTACACCTTTAAGAGTATGTAAAGGTGTATGCAAATTTGAATCATATGTTTGCAACATCTCCCCAATTAAAGAGATTTGGCAATAGTACTTCTTTGTTACAATCTCACATAACGCCCCAAAAAAATATATGTAACTGACTGATTTATTTTTCTAAGGCAAGAGTGACTTGATTGCTGCTAGTACTTGAGGGGATTTGCCATTGATGTTAGTGACAATTGGTAGAGTCCAGCTAATAATAACAAGAGATTAGTTAAACAATAGTGACATTGTAAACTCATTACATGTTTCTGTTTTGAAAAAAACACATAGAGACAAATGAGAAAGCTTGAATACTTTAGATTGGTTTGTCTTTCACTGGGTAAATTTATTATATCAACAACTTCATGAATGCTATTTGTGTCTTGTACGTAAATATTTTCTTTGTATGGTTATTAATGTAATGTGTAACATTTTAAGATTAGTTTATTGTATTCTGAAATAGATTTAATAAAAACAAGAACGGGGAAGACTGGGTGGAACTTTACTAGTTAACATGAATTTGAGATTAAACATACATACAATTTGGTTATAAAGATGACATCTTTCTATGGCCACACTGACTCCAATACTCACATTTTGCCAGTTACAATGTCAATTTTACCTACTCTTCCACCTGGCTCTTCGCTATTATCTACTAACGTGCAATGCATGTGGCACCTTAATTTGAAATTGATGACATTTAATAAGGATGTAAAAACATATCTAGATGGACATTATTGACCTACATCAACATATAGGGCCTAATTACAATGGCGGTCGGACAATCGACCGCCATCGCAGCGGGAATTAGAGTGCCCGACAAGGAGTCGGCGGTCCCACCCGCTATATCACAATTATACTGCCGAATAGGCAGTCGGAAACTGCCTTTTTCTACTGCTGTTTGTACTGCGGCCCAGGAAAAGGGCCGCAGCA
Organism: Calotriton arnoldi; assembly: GCA_963921515.1. Taxonomy (NCBI): domain Eukaryota; kingdom Metazoa; phylum Chordata; class Amphibia; order Caudata; family Salamandridae; genus Calotriton; species Calotriton arnoldi. The sequence goes on along the minus strand of CAWUFW010010862.1, from coordinate 485,221 downwards.
CAAGCCGCAGTGGAAAAAGGCAGTTTGTGCACATCCATGCACCGTGTGCCAGGCACCCTATGGTGCCTGGCACACGGTGCATGGCACACGGATGTGTGGAGGGGGGCACTGCCTGTGCCCCTCAAGCCACTTAGCAGTGGCCTACGGATATGTGGGCCATGCTTGGGGCCCCCAAAGTCTCTTTCCAGCTGCCTTTTCATGGTGGTGGGACCATCATGAAAAGTCAATTGGAAAGGGATATCCTAATCCCTACAGCGGTGCATGCGCAGGCACCGCCCTCATTGTAGGGTTAGGAATCGGACCGCTGTCCCGACGGGATCTTTGATCCTGTTGGAGGCGGAGGTCCTACCCCTATGCTCTGCGCTCTGACCGCCGGTATTGTAATCCGGCGATCGGACCAATTCCCAGGATGTAGGACGGATCACCACCGAAGGCCTGTCGGTGGCGTTCTGCCCGAGATCATGATGACCCCATTTGTCATAGCTCAGGCCCCAGGCCCAACTCTGCTTTGTGCTGCTGCATCGCTCTTTCAGTCTTCCCCTTTCTTCTCCTTGCTTTTTCCCCACTTTTTTAGTGCCTTCTCCTTGCTTTACCTTCATTTTCATTGCTTTCTGCTTATTTCCCCCGTTGCTTTCCCTCGTTTTTACTGCTTTCTCCTTGCTTTTTCCCCTGTTTTCTGAGTGCCTTCTCCTTGCTTTTCCCTCGTATTCACTGCTTTCTCTTTGCTTTTTCCTTGTTTTTTTGAGTGCCTTCTCCTTGCTTCCCTTTCATTTCCATTGCTTTCTCCTTGTTTTTCCCCATTTTTGAGTGCCTTCTCCTTGCTTTCCCCATGTTTTCATAGCTTTCTGTTTTTCCCCCCTCATTGCCACTCCTGCCTGCTGCCTTTTTCCCGCCTTATGCCTAGCCCCACCCCTTGCCTCCCAGGACCAACAAAATGGAGGCCGCAGCATGACCCTATTGAGCAGGCCCCAGGCCCAACTGCTGCAGTGCTCTTGCAGTAGTCCCCTTTCTTTTTTACCCACTTCTTTAGTGACTTCTCCGTGCGTTTTCCTCGTTTTCGCTGCTTTCTTCCCCTTGTTTTTTGAGTGCCTTCTCCTTGCTTTTCCATCGTTTTCACTGCTTTCTCCCTGCTTTTTTCCCCATTTTTTGAGGGCCTTCTCCTTGTTTTCCACTCGTTTTCAATTAAAAAAAAATGTTTAATGCAGTTAGCAACTTCAGCGCCTTGAGACCCTCACGTGTGATTTGCCGCACTTTATAAATCCTTGATTGACTGATTGACTCAGGGACAGAACAGTCTAGGTTGGCTAACATTAAGGTGAAAGAGCTGAGAAAAGGGTGAAGGACAATACTATGAGCATGGAGACTGTGGAGAGTGGTTCATAGGAAACTGGGGCTGAAGGACAGGAGCCAGGTCTTCCGGGTCAGACAAAGAAGTTCAGCCAATCAGACTGCAGTAGAAGGACATCCCAGGTAATTTACGCAGCTGGGTGGAAGAATAAGTTGTCTTGCAACTCCTTAGTCGTTTGATTACAGCTCATTTAGTTCAATTACTATTTTAGCATTTCCCTGCACCTTTGTTTTATTCTACCTTTTCCCCTTTGATCTTCTTTTGTATGCTTCCAAAGATCTACACTCCATTGACTTTCCTCTGCTGTGTGATACTGGAAGTGACCACAACTACTCAGCGTCTCCACGTGCTCCCAAGCTCAGGGAAGGTACCAGAGTACTTCCTGAGTTCGGAAACAGCTTTCCCTTACAAAGAAGCATTAGCCAGACTTGCTGTACCAGTGTTGTGTGTGGTCCTGTTAAAGACCTCCCAGAGAAAGCGTACCAGGCTGAATCATCGAAAACTCCTGGGACTCTGGGAGATGGGACAATCCACTCTAGCGTACTTTTCTCTCTCATTCCCAATCTCCATTTTTTCCTCATACGAATATTAAGTAGACTAGATTCTTAGCCCTCCATTTACTGTTCTAACTAGGTGGAGAGTGATGGACTAGCATCAGAATTACCTTCTCCCACATGGCTCTCAACCGGGTCGTGACACTTACCCCTTAGGCGGTCTAGTATGGTTCTGCACAAAGAATATTTTAGTTCCGAAAACTGTCTCAGAAGTTTAAACTCTGTTTCACAGGTCCATATCCATCTCATGATGTGATTAATTCAGTAGCTAAAAAAAAGCATGTTGCCCAGACAGTTGAAAATACACAAATTATTCCACTATTTGCATTTTCGAAAGGTGCAGCCTTCTACAAAATATTATCACCTTGCATCTTCACCAGTTCAACTACAAAGCAGAAAAGTATTTCAAGTCCAGTAATTTATGGATGCTGTGTGGAGCGGAGGTCATTATTGTATTTAATATTTTCAAAAGAATTCTCTCCACTGTAATGTGACTTGCCACTTCTACTCACACTTCACAGTTGGTCATGGCCTGTCACCTCAAGCATGCCGATCAGCCTGCTATGCACAGGTACCTGGATGGAGGCGTGCTGTTTGGATTCTAGGAACATCCTAAAGCAGGTTACTTGCAAGAACATATGCTTCCCAAATTTAAAAATTCATGACCCCCTCAGTTTTGAAAATCCAACAGTGTGAGCTCCCTCGAATAGCGTTCTGACAATTAATTAATCTTGGAAGATGATTTTATCCGTGAACTAGTTTGAGGAAACATTAAGCAAAACATACACCCCTGAAACACATGCCCCTCTTTTCTTTCTTTTATCTAGGCACACTTTTATGTCTATGGGTTGCGCCACTATAGTTCTTTTCCTATGGTGGTGTTTTTTGATTATAATCGTTTTGTGGCAATCATTACCGCCAACTTATAGACTTACTTCTATGTCTGTCAAATGCCATGATTTTTGGTTTGGAAATCAGACTCCCCTACAGTGAATATCCTGTGTGAGACTTCTGACTTCAGGGAAAATGGGGGTATCCAGTTTAATCTGTTTAGCAACTTGGTTTTTGCTTTGATTTGCTCTTTGAAGGCTGCCTTTAGTTGGCGCCTGATTTGTGGAAGCTGCTCCTCACTCATGGAGATTCTCTCATCTGCAGACGTAGGTTTTCGTGTCATCTCTGGGAATCTGAGCTCAACAACATCTCAAGATCACAGGCCCAGCAATTATCATGATTTAGATTTAGCAGTCTATTCTGATAGCAAGCGTCAACAAAAACAGCAGCTCTGGGATTTTGTTATTTTTTAAGATATGGAAGCTTACTATAAGAATCCCTGCCACAAAATGTACACTTGGTGCCGCTGTATGTCCTTTTCGCTGACACAATAGTTGACATCAATGCTATCAATGTATCTTGGTAGATCAGATTAAGAGACTCTGTGAATCATTTAATGGCACTGTACTTTGTGTTGTTTCATGCTGCATGCCATGGGCACATCAAGGTATAGTGTTATATAGTAGTTGCTGGTACAGCATAAGGTACATCCATACAAAGCCACAGATCTTTAGAATTCATATTCAATTCAATTCAAAATATCTTTATTCGAATATGGAATATCCATAAAAGCACAATAAAAAAAACAATTCATACATAGCAACATAATCAAAGCAAGAGGTACAGTACATTTATAACAGTGACTAAAATGGACCACAGTTAGCGGGATATATCATATATTAAAAATCGATAGGGTGGTTTTAACAACATTACAATAATATAAAGTTCTAACAACCTTCATTGGGCACACATAGTTCTACGTGACCGTACGGCTGACTTCAGGAATGATCCAACGCGGAAAATTAATTCATCTTCCACCAATTTAAGCACTTCCGTGTAGGCTGTCCTGAAGTCGGAAATAGCACGTTTTTAAAAAAAAGCTATCAAAAATCCTTTTGTGAATTTAGAATAAAAGCTACAAGAGAATAAAAAGTGCAACATTGTTTGGTTACTGTGTGCGTTGCAAGGGCAGGGCAATGCATCAAGATCGGGATTATAGCCCAGAGGGAAGCATAATAAATATTTCATAGTACCTGCCCGTAAGCGAAATAGCAACCCTCTTTCCCAGTGTCCTATAGGTTTTAAAAGGTATCTGGCAGGCAAGTGAGAACAGTCCTCTATGGACATATACCTTACAACTGAGGTTTTCTTGATCTCTCGCCAGTACCTTTCATCGCTATACTTTTTATACAATGCCTCTTGTATCACCTTTTTGTTAGTTGACTCAGATTGAATTGGGTTTAAAAAGATGCGCAGGTGGTTTACGCTCTTTAGGCTCTCTTTTACAGCGGCGAGCCATGGTATGTCCCCACCCCTCTCACATCTAAGCCAGTCAATTATTATGTCTCTAGTGAGAGTTGCCGCAGTGTTATTCCAAATTGCAACCCAAAACAATGCTGGACGAGCCCTAATATAATCTTCAATGTAGGGCAGTTTCAGTTCTTTGTGGCACACATATACAGAGGAAGAAATCGGTGCTCCCAAAAGTTTCCTGCATAGTCTGTTTTCTTCACATTGAATGCTACTGCATTTGGTGAAGCCCCAGATTTCTGCTCCATAGGTTGCTGTAGGTGCGCACTGTAGTTTAAAGATTTTCTTAAGGGCTAGAACTACTTCAGACCTTTTGGGTTGGGGTAGTCCCAGAAGTGTGTTAATACTTCGTGACAGCTTACTTCTGCTGTGTGCCACGTGATCGGACCAGGAGCCATTTGAGGCGTAAACTAACCCAAGATAAGAAAAAGTGCAAGTGCTTTGTAAACTTTCCGAGTTAATAGTAATTTTATTAATAGGGCGCTTTTTCGGAACACAACCCATTAAAAACGATTTTTTTAAATTAGTCCTTAAATCTAAAACAGCCATAAAATCTACAAAACCTCGTACTAAAATGCGTAAGGCGTTTGGGGTACGTGCCATTAAAACCGCATCATCAGCATACAATAAGGCGGGGAGTATATTACCGTTTATTCTCGGGACATCATGGGTGAGTTTTACTAGTGAATCATGTAAGTCATTAATATATAAGATAAAAAGAAGGGGTGCCAGAACGCACCCCTGTCTAACACCTCTATCAATTTTGATGTCACTTGATACATCCCCGTCCTGGCTGATCCTCACCCGGGCGTGCAGATCTCTGTGCAAATATGCTAAAAAGTGAACTAAAACTTCATCCAGGCCTTGTTTTAAAAGAATGGACCATAAGCGTGACCTATTGACGAGGTCAAACGCAGAGGTGAGGTCCATGAAGGCGAGATATATAGGAGATTTTTTTGCAACAGTGTACTTGCCAATAATCAGATTTAAGTTCAGGCACTGTTCCACTGTACCTACTTTACTTCTGAACCCCAGTTGGCACGGCCTTAAAATATTATCTCCCTCAGCCCATGACCTTATCTTGTTATAGAGAATCCTTCCCAGGATTTTCAGGGTGTTATCGATGAGAGAGATAGGTCTATAACAACTGGGGTTAGAACGATCGCCCTTTTTAAAAATCGGTACAATGATACTCGTGGACCACGTACTCAAGATTGTAGCATAGGTTAGATTATTAAAAACATTTAATAAAAGAGGTGCCCAAAAATCTGGTTTATTTTTAATAAGATCTATGGGCAACCCATCAGGCCCGGCGCTTTATTACCCAAACTTTGTTGGATTGCATCCTCCACTTCTAGCAAAGTTATATCAATTGGGGTGGGCGCATGATATTCATATGAGTCCTCATTTCCAATTGGGGCCGAATAAATTTTGGAAAAATGAGCCACCCATAAGTCGTTAGTTATATTGCAGCTGATAGTGGTCAGGGGATGTCCTAATGTTTTTAACTGCCGCCCAAAAGCCGTTTCCATTTTTTGAAGATGCACTGCACGCTAAACTATCCCAATGATTTTTTAGGATTTCATCTTTCCTTCATGTAGTTACTATCTTGTAATGGTGCCTCAGGGATTTAACGAGTGCCCGATCTCTGGGGGTCGTTGACAGTGCCTTGCGGAGCTTTCTATTTTACTAGTGAACAGTCTCTATTAAACCATCTCGGTCCCGTTCGAGGTTTCGTGATAGGCCTTGACAACAACCGTTTAGTACCCTCACACAATTGGATAAAAGCACCAATTACATCAGGATTATGATCTTTAAATGATAAGCAGGTGTCGACAAGTGGCGAGTGAGCAGTTAACATATTGACAAATAACTTGTTATTATCAATTCCTCGCCAGACTAATCTCAAGTTATCTGTGGAGGATAACAAATTCCTAGCGCCACACTCCTTATTGTTTACAGGCTTAGGAGCAATTTTCAATAATATTTTAATAGGATTGTGATCGCCATGGTAGGTCGGTATAACCTCTGCACTTAACAAACAGTCTTCTAAAATGGAGGAAATAAAAACATAATCAATAGTGGATGCACAACCCCTGCCTCTATATGTCGGTTCGATACAATTATCTTTATCGGGGATGGCAGCGATATCCATAGTGTTAACTAGGTTATGGTTGCATAGATGATCTAATAATTCTGTCCCCCTAGTGCACAAGACAAACTGGTAGTCGGGAATATTGTTAAGTTATTACCCGTTGGAATCCTAGCATTAAAATCTCCCTCCACACAAATGCCGACGACGTTAGTAAAAGCCTTGAGGTTTCGTAGGGTTAAAATAAAATTAAACAAATTATTAAAATTGATATTTGGCACAGAATAAAAATCATTGTTGTAAAAGTTAATTAAACATATAGAGATGCCCTTGTATAGATCAGAGCCTGTATATTATCATTTCTTGTATCTAAAACATTTACAGTACCTCCCGTTAAAATGTTCACCCATATCGAAAGCCCGCCAGATGGTCGCCCTGTCTTGGGAACCGGCACAACAATATTAAAACATTGAAACCCTTCTAAATAAAAATCCTGAGTGGCCCAGGTTTCCTGCATCATTATAATGTCCTGATTTTCGACTATTTCAATCCAGTCTGGTAAATTCATTTTAGATGCCAGACCGGCAACATTCCAACTAAGGATACTCAGTTTACGGTCGATACCGGTCCTGGTTGGATTTGAACGTCCTCCCAGTGGGCATGCATCAGGTAGACTATTGACTTCATTTAGTGACTGGGCGGGTGCAAGTCAGTCTTGGGTGTCTAGAGAGGACAAAGGCAGGAACCTGTTATGGCTCAATAGAGGTGCACCATCATTCATTTGTGAGCTAAAAATTGGTTTATAAAAATATCCCAATGGCAGCAGACATATTACTGGGGCCCATACATGTATCTTCCTGTACCTTTAATAGGGATTTCACCATTGCAGGGTTTCGAAAGTTAACAACAATACAGTCCCCCTCGATATTTTTAACAGAGGACCCAACCCAGCTTATCCTTCAAACCATAATGATATTATTTGCGTCAGCCACCTTGTATCCCTTATGTTTGGATAACCAATCAACGCATTTATTGCGAAGTTGGTACCATGTCTCAGTTTGATTTTTCTTAAGAGCAGGTACAAATGGGCAGGATGCAGGTGGGAGGTTCAGTATATCTTTACTGGCTTGGGTGTTTACAGTGTTTGCTTGGGTTGGAGCCCCCACACATGTATAAACATCCCTTGGGTTAGGTCTCTCTGTGTTAGCGCGCATTGTGCTGCTAAGATCTGACCGTGTGTATGAAGTTGTAACTGGCAGAGTATTTGACCCTACAGTATTAGGTACATTCCCTGGTGTGGCAATAGCCTTTGCTATGAGACATTCTTTTACCTTCTCGCAAGTAGGACATGACCCAAGTGGTAGTGACAGTGGGACTGATGGGGCGGGGACATGTGGGTAAGGAGCAATGTCAACTAATGTCAAACTTGATTCCAGCCCCTCTAATGATGCAGGTTTGACATTCTTAAGTTGGGAGCATAATTTATTTGACATAGTGTCCAGCCTTTCAAGCCGTTTCAACAAAGCACAAAAATTAGAGTCAATCAGGTCTTTAATACGCCCAAAGATACTATTGACGACAGTGTCAATAAAGGTCTCGCCCAAGCTGTTATACGGGAGAGAAGACAGTGTGGTGCCAGTCTGAGTGCTAACAGAGTTCCTTGGTTCTCCATGGTGCAAAGAATCAACAAGTTTGGGATTCTGAACCTGAGTCTGTAAGGGTGTGTGTAACCAAGAACTCATAACAGAGCGAGTAGAGCCAGTACGAGGCGGTTGTTTTCTCTTCAAAGGGGCGGGCTTTTAGCATTGCAATTGACCAGGATTCCCCCATGGCTAGTGCTATCGCGTGTGCGGGTGCAAAGAGGAAAAGAATTCATATTCATTTTAATGCCAATTGTATAATGCAAATACATAGATGCTTTTGAATCTGGCGCCTCACACACAGGTCTTTCACCCATGATGCAGAATCCTTCAAGGATATCCCACATATAAATCAATATAAATGGTAAATATAGATCAATGCCCTAAATCCAATAAGTTTAATCTAGTGTTTAAATACATACCTATAACCTGCAGAGTGAACCTAAGACCTCGAGGATAACATAGACGCTAAATGAAGATCTATCCCATGTAATGCTTAAATCTTATCAATTAGTCTATAATCAATATAATGGATTTCATAGATAACTGTATCTTAAAGTCTGTATGTTAATATAAACCAAAGATACATTAGACTTTAAATCCTATAGTTTAATCTTCAAACTAAAGTAAACATCTACATCCCAAATTGTATTTATTAGCTTAAGTTGTAAATACAGATCTATTGCCTGAATCCTATACCTTATTCCTGGTATTATATGCTGATCTATATTATAAATCAATTGCATTCATCTAAATAGTAATTATAGGTATATATCACAAATGCTCTAAAGAAAGAAGTACATACAAATATATATCATATAATGTATAGGTTACCCTAAGAGCCAAGTATCAGTAGCCTAAATTGTAGACTAATGTGATAACAAAATAAATTAAAATACTGTAAATTAAAAAAATAATCTGAACAAAGATCTACAAGTTAAATCTTAGAATGTAATAAAATATGTATTGTAAGGACCATAGTTTAGTCTAAGCCAGGGCTTATCAAACTTTTTAGAACCACGACCCACTTTTTATTACTACAAACTTTTGCGATCCACCTGGCTTTAATGGACATGAGGTTGGAGATTATTTAATGTAACTAAAGCATTGTGTGGTAACGCACTGCCGTTTACAGACAGCATGTTTTCAATTAAAATGGTCACTAATTTTGCCTAGACATACAGTTTTATAGATAAAACTATATTGCACACAAATTATAATGTGTGGAAATCTGGTTTCAATCAATACTTGTCATTTGGGCATCACCAAGTCAAGTGTCTTAATGTATTCTGACCCTACTAAAATCTTTGTTTCCATCGCACAGAACTACAAAAAAGTGCTTCATGTTGCTCTCCTAACTGCTGAATGTACACATTTAAATTACAGGTATGTACATGTCCTTGTGTGTTAGGAAACAAATGACATCTTCCAGCTTTCCTTTCACACTTCAAGTACCCCAGCAGGACTGTCACATAAGTCCCTTCACTTTTCATTCTGTGACTGCAAAGTGAGAGGAGTTCCTAAACACCAGTCCACATGTTAAAAATCAGCAACAGAAGATATAACCTGACATTTGACCTCTTTCTTTGAAGCGCAGCAAATGTGACTGATAAATACAGAATTTAAAGGCATCTTTATTTATTGCCTGGATTTTGGTGACCCACCAAAAATCAACAGGCGTTGGGAAACACTGGTCTAAGCACTAATTAAATACATATATCCTATGCATCCAGGGCAGTAAAAGAACTAAATGCAATATATATTCGAAATTAGTGTAAGCCAGTGTTTCCCAAACTTTGGGCCGCGACCCACTGATTGGTCAGGAGAGGATTTTTGGTGGGTCACGAAAGTCCAAGCAAGACATAAAGATGTCCTTAAATTCTGCCTTTATCTTGTCACATTTGCAGATCTTCAAAGACAGTGGTAAAGTGTCAGGCTATGTCTTTTGACAAATTTCTGCTTTTTAAACATGGGTATTCATGTTTACAAACTTATTTCACTTTGTAGTCAGAGAAAGAAAAGTAAAGTGAATTGTGTGGCAATCTTGCTGGGGGACATTAACTGTGAAAGGAAAGGCTGTAGGATGTCATGTTTTGCAACACACAACAAAATGTAAATACCTTTATTTCAACTGTACACATTCAGCAGTTAGGAAAGCAAAAATGAAGAACAATTTTTGGTAATTCTGAGGTGTGATGGAAACAAAGATTGTATTAATAAAATCAAAACAAATCAAGACACTATACTTGGTGATGCACAGATGATAAATATTCACTGAAACACAATTTCCACACATTAATCATTTGTGTCCTAACCAGTTTTATCAGTAAAACTGTATGTATGCCTGTGGAAATTTAGAGGCCATTCTAATGGAAAATGTGCTTTCTCTAAATGACAATGCACTATCACACGATACATTTGTTACATTCAAAAATCGCCTCAACTCATGTCCATTAAAGCTAAGTGGGTCACTAAAGTTTGTCATTAAAAAAATTGGGCTGTGGCTCTAAAATGTTTGGGAAGCATTGGTCTAAGTTCTAAATTAATATAAATCTGAGCACAAAAGGCGCATTCTAAATGACAATATTGCTTAGAATTCTCTCAATATAACTTGGTACAAAGAACAGCAGTTTCCTGAGTATGTATGCTAAAGGTTTGTGAAACATAACAAAATATGCAGCAACCATGAGTTGGCCATAAACGACGCCCACAAATCAAAATTTATAAGCTACACTTAGTAAACACCACACCAATAATTAATGGCGTGAATAAGAATGTAAAATATCTGCCTGCATTGTATAGCAATCACATGGTGCAGTACAAAAAACTAGTGAGCGCAGAATCTATTACAACCAGAAGCAGGCATCACTCACGGACACAGCAACTACTTTATGAATTCTCTTTATACTTAAGATGTGTGCATTTTTTACACCAAAATGTGCACAATGCTGGTGCACAATTCTGAAGTGGTGGTTTGTAAGTGACCCACAATTTTATTTTTTGGTAAACTGGATAGTGCTGTGCTTTTTGTGCGAGGCATTAATTAAATGTGATATTACTTTGTAAATCCACTGGACTCTGCCTCTTTTCTGTTCAGGATAATGATTCCGTACAAAAACAACCTGGGCAATGAGAAGGGCGTGCACTGCACACCGCTTACAAAGCATTGCATAATACAGCGCAGTGCTTCAAGTTAGATGAAAAAAACTGAGGGTATCTCAAAGGGGCGTGGCCGATCTAATTAAGGGCGTAGCTTAAAACGTGTAAGATTAAAAAAAACACCTGTGCTTAGCATAGTGTGCCGCCCGACTGGTATTTTGCTGCTTCTGTTATTGCATCCAGGTATATAATACAACAAGGAACATTACACCTCCAGCAAGCCAGGACTATTAGCTTTGTCAATTGGTGTTGTTAGTTGCATAAGACAAATAAGCAGCAAGCTTGGCTTCGTTATACATAATACTGAAAATGCTTCCGTTCTGAAATGATGAGACTGTGAAAGTACTATAACGAGTCTCTTTGAAGTTACATCAAAGGCGTTGATGGGTGGTACTGCTGCAGAGTTAAGATTTTTTTTCCCACCCTGAGGGTGAGGGCAAAAATGGAGATCCCGTCTCAGCACCTGCTTTTTAGAACTGACGGCGCTGAGCACCGGCAAGACCCAGCCAACTTAAACCCCTGATACAACGTAATATACCATAAATATATCAAAGGGTGGCATAGTGCGGCAAAGCACTCAACAGTGCAGCACAGCTTACCACCAAATACAAACGAATACAATTTAAGATAGCTAATCATAACACAGCGCACTGCACAGCCTACTCCCCAAGACAGCAGTGTGTGGGGTGCACTGAGGGGGGGGGGGGGGGGGACTAAGGTGACCATTGTCATTATGGACACTGTTTCTGTTCCTGGACTTTTGTGTGATAGCATAATGCATTTTGGATGCTGTATTCTTGTTTTAGTTTCTATTGAATAAATTAGACTAACACTCCTGAAATTAATGATTTTTAGACAGGAGTCTGGTGGTCCCCTTAAGGTGGGCAGCAGGGAGCAGTGCACCCCCACCATCACCTGAACCCCGCAGCACAGTGTCTTGCGTGGCCTTATTATTAAAGTGTGGCGTGCTCTGCTCATGTGTGAAGTGAGTTACAGCTTGGCTCCTCCTCCCTAGGTGTGGGCGGTGATCGCTCGCACAGGCCTCGGGGCCCCGAGCCCTCACACAGACTCCCTCGCCGCACCAGGGAAGTGGAATGTCAGGCCCGCTCTGCCGCCGGAAGTAGGCGTTAGACTTGCAGAGGAGCTCGGGCAGCATTCCAGCGACGGCCCCAGAGTGCGTGGGACGGGGGCCGGGGGGCTGTCTCAAAGCAGACCCTCTGGAAGGGAGCGGGTACAGACACGGACCCCGAACGGTCCCTCTGAGGAAGGGAGGGGTCGCAAAAAGTCCCTTGACCGGAGACCAAAACTCCCTCACGGGCTGCGAAGGGAGGGTGAGCCCGACAGGCTCTGCTTTCAGAGTTACTAAATGCCAGCGTCTCTTTCTCCCACGCTGTCTCAAGAACACTCCGACAATACCTAGCTGCTCCCACTTACTCTCTCCCCCATTCCTCCCTTAATTCTCTCATAGTGCTTCGACTCTCTAACTCACAGCCCACCCCTTCCCCCGTCTTCTGAAGCGACTCGCGCACTCATATAATGTGGGGAGTTTACAACGGCCGGCTACCCTCCCATCCGATCCCCAACTCTGACTGTCCACGTAATATTGCTTAATTTGTGCCGGTGGTTGCAGGTGATGGGCACCGGCTCTCGTTGTAGGTGGAAGAAAGAGACCTAAGGTGAAATAAAGACGAGGCAGCCTTGCTATGTGACACCACCTGGTTTTAGCAGCAGTGGTGGAGAGCGGCTGGGAGCTCCCTAGAAAAACTTTGAGTCCTGCGTTTTTTAAATTCAGCACTGTCTATGTGTTTGCCAAATATCTCAATGTTCTCTCGTCACAACTCCCATATCTCTCACTCTTACATCTCTCACTCAGTGTACTCTAATCAGATCCCTCATTCTCAATGTCTTTTTATATCACAATAAGCACTCGTGCCCACTCACCAGAACTCGAACTTTCAATGTCAAGATAGCAGATCACCCGAATTAACTCGGGTGATCTCATAACAGACCCCTTGCAGTAGCTCTCGCTGTCCTCTTACCAGATCCCTCGCATCTTCGCAGCCAATCGCCAGATTCCTCACTCGCTCCCTGTCTCGTCACCAGATGACTCACTCTCTCCACCGTCTCATAAAAACTCCTCAAACTCGCTTTCCTCTCACTGGGACCCTCACATTTACTCTCACAGTCCGGTTACCAGATTCCTACTGCCGTTGTACTAGATCACCCACTGTACTCTTAACCGATCATTCAGTGTCCCATCATTAGACACTTGCTTCGCCCTCATTTTCATACCAGATCCTTCACACTCATTCCCACTGTCCTCTTACCAGATCACTCACTCACTGCCCAAGCAGCAGATCCCGGACACAGGTAAATCCTCCTGTGACCTATGTCAACAGTTCCCTTTCACACACAGCCTTCGCAGATCCCACGCATTCACTTTCTCCCTCACACCTTTTCTCACACCTCATGGGTCTCATGCAAGCCCTAACAGATCACTTGTTGCACTAACAGCCTTCTCACTTTCACACACACTTCATTTCCCTTTTGTTTTTCTGCCCCAAAACTCATCCTTTGACTTGTCAAACCTACTCTGCCACATTCCCTGGCCCACACACACTTCCTGCCTAACACTCTTCTTCCCCAACCCCTCCCTTTCACCCTTCTGGCCCCTCTCCCTCCTCCTACACACCCCTCCCCTGCAATACAAAGTACTTAGCTGAACTGACATGCACCCCCTCCGCCGCTCCTCCGGCTCACACTAACCTTCCGTGCCGCCGGAGCAGCCGTGCAGCAGGGCCAGCAGCCCCCAGATGCAGCAGTGCAGGGTTCCGTGCAGTGCCATGCTCCTTAGTGCAGTGCCATATTCCTCGGTGTAGCGTGCAGTGCGCCTCACGTCGGGAGCAGGACCATGCTCCGCGGTGCAGGGTGCTGTGCAAGCCGCCTCGGTAGTGCAGAGTGACAGGCTCCTCTTTCAAGGGTGCACCAGTGGCATGCTACTGAGTGCAGTGCCCCTGTGTCCAGGGCGGGGTCACGCGCCGGGTCCGTGCTCTCACTCCAGGCTAGTGCCCCCTCTGTCTCGCTCTCCAGCCTGTCCTCCCTTCTCTTCCACCGCCTCAGCTCCCCTTCATTCCTGCAAAAGTACTTCCTCAAAGGCAGGCGAGCTCTGTGGGGACGCGCAGCGCGGGCACGCCAGGCCCTGGGAGTGGCGGCTCCTGCTGTACACTGTGCCCAGCCCGGGGGCTGGCAGAAGAGAACAACCTGCCTCTCCAGCAGCAAGCAGCCCGCCTCCCTCCAGCCCCATTCCCTCCCCTCCACTCCCACATGAGTACCGCTCCGAGAAGTGCTGCGGTAATACCACTTTCCTGCATAGAAAACATTGCATGGGCGGCGTGAAAAAATTATGCGGGAATACTGCACCCAGAATTAACAATACCGTGGGGTTAGGTAATTAACCGGGGTAGCATTATCGGCGTGTTCCAGCTGAATTGGGGTTTACTCCACACTTGTAAAGAGCATCTTTTTTTAGGAACACCAAAAAGGTGGTATTAAACTTTGCCCCTTTCTGTGTAGAAAATCCTATTCCCTATTTACAGTTAAGTAGACTTTGATCATAAGAAATGCCAAAAGAAACTTGCAGAGCCGCTCAAAGCTGCCAGCCTACTGAAAACCACAAACTGAGCGTCTGTCTCACACCTCTTCATCCACCACACTACTAAGCCCAGCATCCTATAACCAGGGCCACTGGAATTATGCAGCAAGAGAGGGCCAAATTATGTGGCACGGTTTACTATATTATGTGGCAAGGAAAACCACATAATGCAGCAGATTTTCTGATAGAATTACTTTATTATTTTGTCATTTTTACACTTGTTAACCCGGTCTGGGCATAGATGGCACATCATTATTACCAGTTTAACGCTCAAACATAGCAATAAGCAACAGAAAGGTTACCAGTCAACCTTTGCAAAGGGCCTTCCACTGGGCGGCAAGACGTATTGCTGTGTTTTTAGTAACTTTTGAACTGTTTGAGCTAGAAAGAAAGTTTTATTTGGTAAAATCTGCAGATTATGCAGCAGATGATGGATTATGTGGAAAATACGGGATATCCATAATTATGCGAAAAACGCTACAGCCGCACAATTGATTAATTCCAGTGGCCCTGCCTATATAACATGGTAACCGCACCTTGATGGTCATCATGCATGCCATGGAAACACTTCCCACATAGGTAGGGCCTCTGGCATTATGCGGCGGGGAGGACCAAATTATGCTGCAGGGTCGACTAAATTATGTGGCAGGAAAAGCCAAATTATCCCGTGCAATGCAGCACATTTTGCAATTGTATTATTTCATTATTTTGCCATTTTTACACAGGTTAACACTTTCTGGGCAAATGTTTCACCTAATTAGTACCCGTTTAAAACCCGAACACAGCAATAAACAACAGAAAGGGGATCAGTCAGCCTGTGCAAAAGGCCTTCCACTGCACTGGAACACATATTGCCACATTGATCCGTTTGACTTAGTAATAATTTTTCTTGTTAAAATTTGCAGTGTATGCTGCAAATGATGGATTATGTGGCAAATCAATAATTATGCAGAAAACACCACAGCCGCAACATCACATAATTCCAGTGGCCCTGCATACAGGATCAAAAACATAGGCAGCACCCTTCCAACCACCCAATCTACATGATGTAGCTTGCTGACCATGTAGGCATTAGGGGCAGTAAGTGCTATATAAATGCTTTAAAAAAAAAACCAATGCAATTCTTTTTATTTTTTTTGCAGTTTTTATATAGCTCAAACTTGACCTGAAGGTATTAAAAGTACTTTACATGAGCACCAGTTGCATTGCAGACGGACACATTAATTTCAAGGCACAGGGAGATAAAGTGATTTGCCCAGAATCACAGGATGTTTGAGCCTCCCACCAGACTCAAACCTGGTTCCCCAGCGTCAACGTCGACAGCTCTAGCCATTAAGAAATATATACATATATATATATATATATATATATATATATATATATATTCACTCCACAACTCCCGGTCAGGAATATACAAGGCTGTCACGGGCGGTCCGAGGTCGGGATGCCGGAAATCCCAAGTATTCATTCCACAATTCACTGCTATTACAGGAAACACTCGGACACTTCCGTATGCTGCAAAAAGTCTTTAATGGAAGACTAAAACGACGCATTTCGGCTTACGCTTGCTCACGCTCGTAGAAGACCAAAACACACATGATTATATCCACTTCCTTAAACTCATTAGAAGATGGACTAACAACCTTACAGTGTATGTACATTATTAACAACTGTGGCGGCCATTTTGTAATATGCAAACTTGTTATGTTACACATGGGTGATGTCTTAAATAAATAAATACAATTAATATTTTGATAGCGATCACACTCATATTACTCCACAGTCCTATGCCTCTCATATTCGGATTTACATTTATTTAAATCCAAAACTATAAAATGAATATATATAGTGGTACCCTGTGCAGAAACAATATATTATTCTGCATCATGCCATTATCATAACGGTCTCGCTCAAGTGGGCCAATGGCTCAAAAATGACACTAACTCATAGGCATTCGAGGACCCAATGTATGAATGAGTAATGATCACTCAGTCTAGCCCCAGTGGGCCTAATACATATTGTTCACCACACAAATGTCGTAGCAAATTCATTTCAATAAATGCATAACATAATCACACATGATTCTTGTCACAGTTGATAGATGAAGTGCCCAAACCTAAAAAAAGGGGATACAAAAAATTAAAATCACTAAAACCTGGATACTGCCACAATATACAAATTAATTAAACATTCAGGTGGATTGCCAGCTCCTCATTGGAATTTAAGCCTTTTGGTGACATACATTCAAAATCAATAATATACCGTGATTCAAGCTTTCTTAATGAGAGTTCACGGTTGCCACCTCTGACCCCCATAACTACAGAATCGATGACGACCATTCGGACAGCATTTTCATCTTGAAGATGACAAGCATGAAAATGGCGAGCTACGGGGTACTGCCTGTTGTTGTGTCTTATTGCACGAATGTGCTGAAGTACCCGCTTCTTTGCCCGATGTATCGTACTCCCGAATATGAGAGGCTTAGGACTGTGGAGTAATATGAGTGTGATCGCTATCAAAAGATTAATTGTATTAATTTATTTAAGACATCACCCATGTGTAACATAACAGGTTTGCATATTACAAAATGGCCGCCACAGTTGTTAATAATGTACATACACTGTAAGGTTGTTAGTCCATCTTCTAATGAGTTTAAGGAAGTGGATATAATCATGTGTGTTTTGGTCTTCTACTGAGCGTGAGCAAGGCGTAAGCCGAAATGCGTCGTTTTAGTCTTCCATTAAAGACTTTTTGCAGCATACGGAAGTGTCCGAGTGTTTCCTGTAATAGCAGTGAATTGTGGAATGAATACTTGGGATTTCCGGCATCCCGACTCGGACCGCCCGTGACAGCCTTGTATATTCCTGACCGGGAGTTGTGGAGTGAAGATTAAACGGAATCAAGGCTGACCCCTTTATGTGGCCGCGACGCCGAGGATTCAGGACGTTTTTTAACAGACCGTCCGGAGCAATAACTGGAGTGCGCATGGTGTATTGAAAGCGCACAGCTGTGAGATCGGCGATCGAAGGAAGTCAGCGTCATACAAGACACTTGTGGAGGTAGGAAGACTGGGTAATTCAACCTTTGCCGGTTGTGGGAAGAAGGTGATCCAGCGCTAACAATAAAAATAATTCTCCTATTATGCTTTGGTCATCCAGGTGCAATTATTTCTCTAACACACACACTATATCCATATGACGGTGGGGCCCATAACACCGCATATACATTCACTTACTCATTTGTTCCCTGGATTTCCTCCGTCATGAACCTAGGAGAAAAAACGATTCGCTGGAAGGAGACGGGATACCTCTTTTATAATGACATAATATTTCTCATTTGCTTTTAAGGTATTCCGCTCATTGGTCGATGGACCAACTAGTAGGAATCAGTTGATGGTGATTAAGACCAGCTCAATCACATTAAACTCCTTTAACATTTCATTATTAATCATTGAGCTAAAGAAATCACTGAGTCATTTGTTTAAAGAATAATAAAGTTTATATAAAGTTTTGAATGCAGGAAATTGAGATTAAGCTTATTATTCAGATCATTGCATTTATCATCAATATAAGAATAGTTTGAAATTGCAAGGCACTTTTATTAGACCGGAAAAATGAGGTTTATCATAATAAGAACTCTATGGATCAATCTATCTATCTGGGGAAAGCCTAATAATTCTAATAAAAATCTATCAATAAAAAGTTCTCCTAAAGCAGCATCTTTATACTCAACTGGAAAAGGAAAATAACAGCAGCAGCATCAGCTCATCAGCATCAGCAACCGCAACTTCTCCCATCTACAGCATCTAACTCACGCAGCATCTAACTTCTGCAGCATCTCCCGCAGCATTCGAACAGCATTCTATTCTTCAGCATTCTAACCCTCCCACCAAGAGTAGGTCTTCTTATACCCTAATTCTAGCTTACAGCATAAAATGTTTCTTCTTACATGGCGCGATTCATTCTCATTGGTTAAAAACTCAGGTCCATATACATTTTAATCAAACTTCCTGGTCTTAACCAGTTCCGTGTGGAATGTCCATGCAAGCATCGTTTCCCACAGTTCATGCACTTGCTCATCCGTTTCGATCAGTCCAAATTGTATCTTTTTCTGTTACATTTTGTGTAATACAGTTCCGTCTATTGATTCAGTCAGGCTTCTCACGCTTCTTGCTGATCATCTTGGCACACATCTGCTCAGAAGGGTCACAACAGCCTTGACCATACTTTCATCTTAGCCTCTCGGCATCAGCACGTGATCATCCCTTTTCCACAGCCTCTCTCCTCTATCACATGGTCTCCTGCTCATGCGCACTCTAGTAACTCGCGGCCATTTTATATTGCTGCTCGGCAGGCCTAAGCGCACTATTTTCAAAGTTAAACAAAATGTTATTAAAACAGAGAAATATAAACCCTTTCGTTTCCCTCCCGTCTTTCTACGTACCCCAATTAGGTATTACCTAGCAGAAGCAACATATAAAGCTGTCCCTTACTTACCATCGCTTTATTTTGCAACCACACATTTTATTTAAAAGCACAAATCATGCATTTATTATTTAATTAGTACGCAAATATTATGTTATGTTAGACACGTAAACAATTATAAGTCAATTAATTTGCACACTGAATTGCGTGTTACCATTAACCCTTAACATACATTGTTGGTTATTTACTTAAACGAACATGTTTATTAATATTGTACGAAAATATTAGGAGGTTAAAATTTTTACATTTACCCTGCTCCATCAACTCCCCCCTTTGGTGATTTTTAATATCACCACAAAACCCAAGTTATACAATTTTCTCAGACAGCATATATCTTTTATCCGTTTGCTTTTGTTAGTTTACACAAATGTATCCCTTTCAACTTGTTTCTTCGTTTTCTTGTACATGTTCTCTTTTATTTCTTCTAACTCTATTTCACCCATTTCTCTCTCTCTTTCCTTGTTTATCATGTTTTCTTTTTCTAGCTTATTCTGCCTTCTTCTTCTCTTTATACATGTTATTGCAAGCTTCAGTACTAATATTATTATTATTATCACGGTTGCTATTATTATAACTTTCCCTATTATTAATCCACTCATTCTTGTTAACCAATTTGTTACAGAAGAAAACCCTTTACCAAGTTTTCCCCAAACACTTTCAACCTCCAGTGGAACAAGTTCTTTGTGCAAATTTGTAATATTTGTTATATACTTCTGTATATTTTCGCTCTTATCTGGAATGTAAGTGCAACAATGTTGGACTTTCAGCATTCCACAGACTCCGCCCTCTTTTGCCAAAAGAATGTCAAGGGCAAGACGATTTTGCATCACCATAGCTCTCATGGCAACCATCTCGGTATTTACCATCAAGAACCCTCCAGCAGTATCTGTAGATAAACGATCTACCACTGTGGATAATTTCCGAATTCTAAATGCATTCAAAGATATTCCCACTGCTGGTATCAATGCACCAAAAATATCACCTACTATTTCTGAAAAACTTTCCTTTTTCTACGTGTAAAGGTATTTATCATTTTGTGTGTTCCTTTTTCTTTTCTATCCACATGAAAAATCTTTGGAAAGACCAGGCCTAAGTAACATGACCCATACCAATGGTCCGGCAACCTATAATAAGCCCTATTCCCGCAAACATAATAAATCCCTGGAAATATTGGATCTTTTCCCCCTTTGAATCCCCATCCACCTAAAATTTGGTAATTGTCATGGCAATTGCTGGAACCCACAAAATAATTGTCATATCTTGTCTTATTTCTTCTAATGCACAACCTTCCCTGTTGGGGCCAATCCAGAGTCATAGCTGCATTTGTCTTTTTCTTGTCATGATTGTCTTCCTCAAACGCCCAAAGAGGTGTTTTTGTCTCTTCTATCACTTTTCTTTGAAATTTCACTCTTCTCTCTTCAACCATCTCTAAAAATACCTTTTCTTCCTTCTTTAACTCACAGGTAAGGTTGTACCTAATTATACTATCTAATGTTAAAATCTTATCTTCTAAAAAATATTCACCAAACGTCTTTCCCTCTTTTATTTTGTTAAGCTCGGGAACTACAGAAACTTTTGCAAAAATCTTATTTATGTCAGTGTAATAATATTCTAATCTACCTGTTTTATAAAATAAACTTGCTAAAACACTACATGTTATTCCATATGTCAAAGGGAGGTGATGATAAGTCACACCCTCTGCTACAGATGCAGGCAACTGCATACAAACATAGCAATCTCTTACATCCATTGTTTCTACATACTCATATAATAATTTAGTAAAAACATTTTTTGAAAAATCTGTTATTGATTTGTCCTTATGTAATTCTGCACTACTCTTTAAAATAACTGGCTCTTGAGTGTTAGCTCCTTTTTCTTTCTCAGTGTTATTAGACATTTCCACTACAGCTAAACTAATTGGAATAGTGATTGCTAAAACCACCCATACTGTTATTAATAATCCTGTACAAAAACAGCACATCTTGCACCATCTACTTAAAAACTCACATTTACATTTTCTATCTCTAGTATTCTCCATTTTGTCTTCTAACCTTATTTATTTTTGTTTTTCTAGAAAATTGTGTCACTACACCTCAGAAATGACTTGCTTGCCACTCTGTACTTCCAATATTTTGTCTTTGCTTGGTACTTTCTTTTAATTCTTTCTCAGAATTCTTTCTTTGTCACATCCGGTAAATTCGTCAGTTCAGTGTTTTGTCAAATCCGGTAAAACTATCTAAACTTCTTCAGGTTTGTTGCTTCAGGTTTGTTGCACTTCACTTTCTCCCATCAGGTTTCTTTGTTCTGGGTTTTCGTGAGTGTTCAATTCTTCTTTGTGACTAGTCAAAGCAGCGATACAACCATTCAGGCGATCTATACTTTTGATTTACTTTCTTTATTCTTTTCGTTTTCTGCATGTGTTTTCCACCTTGTTTTTCTTGCTCTTCTTGACTTGTTATTTCATTCACTTGTTCAGCACTTTTCCCATCCAACCTTATGATTCTGTATCTTAATTTTCTTACTTCGTTGGGCCAATTGTCTCCTTTTCTTGGCCTTTTTGCTTCACTTCCTTTTTCCTCTCTTTCTGTTTTCCAATTTCTTTTCCTTGTCTCTAGTTTTTCATTTCTTTCTTCTCCACTTTGTTTCAATTCTTTCGTTATTTCCTCATATTTTGAAACTTATAATTTCATTTTCTTCTACTTGTGGTTCTTTTCTTATCTTTCTTCGTTCACCTATTTCTGTCCCTCCTCGAGGTTCTTCCGAATTTGTGTCAGTCTGTCTATCTGCTTCTAAATTTCCCTGTTCTTGTGTTTGACTATCTGTCCCTACTGCTCCTCGGGGTTTTTCCGATTTTTCTAGCTTTTTGTTTGAAACTCTCCCTTCTTCATCTATTAATATTATCTCCGAAGGAATTTTACCACAACTTGTACTTGGTTGCTCACTGTCACTATCTTCTGGCTCAGTTTCTTCTCTTATGCTTTCAAAATTCCACTTTCTTTTTAGAATTTCTTCACATTCCGAATGTTCTGTATCAGATTCTGTACTGGTGTCAGATATTTCCAGATGTCGACTTACAGGTCGATCTTCAAATTCTGGAACTTCAGCTATTTCTTCTATTTCCTCTTCTTCTTCTATCGTTGCACTTGTAGTTGGGTCTTCCAGATGTCGACTTACAGGTCGATCTTCAGGTTCTGGCACCCTGTTTGTTTCTTCTTCTCTTTCTGATGCTGAACTGTTATCTGATATTTCCAGATGCCGACTCACATGTCGATCTTTAGGTTCTGGAACTCTGATGGTGTGGCTGGCATGTACCCAGTGTTTCACTCCTGCACACTTGACTGCAGTGGTCGTCACCAGGATCACTTGTCGTGGTTCGTCCCAGCGAGGAACCAAACAGTTTCTTCTCCGGTGGACTTTTATTCGAACCCAATCTCCTGGATTCAAGTCGTGAGCTGGTTTTCTTTCAAGAGTGGTCGCATCCGGTCCAACCTGATGAAACACAGAACGCACCACATCAGCCAATCCTTTGCAATAATCCAGCACTAGATCATCAGTTATAGTCAGTAGCTTGTTGACAGGTACTTGTGCTTGTCTCATTGCTCGTCCCATGATTATTTCATGTGGACTGAGTCCAGTTTTCCTTTCCGGAATACTTCTGATTGTCATCAGAACTAATGGCAAAGCATCTGGCCATTTGAGTCCTGTAGCTTGACACATTTTTCCTAACCTGTTCTTGATCGTTCCATTCACTTGCTCTACTATTCCAGAAGCCTCTGGTCTGTATGCACAATGCAGTTTCTGTTTAATACTAAGTGCTTCACAAATCAGTTTAACTAATTCGTTTTGGAAATGTGTTCCTCTATCTGTTTCAATCGTGACTGGAAAACCATACCTAGGAATGAATTCTCGCAGCAAAAGTTTTGCTACCGTGATACTATCATTCCTTCTTGTTGGATATGCCTCCACCCAACGGGAAAACAAACAGACGACCACTAGGACATACCTCAATCTGCTGCAAGGTGGCATTTCAATAAAATCCATTTGCATTCTAGTGAAAGGACCCCTTTCTCGTCCTATTCTTCCTAGACTCACTACTGTTTTCCTTCCTGGATTTAACTGTTGACAAATAAGTCATCTCTGACAAAGACTCTCAGCTATGGCTCTGAATTTTGGATTATACCATGTTTGTCTAAAAAGTCTGATCATTGAATCTCTCCCAATATGGGCTTGTCCATGGTACATCCGTGCCATGTCAGAAATCATGCTATCAGGCATAACTGGTCTCTCATCCCTGTAAACCCAAACATCAGTTTCTTCATGTTTTCTACATCCTGCTTTTATCCACGTATCTTTTTCCTCATCCTCTGCAGCTTCTTGTAACTGTCTCACCTCATCCCATGTTTCAATAGAGTTAGTAAAAGCAAAGGACAAGAAATATGCTCTCTTTCGCGACATTTATTCAAAGAAACCACATTCTTTGCACAGTACTGTGCCATTTCGTCAGCATATTTATTACCAACAGTAATGTAGTCTTCCCCATTTTTATGTGCATTGCACTTCACAACAGCGATCTGTTTAGGCAGCTGTATCGCCTCAAGCAACTTTTTCACAAAATCTCCATTTCTAATGGGGGTCCCTGCAGACGTCAAGAAACCCCTTTGTGACCAAATCTGACCAAAATCATGCACAACCCCAAAGCCGTACTGGCTATCAGTCACAATCGTAACCCGTACATTTCTTCCCAACTTACATGCTTGAATCAGAGCTACTAATTCTGCGACTTGGGCAGACCGTACACCTTTCAGACAAGATGCTTCCAATACAGTTGCTACTGTGCAAACTGCATATGCTGCACTTAGAACTCCATCACTCGTTCTCAAACATGAGCCATCCACAAACAGAATATAATCTGATTCTTTCAAAGGCTCATCTCGGATGTCAGCTCTTGGTTTTGTACAGTATTCGAGCACATTCAGACAATCGTGATCTACTTCATCCATTTCAATCACATTCTCTTCATCTGGCAATGATGTTGAAGGATTCACATTCATACATCTGTCAATGGTCACATTATCTGCACTCAAAATTACCTTTTCATACCTAGTCAGCCGACTATGTGTCATGTATTGGGTTTTCGTTCTTGTCAAAAGAATTTCCACAGAATGGGGAACATACACTCTCAATGGATACCCCATCACTATGCCTTCACTCTGTTCCAGACTCACACAAGTAGCAGCAACTGCTTTCAAACATCCAGGCAACGCTTTCGCTACAGGGTCTAAAACAGCTGAAAAATATGCAATTGGTCTTTTCATAGTTCCATGTCTCTGCACCAAAACTGAAAATGCACATCCATCTCTTTCACTGCAATACAGCTCAAAATCTTTCTCATAGTCAGGCATTCCCAATGCTGGAGCCTCACACAATTTCTTTTTCAACTCTCTGAATGCTTTCATTTCTTCATCATTCATTTCAAAAGGATCTTTAACATCCTTCTTTGTCAGTTTCTGCAATGGTTTAGCAATCAGTGAAAAACCGCTTATCCATTGTCGACAATATCCAACCATTCCCAAAAACATTCTTACCTCTCTTTGTGTCATTGGAGCTCTCATTCCTTGAATCATTTTTATTCTTTCAGTCGTTACCTTTCGCACTCCTGTCTCAATTTTATGCCCTAAATACTGGACTTCTTGTTGACAAAACTGCAATTTTGAAGGGGACACTTTATGTCCTCTTTTGCTAAATGATTCAGCAAAGCAATTGTATCATTGACACATGCTTCTTTCGTTTTTGATGCCACCAGTAGGTCATCAATATACTGAACCATTACTGACTTTTCTGGCATTCTTAAATCTTCCAATGATTTCTTTAGGATCTGATTAAAGATTGAGGGACTTTCTGTGTACCCTTGAGGAATTCGGCACCATGCCAAAATACGCTCTCCAAACCTAAACGCAAATAATGGCTGGCTATCTGGATGCAATGGAATAGAGAAAAATGCATGACATAAATCAATTACTGTGTACCATTCTGCTTCACGTGGAATCTGGTATAGAATCACAGCAGGGTTCGGTACTATTGGGCAACAAGGCACAACAATTTTGTTTACCTTTCTCAAATCCTGTACAATTCTATATGTTCCGTTTGGCTTTTTCAGTCCCATTATTGGCGAATTACATGGACTGCTCATGATTTCTTTTAGAATCCCTTGTTCAATCATTTTATTTATTACTGGCGTTATTCCTTCAATTATTTCTGGAGTCAATTTATACTGGGGCGTATTTGGGTAACTCGTTCCTTCTTTTACTGTTATTTTAACGGGATCTACTCCTTTCATTAATCCTACATCTTCTCCTGTAAAGTCCCACACTTCTTCTTTCACTGTCCTTTTCAACTCAATTGGGATTTTCTCTGCATCAAATACAGGAAACAAACCATTTACTTCTGGTTCTAAATTCACCATTGTCATTTTATACAGCACATCCTCATCCGGAGTCTGAAATGCAATTCCGTCTGAGGTACAATAAATTGTGCAGTTCATTTTGCACAATAAATCACGTCCTAAAAGGTTCACGGGACTACAATCACATACCACAAATCGGTGCATTTCACTAAATGGACCAATTCTTACCTTTACTAATCTAGTAAGAGGCGTTTTAATTTGCTGATTGGAAACTCCAACCACTTGGATATGTTCACCTGAGAGAGGAAGGTTTGGAATTTCCACTGACCTAACAGTAGAACGGGTAGCTCCAGTATCAACAAGGAATGTTACATTTGCACCATTCACTTCTCCATCCACAAATGGACCAGACTGATCTACCTCTAGAGTTGCGCCAAGCACGCACTCTTCCCTCTCTCTTAGGCACCGTCATGAACTTTCATCCGTGTCATCCTCATCCTGTCGTAACAAATATTGAGAAATTGCAGCTGCACGCGGCAACTGTGTTACCTGTTCTCCTCCGTAGAATCCTGTTTCTGCACTGTATTTCTGTTGGTTAACACTCTTGGGAAGTGGTGGTTGTGGCACCTGACCTTGTTGAGTAACTACCTCACTCTGCACCTGTGAATTTAATGATTGATTTTCCACATTAGGTTTTGGAGGAAATTTACACTTGTTTCTCCAATGTCCTAGCTTTCCGCAGTTGTGGCATGGCCACTTTTTCTTTGCCTCATCTATGCTCATTTGTCCTTTTCCTTTACCTATATTAGGTCGGGATTTAAACTGTCCTGTTTCGCTACTAGTATTACTCAATTGAGCTTCTTGCTTCTCTGCAACTTTCACCTGTGCCCACATGGCCTTTTCTTTCAATTTACGCTGTTTACTCTCAATTTCATCACTGCAATACTTAGCATATCTCAAAACTTCGTCCACTGTGCTATTCTGCCAACCAATCAAGTGCTGCTTAATCATTTCACTTATCTCTGGTGTTAATCCATACACAAACCTATATACAAAATGACTCATATCCTTCTCACTCAGTGTCTCATAACCACTATACTGTTTGAAAACCAACAACAATCTCTCATAGTAGGCGTGCACTGACTCTTTGCTTTCCTGCGTTGTTCTGTCTATTTTTACCCAATCTGTTTCTTTTGGTGGAATTTTATTCTTCAAAAAGGTAACTACTTGGTCATACTTCCTCATCACTTCTGGACCTGGCGCTCCTGTTTTAGCATCCCTTGGATATTCTACAGTTGGCCAATCAATGGTAATCTTACATTCTGTCCACAAATCAGCTGGCACTACTATATCAAACAATCCATCTAGATCTATCCACAGCACTTTTGACACCTTAACAAATCTCTCCACTTGTCTGTACCATTCTACTGGTTTCTCTCTCAATTTGGGAAAGTCATTTGTAAATGACAGTATATCCTGTCATGGTCCATGGAACATGCACATAACTACCACCTGGTGTTTCTCTCATCGGGTATTCCCTAGCAACTGGTTCCCTATCTGTCACTGCAAAAGCCAAAGATGCTTTATCTGTTGTTTTCTCATTCCTCTTTGTCCATCTATTTCTCCATCTATCCACATCACCCCATTTTCTCAATAAAACAATCAGCTCTTTTATTTGGGTCAGTCTTCCTGATGTGTTCAAATTCTCTATGTCTTTCTCACAAAAATCTACTCTGTACGGTTTCTGCAACGTCCTCACTTTCACAAATTCTACTCCTAGTTCACTTGCAATCTCTTCCAATTTGTCATGTAAATTTCTAGCTCTCCAAGTAAGACTCTTGCACAAAAACATAATCTCATCATCCTGATAATTTTTTTAGTTTTTCTGTTCCAATTGTTCCCAAAATCAACTCTTCCATGTCTATTTTCAACCTAATTACATCTAGTGGTTTCTCTTCTGGTTCTTTTGCTTTTAGCGCTTTCATCCATTCGTTTAACTCTTCTGGAGTCGGACCTACAGGCGTACTATTTAATTCTATCCAATCACTGCTTCTTTCTGGTGTTCCTGATGCGGACTCTGTCACCATAGGCATTCTCCTAATCTCATTCTCATTTATCGTCAAATTTGTAGGTGGGCTTGGTCTACACGTACTAGCCAAATTGTGTGCACCTTCATTATTCAGTTCCATCCCTTCTCTTTTTCTTTGCAAATGTGAATTCATGGGAATCACTAAGGAATGTTCATTAATTTTCTGATTCTCAAAAATTGGCATTACTGGACCTATTGTTACTGGTACAGTTACAGCTTCCATATTCTTTGTCAATTCTCTTATTTTCTCAGTCAATTCTTTTGTCGTTTTTGCTAATTCAGTTGCATTGTCACTTTCTGTCTCTTCATTTTGTGAAGTTTTAAATGTTTCTTGTGACCTATTTATTTCATTTCTTCGTTCAGGGTTTTTATTCCTCCCAGTTTCCATTGGCGGTGCATTAGGTGTCACCACCGCAGAAGTCTGTTGGTATGGAGGTGGGTTTCTGTTTAAAATATCTTCCAGCAATTCGTCATCTGTTTCACTACCACCATACACATACTTTTCTACCACTACATGTTTCCTTTTCTCGGTACACTTTCTCTTTGCTTCTTCCTCAACTGCAAAAGCCGGAAACAAACCTCCTGTCATGTTAGCATATCTCCAACGCTTTACTCTGTCCTCATGATTTATTCCCCACAACCTTCCAGGCAAAAACTCATGATTCTTTAATCCTCTGGATCTCTCTCGCTCATACATCTCATCTTCCCATTCCGTTAAAGCTTCAAACTGTGTCGGTCTAGGTCTAGGTTCTAACATTACCATCTTTTCTCTCAAATTCCGTATTACAGCTACATTAAATGAACCATTCTCAGGAAAAGCCAATGCTCCATCGTTCTTGGTGTATTTTGTCCAATTTTCTAACCATATGCATGTATGATATCCATATTTCAGCATCATATGTGAAGCTGGTGATTTCGGCGGAGGAATTATTTGTCCCTCTCTAGTCACTACCTTTTTGTCCTTCTTAAAGAAATTCTTAACTTTCGACATCCATGACGTTTTCTCCTTTCCATACTCATAGTACGACATGATTCACAACCTTTTTCTCCTTAAACAATCCGCAATTCAACACTGTTCCCTATGCGTTATTTCAACCAATACTAGCGCGACTCACACCAACACTCCAATCACAGCGATTTCTGTCTACGGCGCACTGTCCAATCCCAGCGCGGCTTTTGTCTACGTCAGTCCTGCTCCTGTTCTCATGTGACTATCGCACTGTCCAATCCCAGCGCGACTCTTGTCTACGTCACTTTTGCTCTTGACCCCTCCTTTACAAAAATTATCGGCAATTTCTTTTTCAACAATTCTTTGTTAATTACAACATTTAAAACATTTCCATTGTCTGATTCGCTAAACCGAAAAGATAGCTTTGACCATTTACACAATAATTCTGTATTTTCCAGTAGGCAGCGCTTACCTCTACCCTACCACAGAATTTTCAGTTTCACCGATAAAGTAGCACTTCCCTCTACCTTACCCTTCTTTCAAGCAATCAGTAAAAGGGGATAAAACACATGTGGAGACTATACTGCTCTATACTGCTCCTGAGAATTAAGGCCAGAGTTTCACAAGAAAACCGATCACTATTTCACTTACACACCTTTTATACGCAAAATGTCCCTATCATATCACAACCTGTGTTATTACCAAAAATGAACTCAGACAGTGTAAAATTCCATGTGACTTCTCTTGCCACACGTGTTCCACTTCCTACTTCCCGGAAGCGTGAAAACTTACATATAACATAACGCGACTCAACAAAAAGTGTTAGACATGAACTTATCAATAATCTATAATCAAAAATCAATAATCACCAAACTAATCTATAGTAACCATAACTCTGCTACCAAGAAATCTGATCCAGCGCTAACAATAAAAATAATTCTCCTATTATGCTTTGGTCATCCAGGTGCAATTATTTCTCTAACACACACACTATATCCATATGACGGTGGGGCCCATAACACCGCATATACATTCACTTACTCATTTGTTCCCTGGATTTCCTCCGTCATGAACCTAGGAGAAAAAACGATTCGCTGGAAGGAGACGGGATACCTCTTTTATAATGACATAATATTTCTCATTTGCTTTTAAGGTATTCCGCTCATTGGTCGATGGACCAACTAGTAGGAATCAGTTGATGGTGATTAAGACCAGCTCAATCACATTAAACTCCTTTAACATTTCATTATTAATCATGAGCTAAAGAAATCACTGAATCATTTGTTTAAAGAATAATAAAGTTTATATAAAGTTTTGAATGCAGGAAATTGAGATTAAGCTTATTATTCAGATCATTGCATTTATCATCAATATAAGAATAGTTTGAAATTGCAAGGCACTTTTATTAGACGGAAAAATGAGGTTTATCATAATAAGAACTCTATGGATCAATCTATCTATCTATCTGGGGAAAGCCTAATAATTCTAATAAAAATCTATCAATAAAAAGTTCTCCTAAAGCAGCATCTTTATACTCAACTGGAAAAGGAAAATAACAGCAGCAGCATCAGCTCGTCAGCATCAGCAACTTCTCCCATCTACAGCATCTAACTCACGCAGCATCTAACTTCTGCAGCATCTCCCGCAGCATTCGAACAGCATTCTATTCTTCAGCATTCTAACCCCTCCCACCAAGAGTAGGTCTTCTTATACCCTAATTCTAGCTTACAGCATAAAATGTTTCTTCTTAAATGGCACGATTCATTCGCAGTGGTCAAAAACTCAGGTCCATATACATTTTAATCAAACTTCCTGGTCTTAACCAGTTCCGTGTGGAATGTCCATGCAAGCATCGTTTCCCACAGTTCATGCACTTGCTCATCCGTTTCGATCAGTCCAAATTGTATCTTTTTCTGTTACATTTTGTGTAATACAGTTCCGTCTATTGATTCAGTCAGGCTTCTCACGCTTCTTGCTGATCATCTTGGCACACATCTGCTCAGAAGGGCCACAACAGCCTTGACCATACTTTCATCTTAGCCTCTCGGCATCAGCACGTGATCATCCCTTTTCCACAGCCTCTCTTCTCTATCACATGGTCTCCCGCTCATGCGCACTCTAGTAACTCGCGGCCATTTTATATTGCTGCTCGGCAGGCCTAAGCGCACTATTTTCAAAGATAAACAAAATGTTATTAAAACAGAGAAATATAAACCCTTTCGTTTCCCTCCCGTCTTTCTACGTACCCCAATTAGGTATTACCTAGCAGAAGCAACATATAAAGCTGTCCCTTACTTATCATCGCTTTATTTTGCAACCACACGTTTTATTTAAAAGCACAAATCATGCATTTATTATTTAATTAGTACGCAAATATTATGTTATGTTAGACACGTAAACAATTATAAGTCAATTAATTTGCACACTGAATTGCGTGTTACCATTAACCCTTAACATACATTGTTGGTTATTTACTTAAACGAACATGTTTATTAATATTGTACGAAAATATTAGGAGGTTAAAATTTTTACATTTACCCTGCTCCATCAACTGCGCACGTTGTCGGAGGACGCGGGGTGCTTCTTGCTCACCGGTGAAGTGCGAATCCATCCCGGGTTTTTGTTGCTCCGTGTTGTGGTTCTTGTGAGCCCAAGGGGCTGGGAGCTGGTTGAAAAGGAAGATAACGGGATCTTCGTACCGGCATCTGTGGGCTGCAGAAACAATCTATTAAGAATGGCAGCTGCTCTAGAAGCGAGAAGAAAGGAAACTGCCGATAAGTTATTTTTTGCACAGGTGGGAGCCAGCGGGAGTTCAGCAATCCCCTCACCTAGTATTACTGATGAAATCAAACTACAAACCTTGTATAATCACCTTGAAAAATTGCATAAAAAAGAACTCTCCAAGTGGTGGGAGGCAGAATCGCTGCAACGATATATTGATGTGAACCGAGTGCCTCGTGGACTTCGAATATTCACAATCCCCACCTACGAGGATCCAGATAATGATATGCTAGAGGAGTGGTCCAACAACTCTGCATCTTGTTCAATGACTATGATGCGTATCCTGGTGAAGTACGCATTGAAAGATAGGGCTAAGCTCCTATCTGAAATTGACAGGATTCTTCTTGAGATTAGCCAACTGGTCCCCAAGGAAGTATTGGAAGAGTATATGAAGAATCTATTGTTACGTATGGGGAAACTTGAGGAAGAAATAACTGCCAAAAAGCAGCGCAAATTCCTGAGAGACTTTAAAGACTATCAATCAGGTCGTACATTAACATTTCATAAAAAATATGACCATTTGTTTGAGAATAAGGAAGGAAGGGCGGTGGCTACAACAAACATGCCCGCAGCTGTAAGAGAAGTCAGCGAGAGTGATGTCTCCGACGGGAGTCTATCAGATGCATCAATCACTGCAGTTAATCAAGAGTTCAATCAAGACCCACAAAAGAAGAAGAGTAATTTTTTATTGCAATTCCAAATGATGAATCAAAGCAGGACAGAATTTCATCAGGATTCGGGTGTACAAATCAATCAATCAATCATGTCACTTATAAAGCGCACTACATACCCGCGAGGGTCTCAAGGCGCTGGGGGAAGAGGGGGGTGGTGCTGCTACTGATCGAAGAGCCAGGTCTTGAGGAGTCTTCTGAAGGCCAGTAGGTCTTGGGTCTGTCGGAGGTTGGTGGGGAGGGTGTTCCAGGTCTTGGCGGCGAGGTGGGAGAAGGATCTGCCGCCGGCGGTCGTTTTCCGGATGCGGGGGACTGTGGCGAGGGCGAGGCTGGTCGAGCGGAGCTGGCGGGTGGGGATGTAGAAGCTGAGTCGTCTGTTGAGGTAGGCTGGTCCGGAGTTGTGGAGTGCTTTGTGTGCGTGGGTGAGGAGCTTGAAGGTTATCCTCTTGTTGACAGGGAGCCAGTGCAGGTCTCTCAGGTGGGGTGTGATGTGGCTGCGTCGGGGGATGTCGAGGATAAGACGTGCAGAGGCGTTCTGGATGCGTTGCAGCCGTCTCAGGAGCTTAGCCGTCGTTCCTGCGTAGAGGGCGTTTCCGTAGTCCAGCCTGCTGGTGACGAGGGCCTGGGTGACTGTTTTTCTTGTTTTGGTGGGGATCCACTTGAAGATCCTGCGGAGCATTCGGAGGATGTTGAAGCAGAATGAGGAAACGGCGTTGACCTGCTTAGTCATGGAGAGGGTGGGGTCGAGGATGACCCCTAGGTTGCGTACGTGGTCGGTGGGTGGCGGGGCTGTTCCCAGTGATGTTGGCCACCAGGAGTCGTCCCAGGCTGAAGGGTTGGAACCAAGGATGAGGACCTCCGTCTTGTCCGAGTTCAGCTTCAGGCGGCTGGTCCTCATCCATTCGGCGACGGCCTTCATTCCTTCGTGGAGGTGGGCTTTGGCGGTGTGAGGGTCTTTGGTGAGGGAGAGGATCAGCTGGGTGTCGTCGGCGTAGGAGATGATGTTGAGGTTGTGCTGTCGGGCGACGTGGGCGAGGGGTGCCATGTAGATGTTGAACAGCGTTGGGCTGAGGGAGGAGCCTTGGGGTACGCCGCAGATGATCTTGGTGGCCTTGGATCGGAAGGGGGCGAGGCGGACGCTTTGTGTTCTGCCGGAAAGGAAGGATGTGGTCCAGTCCAGGGCCTTCTCTTGGATCCCGGCGTCGTGAAGGCGTGTTCGTAGTGTGTGGTGGCAGACCGTGTCGAAGGCGGCTGATAGGTCCAGGAGGATGAGGGCTGCTGTTTCTCCGTTGTCTAGCAGGGTCCTGATGTCATCGGTGGCGGCGATGAGGGCGGTTTCGGTGCTGTGGTTGCTGCGGAAGCCGGACTGGGAAGGGT
Source organism: Calotriton arnoldi (assembly GCA_963921515.1). Classification (NCBI taxonomy): domain Eukaryota; kingdom Metazoa; phylum Chordata; class Amphibia; order Caudata; family Salamandridae; genus Calotriton; species Calotriton arnoldi. The sequence goes on along the minus strand of CAWUFW010010862.1, from coordinate 451,661 downwards.
CCAGGATGTTGTTCTCCTCGAGGTAGCGGGTCAGTTGTTTGTTGACGATTTTCTCGGTGACCTTCGCGGGGAACGGGAGCAGAGAGATGGGTCGGAAGTTCTTGAGGTCCTTGGGGTCTGCCTTGGGTTTCTTGAGTAAGGCGGTGATCTCGGCGTGCTTCCAGCTTTCCGGGAAGGTTGCTGTCTCAAAGGAGATGTTGATTATTTTCCGGAGATGGGGCAGAGGACGAGGAAACAGAGGAAAAACAAGAGGAATAGGCAAGCCAAAGAGAGGAGGAAAAAGCGAAGAGAAAATGCCCGTGGGAATGGAGACGGGGCAGGAAAATGAAAACATGACTGTCGTCAATCTATCCCAACCGTCTCTTTCTATTGAAGAAATGGAGATCCTCTCTTTGGGTTTGTCCTACTGCCCTTCCATGAATATGAACTATGCTCAAACCAGAATCGATTTATTCCTCTTTTCAAGAAAACTTAAACTTAAAAAGTGGTTTGAAACTCAACCATCTAAACATACGGCTGGGACAACTGCTGATGTAGTGAGTAATTTGAATATTGCTGTTATTGAGATGCTTCATATATTAAATGCCTTAGGGAACAATGAGCCATCTGATGAGAATGTGTTGATGAATTTAGAGAATTGTGAGGAAGAGCTAGGTGTTAATCCTGGTAGTAATTTCAAACCAAAATCTGTGTTTCTTCCGAATGTACAATGTGAAGCCATTGAAGTGTTCGATAAGGGAGTTCTAAAAGATTTGAACAAAATCAGGTATAAGAAAATCCCTTGTAATAAAAAGAACTTGAATGTAGAACAGATAGCTGCCATAGACAACCTGAAAGCCGACAGCAGTATTGTAATCCGTCAGTCGGATAAAGGTGGGAATGTGGTGGTTTTAGACAAACATAAATATTTGGCTGAAGGGAGAAGACAGATGAGTGATGTCAACTGCTATTGTGAATCAAACATGGCAGAAATACTAAGATCTAATACCTGCTATGGGGAACTACTGGTAGAGTGGAGAGACAAGGGATTGTTAGAGTGGGAGGAGTACAACTTTCTCAAATGTGCACACCCTAGGATCCCTATACTCTACTTACTCCCTAAATTGCATAAAGACACCACGAACCCTCCAGGGAGACCCATAGTTTCTTCTATGGGCTCACTACTGGAGAACACTTCCAGGTTCATCGACCACTATTTAAGACCTTTTGTGGTAGCACTTCCAGCATACCTTAGGGATACCACACACTTCCTTACGATCATTGATGGCATACATTGGGAAAAGAATTATACTCTTGTCACTCTCGATGTAAGCAGCTTGTATACAAGCATTCAACATGATCTAGGTCTCCAGGCAATTAGACATTTTCTTAAAACGCGGTCTATTTCTTTATTTCACCACTCAGAGATGATTTTAAACATGATTAAATTTTGTTTAACAAACAATTTTTTCATTTTTGATGACACCATCTATAGGCAGTCACAGGGTACTGCGATGGGCACCTGCTTTGCCCCCAGCTATGCAAATTTATTCATGGGCTGGTGGGAGGAGCAGGTGGCCTCGCAAATGGCAGAATTTGAGAGCAGTGTAGTCCTGTGGCTGCGATACATTGATGATATTTTTTTCATCTGGAGTGGGGATGAAGTATCAGCCAGATGTTTTATTGACAAATTGAATGTGAACACTTTTAACCTCGCATTCACGGAGCACATCAGCAAAAGTTCTATGGAATTTTTGGATGTGTATATAGATGTGAAAGGAGAGACATTGGAAACCAGGCTGTTTCGCAAGAAAACTGCGGGGAACAGTATTCTTAGTGCAAGTAGTTCACATCCACGCAATCTTTTGTACAGTATCCCCTATGGGGAACTCCTGCACGCAAAAAGGAATTGCAGCACTGAAGCTGCATATGTGCGTGAGAGGGAAATCATGTGCAAACGTTTCAAGGAGCGGGGATACAGTGAGAAAACTATTTCTGAAGCTGATACCAGAGTAGAGAAGGTCACTAGGAATGAGCTCCTACATCCTAGCAAAATGGAAGAAAACAGAGATTCTATAAGATTTATAACAACATTTTCTGGTCAGGCACATGAAGTACGCAGGATTTTTAATAAACATTGGCATGTATTATTGACGGATGATAATTTGAAGAAAAACTTGAGCAGTAATCCGCAGATTACTTTTCGGAAAACCCGCTCATTAAGGGATGACCTTAGCCATAATCATGTCACAGAATCTGAAAGAGGCGGCGATAAGGGCCGACCCGGATTCAGAAGCTGTAAGAACTGCAAGGCATGTAGAAAAAGCATTGATTGCGACAAGTTGTTGTTACCAAATTCTAAGAGAGAGTTTGTGATTAGAAAATCATTGACATGTAATACTGTATATTGCGTGTATGTTTTGATTTGCCCCTGCAACAAATGGTATGTAGGGAGTACGATACATCGGGCAAAGAAGAGGGTACTTGAGCACATTCGTGCAATAAGACACAACAACAGGCAGTACCCCGTAGCTCGCCATTTTCATGCTTGTCATCTTCAAGATGAAAATGCTGTCCGAATGGTCGTCATCGATTCTGTAGTTATGGGGGTCAGAGGTGGCAACCGTGAACTCTCATTAAGAAAGCTTGAATCATGGTATATTATTGATTTTGAATGTATGTCACCAAAAGGCTTAAATTCCAATGAGGAGCTGGCAATTCACCTGAATGTTTAATTAATTTGTATATTGCGGCAGTATCCAGGTTTTAGTGATTTTAATTTTTTGTATCCCCTTTTTTTAGGTTTGGGCACTTCATCTATCAACTGTGACAAGAATCATGTGTGATTATGTTATGCATTTATTGAAATGAATTTGCTACGACATTTGTGTGGTGAACAATATGTATTAGGCCCACTGGGGCTAGACTGAGTGATCATTACTCATTCATACATTAGGTCCTCGAATGCCTATGAGTTAGTGTCATTTTTTGAGCCATTGGCCCACTTGGGCGAGACCGTTATGATAATGGCATGATGCAGAATAATATATTGTTTCTGCACAGGGTACCACTATATATATTCATTTTATAATTTTTGGATTTAAGTAAATGTAAATCCGAATATGAGAGGCATAGGACTGTGGAGTAATATGAGTGTGATCGCTATCAAAATATTAATTGTATTTATTTATTTAAGACATCACCCATGTGTAACATAACAAGTTTGCATATTACAAAATGGCCGCCACAGTTGTTAATAATGTACATACACTGTAAGGTTGTTAGTCCATCTTCTAATGAGTTTAAGGGAGTGGATATAATCATGTGTGTTTTGGTCTTCTACGAGCGTGAGCAAGGCGTAAGCCGAAACGCGTCGTTTTAGTCTGCAATTAAAGACTTTTTGCAGCATACGGAAGTGTCCGAGTGTTTCCTGTAATAGCAGTGAATTGTGGAATGAATATATATATATAGATATATATATATATATATATATATATATATTCGTCACTGGGTAGTTATAGTAAGGATCGTGTTTTCATAGGAAATGCCTTTTTGGTGTTGTTTATAACTTTTGTAATGTTTGAAAAATCTCTGCGAAACTTTAAAAAAAAAGTGCTACTTTTTTACTAGTTTGTGCATGGACAGTTTTGGGGTGATCCATTAAGTGGGGACTGAGAAAAGAGAGGGGTCCCAAAGCGCATTTTCCCCTTTAATTTTTCCATAGGAGCTTTAGACACAGCTATCACCTACACCGCGGAGTCGATTTATACAAAATTTGGCAGAAAGCTAGATCTTGGTCCAGAAAGAGTGCTTTTTGTGATTTGGTGTAAATCCGTTCAGTAGTTTTTGAGTGATTAATGCTCAAAAAAATTGTATATCAAGGGACTCGGGACCTCTGCAAATTCAGCACATCTCCTGCTGAGATATGATTGACTGTCACCACAACAACAAGGAAGTGGTAGAAGCCATCTTAGGACTTAGGACTCAGACCTGAGTTCTAAAAGAATGCAAAAAAACGGCATTAGGGCAGGTTAAAGATAAACTGACACCCTAGGCCTGGTGGTTGGGTCCCAAATGGCCAAAAACATTTTGTTTTTAAATTCCGGAAATTTGCAGAGGATCCACGAATTGGTGGCAATTTAAAAAAAAAAAGCACAGGCTATCACGCATTTTTCACCCCTTCCTCTGGGATAGGCAAGAACCCAGAGACGTGGTGCAGATATTACTTAAGGGGAGGTGGGCGAGTGGCCTGACCTCCCTGAGCCTGATAGGGTCACGGAGACCTTATCCCCATGGGGCCTTCATTCAATTTAAAAGAGAAGGAGGGCAGCGCACCACTCTTCCCTGAGCTTTTAAAGGCCCCGTGGCCGGCTCACACACTGTGTCACAGGGAGCCAATTCCCGGGACACAGTAGTTTCCCTGCCCACACTAGCACGGGCAGGGAAACATATGTTTGCTCCTGTCTGGCTGGAGAATTTTTAAATCTCCCTCCAAATAGGAGCAAACACTAATTCTACACCAAGCCCGCAGCCCCCAATGTGTAGTTTTGTGTGTGCCTCCGGTGGGCACAGGGACACCCGCCTAATTTGAAGGCAGGCCATTGGGGATGGGGCTCCCGGGGCCATAATAGGCTCATGGAGGTGGGCCACGTGACCCCCTCTCCTTTAAAATAAAGTTTGGCCCCGGCGGATGGGGTCCCAGGGGCAAAAAAACTCAGTGAGGGGGGCCAAGCGGTGCCTGTCCCCTTTTAGTAAAATACAGCCCTGTGGATGGGGTCGAAGCCTCGAAGAGGGGGCCACATTGCCCACCTCCCCTTTAGAATACCATTTGGCCCTGGGGGATGGGGTCCCCGAGGCCTAATAAGGCTCGGGCAGGGGGTCGCCTGCCCCCCTTCCCTTATAATTTGGCCCTGGGTGATGGGGTCCTCAGGGCCTATTAGGGCTCAGGGAGATAGACCGCGTGGCCCCCTCTCCTTTTTTGTTGAATTTGGCCCCTGGAGATGGAGTCCCTGGATCATGAAGGCCAACGCTGCATCGCCAAAGGCTGTGCGTGCTGTGGGGTTGGCAGCTTGCGGGGGGGTTGGCTGACTTCAGGTGGGTTGGCCACAGGGCCTAGCCGCAGCCCAACCCCCTGCCTGCACACGACCGGAGGCCTTGCTCAACTTGGGGTTGGTTGCCTGTTGGGGGTGATTTGGCCACAGGGCCTGGTCGCAGGCGAGGTCCTGTTGCCAAGCCCCCGCCGCGCACGGCCAAAGGCCATGCGCAGAGCGGGGTTGGCTGTCTGTGGGAGGGGAAGGGGGTTTGGCCACCTCGCAGCATGGGGTTGGCTGCCTGTGGCCAACCCTCAGAGGCGCACTGCCAAAAGGCTGTGTGCAGCACGGCGATGGCTGACTGTGGGAAAGTTATACATATAAGTTGTGACTATAACTTTACAATTTTTAATGTTTGTATAGTTTAAGTTGCGTTTGTATAGGAAGAATAAAGTGTTCCTAACTATAACTTATCATTTGTTTTTTTCATTGAATTTCAATTGTTTATGTTTATTTTTAATAAATAAGTGTTTTATATTGTAGAGTGTAGTGTCGTAGAGTGGAGTACAAGAGAGAGCTATAAAGGGGAGTATTGTGTGGTGAATGAATTGTCGTAGAGTGTTGCTGAGTTGCATACAGTGTAGTAGCGTAGAGTAGCGTACAGTTCAGTGACGTAAAATAGAGTGGCGTACAGTGGAATAGCGCAGAGTGGTGTAGTGTATATTGGAGTGGCATGTCATAGACTGTTGGAAAGTGTCGTAGGGTGGAGTACAGTGGACTGACAGAGTGGGGTAGAGTGTTGTAGAGTGGAGTGGCTTAGAGTACAGTTTTGTAGAGTGAGGTAGAGTGTAGTGATATATAGTGTAGAGTCGAGTGGCATGGAGTGTCGTAGAGTGAAATAAGTTCAGGTGGAGTGGCGTAGAGCGAGTTGCATAGTGTGTCTTAGAGTGGAGTAGAGTGGTATAGAGTGGCATAGAGTGGTGTTGAGTGGAGTGTAGGGGCATAGAGTGGAGTAGTGTGTCATATAGTGGTACAGAGTGTAGTAATGTGTTGTAGAGTGGAATTGTATAGAGTAGAGTGTTGTAGAGTGGAGTGGCGTAGAGTGATGTAAAGTGTTGTACAGTGGCGTCGAGTGGAGTGGCGTAAAGTGTCATACAGTGGAGTGGCGTGGCGTACAGTACAGTTCCGTAAAGTGAAGTAGCATAGAACAACAGCAACTCCATCACCCTGATCGACAACCTCGCCAACCTCGGACTGAGACAGCTCGTCACAACGCCGACCCATTCCGCCGGCCACACGCTCAACCCCGTCTTCTCCTCAAGCTCCCACGTCTCCTTCAGCCACACCACCGAACTCCTCTGGACCGACCACCGCTGCATCCACTTCACCTTCCAGAAACCCACCACGCACCACCGCACCCAGCAGATCCCCCGCCGCTGCTGGAGCAAAGTCACTGAAGACCAGCTACAGGCAAACCTCGCTCTCAGCCCTCCCACCGACCCCGCCAACACCGACGCTGCCCGCAACCTCAGACGCTTGATGGACGACTGCGCTAACACCCTCGCCCCGCTAAAGAAACCCACCTACAGAGACACCAGCAAGAGAGCCAGCTGGTTCACCCCAGAACTCCTAGCCTCCAAGCGATCCTGCTGGAAACTAGAGAAGAAATGGCACAGTGAAAAGACACCGGACAGCCACGCAGCCCACAAAGACGCCACCCGCAACCACCATCACCTCATCAGGTCCGCCAAGAGGACCTCCTTCAAAGACCGCCTCGATAACAACGCACACAACAGCAAGGAGCTCTTCAACATCGTGAAGGAACTCTCCAACCCCAGCTCCAACACCAACGACATCCCGCCATCGCAGGCCCTGTGCGACTCCCTCACCACCTTTTTCCACCGCAAGATCGCCGACATCCACGACAGCTTCAACACCCAGACAGCCCCAACAGACATCTACACACCAGACTCTCCGCACACCATCGACTTCGACCCCCTGCTCGCTTGGGCCAACGTGAACGACGACGACACAATCAAGACCATGAGCACAATCCACTCCGGCTCACCGTCAGACCCTTTCCCGCACCACATCTTCAACAAAGCCAGCAGCTCCATCGCACCCCACCTGCGCAATGTCATCAATCTCTCCTTCGAGACCGCAACCTTCCCAGAGAGCTGGAAACACGCCGAGATCAACGCACTACTCAAAAAACCCAAGGCGGACCCGAGAGACCTCAAGAACTTCCGGCCCATCTCCCTGCTTCCGTTCCCGGCCAAGGTCATCGAGAAGATCGTCAACACCTCGAAGAAAACAACATCCTGGACCCATCCCAATCAGGGTTCCACAGTAACCACAGCACCGAGACTGCCCTCATCGCCGCCACCGACGACATCAGGACCCTGCTGGACAACGGCGAGACCGCGGCCCTCATCCTCCTGGACCTCTCCGCCGCCTTCGACACTGTCTGCCACCGCACACTACCTGCACGCCTCCACGACGCAGGGATCCGAGACAAGGCCCTGAAATGGACCACCTCCTTCCTCTCCGGCAGAACCCAGAGCGTCCGCCTCCCCCCATTCCGATCCGAAGCCTCCGAGATCATCTGCGGCGTACCCCAGGGATCCTCCCTTAGCCCGATGCTGTTCAACATCTACATGGCCCCGCTCGCACACATCGCCCGACAGCATGACCTCAACATCATCTCCTACGCCGACGACACTCAACTGATCCTCTCCCTCACCAAGGCCCCCCTCACCGCCAAATCCAACCTCCATGAAGGAATGAAGGCCGTCGCCGATTGGATGAAGATCAGCCGACTAAAGCTGCACACGGAGGTCCTCATCCTCGGCTCCAACCCTTCAGCCTGGGACGACTCCTGGTGGCCGACGACACTGGGGGCAGCACCGACACCAACCAACCACGCTCGCAACCTGGGAGTCATCCTCGACTCAACGCTCTCCATGACCAAGCAAGTCAACGCAGTCTCCTCCTCCTGCTTCAACACCCTCCGCATGCTCCGCAAGATCTACAGATGGATCCCGACAGATACAAGAAGAACAGTCACCCAGGCCCTCGTCAGTACCAGACTCGACTATGGAAACGCCCTCTACGCGGGAGCCCCGGCCAAGCTCATCAAACGACTGCAACGCATTCAAAACGCCTCTGCACGCCTGATCCTCGACGCACCACGCCGCAGCCACATCACCCCCCACCTGAGAAACCTGCACTGGCTCCCCGTCAACAAGAGGATCACCTTCAAACTCCTCATCCACGCACACAAGGCACTCCACAAGGCCGGCCCAGCCTACCTCAACAGACGACTCTCCTTCTACATCCCCAACCGACAGCTCCGCTCCGCCGACCTCGCCCTCGCCACCGTCCCTCGCATCCAAAGAACAACCACCGGCGGCAGATCTTTCTCCCACCTCGCCGCCAAGACCTGGAACACCCTCCCACTCAGCCTACGACAGACCCAAGACCTGCTGACCTTCAGGAGGCTACTCAAGACCTGGCTGTTCGACCAGTAGCGCCCCCCCCTTTTTTCCCCCAGCGCCTTGAGACCCTCGCGGGTGAGTAGTGCGCTCTACAAATATTTTGATTGATTGATTGATTGATAGACTGGAGTAAAGTGTCATAGAGAGAGTGGAGTGGCATGCCGTACAGTGGAGTGGTATGCCCGTGTCGTAAAGTGTGGGAAACTGTTGAAGAGTGGAGTGGAGGGCATACAGTGGAGTACAGTGTTGTACTACAGAGTAAGGTAGAGTGGAGTAAAGTGTGGTAGAATGTGATACAGTGGAATGGCACAGAGTGTTGTAGAGGTCAGTGGCATACAGTGCGGTTGAGTGGAGTGGCATCCAGTGGCGCTGTGCAGTAGAGTGGAGTAATGTGTTGTAGAGTAGAGTAAATTGTGGTGGAGTGGCATAGGGGAAGTTGCAAACAGTCTCGTAGAGTGGAGTAAAGTGTGGCAGAGTGGTGAAGAGTGGAGTACAGTGTTGTAGAGTGACAGACTGGAGTACAGTGTTGTGTAGTGGAGTAGCATACAGTGGAGTAGAGTTTGGTAGATCCAAGGGGTATAGAATGACGTAGAGTGGAGTACAGGGTCATAGAGCGGAGTAGACTGGGGTGGCATAGAGTGCAGTGTCTTACATTGCTAGTTGTAGAGTGGAGTGGCATAGACTGGAATGGCATAGAGTGAAATAGCATCAAATGGAGTGGCGTACACTGGATTAGCATATAGTGGAGTGGCGTACAGTGCAACGGTTTAGAATGGAGTGGCATACAGTGAACTAGCATGGAGGGGGGGTCCAATGAAATAGCGTAGAGAGGAGTGGCGCAGAGTGGAGTGGTCTACACTGGTGTGGTGTAGATTGGAGTAGCGTACAGTGGAGTTGCATATAGTGGAATAGCATGGAGTGGTGTAGCATATAGTGGAATGAAGTAGAGTGGAGTGGTGTACAGTGAAGTAGCGTACAGTGGAATCGCATAGATAGAAGTAGCATACAGTGGAGTGGCCTACTTTGGAGTGGGCTAGACTGGAGTGGTATACAGCAGAGTGGGCTAGAGTCAAATAGCATACAGTGGAATGGGTAGAGTGGAGTGGCATACAGAGGAAAAGCTGAAAGTGGAATAGCATAGAGTGGAGTAGCGTAGAGGCATACAGTGGAGTGGAGTGGAGTGGACTTGCCTACAGTGGAATAGCGTCTTGTGGAGTTGCGTCTTGTGGAGTGGCATCTTGTGGAGTAGCGTCGAGTGGAGTGGAGTGGCGTTGACTGGAGTGGCATAGAGTGGAGTGGCGTAGAGTGGAGTGGTGTACAGTGTAATAACGTAAAATGAAGTGGCTTAGAGTGGAATAGCATACAGTGAAATTGTGTACAGTGGAGTGGCATACAGTGGAGTGGGTTAGAGTGGAATAGCATAGAATGGAGTATGGCAGAGTGGGTCTGCTTACACTGGAATAGCGTAGAGTGGACTGACGTAGAGTGTCAAGTGGACAGTGGAGTGGCGTGCTGTGGAGTGGCATACAGTGCAGTAGTGTACAGTGGAATAGCTTAGAGTGGAGTGGTGTGGAGCGGAGTAGTGAAGAGGCATACAGTGGAATAGCGTGGAGTGGAGTGGCATAGAGTGGAACAATGCAGAGTGGAGTAGTGTAGAATGTATTGGCAGTTGAGTAGAGTAGACGAGTGTAGTACAGTGGAGTGGGGTAGAGTGGAATAGCACACAATGGAGTGTCATAGACTGGAGTAGCTTACAATGGAGTGGCATACACTGCAATAGCAAAGACTGGAGTGGCGTACAATGGAGTGGGGTAGAGTGGAATAGCATTGAGTGGAGTTTCATAAGTTGAACAGCGTATAGAGGATTGCCGTAGAGTGGAGTAGTGTACAGTGCAGTGGCATACAGTGGTGTGGTGTACATTGGAAAAGCTTTGAGTGGAATGGTGTACATTTGAATAGTGTAGAGTGAAATAGCAAAGGCGGGAATGACGTAGAGTGGAGTGGCTTTTAGTTGCACAGCTTAGGGTTTAGAGGCATATAGTGGAGTGGCATAGAGTGGAATAGTGTAGAGTGGAGCAGCATAGAGTGTATTGGCGTACAGTGGAGTGGCTTAGACTGGAGTGTTTTCCAGTGGAGTGGGGTAGAGTGGAATATCATTCAGTGAAGTGACATAGAGTGGAGTTGTGTAGAGTGAAATAGTGTAGAGTGGAGTGGCGGACAGTGGAGTGGCGTACAGTGGAATAGTAGAGTGGAGTGGTGTACACGGTAAAAGTGTACAGTGGAGTGGCATAGAGAAGAGTAGTATATAGCTGAATAGCCTAGTGCGGAGTAGTCTAGAGTCGAGTAGCGTACAGTGGAATAGCGCACAGTGGAGTGGCATACAGTAAAGTGGCGTGCAGTTGTGTAGGGAATAGAGAGGAATAGCATAGAGTGGATTGGCGCGGAGTGCAAAAGCTTACAGTGGAATAACAGAATGGATTGACGTAGAGTGTAGTAGTGTACAGTGGAGTGGCGTACAGTGGAATAACACAGAGTGGAATTGAGTGGAGTGGCGTACAAAGTTGTGACGCAGAGTGCAGTAGCATACAGTGGAGTGGCATATACTGGAATAGTGTAGAGTGGAGTTGCATAGAGTGGTGTGACATACAGTGAAATAGCATAGCGTGGAATGGCATATAGTGGTGTGGCGTAGAGTGGAAAAGCATAGAGTTGAGTAGCGTAGGATGTAAAAGCTTACAGTTGAGCAGAGTAGACTGAAGTGTTGTACAGTGGTGTGGGGTAGAGTGGAATAGCATACCGCGGAGTGGCTTAGAGTGGGGTTGCGTACAGTGGAATAGCGTACACTGGAATGGAATACACTAAAATAGCGTAGAGTGAAGCGGCTGTCAGTGGAACTACAGTCGAGTGACGTTGAGTGGAATAGCGTAGAGTGGTGTAGCATAGAGTGTAGTGACGCACAGTAGAGTGGGGTTCACTGACAAAATATCTACCCACAAAATATCGCGATCCAAAAATATCGTGACAAAAATATAGTTGCCAAAATATCGTCATCCTATATTTATAATGGTAAATACAAAAATATCAAAAAAAATATCGATGTAATAAATATCGTTGTATTAAATATTGTGTTTTAAATAAGTATCAAATAAAATAAAATAATAAATATTAAATATATTAAATAACAACATTAATTAAAAAAAGATGTAATATATATTTTAACAAATATAACAAATAAACATAATTTAAAAAAAGTTAAACAAATATAATAATTATATACATTTACATATATCTTCTTTAAAAAATGTGTAAACAAATAATTTTAGTTTATATTATAACTTCAAAATTATTGAATAATATAATAATATAACAAATAAATATATATATATATTATAAATTGTAGTGGTAATAGTATATGTATTACATTTTATATTTTTATCTCATTTTATATTGTTAAAATGTATATTATTATGTTTTTGTTTGTTTAAAATTATAATATTTTTAAATATTGATGTTTTTAATGTACAAAATATTTTTTAATTTCATTAGAACGTTTGTTTTTAAAAGATTTTATTTTATTGGTATAAAATATAATCTTTTAAAAACTTAGGGGCCCATTACGATAACCGGCGTTAAAAAATCCGCAATCCACTATAGCCTGAGAAAACCGCCCGCCTGCTCCATGGGAATACCGACCGAGCAATTATGAAGTCGCGAAGCAACCTCCGCCCGCGGCGGTAAAAACACACAAAATTCCGCCCGTCCATGTCAGAGTAGAAGATCATCCGTCCGCCACGGACGCAATCCCGCCCGAAAACCCAAATCCGCCCGCTCTGCCGACCGAGACAACGACCGTGAAATTATGATCTCCCCGACATGAGCGCGGAAAATCCACATATTCCCCGCCCGCCACGGTTAACAACAGTGATGAATAACTGAGACGGCGGAAGGCCTGGCGGCCACGTCCGTGCACGGAAATAATTTGCGGAACAAAGAAATACACATAACATGGACAACAAGTCCACACAGCAAACTACGCCAAAATACCCAAACACAGAACACATCCCAAAGACACATCCCCCCTGGCAAAACTAAAAAACTACAAATCCCAGGGCACCAGACACAACACACCTGAAAACGACAGCCCATCATGACACACCCACATAGGTAAGTACAAAAGCAGCCCCTTCACAGACCACAATCCCTTGCACTACTACAAAGCGAAGACGCCATCAGAGAACCCAGAGAGCCACAAAGGAAAGCAGCACACCACACACACGCACACATCACACTCATCACCAACAACACCACCACCATCACCACTGAAACAACGGCACCACGAACCCCCTGCACATCACACACCACACACCCACCACACCAGCACCACAAATACCAAACCACACACCATGGCAACACAAAGAATGCCTAAGTACACTGCCACTGAGTTGACGGTCATGGTCGACGAGATCATCAAGGTGCACCCACAAATCTATGGGAACCAGGTCCAACAGACACCAGTAGCCACCAGAAACAGAATGTGGAGCAGGATCGTAGACCAGGTGAATGCAGTTGGGAACGTGCCACGCAACCGGGGTGAAATTGCAAAGAGGTGGCACGACCTGAAAAGCGTGGCCAGGAAGAAGGAGGCCAAGAATCGTGAGCTGGCTGACAGGACTGGCGGCGGAAATCCCGCGCCATTCAAGACCTTCAAGGCGTGGGAGGAGAAGGTGCGAAGCATTCTACATCCGGAGAGTCTCACCGGAATACCAGGGGGAGTGGAGGCTGGTAAGTACAAACAAATGTATACCAGCACACCGCTATGTACTGTCATGCACTACAAGAATGCCATAGCTCCGAGGGCCAACCACCCCCATGTCCAGTACACAATCCACAAGACATCTCTCACACATGCAACAGACACTCCCACACACTCAGCCCAAAGGTACCAACAAACAAAACCATGGGGGCATGTGTACAGTCAGCCAGCACCACAACTCCCACCAGGTCCCCATGTACCCCAGATGCCGGAAGGAGCACTCCCCACACCCACACACGTGTCAGCCATAGCTGCACTAACCAACAAGTAACAGGTAAGTAGCCTTACCACAACGTCCGTGTATCGGAGGGGGAACTGCAGAAGTACAACCCCCACCAGGCCCCTAGTCCCACAGCGCAGCAAGATGGAGCACTCCCCCCACCCATGTGTCAGCCATTGCAGTGCACACCTTCACCCGACAGGTAGATATGTTTCCCTACATGGAGGGGTGTCTGTGGGTGGTAAGCCATCACCACAACTCACAACACGGCCCCCACTCCCGCAGACCAGCAAGATGGAGCACCCCTCCCTCTCATAACCATGTGGTAGCCATTGCATTGCTCCCTCAAAACCAACAAGTAGGTAGACTACTGTACAGGGCGGGGTGTCTGTAGGCATGAGGACTGTACTACGACAAACATTTGGGACATGTCACGTAGCAGAGGAACAGGTAGCACTGCTCCCTGTCATAATCATGTGACTAATGTGCACACGGACATGAATTACAGAGTCATAGCCCACATGAGCCATCTCAAATACAGTAACACGTAAGGAGTCACGTCTGCATGCACAAGTCTCACTGGAGTACTGACCCACATGGCGTGCACTGTGCCAGTCATCACACACATCAGCAACACCATCGAAGTCTTGTCCATGTAGTCGTGTCTGCTTGTTCCGTTGACATTGTACAACATCACTCATGTAAGTCTATCTTGTCTCAATGTAACAGAGTGGGACCCCAGTAATGTCACATACACCACTGGACCCATGAACCACACAGCTACACAATGCACATTCAAAATCTCATCCATCTCATCTTTCAGCCCCAGTGTCATGAAAGGTATTTCATCTAAACAGTTGTCCCATATACAGTAGTTCAGCAAAGATCCCTGCCGATGACCAAACATGTGTCTGCAGTGTCTGAAGCGCACGTCACACTGTAATTTACAACATACCTAATATAGTCAACACCCCAAAGGCACTGCATTGCTGCACATGGCTGAGGGTAGCACGCACACCAAGGAATTGTCCCATCTGCAATACGTTGTGTGGCACACAACCATTACTCACTCACTACAATGCTTGCAGTGTAATGTCCCCAAATGAAAACAGTGAGCAGATATGCTGGGTATGTCAGACATACACACACCTTTGTCTCTGCAGTGTCGTGTGGCCAAAACACATGTCCCCTTCTGCACCCATATGTCACAGTATGTACCACAAAACCATATTTCACCTCAAAACCGTTGATGGGACTGTACCCCTTTTGCCATCTGCGTTTCTAAGCGTCTCATTTGAACCCCAAAACCATATTTCATCTCAAAAGCGTTCATGGGGCTGTACCCCGTTTCCACCAAAGCCACAAAATGTAGGGGTACTGCAACACACACCGATTGGCATTCCAAATCCATCCCATGCCATATGCACCCATCACACTATTCCATTGCCTTGATCACGCACACACATTGTAGAGCCATACACATGCATCTGGGAAATCAGTGCACAACTGTGCACAAACTGTGAATGTCAGACATCGAACACAAACCTTGCAAGGTGCAACAAAATAACCTTTCGTCTCTGCCCCACAGGTGACGAATAGCATGATGCTGGAGAGGGAGACAGCAGCCATCACTGCCAGTCCACAAGCCCTCCACCCGGACTCACGGATGTGGAAGACCTGGACACCTCTTCGGACAAGGACTCCCGACCAGGCACATCTGGTGTGGCAGGGCGCAACCGCTCCCCAGGACCCCTCCTACCCACCAACCCATCTCCCAGGGCTGGTGACCAGTCCCAGGCCCCTGCTGCCACGGTCATTGCGGCCACCACCACCGCCGCAACCACCACCACCACCACCAGGGCCTCCCTGACCACTCACCCTGCGCAAGGGGTTGTACGCACGTCGACATCGACCCTGGGAGCCACAACGAGGCCCCGGCTGACCACTGTGGCGAGTGGGCAGGTCGGTGGCAGCAGTTCAGGTGGGAGGAGCAGGGTCAGGCCAACGCCATCAGAGCCTAGGAGCCAAGCCCTGCCGCAAATCACCAGAGTCCTTGGGGCCTATGAAGAGGCCCAGGGACAATGGGCCCGGTCAGCTGCCGATACGCGGGAAGTCCTTGGGGTGTTGAGGTCCATGGACGCCCATATGGGCCAATTCGTGACCCGTATGGGCAAACTTGTCGACCTCATGGGCCAGCTAGTGGTGGCGGTGAGGGCCCAATCAAGGCCAACCACACCACCTCCGCCACTACCTGCTGGGGCACAGGGTCGTGCAACATCCAGTTCCCCTGCGTCCACAGCGAGTGGGCAATCCTCAGCCACCACCAGCAGCCCACAAACACAACCCCCCCCTCTCAAATGTGGAAGGGGTCGTCCGAACAGGAAACAGGTGTCCAGAGATGACTTCGCACGCTCCAAACGCCAGTGAGTCAGCCAGCCACGGTGGCCATCTACTGCATTCACTTGGACTACTATCCTACCCCACACTGCCATGTGAATGGCATGTGTCTGTCGGACTGTGGACCCAGAACAACATGGGTACACCTTGACCATCACGCGGACATGTCCGTCAACTCATTGTTCCAGCATGCACCACTTTTGTGATCACCTTGCCCACAATCACATGTCACCGCTTAAAATAAATACACCTGGATCACATTCTGTTTTATCTGCTCTGTGTTTAATCAAGGATGTGCAACCGTCACCATGATCAGAAATGCATCTGGAGTGTGGTATGTCGATAGGCCAGGAGAGGCTGTAGGGACCTAGGGGTGAAAAACAGAACGAGAGTCCATTGAATGTGTGTATCACACACTCATCACACAGTACTTGTCATCAAGTTTAAGCAATGTACACACATCTCACAGAGCAACAGGGCACAATGCTACAGCCACTGTCAGTGGCATACTACCCTGGACATGGACCATTGCCACACAGCACTCAGTGAACAATAGGCCGCCGTGACAATGCACACATACACCTACACAACTACAGCAACATCAGCCGTCGTACATGGTCACTCACCGTCAAGTGAAGTAGCGGGCGATGAGCTGCTGACGCTCATTCACTGCTTCCTCCTCTTCACTGTCCTCGTCACTGGACACGGCTTGGTCTGTAGGCGGGGGCCCTGGCTGATCACTGTCATCCACTATCCGGGGGATCTGCCTGCGAATCGCGAGATTGTGCAGCATGCATCATGCCACAACTATCTGGCACACCTTCTGTGGGGAGTATGCTAGTGCACCCCCGGTGCGGTCCAGGCATCTGAATCTGGACTTCAGGAGTCCAAAAGTCCGCTCCACCACACGTCTGGTCCTCCCATGTGCCTCATTGTATCTGACATCAGCTGGTGTCCTAGGATTACGTAGTGGGCTCAGCAGCCAAGGCCCGTTAGGATATGCAGAGTCACCTGGGTGTGAGAAACACAGAATCGTTGCAATTCAAACAGGATACAAGACAGCATGTCACACTCAGCACGCTACACGAGTATGCATACTCACCAACAATCCATGCACGGTCCGGTTGAAGATTGGGCATCATTCGTGGGAGGATGCTGTGGCGCATGATGTGCGAGTCATGGGCGGATCCGGGAAACTTCGCACACACGTGTGTGATAATCATGTCCGCCAGGCACACCACTTGCACATTCAGGGAGTGGAAATGTTTCCGGTTCCTATAGATGTGCTCCATGGCCTGTGGTGCAACAAGGCCAACATGGGTGCAATCAATTGCACCAACAACGTGGGGGATGCGTCCAAGGGCATAGAAAGCACCCTTCACTGCCGCCAAATCACGAGCCCTGGGGAATCGGATGTACCGGTTCCTGTACAGCATCATAGCTGACAGGACATCCCGTAGCACCATGCTGAACATGGGCTGGGACATCCCACCTCCACTGCCCACCGTGTGTTGGAAAGATCCGGTTGCGAAAAAATGCAGTGCAGCCATCACCTTAGCCGTGGGGGTGAATGCTGTAGGATACACCCTGCGAGGACGAAGGTGGGGTTCCAACATTGCACATAGGTGATGCAGGGTGGGTCGGTCCAGACGGAATTTCCGTACAACCTCCACATCCTCCATGTCTGCCAGCAATTGGTAGGGGCGATGTATGTTTGGTCTCCTCCTAGGACAGATGGAAGTGGACACATGTCAATGCAACACACCACATGGCACTTTCACATACACAAAACTAAAATTACTGACAAAGCAATAGAATCACAGAACAGCTGACAAGTAGGGACAGCACAGCTACAATACTCTTACACAGGTCCCCTTACCAATAGCAATGGCCACTGACACAAACCATTGCTATGAGCATGCACATGGGGATTTAGGCCCTAATAGCTTGAAAGCATGATGATGATTTCAGACTGCATATGTGGGAAGCGGCAACACCACGGCAATATACCTAGCTGCTGTGCCTGACGCAGCTTCCGAGGCTGGGTGAGTATGGCACACACCAACAACACAATGTACACAGGCTGAGCGGCCCAAACAAGTGGGTCCTGTTGCACAACGGGATATGAGACAGTCAATGATGTCCCTAGTTCACCCAATGTACAGCACTGTACGTATCACACCTCCAACACACATTGACAGGTGTACACATTGACAACTCCATGACAACACAGCTGTGTGAATGCAAACACACATCACAAGTGACACGTAACGTTGCACGTGCCAAGTGGGAGATGTACATTGAGAAATATGGCATGTGTGTGCATATGCACATCCCATGCTCCCATGCTAATGTGTACATGATGATGTGCCAACAGACATGTGGAGGCTGAGCACTGGCCGTCAATGCCTATGCACACAGCATGAAGTGGCCCTGTCTAGTGTGGACATGCTCCCACACACAAATCATGGCCACACCTGCAAATGCATGGCGCACATTAAACTGTGGATTCCACATGGCACCAGCGGACTGTACCCGCCATGGACCAGGACCTTGAGGCCAACTCTAATGGCCCTCGCGGTTGCATCCTGAGTGTTCGACTATAGAGGTAAGCATACCGGGACAGCTCGGAGCAGGGCATTGTGTGCATTTGAAGTAGGCAGACATGGTACACCAATTGCAGCAGCTTGGACCCACTGAAACAGACCCAGGGGGCTATATGAGTGTGGGAGGGAGACCGGCATTACCACAGCTTCCAGGGACTGCTGCATGGCATCCCTCAACAACACCTGCTGCTGCTGCCACATGTCCACCTTCATGTCGACGACTCTGAAGATATGTCCAGGTCCACTCACCAGCGAGGAGTTGGAGATCCTGGATTCCGAGCTCCACGCACACTGCCCAAGGCTATTTCTTGCAAAAGTTGTGTGTGTAAGACAACTACAGTGTGTGTGGGAGTGCATGTGGGGGACACACATGTCGTTGATCCGCAGCACTATGAGTCTGAGCCTGTGGGGTTCCAACATGCACTGCTTACCATGCTTACTACAGGTGGAAGGGGTATGTAGGCTCTCTGGCGCTTTCCCATGCATGTCCCTCCCGAGTGGTGGTACATGGCATTTTCATGTCAGACATCCAGTGACGCAGCCACTTGGCAATGCAGGACTCAGGGCAGTTATTGCTTGTGTGAATGGCTGGCTGGGTCCCTGCTGGCCTTCTCAGTCTCAGCAGACCTGGGCTGCACATTGACCGCCCAATCCTAGAAGGAAACAACACTGACTGTACAGTGGGTTACATGTGTCTTTTGTTCACAACTCTCCGGAAATGCGCAAACTCAGCCCTGTCAATTGAACACCCCAGGCCTTGTGATAGGGATGTGTGTGAGAGATAGTGGCACTGAATGTGACCTCCATTGCGGGGTGAGCCATTCACAGGGCGAGTACGTTGAGGGCTGCGCAGTGTTGGACACAGTGAGTCCACCCACAAAGATGTGTTGCCTTGTGATCTATGTGTTGGTCCACCTGACAATGGACAGTGGATGTGGGCAGACTACATATTGCTCAATGTGCTGGCATCCTGCATGTGAATGGGATGGACAGGTACTGTGTACACACTCCCACCAGCATGCATTCACGTGTGGTGTCCACATGCTGTTAGGCCATGTCCGATTACTTCTTGGCTCTGTTACACATCTCTGAGTATTTTGGATGGGTCAGCATCATGCCACTGTGATTGGTGGATGTGGGTGATGATGAGAAGTGTATGAGTGATATTCCAACCCTCTTGTGTACCATCCCTGCAGTTGGAAGTCCTCCAGCCCAAGGCCTTGTGATTAGCCATTGCATCCAAGTTGATGCCTCTGTGTATGTGTGACCGACAGTGCAGCCAATTCCACAAAGGGTGTGACGTCATCTGCCGGATGAGCGACTACGTGGCGATAACGAATCGGGGGATGCCCCCTCGTATTGTCAGCTTAGCACGGCGCTGCATTTCACCACTAATGGTCTGCATCTTGACAGTCACACAGCCTGTGCCGGATGCACGTTTGTAGGGGCATCAGCAGTAAGCAAGTGTACAGTATTGTGGGATGGTGTCTTTTGCTGTGAGAGGCAGCATGTGTCCACAGCCTACCCATAATCTGGGTAATGTGATGTTTGTTGTGTGATGCAGTGGGTTGCAAGTGTACTCTGTGCTGGGTGCATCTGACATGCATATGCGATTCCTGAGGGTCAAGATGTAATTTGAGCACTCTGCATTGTCAATGCATTCAGAGTCGTAGCCCTCAGGAACAACCTGTAGTAGGCTGGAGTGGCAATTCACATGTATGTTTGAGGCACTGTGCCTACTCTGATTTCGTTCGGACATATGTGTGCGATGCCTCACCTCATATTTCTGGTACTTACACATCCGGCACACTGTGCAACAGTAGTTGTGCTCGTGCGAACGACAGGTGGATGGCATGGGCTCATGACCATTGTGGACTGTCATGTTGCAGTCTGTGTGAGTGGTGTCCCATTCTGCTCCATGCAGGTATGTCCTTGGCCTAATTACGTAGTGGTCATCCTTGCCACCATCAGGACAGTGGGTGTGCACACAGCGATTTGTGGCTATGGTCGCAGGGTGACACAGGCCGGGTGTTGTGCTATGTGCACAACACATGTGCCACTTATTAGCGGCTTCATTTTCTGTACGCCAGCCATTACGTGTTGATTGTGGTGGCTGTATACAATTGCACAGGTATCGTGCAACATGTGGATTTGGGAATGTTCTGTGCTGCTTCCCTTGCACATGTCTGTTTAATTGATGCCAAATGAGTGAGGCCACCTCGCTCTCTCTCATGTAGCATCTCCCGTGGGTGCTGAGGGACAGGGGACGGTCAACAGTGGTGAGGCATCGGATGAAGCAGCTGCACAGGAGCTGAGTGAGACAGATGTGACCAGCGCCTCGGAGGGGCCAGACGTGTGCTGGATGAATCACAGGCCGAGACGGCAATTTCGGCGTCATCTGAGGACAGAGGTGATGCATCCATGTTTGCTAGCACAGGGGACGTGGACTCTGGCTCCTCTTCAGCCACGCGGAGGCCAATGCCCGCCCTCCCATCTACTTCCACTGGTGCAACACGTGTCGGCACAAGGATGAAGGATAGAGAGTCCTTCACACCAGGCACAGCTGCCCCTGCACATGTGACCCCTGCTGCCCTCAGTGCTGCGTCTGTTGAGCTTGTGCGGCATATCTGCGTGGGGCAGACTGCTCTCCTCAATAACGTCATTGCCCATGACATCACTTTGCCGCAGGTGACATAGTTCATGGAGGGCCTACATGTACGCGTGGGTGGGCTACACCAGACTGTCCAATGGTTGTCCTCCCCAGTCAGGGGTGGGCCTTCAACTGGGCCAATCTCAGGCTGACATTCCTGACCCTTTCTCCACCCCCTGGAAAGTGGCACATCTGACAACAGCAGGGCACGAGTCCTAAAAAAAGAAGTGGGGGACGCTGACGTCACGACAGGAAGTGACATCACGAAAGGTGGCTTGCACCGTCAGACTCATTGCCTCCCCTCGCTCACCCCTTATATGCGATTGCATCGGAGAAGCCAGCGCGTGCACAAGCAGCTCCGATCTCGCCCCAGAGAGGCCAAAGAGTGAATGTGTGGCTCCATTTGCTCCAGTTATCGAGCTCGCGGTAAAATAAGTGGGGGACGCCGTCCACCCGCGTGGTACCCCGACTCGAGCCCTGGTGTGCAGGCAAAGTGTCCTATTGGCTTTGCGATATGTGTGAGTTGCATGGCACTCGTTGGCGGGGGATGGCTCGGAGGCCCGTCACCCTGAGGCCCATGTCTCACTCCATGGGTCCCTTGTCAATGGCAGCGGATGTAATGACTATGCGCGCCGGGGTGGGTCTACCTTTCGTCTGGGATTGTGTTTGCGGCCTGGCCCGCTAGGGCAGCTACAGCCTCTGTGTGTTGCATGTGGTGTATCCGGACTCCGGAGGCTGTCATGCATTGTCACTGTTGTCCAGGTCTCGAGTCGGGGTACCACGCGGGTGGACGGCATCCCCCAACTTATTTTCCAGCGAGCTCGATAACTGGAGCAAATGGAGCCACACATTCACTCTTTGGCCTCTCTGGGGCGAGATCGGAGCTGCTGGTGCACGCGCTGGCTTCTCTGTTGCAGTCCCATGTAAGGGGTGGGCGAAGGGAGGCAATAAGTCTGATGGTGCAAGCCACCTTTCGTGACGTCACTTCCTGTCGTGACGTCTGCGTCCCCCACTTCTTATTTAGGACTTGTGCCATGCTGCACACTGAGAATGTGTTGCCTGCGAGATGTGACCAGGAGAAGGGCGCCATGACCTCCCACCCACCAAGCTCCACTGCCATCCCGTGCCCTGGGTAGCCTGTGCAGGTGGACAATGTAGGGGGTACACCTGGAGGACAGGGGATGTGAGTGCCTTGGCAAGGGCCTGGCAGACGCACAGCAGTATGTCCCCAGAGGGAGGGCTAACGTCTACACCTGATGCAGCATTGATCGTGTGCCCGCCTGTTGTGCCCACACGAGTTCACATTCATCCCCAGACAGGTGGGCTTTCCAAATACCCAACACAGTGGAAATCTACCCCTCCGGAATCCTCCCCACACAGTCTGTTTCAACACTGCATGAGTGCACCTACCCATGCCACCCACCCACGTGGGCCAAGCAGCCCTCCCGCTTCACATGCCACATGTGTCTTCCACAGTTGTGTTTCTCTCTCAGGGGCGGACCTCCAACTGTCCCGTAGCACACAGACAGCTCCGAGTCGGACTGGCATCCTGTTTGAATGGTAGGCACCCTCACACATCTACCTGTGACACAGTGGTGGCTGTAATGGCTATTGTGACTGCCATGGCAGTGTTGCTGGCCATGGCAGGGTACACTCACACACATTGCATACGCAGCTTTTCGTGTCACTACTCGGCACATCGGACTGGCCACTGTCCATGGTGTTGATCAATATTGCTGCCTGTCTATGTAATCTGTGACTGGATGCTGTTGTTCCTGTAGTCGGTTGTGTCTGTGTAGTTGCTGATTGCAGTTGTTGCTGTTTGTGCATAGTTAAGTGAGGCACATGCCGTGTATGGTACCTCAACAATTGCAATGTCTGGTCTCACATTCCAATGTGTTTTACACGTGGCAGGGACTTCACTTCTTTCAGACTCTGCTACTTGTGTGTGTGATGAAGAAGTATTTTTGTGACACGGATTGTCTGCATGTATTTGGTGGTATTTCTGGGAAAATGTATACGTGTCATGTTTGCGTGCAAGCAAAGCACAGGGTGTGAGTCTAGCCACAGGATGACAGGTAGCATGTGCAGAGTATGCGGGTATGTGTGAGCTTACTTTCTGTGTGGCCAGCAGTGTAGGTGTATGTTAATCTTGTGATGAACATTGAGCCTGGGCACATGGCTTACTTTCAATGTGTGCATTTGGGAGGTGTAGGTGTGTGTGGTGTGAAGGGTGTGACTTTGGGGTAGTGTTGGTGTGTGTGTGTGTGCGCTCTGGCAATGTCGACTACACACATGTGTTACCCTGGCCCATGGTGGGTGTTTGTATCCGTGTTCAGGTCTGTGAATGTGATCACATGTGTGTATTGTATGTTGCACAGTGTGCAGTGTGTGGGTGTGTCCTTGCAGTTCAGGATGACTCCTACTTGATATGTTTTGGACATTGTGTGTCTGCAGGGTGTGTGACTGTCAAGATTGTGCCTTGTTTAATTGAGCATGTATGTGAATTTCTGCAGTTCGTACTCACTGTGCAGACCTGCCCACCCACACTGATATCGTGTGTGTGTTTTGTCATGCATTGTTGTAGCATGCTTCTTGCGTGGCTCCTACTTTTGCTTGATGAGTGTGATGTCAGACTGTGAAGGTGATTATACACATATGTAGGACTGTGCTTTGTAGTGACCAGGCCGTCAGTGTTAATGTGATGATCTGTTGGGCCACGATAGAGTCTGACAAGCCAAGGCCCACGACCTGTAGTATTTCACTAGGTCCACTGTGGCGGCAACTCATATGCATTGACATCCAATGACACTAGACTACATGGTCATCTCACGACTCTCGTGTACTTCACATACTCTCATCCTCTCTCATTCGTACTTGTCTTCGAGAAATAATTCTACAGAGTCACATATTTGCTTCAAGGCATGTATTTGGACTTACTTCCTCTGTGATGCAGTATAGTGGACACTACTGGCAGCAAAATGCATGTGGAGGATATACAATTAGCATGATTACACATACAAAAGGGGTACAGGTAGATGTGATTAGTTGTTGACTGTGGAATAAAGGCTTCAGAGTTACAACTGCCTTGCCCTTGCTATGCTAAAGTACATTTGCTAATTACTGTAGAGCTCTAGACTTTGACACAGACAGTATTCATTTTGCCTACCAGACAGCTTGACATCATAGGCACAGTACATCTCAGTTCCATGGTACAGGATTACTACAATGGTGACTCTGACACACCTGCGTCGGAGGTGACATCAGAGCATGAGCCTACATGCATGCAGCAGCGTCTCACAAGTTGTTGCAATGTGGTGGCTACTGAACATGACACAATAACTAGGGCCATGTTGTAGGGGGTTGCATTTGTTGTCCATGCAAAAGTCCTGGCACGGAAGTACAGACAAAGGTGAGGTGACAGTTCTCACGTAATACAGCAGACAGATAAGTGTGCACTGACAGGTGCATGTGTCCAGGTGCGCAGAATACATATTATAGCATAGTTGTTCGTGCAGTATTGGCCATGTGGTTACTGTACACAAGTCCCATACCTCTGCCTCCCCCTGTTCATGCAGAGACACGGGATATGGTGAGGAACAGAGTGCATGTCCCGAAAATGTCAGATGTCATGGCAGTGGAGTTGATGGTAAGGTGTTAGTTGCAGATTGTATGGTATAGTTGTTGTACAGCTAACTGCCCACTCCGTGCGAAAGCCAAGCATAGGTACGGTGTTGAACATCAATGTTCAATTGGGGGTATTGAGTTGGGGACCCATGAATTGACAAGTTGTCATGTATGCGATACCTTCCAGCAGGGCATCCATCCCATTGATGGTAAACATGGATGTCATCCAATGAAGCGGATGGTGGGTAGCAACGTGTTCGTCGGAAGTTGTCCCTTGTAGAAGCCTGATGGGACATGTTGGATGACATTCGATGAAACTGTGATCCAGAAGACGTTGTGTGGAGGCACACTGGTCCCATTGCAGTGTGTCCCCGATTGCTGCCACATACGCCATGCCCCCATACACTGAACAGATCCTGTCGTGGGCGTCCAGGGGTGCAAACAAGTGTACCAAGTCCGCCTTTGGACATGCCGGGTTGGAGAGACATAAATCCACAGGACAGTGGAACGGACACCTCCGACAGTAGAAAACGGGGATGACGCAGCTGAACATTGCAATGCGGTAAGTTACTCGGTAACTTACATTCAGCATAGCCAGATTTGAACAGCCCACTATGTGTAGCAAGCTGTCACTGTACAGCTTGATCTGTCCGGCGTAGTTGAGAAGCATTGGTGCAACAGCCATTTTGCTACAGGGTGATGTGATGGCGTGCTCCGGCTGCCTGAGCAGTCAGCAGAGTGCAACCTCCGACGATGCAGGGAATTCTGGAATGGATGTACGGCGGCAGGACTTGGGGTATAGCTTGGGCGGAGGACACAGGCCCTCATCCCACATGCTTCAATGAATGGTCAAAGCCAGTGGTGTCTGACTCTTTCCAGATTACTTGCATTTGGCCCACATGGAGGAGTGGTATTATTATATTTTGTAGTATTATCTTTCTTTCATTTAGGCGCTATCTGCCAGTGGAAGTTTTACTCTGCAAGGCTATGTTTGGCTTCTTGTTGGTACAATGGCTCCATTCTCCTGCATAATTTGTTGCAATGTGATTTCAGAGTAGGAATGGAAGGCCATTCAGTGCTATCTGCTCTCCCGTGTGTGGGCGGGACACTCCGTTGCCGCTGTACATTGAGGCTTCTGTGTGGGTGTAGTGATTGGGAACACCTGTTCTCAGGCAGCAGGGTTTTTCTATTTTGTACATTGCATGGCTTGATATTGCGAGCAGGATGGTATAGGTATTTTTGGATGAGACTGGCGTGCCTTTTGCGGACAATGACCTTATTCTGCGCTGTTATGTAGCAGCCGCCGTGTGCTTCTCCATGTTTTGCACACAAGGGTGTGTCCTATTTTGCCATCACATTACTCCCCTGTTCGGGACACTTGTGTGACATCAAGTTGACAACTGTGAGTTGTCGGTTGGGGACATGACTGATGCAGGAAGGCCACGTGACATGTGCCTTCAGGGTGGGGCTGGTGTGTGGGGTGTGTAGTTGTGACCCTGTGGTGTTTGTGTGCAGCCCATGCATGGCGCTGTCGTTGGCCTCTGTGTTGTGCGCATGTGTACCTGCGTCATCGCCGCTGCGCTGTGGTGCCGTGACGGGGACGTCACTTCCTGGTCCCGGGTAGTGGGTGCCCAGGATGTTGCGAGTTGTTTTATTTTGACAGGTGGGACATGTGTGGGTACAGTGGTGGATGTGTCCTGTCCACACAGGGGTGTCTGGGGGGGCCATGTACAGTTTTTCCGCCCTTGCATTGTGTGCAGTGTTTGCGTGCCCTTGTTGTGTGTCTGCCTACCTGCGTCGTCGTGGCGCGTTCACTCCTAGGTGGTGCATCAGGTAGAGCATGGGGATGGCCTGGAGTGCAGGATTCATCTCTGGGTGGGCCGCCTTTTTAGTCTCCGTACTGAACAGTCGGGTTTCCGCCTTGGTATATCGTGCGGTGTCTCTTTGCCGGTGAGGCTGTTTGGTTGTGGCATCGTAATTTGTACGCCGGGCGATACGTCATTTCGTCGGACGGTGTGTCTCCATTGGCTCGCGCCGCTACGTAGACGGGCGCACTTTGAAGGCGGGCGGCGTCGCAGGCTTACGGGCGGTGTTTGCCTGACTTTTCACATCCTAATTTTGCGGGCGTCTGGCCCGTTGCTGGCGGACGGTAACTAGCGGTTTTTGTGTAATGGGCCCCAAACCGTTCTAACGAAATTAAAAAAGTAAACAACTAATTTAGTAAAAAATATTTTGCACATTAAAAACATCAATATTTAAAAATATTATAATTTTAAACAAACAAAAACATAATAATATACATTTTAACAATATAAAATGAGATATAAAATATAAAATGTAATACATATACTATTACCACTAAAATTTATACAAAACTATGCAAACTATTAAAATAAATATATAAAAATCGTACAAATTCCACTTCACACAACGCAAAAATAAAACTTGGTAAAATTTACAAATTTCCCTCCAGTAAATGCAACAGTAGTGAAAATGCTTTATTGCCGATAGGTAATATTTACTATAACCATTCCAGCCAGTACAACAGTAGGGAAACTGTTAGATTCGGAGGGGTAAAATGTACTATTCCCACTCTAGTCAGTACAACAGTAGGGAAAGTGTTAGATAGCGTAAAAGTAAAATTTACTACTCTCACTCCAGTCAGTACAACAGTAGGGAAAGTGTTGGATTGCAGTGGGGTAAAATGTACTATTCCCACTCCAGTCAATACAGCAGTAGGAAAAGTGTTGGATTGCGGAGGGGTAACATTTACTATTCCCACACCAATAAGTTCAACAGTAGCAAAAGTGTTGGATAGCGCAGGGGTAAAATTTCCATTCCAACAAGTGCAACAGTAGGGAAAGTGTTAGATAGCGAAGGGATAAAATGTACTATTCCCACTACAGTCAGTACAACAGTAGGGAAAGTGTTGGATTGCGGTGGGGTAAAATTTACTATTCCCACTCCAATCGTTGCAACAATAAAAATAAACAAAATATGTTGACGAAAATAACATTACTTCAAAAACAAAGTAAATAAAAAAATATCAATATGTTGTAAAAAAATACAAATATATTTATTATTAAAAATTTAAAAAATTAAAGCATATTATAATGTTACATACATAACACAAATACCTACAAATATTATTATAAATAAAATACAAAAATAATTTTCATACAAATAAACCTTTTTATTTATAAATCATTAAAAAAATATTTATTACATAATTATATTTAGTTACTTCCCAACCTATAACCCCACAAAACTCTCCACCGGCACCTAAACGTGACATAAAAAAATGTTTACACATATTTATCAACAAACCAATTATCATTAATTAATTATTAATGAAATATGATAAATGTACTTCCCACAATATACCCCCACCAAACACACAACACACTCCTAAAACGTTACAGAAAATTATTTACACAATTAACATAATTAACTATCACATCATTAATGAATATTACTTAAAAAAAATAATTATTAAATACTTAAAATTTGTTTACTTCCCAGCCCATACCCCTAACAAAACCCACATCACACACATAAATTTAAATAAAATTATTGCAACATAATTATCAATTACACAAGTAACATTTATTAAAAAGCGAAATTAATTCATTAAAATTAACTTTCCACCCTTTGCCCCTATGAACCCCACAACCCGCACCTAAAATTAAACTTAAAAAAAAATACACAATAAAAATAATTAATTGTCAATTAAATAATTAATAGTATTTAACAACGAATTATTTAAAAATAAATTACTTTCCACTCTTTGCCCCTATAATCCCACAACTAAAAATTATTTACACAATTAACATAATTATCACATCATTAATGAATATTACTTAAAAAAATAATTATTAATTTCTTAAAATTAGTTTATTTCCCACTCCATACCCCTAAAAAAAACACATCACACATATAAATAAAAAAATATATATTGCAACATAATTATCAATTAAATAAGTAACATTTATTAAAAGTGAAATATTAATTCATTAAAATTAACTTTCCACCCTTTACCCCTATAAACCCCACAACCTGCAATTAAAATTAAACTTAAAAAAGACACAATAAAAATAATTGTCAATTAAATAATTAATAGTATTTAACAACTAATTATTTAAAAATAAATTACTTCCCACTCTTTGCCCCTATAATCCCACAACCTGCAACAAAAAAAAATGAATGACACAATTAACATAATTAATTATCAATTAAATAATTAATATTAACAACTCATTATTAATTTATTATAATTAAATTACTTCCCATATAAACCCACAACCCTCTACGGAACTAAAAAACACAAAATTTAATTAAATTACTTCCCATCCTTGACCCCTATAACCCCACAACCCGCACATACAATGTGCTTAAAAACACAATTAACATAAATAAATATCAATTAAATAAATAATATTAAATAAAAAATAATCATCAATTTATTATAATTAAATTACTTCCCACCCTATACCCGTATAAACCCACAACCTGCTACGGAACTAAAAAACACAAATTTTTATTAATTTACACTGCATGATTGCTAAAAATGTAACAAATATATTAAAAAAACTAAAAATAATTATACAAAAAATTACATCATATACATTTAAAATATATACCAAAATATATAACAATAATTAAAAAACATTAGTTTAAACAATTATATTTTATCAAACGATATTAATGACTTCGATATTTTAAAAATCGATCTTACTTACCTTAAAATTTATATTTTTGACATCGATATTCTTGCTGTCGATATTACCATATCACGATATTTTAGACTCAATATTCTTGTATGTCGATATTTTGAACTCAATATTTTGTTTGAATACCATAGAGTAGATTAGACTGGAGTGTTTTACACTGAAGTGGGGTGGAGTGGAATAGCATACAATGTAGTGGCGTAGAGTAGATTTGCTTAGAGTGGAATAGCATAGAGTGGAATGGCGTAGAGTAGAGTGGTGTACAGTGGGATAGCGTAGAGTGGAGCGGCATACAGTGGAGTGGGGTAGAGTGGAATAGCATAGAGTAGAATAGCATAGAGTCTAGTAGCGTACAGTGGAGTGGCTTAGACTCGAGTGTAGAGTGGCATACAGCAGAATAGCGTAGAGTTGAGTGGCGTACAGTGTAATAGTGTAGAGTGTAGTGGCATATAGTGAAATAGCGTAGCGTGGACTGGCGTAGAGAGGAATAGCATACAGTGGATTGGCGTGCAGTGGAGTGGGATAGAGTGGAAAAGCATTGAATGGATTGACGTTGAGTGGAGTAGTGTACTGTGGAGTGGAGTGGCATACAGCGGAACAGCGTGGAGTGATGTACAATGGAGTGGCATAGAGCACAGCAGCATACAGTGGAGTGGCATACACTGGAATAGCATAGAGTGGTGTGGCGTAGACTGGACTGCCGTACAGTGGAATAGCGTATAATGGAGTGGCGGACAGTTAAGTGGCATACAGTGGAATAGCATAGAGTGGAGAGGCACAGAGTGGAGTGGCGTAGAGTGGAGTGGTATAGAGTGTAGTTGTGTACAGTAGAATAGGGTAGAGCTGAATAGCTTAAAGTGGAGTGGCATAGGCTGGGGTGGCGTAGAGTTGAGTTGGGTAGAGTAGAGTGGTGTAGAGTGGAGTGGTGTACAATGGAATAGCGTATATTAGAGTGGTGCACCGTGGAGTAGCTTAGAGTGGAGTGGCATAAAGTGGAATAGCGTAGAGTGGAGTAGCGTACAGTGGAATTGCCTACAGTGGAATAACATACAGTGGATTGAGGTACAGTGTAGTGGCATATATTGGGGTGGTATAGACTGAAGCGGCGTAGAGTGCATCGGCGTACACTGCAGTGGCGTAGAGTGGAGTGTGGTAGAGTGGACTGGCAAACAGTGTAATAGCATAGAGTGGAATGACGTAGAGTGGAGTGGTGTATAGTGGTGTATAGTGTAATAGCGTATAGTGGATTGTCGTACAGTAGAGTAGCATACAATGGAGTGCTGTAGCCTGGAGTGGCATAGAGTGGATCAGAGTAGAGTCTAGTGATGTAGAGTGGAGTAGTGTATAGTGGAGGGGTGTACAATTGAGTGGTGTAGGCTGGAGTGCCATAGACATGAGTGGCGTAGAGCCTAATAGCATACACTGGAGTGGTGTAGATTGGATTGGAGTGGGGTAGAGTGGAGTGGCGTACAGTGGATTAGTATAGAGTGGAGTGGTGGAGAAAGCCAGATGGTTTACCACCGAACTTCGAGAGTCCAGAAGCACATGCCGCCGCCTCGAAAAGGCCTGGAGGAACACCAAATCCACAGAAGCCCACGACAACTTCAGAGCCGCCACCAACGCCCACCATCAACTCATCAGAGAAACGAGGAAAAAGCGATTGAAGACAGAATCTCCACCCACGCGCACAACAGCAAGGAACTCTTCAGCATCATCAAGGAGTTCGCCCAACCCACTAGCGAGTCTACCGACATCCCTCCCTCACAAGACCTCTGCGACAAACTCAGCACCTTTTTCCACCACAAAATCAAGAGCATCTACGACAACTTCGACGAAGACAACCAACACACTGAACCCTCACCAACCACCCCCGACACCCGGAAACCAGCGATTGACGACTGGACAGCCCTCACCACGGAAGACACACTGAAGACAATGAAGTCAATCCACTCAGGGGCCCCCACGGACCCCTGCCCCCACCACATCTTCAACAGAGCCGCCGACACCATCGCACCCATGCGCCGCCACACCATCAACCGCTCCCTGGCGACCGCCTCGGTTCCCCGACGACTGGAAACACGCCGAGGTCAACCCCTCCTAAAGAAACCCTCAGCGGACCCCACCGACCTCAAAAACTACAGACCCATCTCCCTGCTCCCGTTCCCAGCGAAAGTCATCGAGAAAGCCATCAACAGCCAACTCGCCACATTCATTGAAGAAAACAACATCCTCGACTCCTCCCAATCCGGCTTCAGAAAAAACCACAGTACGGAAACCGCCCTCCTCGCCGCAACAGACGACATCCGCTTCCTACTGGACAAAGGAGAAACAGTAACCCTCATCCTCCTCGACCTATCAGCGGCGTTCGACACAGTCTCCCACCGCACCCTAATACGCAGACTCTACGACGCAGGAATCCAGGACAAGGCCCTCGACTGGATCCGCTCCTTCCTCTCCGGCAGGACGCAGCGGGTCAGACTCCCCCCTTTCCTCTCGGACCCCACACCTACCACCTGCGGAGTCCCCCAGGGCTCCTCCCTCAGCCCGACGCTCTTCAACGTCTACATGGCTCCACTCGCCCCCATCGTCAGAACCTACGGACTCAACATCGTGTCATACGCAGACGACACCCAGCTCATCCTCTCCCTATCCAACGAGCCCAACACCGCCAGACGCAACTTTCGAGAAGGCATGGAAGCCGTCGCCAAATGGATGAAAAACAGCTGCCTACAACTAAACACCAACAAAACAGAAGTACTCATCATGGGCCCAAACCCCGATGCCTGGAACGACACCTGGTGGCCCCCCGCCCTCGGAAACCCGCCAACCCCCACGGACCACGCACGCAACCTGGGAATCATCCTGGACTCCGAGCTCAAAATGGACCGCCAGATCAACTCTGTCTCGTCTTCCTGCTTCCACACCCTCCGCCTCCTTCGTAAGACCTTCAAATGGATCCCCTCGAACACCGAAAGACCGTCACTCACGCCCTGGTCACCAGCAGACTCGACTACGGCAACGCACTCTATGCCGGAATAAACAAAAACCTCACCCGCAAGCTACAGAACATCCAGAACGCCGCCGCAAGACTGGTCCTCAACCTGCCAAAACACTGCCACATCTCCCAGCACCTGCGCACACTCCACTGGCTCCCTGTCGAGGCGAGAATCTCCTTCAAGATGCTCACCCACGCACACAAGGCCCTCCACGGCACCGGACCAGCATACCTGAACAGCCAACTCAAATTCCACGCACCCCAAAGGACCCTACGATCAGCCCAGCTCTCCTACGCCGTGGTCCCCCGCACCAGAAAGACCAGATCGGGAGGCCGCTCCTTCTCCTTCCTCGCAGCCAAAGCATGGAACGCCCTTCCGCTCCACCTCAGACAGACAACATCGCTCCCCATCTTCGCAAGAAACCTCAAAACCTGGTTTTTTGACAGACCCCCTCCTTGATGGTTGGAACCTGCACCCCCCCCCCCCTAGCGCCTTGAGACCCTTACGGGTGAGTAGTCGCGCTTTAACAAACCCCTGATTGATTGATTGATTGATTGATATATAATGGAGTGATGTAGAGTGTAATAGCATAGAATGGAGTGGCATAGAGTGGCGTGTCATAGAGTAAAGTGTGGTACTTGAAATAGATGTAGCTGAAAGTGGGTGAACAGATGTAGATGTAATGTGGCAGGAATACAGATTATGAGGTGTAAATGTTAATTTTTGGTATTATGTGTAAATAGTGTCAGTTGTGTTTAAAGTTATAAGTGTTAAAATACTTAGTCATATATTGTGCCGCTGTATACCGCAGTACATGCCAATAAGAATGCAGGATCTGATTGGCTAATGGCTGTCTTTACAAAACGTAAAAGGCAGCCATGTTGTTTTCAGTACACTTGCTGCGTTCAGAGTTAGGGTCTTAGATATAGGAAAGTAGTAGGTTTTATTGCTGTTCCCTACCTATTACCACTTTATTAAAGTGGTAATAGGTAGGAAAATGTATTTATATTTTTCTACATATTTTTACAGCATTTTATGCGGAACCGCAGACTTTTTTGAAAAAGTTTTGTAGCGTGGTAATTTCTAGGTATTATTCAGTACTCCATAGACTTTTTAGTAAATATGTTAAAAAAATGAATATATATATTTGTAAAATATAGTGTAGTACAGTTTATCTGTAACTTTTTAACATATTTTTTTTAACTACTACTGCGGTACTCCATACATGTTTTATTTAAATATATAGAAATTTAAATAATCTTCCCTACCTATTTCCACTTTAATTAGGTGGTAATAGGTAGGGAAACATTATAAATCCTCATACTAAACCTATATCCAAGGCCCTAAGCCAGAACACAGGGAAAAGGCCTTAAAACAACATGGCTGCCTTTAGCTTTTGTAAAGGCACTCATTAGCCAAACACATAGGGGTCGATTCCGATCCCGGTCGGAGGCGATCCTAATACCATTCGGCCGGGAAAAAAGCCAGGCGAATGCGTGTTTCCCGACCGATTCGCACATACGTCCGAACGAGCAAGTACGATGCGCACAACTGCCCAAATCCCGACCCAGTCGTACTCACCCAATACAGGTCCTGTTCTCCGACCGATGCGGATCCGGAAACGCAGAATCGAGTCGCACGGAAGCCAAAATGTAGTCCCGTCCGGCCGGACAAGTACGATGCGCTTTCCGTACGTGCCGAACCCGTCGCTACGCATGGCACGTCAAAGCATCCGGGAGAGGCGCACATAAGCTCCGATTCGCGCCACAAGACGATCCACGGCTACGAGACGAACACGCCAGCGACGAGGACGAGGCGAAGCAAAGAGAAAGACGAACGAGACGAACCAACCATGAATCCCATCGTGCCGATCCTACCAATATTCTACATCTATTACTGGAACAGGCACGGACGCGTACGGCGCAGAAGGTAAGTCAGACACCAACCACAACAACAAAGTACACGTACCCGACATATCACACACACACATAGGGATGCAGAAATTACTTACACCAGCAACAGCAGCACCATAGGGGCGGGATGGCCATCACCAATGCCACATATACACCTAGGGGCCTGGATGCCAACAACTAACACCACCCCTACCCAGGGGGTGCTAGATGCCTGTCACTCCTACCACCGCTACCCATGGGGGGCTGGATGCCTACCACTACTACCACCTCTACCCAGGGGGTGCCAGATGCCTACCACTACTACCACCCCTACTCAGGGGGTGCCAGATGCCTACCACCACTACCACCCCTACCCAGGGGGTGCCAGATGCATACCACTACTACCACCTCCACCCATGGGGGGCAGGATGCCTGTCACTACTACCACCTCTACCCATGTGGGGCTGGATGCCTACCACTACTACCACCCCTACTCAGGGGGTATCAGATGCCTACCACTACTACCACCTCCACCCATGGGGGGCAGGATGCCTGTCACTACTACCACCTCTACCCATGGGGGGCTGGATGCCTACCACTACTACCACCCCTACTCAGGGGGTGCCAGATGCCTACCACTACTACCACCTCCACCCATGGGGGGCAGGATGCCTGTCACTACTACCACCTCTACCCATGGGGGGCTGGATGCCTACCACCACTACCACCCCTACCCATGGGAGGCTGGATGCCTACCACCACTACCACCCCTACCCAGGGGGTGCCAGATGCCTACCACTACTACCACCTCTACCCATGGGGGGCTGGATGCCTACCACCACCACCACCACCCCTACTCAGGGGGTGCCAGATGCCTACCACTACTACCACCTCTACCCATGGGGGGCAGGATGCCTGTCACTACTACCACCTCTACCCAGGGGGTACCAGATGCCTACCACTACTACCACCTCTACCCATGGGGGCTGGATGCCTACCACCACTACCACCCCTACCCAGGGGTGCCAGATGCCTACCACTACTACCACCTCTACCCATGGGGGCTGGATGACTACCACTACCACCACCCCTACTCAGGGGGTGCCAGATGCCTACCACTACTACCACCTCTACCCATGGGGGGCTGGATGCCTACCACCACCACCACCCCTACTCAGGGGTGCCAGATGCCTACCACTACTACCACCTCTACCCATGGGGGGCTGGATGCCTACCACCACTACCACCCCTACCCAGGGGGTGCCAGATGCCTACCACTACTACCACCTCTACCCATGGGGGGCTGGATGCCTACCACCACTACCACCCCTACCCAGGGGGTGCCAGATGCCTACCACTACTACCACCTCTACCCATGGGGGTTGGATGCCTACCTCCCCTACCCAGGGGGTGCCAGATGCCTACCACTACTACCACCTCTACCCATGGGGGGCTGGATGCCTACCACCACTACCACCCCTACCCAGGGGGGCCAGATGCCTACCACTACTACCACCTCTACCCATGGGGGGCTGGATGCCTACCACCACTACCACCCCTACCAAGGGGGTGCCAGATGCCTACCACTACTACCTCCTCTACCCATGGGGGGCAGGATGCCTGTCACTACTACCACCTCTACCCATGGGGGGCAGGATGCCTGTCACTACTACCACCTCTACCCATGGGGGCTGGATGCCTACCACTACTACCACCTCTACCCATGGGGGCTGGATGCCTACCACCACTACCACCCCTACCCAGGGGTGCCAGATGCCTACCACTACTACCACCTCTACCCATGGGGGCTGGATTCCTACCACCACTACCACCCCTACCCAGGGGGTGCCAGATGCCTACCACTACTACCACCTCTACCCATGGGGGGCAGGATGCCTGTCACTACTACCACCTCTACCCATGGGGGGCTGGATGCCTACTACTACTACTACCTCTACCCATGGGGGGCTGGATGCCTACCACCACTACCACCCCTACCCAGGTGGTGCCAGATGCTTACCACTACTACCACCTCTACCCATGGGGGGTTGGATGCCTACCACTACTACCACCCCTACTCAGGGGGTGCCAGATGCCTACCACCACTACCACCCCTACCCAGGGGGTGCCAGATGCCTACCACTACTACCACCTCTACCCATGGGGGGCTGGATGCCTACCACCACTACCACCCCTACCCAGGGGGTGACAGATGCCTACCACTACTACCACCTCTACCCATGGGGGGCTGTATGCCTACCACCACTACCACCCCTACCCAGGGGGTGCCAGATGCCTACCACTACTACCACCTCTACCCATGGGGGGCTGGATGCCTACCACTACCACCACCACTACTCAGGGGGTGCCAGATGCCTACCACTACTACCACCTCTACCCATGGGGGGCTGGATGCCTACCACCCCTACCCAGGGGGAGCCAGATGCCTACCACTACTACCACCTCTACCCATGGGGGGCTGGATGCCTACCACCACTACCACCCCTACCCAGGGGTGCCAGATGCCTACCACTACTACCACCTCTACCCATGGGGGCTGGATGCCTACCACTACCACCACCCCTATTCAGGGGGTGCCAGATGCCTACCACTACTACCACCTCTACCCATGGGGGGCTGGATGCCTACCACCACTACCACCCCTACCCAGGGGGTGACAGATGCCTACCACTACTACCACCTCTACCCATGGGGGCTGTATGCCTACCACCACTACCACCCCTACCCAGGGGGTGCCAGATGCCTACCACTACTACCACCTCTACCCATGGGGGGCTGGATGCCTACCACTACCACCACCACTACTCAGGGGTGCCAGATGCCTACCACTACTACCACCTCTACCCATGGGGGCTGGATGCCTACCACCCCTACCCAGGGGAGCCAGATGCCTACCACTACTACCACCTCTACCCATGGGGGCTGGATGCCTACCACCACTACCACCCCTACCCAGGGGTGCCAGATGCCTACCACTACTACCACCTCAACCCATGGGGGGCTATATGCCTACCACCACTACCACCCCTACCCAGGGGGTGCCAGATGCCTACCACTACTACCCATGGGGGGCTGGATGCCTACCACCACTATCACCCCTACCCAGGGGGTGCGAGATGCCTACCACTACTACCTCCTCTACCCATGGGGGGCAGGATGCCTGTCACTACTACCACCTCTACCCATGGGGGGCAGGATGCCTGTCACTACTACCACCTCTACCCATGGGGGGCTGGATGCCTACCACTACTACCACCTCTACCCATGGGGGGCTGTATGCCTACCACCACTACCACCCCTACCCAGGGGGTGCCAGATGCCTACCACTACTACCACCTCTACCCATGGGGGGCTGGATGCCTACCACTACCACCACCCCTACTCAGGGGGTGCCAGATGCCTACCACTACTACCACCTCTACCCATGGGGGGCTGGATGCCTACCACCCCTACCCAGGGGGTGCCAGATGCCTACCACTACTACCACCTCTACCCATGGGGGCTGGATGCCTACCACCACTACCACCCCTACCCAGGGGTGCCAGATGCCTACCACTACTACCACCTCTACCCATGGGGGCTGGATGCCTACCACTACCACCACCCCTATTCAGGGGGTGCCAGATGCCTACCACTACTACCACCTCCACCCATGGGGGGCAGGATGCCTGTCACTACTACCACCTCTACCCATGGGGGGCTGGATGCCTACCACCACTACCACCCCTACCCAGGGGGTGCCAGATGCCTACCACTACTACCACCTCTACCCATGGGGGGCTGTATGCCTACCATCACTACCACCCCTACCCAGGGGGTGCCAGATGCCTACCACTACTACCCATGGGGGGCTGGATGACTACCACCACTACCACCCCTACCCAGGGGGTGCCAGATGCCTACCACTACTACCACCTCTACCCATGGGGGGCTAGATGCCTACCACCACTACCACCTCTACCCAGGGGGTGCCAGATGCCTACCACTACTACCACCTCTACCCATGGGGGCAGGATGCCTGTCACTACTACCACCTCTACCCATGGGGGGCAGGATGCCTGTCACTACTACCACCTCTACCCATGGGGTGCTGGATGCCTACCACTACTACCACCTCTACCCATGGGGGGCTGGATGCCTACCACCACTACCACCCCTACCCAGGTGGTGCCAGATGCCTACCACTACTACCACCTCTACCCATGGGGGGCTGGATGCCTACCACTACTACCACCCCTACTCAGGGGGTGCCAGATGCCTACCACTACAACCACCTCTACCCATGGGGGGCTGGATGCCTACCACCCCTACTCAGGGGGTGCCAGATGCCTACCACTACTACCACCTCCACCCATGGGGGGCAGGATGCCTACCACCAACACCCCCACTCATAGGATGACCAATGCATGACACAACAAGCACACACCAACATAAGGAATGCAACAAAAATACATCCCCCCCAACACCATGACAAGCGTGTGTAGACTGTGTCAAATGCCTACAACACTGAACATGACTTTGAACATACAATGTGACCCCCTATCACATGTGTCACACATAAATGTGTGTGGCACCCACAATGTAAGCAGACCATGACCACTGTGGCAATGGGGTCCAACCCCCATCATCACAGTGACCAAAAGGTAAGTGTGGGGTCCATAGCAGAAGCACATCTTGAACATTGTGGCAATGGGGTCTAAACCCCCATCATCACAGTGACCAAAAGGTAAGTGTGGGGTCCATAGCTGAAGCACATTTTGAACATTGTGGCAATGGGTTCCAACCCCCATCATCACAGTGACCAAAATGTAAGTGTTGACATTGAAAAAGCTGCAACTGCCAAACTGCATGGATGATTCCTGGTCACAGAACAACAAACACATCAGTGGCAAAGTAGTGCTTGTGTCCCATAGCAACATAGATTGTGTGAGGCAAACAGTGCAGTGCAAATAAGACATACCTTTGGCCATGTGCAGACAAACATCACCCATGGGGGCTGACACTGTCAACATCCATCAATGACACAATGACAGAAGTGACCATCATAATGCAGACCCACATATTTGCACCAGTGGGCACACAAATGTAGATACCCTGT
Organism: Calotriton arnoldi; assembly: GCA_963921515.1. Lineage (NCBI taxonomy): Eukaryota > Metazoa > Chordata > Amphibia > Caudata > Salamandridae > Calotriton > Calotriton arnoldi. The sequence continues at coordinate 412,108 of CAWUFW010010862.1, read as the reverse complement.
GGAGACTGTAGATGTGAGGTGAACAAATAGCATACCATGGCAGCAATGGGACACACAAACAATGATCATTGTGCTGACTGATGACCTAGGAGTCCCAGGGACAGCAGGTGAAACCCACCAAACAACATACAGCCAATGGCACACTAAAGATATGCCAATGCAGTGGTGCAGATGCACAAACACAAACAGGCAGCCCCACACTGCACATCAAACACAACAGGTGAGGGGGGGGTGCCAGTGTCCCCAGGCAACCACACAACACATGATGAGGCTTGAATACCAATTACACAGATGCACATACAGTGCAGTAACTCATGGATCCAAATCCCCTATGTGGGCAATCAGGCATTGTTAGATGAGAGGGAGCACAAATTACACATGTCACACAAGCTTGTAGGAACAGCAACTAAGACAGCAAGAGACAGACACACCACAGCACTACCACCAGGGACCTCATATTGTGCTGACACTAGCCTGCATGATAATCCCACTGTGATGACAAAGGTAGATGTCATTCACACTGTGAACCACTGCCATGTGTCCTGAGCAACAAACTACCATCACACCTACACAAGCTCCAATCAATCAGCACGGCCTGCCAGCCAAGGCCAATATGGAGGTAGGGGTCTGGCCGTGCAACAACTCACTTTTGCACACACTCAACACCACACACCCTGATCTCCACCAATGTGCAGCAGTGAAGCTCACATGGACTGGTGACATTGCACATGCACCCATGACAATACCAGGGGTGGTGGTGGGAACCAAGGTGCAGAAACCCATCACACATGGCCAGTCAAGAAGACTTGTCAATGTCTGACACACAGCACAGTATGCTGTACATGGGCATGATGTGAAATCCACCACAATCAATGGGATCCTGGCCATAGTCACACACCAATGAAGAAGCCAAGGTGACACACGAAGAACACACGTACACAACTACCAACATTGCAGCTCTGACCCTGAGGAGTGGCAGCAGTCACACACACAACGTGTCACAATCACTGAAAGCTAACACAAACTGTAAATCACATTACTCGTGTAAACAACAAGTGCCAAGGGGAATCCTGAATGTGTCCCATCTGCGTTTGCCCACATCCCCAGCACTGACAACAAAGACAACCTGGGATGACAACCTCATGAACATTAGTTTGCCATGCACCCACATCACAGAGAAACCAGGTCCAAGATGCTGGATGAACACAGAACAACTCAGCAAGCATCACGAACAGGAACATCCCTAGGGACACAGCCTGTGTAGGAAAAGGGAAGGGAACACGCACAGACATGCTTACACAACACAGGCCCATGCAATGTCACCAGATTACACACTGCCATGAGGGAAACCACTCCTGTGGAAGGTCCGCTGTGCCAAACCTTGTCTGTGCACGACCCAAACATGTCAGCAGAACACTCCGTCAGTGAGTCAACAACCACAACACACAGAAGGCTCTGCTCACATCAGCCTGGGTACGGGGTGTCACGTCAGTCATCTGCACACACACCAAACACGTGTCAAGCAAGTTGCACTGTATACACAGATGAGTCCTTCGACATTGATGTGCAAAACTGCATGTCCAGTGGAGCTGGGCACACAGTCAGGGAAATCGGAACATTGAACAGTGGTAAGCCCACCAGATGTGCATCAGTGTAAGACAAAGATGTTCATTTACAAATGCAAAAAGGACATCCCTGTGTCAAATGCTGAACATTACACCCTCAGACTGTAGCAAAGGATGCCATAGATCCAGACTACAACAGGACACATATCCCATGGACCACATGGAGTCCATCACTGCAACACTTCATCGTCCTGATGTGAACACTATTACAACTGCAAATGCAGGATGCTACTCATCCACATCATGTACATCTAAAGAAAACCCAAAAGTAAACAAAAAGAGGCTTTATTCAGCAAATGTCAGGGTAAAAACGGAAGTCCAAAAGAAACTAAGGCCAATGGCCAGTCCAAAATCACAGTACCAACGGGGTGAGAAGTGACAACTGGTCACACATTGCTTGCCTGCACTGGTACGGTTGGGGGACATCACCCTTGGAGGGGCATACAAGGGGCAGGCCAGGCACTGCAGGGACAGGATCAGGGGATGGCAGAGTGAGGCAGTGAAGGGGTGGTGGGTGCAGGAGTGTCACCGGCAACTGCAGTGGAGGTGTCTGACTCAGGGGTGCCGGCACCACCGTGGTACACAAGTCAGTTGGTGTGGGTGCCGCAACCACTGCAGTGGGCTTGACTGATGTAGTGGACTGGGTACCCACTGCAGTGCCCGAGTCAGACGTGGTGGTTGTGGACTCCACTGCAGTGCATGACTCCAAGGGAGTGGAAGGGGGGCAGATGAGGTGGGCAGGACAGAGGGGGGACCCGGTCTCCACACCAGTGGCACAAACAGGCAGAGCGTCTGGGTTGGGGGTGGAAGAGCAAGTGGCAGGGGGGAGGGCCTAAGCAGTCTGGGGATGCGGTATCGGTGTGTGGGGGAACCTGGGGCAGGGTGTGGCGGGGGAACCTCTGCAGTGGTGGCCTGGGGGATGGAGGAGAGAGACTGGGCGCTGGAGCTGCGTGGTGGTGGTGGTGGGGTCTTGCTCTTCCTGCTCCGGGGGGACTTCCGAATGGGCTCCTGTGTCTGCCTGCGCCTGGGGGAGGGTGTCTGGGGGCGAGGGGCACTCCTCTCGGTGTGGGTGGACTTCCTCTTCCCCTGGTGTGCTGGGTCAGCAGGAATGGTGGGGAAGAGGCCGAGGTCACACAGGAAGACCTGCTGTGTAGGTGGGGTAGCAGGCGAGGCAAGGGAAGGGGTCTTGGAGGGAGAGGATTTGGAGGACTGCGGAGTGGATGTGGATGCCTGTGTGTGTGTGTGTTCCCCATCCCCTGTGTCTGTGGTATCAGTCCCCTGAGGGTGCTTGTGTGCACGTCTTGCCTTGCTCTTGGGTGTGTCTGTGCTGCTCGTGTCTGTGTGTTTGGGTGACTGTGCAGGTGTGCATGTGCTTTGGACAGGTAGGGGGCAGGAAGTGTGGATGGGGCAGAGGTGGGAGGGGTGAGGGACTGTTGGAGGAGGGACACTGCTGCCGTCAGGGAGGAGTCCATGGACCTATTGCTCCTCTGTAGGGCAGACATACCTGTCGAGATGCCCTCCATGAACGACACCAGCTGTGTCAACAGAGTGGTGTGTGCATGGAGGACACTCAGCATTGCTGTCTGCCCTACATGGAGCTGCCGAAGGAGGTACACAGACTCCTCACTCAGGGCAGCAGGGGACACAGGGGCAGGGGTGCGGTGCCTGGCACGAAAGAGACACGCTCCCGAGCACGGGAGCCTCCACGGACCTCAGGAATGGGAGCCGATGGGAGGGCGGTGGTGGTGGTGGCGGGGCCAGACAGACTAGCTGGCCTTTGGTGGCTGCCGAGACCCGCCTCCACAAGGGAGTCATCCTCCGAGCTGCTCTGGTCCCCAGCTGAGGTGGATGGTGCTGAGGACTCCTCGGTGTGGCTCCCCTCGCCCTCCGTGCCACTGGGTCCCTCTGACCACTCGTCCGATGCTGACCCAGTCTGGCTCCGCTGCTCCTCCTGGTCCGTGGAGCTGTCCCCTCCTGTGGCCGTGGATGTATCTGCAAACAATTAGGGAAACAGACAAACATCAGTCACCTACACTGACCGCACACACCACAGTGAGTACAGCACATTACCGAGCAAGCCCTGGCATTCTTAGTTGAACATTGCCTGAAGTCCTCACACAGATTCGGGGAAGCCAATTGTCAGTCTGATGGTCAACCATGGGACTCACACCCCTCCTGCCCTTGCACCCATCTGTCTGGTGCCTGTCTGATGGTAAGACCCCAGTGTGGACACATGCACCACCTACGAGTTGTTGGACATTGCAGGGAACACGGTGAAGTATGTGAACATGCACACATCACATCTCTTGCCACTGAGTCAGTGCAGGTGTCCGGATAAAGGGATAGCCAGAGTCAAATTAGAAATGCATGTGATGCATACCAGCACCAGACACCATGATGCACCCATGTCCGGATAGTCAATGCCACAATGGGGGGCATGTTGCACAAGGCACTCCCCTGCAGGATCAGTCCCAGGAAGTTTAATGCCATGACACAGGAATGCGTGCAAAGTCATACATTACTGTCTCAAGTCACATGTCCATGGCAGCCAGCCAACAACAGTCTGCACTGTGTCACAATCCGAGGGCATGGGGAATGCAAGTTATGTGACTGACAAGTGCACATGTCCATCCCCCAAAACCACTTCATCTGTACTACCATTTGTCCACGTCATACCAACTGGACATATGGGGGACATGAAACACAACTCTCTGAACATGAGCACCTCACAGTGTGCTGTGAATGTAAATACAGCTGCCTGAAAGTCACAGTCGCAAACACCAGTGTGCACAGTCAAGTGATCAGACACCTATAAGTCACAGAAGTATCGTCTATCATGGTCACATCTCAGATGGCATGCTGAGCCCTAACCGATAAACATACCAGTAGTCCTGACAACGAAGACACAGCACAATGAGACAGAGGCAGACACCTGAGGTACATTTCACTGATTACAACATGCCAGATGATACACGGGAGTGGGAGTACAGAGTGTATTGTATGCCCTGGAGTAGGCATGACTGTCCAGCTCCACCTGTAAGAGGGATGAGTCCTGGACAGTAGGCAGGTGGCTAAGCATGTGTGACACACTGGATACACATACTCCTGAGGCCCAAATATTGTTCCCACCAGCAGCATGGGTGTGTGCCAAATTCCCCAGGGACATGTGGTGAGTCAGAGCAGCAAGCGGACCACATATCAAAGTTACACCCAGATCACATGTCAGAACTTAGGCATTGTGTAAGCAATTGACCCACCCATGAATCGCACAACATTGTCACGGGAACAAATGCTGTCCCCCACCTTGAGCAAAGCAAAATGCAATGACACAGTCCCCAAATGACACAATTTCCTGACTATAAGGGCCACACATATGCGTATCAGAGGAGAAGTGGGCATGTCACAAATGAGGGACATGGGGCCTGGACCACATGACTGATGTACTGTGGAAGTTTAACCAGGCCAGAGGAGGGCACATAGCATGTCAGACAAAGTGCACAGTGCAGTCATGGACTCACCCCCTCCTTGCTGCTGTCTGTCCTTCAGCTGCCCATCCAGGTCAGGGAAGACCACCGCCAGGATCCGGAGCATGTGGGGGGTCAGGGTCCGGTGTCCGCCCCTCCTGCGAGGAGGCGACAGCTTCAGCTGGACCCTTGCAATCCTCCGGGTCCAGCCACGAAGGTCCTGCCACCTCTTTTGGCAGTTGCGGATCCTGCGCCTGTAGACCCCCACGGATCTTACTTTCCGGGCGATGGTCAGCCAGATGTCCTGCTTCTGGTGGGCATCAACCTGTGAGGATGACAAAGTGAAAAGGCCATTACTACACATGCAACATATACGTGCATCACACAGTTGGATATACATGTCTCAATCACAGGGGCATATGATGTACACAGGCAGTGCAACAATGGCTATGAACAGTTTTCCAGCAGTCACTACATGGTATCATTGCATGGGAAGTAAACCTAGTTGGAATGCACTGTTACTGCACTGTACCAGTTCAGTGCATGTAACTACACACTTTGGGGTGTGACAACTACTCAGTGGGCATGCTAGCCAGTGGTGTGCACACTGAAAGTCCTGCTAGTCAGACAACATGCACAATTAGTGATGCAGTGGACAGCACACTCACCTGCTCCCCTGGTTTCCCATACAGCTTGCTGTACTGTGGAAGGAGGCTGTCCAGCAGGGCCTGGTTCTCCTCAAGGCTGAAGGCTGGGGCTCTCTCCACAGTACGTGCCATTGCAGGAGCCAGAGGATGCATAAACAGCAGCAGTGTTGGTGGCAGATGTCGTCCTGGAGCATGTAGTGCAGGCAAGTGAGCTCTCAGGGGAACAGCCAGCATTATATGTGTGCTGCAGAGGCAGATACTGTCCCATGTGTCCAAAGTGATAGGTCCAAGTCGTTTGCATCTTCTGAATCTGACCAATCCATGGAATAGCAGCACTAATACACGCCCACAGCATCCTTCAAATCTTCAACTTCATGACACCCATGATTTTGCAACATTGTTGTGGCTGGCCAACTGAATTCACTGCATCAGACTCGTTGGAGCTTCGAAAACGCGTCCGTTGCCATGCCAGGCCCCAGCCAATGTGTGCGCACCGTTCGGTCCATTGCTGTACAACGCGTACCCGGGATACAACACGTATCCGCTCACATTGAATGCAATGGGCCGGCCGGGCACACCGATCGGTCCTTTGCAGTTCAACGCGTACCCGGGATCTAACGCGTACCCGCTCACATTGAATGCAATGGGCCGGCCGGGCACACCGATCGGTCCATTGCAGTTCAACGCGTACCCGGGATCCAACGCGTACCCGCTCACATTGAATGCAATGGGCCGGCCGGGCACACCGATCGGTCCATTGCTCTACAACGCGTACCCGGGATACAACGCGTACCCGCTCACATTGAATGCAATGGGCCGGCCGGGCACACCGATCGGTCCATTGCTCTACAACGCGTACCCGGGATACAATGCGTACCCGCTTACATTGAATGCAATGGGCCGGCCGGGCACACCGATCGGTCCATTGCAGTTCAACGCGTAACCGGGATCCAACGCGTAACCGGGATCCAACGCGTACCCGCTCACATTGAATGCAATGGGCCGGCCGGGCACACCGATCGGTCCATTGCTCTACAATGCGTACCCGGGATCCAACGCGTACCCGCACACATTGAATGCAATGGGCCGGCCGTGCGCACCGATCGGTCCATTGCAGTACAACGCGTATTGCGGATACAACGCGTACCCGCTCACATTGTATGCAATGGCCAATGCGTGCACACCGATCGGTCCATTGCTGTACAACGCGTCCCTGTACAAGTCACTGGCATATGTCACCATGCCTGTCACAGGTGAACATATGCCAGCCACATGTACTTCCCAGGGAGTGAGGGGCACACCTACAACACCACAGCCTGTCCACACTGTATCCTAAGGCATGTAAGGCTGCATTACCTGTTCCGTGTATGGGGGTCAACATGTTGTTTTTTGGGTGGCACTTGGGGGCAGCCACTCCCAGGCTGTGCATGTGTTCATGGGGACAGAATCCTTGGTGTGTTGTGCACATGAACACTGTGGTGTGCAACTGTTCATTTCAGGGCATGTGGCATGGTCACATTTCACGGTTGTGTATGTGTATGTCATGTCACAAACCCCCTGAGTCCCATGTGGGACGGTATGTACGTCCCAGGGTGACCCATTGCCACAATTGTGATGGCCCTCCACAGTCTGTGTGCATGTTGTGTTTACAATGTCTCTGATTCCATGTGCACAATGGGAGACAGTCTCCACATCCACGTTGTTTGTGCATGGACTTTGATGTTGTGCGTGTGTGTGTCACAGACGTCCATGTCTGTCCTGCCGCGGCAACAGGGACCACTACCTGTGGGGGTCATGGTTGTTTAGCTGTGGTGTATTCATGATGCACCATGTCATGCCAGTGTCCATGTGGCAATACAGGGTCCCTGGGAATCTACCTGTCGATGAACTGTGATGCCTGGGGCACATCTGTCCTCACATGTCACTGTGGTGTGTGTTTGGAATGTGACAGCAGTACATGGGTACTGTGACACAGCCTAATGATATCCCATAGCACAACCTGGGACTTGTTGAGGACACATGTTGAACTGTGATGTTAGATGTTAGCCATGTAGGTGCCATACATGTCCTTACGGAACGGCACACGCATCATGTACTTGTGTCTCGTAATGATGTATCATGTGATATTGAGTCTGGTCTATGCCACATATGTGGGGTGACTGACAATCTTTCTTTCTTCACCTATGCACTGCAGGGCACCAGCTGTCCATCGGCCATTCCCTGACCTTGCAACAGTGGTTGAACGGGACTGCATCCGACGGTACCACTTCACCAGGCCACTGATTGAGGAATTGACGGTGCGGTTGGCCCCACATTTGCAACCTGGCCGGACATACCCTACAGCGCTGAACCCCCAAGGTGAAGGTGATGGCAGCCCTACACTTCTTTGCCACCGGTACCTTTCAACACACTGTGGCGTCTGCTGGTGGGATGTCACAGACCATGTTCAGCCGTGTGCTCCGCGATGTTTTGGAGGCTATGTTGAGATACCTGAACCAGTACATCTATTTCCCTAGACTTCAACAACTCACTGACGTGAAGAGTGACTTCTATGCCCTGGGGAGGATGCCGCATGTCATTGGCTCCATTGATGGGACACATGTGGCTTTGGTACCACCACAGGCCCAAGAGCAGGCATACAGGAACCGCAAACACTACCATTCGGTCAATGCACTGGTGGTATGTCTTGCAGATATGAGCATCTCACACGTCTGTGCCCGTTTCCCCGGTTCTGCACACGATGCCTACGTGATGAGGAGTAGTCGCATCCCGAGGATGATGTCACAGATGCGGAACCAGCGTGCCTGGCTTGTTGGTGTGTACTGACTTTGTACCATTGTGTGTGTTCTGCAATGTAGTGTTCCACCCTCTTTTCCAACTCAGCTAATGTGCAATTGTCTGTATGTAGGTGACTCCGGATACCCCAACATGCCGTGGTTGCTGACGCCCCTCAGGAACCCTGTGACACCAGCCCAGATGCGCTACAATGAGGCACATGGTCGGACCAGGAGAGTGATTGAGCGGACATTTGGTCTCCTGAAGAGCCGCTTCCGCTGCCTAGATAAGACAGGAGGGGCCCTCCCATATGCCCCAGCAAAGGTGTGCAAGATTGTCATCGTCTGCTGCATGCTACACAACTTGGCAGTGCGGAAGGAGTTGCCTCTCATCCTGGATGACGATGACCAACATCCGCCACCTGTGGAGGATCCTGGGCTGGACCACGATGCCAGTGATGATGATGATGATGAGGGTGATGTTCGCACACAGCTCACCACCAACTTCTTCAGCTGAATGTGAGTATCCAGGGATGTTATGTCAATGATGTGAGTTTGCATGATATGTGTTGGTGGTGCTCTGGTGCTGTTTGAGTGTGTCCATGTGCTACTTGACTGGATGCGTGCAGCGATGTGTCCTTACAGGTAGTCTGTACTCCACAACAGTGTTGACATGCTAACTTGGTTCTGGGTGGGTATCTTGTGACATGTATTGGGCATGAGTATTGCAGTTCTGTCCTGTTCTTCAGTGCTTTTGACTGTGTGTCATTTCTGTCCTTCACAGGGTACTTTCAGAGTCGTTTGGTCAACTGTGATCCCCGACACCGTGATTTGACTTCCAGGGTGGTAGCTGTCGTGTCCCTACAGGTGATGTGCGCCACACCCATGGACTTCCTTCCTTCTACACTTGTTGACTGTGTGCCCGCTGCCAGGTGGGATTACCTTACATCTGTAGTGGTTACAACATGTTGCAAATGTGTAATAAACCTGTGCTTCACTTTGTGATGTGCGTTGACTGTGGTCACACATTTGACTGACATTTTCTTACTGCACCAGTGGGCTAGTTGACTAAGACTGTGAATAGGTGTTGTGTCTGTGCATTGCACCGTATTTCCTGGCAACATCAGTGTAGGCAATGAGTCAGATGGCCTAGGTGTGTATTTGTTGTGTAGCCCTGGTGGTGTGTCTCCCTCATATGTGTCACGTTGCCATGACTCACATGCCTGTGTTGTACTTGCTGTAGCAGTTAGCATGCACAGTGTAATTTCGCTGGTCATCATCTCCATGACAGAAACTACATTGGAATCACGACAGAGGCAGGTATGGTGTATTAGTGTGTTTATTGTCATACATGTGTGTGAATAGTGCACAGGATGGTGAGTGCAGTACATTTTGATTGCAATCCAAAGTTCCTAGATGAATTGGAAGTCCTGGTAGCAGAAATGTCCTGTATCAAGTCCACAGTCATCTGAGACATTGGTCCAACTTGTACTCCCCATGTCATGTGGGGGAGTTGTGTTGCAGTCAACAGGGTGAACAGTTTGCGCACAAAGGTGATTATCCAGAACAGGTGTTGGCTTCCTGGGGGTTGTGCATGGCCATCAGCCTCTCAGTTGTCCTTCCTCGGACGACCCCTCTTCTTTGGGGGGACCCTCAAGTGCAGGCTGCTGCGGTGCAGGGGACTCTCCGCCAGAGTCATCCTGCCTCCCTGTGGCAGTTGCAGTTGTTTCAGCACCAGATGTTGTGGGCACACAGGGAGGTGTTGACTGGTTGCTGCTCATCTGGCGGAGGCATTGTAATATGTCCCTATGCAACGCCGTCTGTTCTTGCACTGTGTCCCACTTGGACTCCGTGCGGGACATGTGTGTCTCCACACGGGACATGTGTGTCTCCACCCGGGACATGTATGAGTCCAAGCGGGCATGATGGGCAGCCTGCTGCTGTTGAATGTCCTTGAGGATCCCCACTACCTGGCTGACCTCTCCAGTGCTATTCTGGTACGCATCAGCAATGCGTACCAGTTGTGGGTCATCATGCAGTCCAGACCCCTCTGCAAGCAGCGACCTATGTCTACCACCCCTCCCACCACCCCTGGCGACACGTGAAGGACCTGCGGTGGCACGCACAGGTGACCCTGGGCCCCCTTGGGGGTTGTTGCTGGTGTTGGTGTCCGTAGCTCCACGTTGGGCCGGGGTCCGTGTGCTGTTGGTGGTGGTGGTCCTTGGTCTGTCCGTGTCGGCAGGGGTGGTCTGTGTGTTGGCAGTTGTTGGAGGGGTGGGTGCAGCTGGTGGTCCTGCTGGTGCTGCATGATGACTCACTGCGGAGGTGCCAGGTAGGTCTTCATCATCCGAGGTGGGCAGAAGCTGTTCCACACCAGCGAGCTCAGTGTCCCCCGGAGCCTGGGACAGGGACTCCTCAGCGTCTGCTGCTGTGTCCCCATCATCACCTGTATTTGGAAGAGACACACAATGTATGTAATGTTTCTACAGGCATCAATGGTTCAAACACCTGACAGTTGTGACTGTACCTCTGGATGCGGGCCTGTACATTGCATTGTCCTAAGTTGTCACAGTCAGCTGTTGATATTGGTGTAGCGCATTGTCCTGACAACATGAAGCATTTCAATGTGAATGTTGAGGTGTGTGCATGGCCAGCATTGGTGGTATTTGGTTGACATCCGGACATCTTTCTCCCTCCAGCCCAGTTATCCCACCATGAAGCATGCCACCCTTGCAGTGGGTGCAGGTTGACTCTCATGATGTCAGTCAGTGGTGTCCTGCTGTTGGTTGGTGGCCAGTTCCCATTAGGGCCTTGTGCTCCCCACAACAGAGCACCAGTGTCAGACATCTTTGATGGGGCTTTCCACTCTCTGTGAGGTGTGCATGCTTCAGTGTGAGCTTGCTGGGCCATGTGGGGGGGGATGTTGAGCTGTGACTACCACTCCCATCATGCTATTGCCTCCACCCCCTTCCCAGCATGCCCATACTTCCTTCCTTTTGAGTGTACTTCACTGTGTGTGGGTGTGACAGCAATGGCAAGATGGCTGACAGTGGTGTCCTGCTGTTGGTTGGTGGCCAGTTCCCAGCATGGAATTGTGCTCCCCACAACAGAGCACCAGTGTCGGACATCTTTGATGGGGCTTTCCACTCTCTGTGAGGTGTGCATGCTTCAGTGTGAGCTTGCTGGGCCATGTGGGGGGATGTTGAGCTGTGACTACCACTCCCATCATGCTATTGCCTCCACCCCCTTCCCAGCATGCCCATACTTCCTTCCTTTTGAGTGTACTTCACTGTGTGTGGGTGTGACAGCAATGGCAAGATGGCTGACAGTGGTGTCCTGCTGTTGGTTGGTGGCCAGTTCCCAGCATGGCCTTGTGCTCCCCACAACAGAGCACCAGTGTCAGACATCTTTGATGGGGCTTTCCACTCTCTGTGAGGTGTGCATGCTTCAGTGTGAGCTTGCTGGGCCATGTGGGGGGATGTTGAGCTGTGACTACCACTCCCATCATGCTATTGCCTCCACCCCCTTCCCAGCATGCCCATACTTCCTTCCTTTTGAGTGTACTTCACTGTGTGTGGGTGTGACATCAATGGCAAGATGGCTGACAGTGGTGTCCTGCTTTTGGTTGGTGGCCAGTTCCCAGCATGGCCTTGTGCTCCCCACAACAGAGCACCAGTGTCAGACATCTTTGATGGGGCTTTCCACTCTCTGTGAGGTGTGCATGCTTCAGTGTGAGCTTGCTGGGCCATGTGGGGGGGGGGATGTTGAGCTGTGACTACCACTCCCATCATGCTATTGCCTTCACCCCCCTTCCCAGCTTGCCCATACTTCCTTCCTTCTGACTCTGCTTCCCTGTGGGGTAGTGTGCCTGTGCTGAATGGATGGCTGACAGTGTTGTCCTGGCGTTTGTTTGGCTACAAGTCCCATGTGTGTCACTGTGCTTCCCACAGCATGACCCACGGTGGTGGTTCTTTGTAGGATAATTAATTTTATTGTGAGGCAATGCATTTTCCCAGGTGAGTTGTGTGTAGTTTGTGTTAGGGGTGTGTGTGGGAAGAGCTGCTGGTAACTATGGTCATAGCTGTCAGTCCTCCTTCCCACCCAGCCAGATGTCCCACCATGGAACGTGCTTCCATTGCAGGGAGTGCAAGTTGGCTTTCAGGATGTCAGTCAGTGGTGTCCTGCTGTTTGTTGGTGCCCAGTTCCCAGCAGGGCCTTGTGCTCCCCACAGCAGTAGCCAGTGTCAGCCATCTTGTCAGTTGTTTTCCACTCCCTGTGATGTGAGCATGGTTCAGAGTGGTGTTGATGGGCGTATTGTGAGGGTGGGCAATATCTGTGACTACAACTCCCATGATGCTATTGGCTACACTGACTTGACCAGCATACACAGAATTCCTTCCTTTCTGTGGGATTCCCTGTGTGGTGGTTTTGTAGTGGTGGCTACATATCTGACAGTGTTTGTTGGTTATATTTGTGCCACTGCCTAGCTTTATTTGTTGTAGGGTTTGTACATGTCATGACACAGTTACATATCAATATGAGATGGCATGTATTGTGTTTATCTGACTGACATACACATCTTGGGATGATTCTGGTTTTGTTGCTGTGGATTTGCTAAGGGTGCATGGTTTGACTATCCCCTTGACAGTGATGTGTGTGTGTTGTCACACAATATTGGGTATATTGGTTGTGTACTCACCAGGCTCTGGGATGTCTTCTAGTCCATATAAGCTCACTGGTGGTAGGATGGCCCGCACCTTCTCCTCCCAGGGCCTGAGGTATACTGGTTTGGCAGGAGGGCCACTGCCGGTGTGTTGGCTCAAGAGGTAGTCCTTCCTCAGTAGGTCCCTGACCCTCCTGCGCACGTCATACCACCTGTTCTGGATGTCTTCCTTTGTGCGCAAACATGGTGATTGCGCGTTCACCCTGTCGACGATCCTCGCCCACATCTTGGTTTTCTGCGACATGGGGGTCTGTTGGACCAGTGTACCAAACAGCTGTGGCTCTATCCTGAGGATCTCATCTACCAGGACTTCCAATTCACTATCTAGGAACTTTGGATTCTTCTTTAGGGGCATGGTGATGGGTGGTGGTGGTGAGTGATGTGTGTGGGGGTGTGCAAGTGAGGGTGTGTGAGTGTGTGTTTTGCTGGGTGTATGTGAGGGTGCTATTTGTTGAGGTGCTGATGGTGTGTGTCTTGTGTGATGGATGAGCTGTGAGTGTGTGTGTGGTTGCTGTCTGTTGGTGTTGAGTGCTGGCAGGTAATTTGAATTTGCAAAGGAACATGGTAGGGATTTGTGTCCTTTATATGGGTGGAGTTTTGGGTGTGTCTTTGTTCCCTGTTCCCCCCCCCAGTATTTATTGCCTTTGTAATTGCTTGTTTGGCCTTTTTTTGTGTGTTTTTCCCTTTGTACTTTTTGTGCATGTAGGAGACGTTCTTCTGACCGAGTCGGACCCTGCAGTTGTCTCGTGCGAGCTTCTCCGATTCGTTCGCGCTGTGTTTGTGCTGTTTTCTGTGCTGCGTACGCGTCGGTCGCGGTGTATTGGGTTGCTTCGGCTCGCAGTTTTGTATGCGTGTCGGTCGTACGGCTTGGGCTCCGTGCGACTCGGTTGTGTTTTCCACGCGTTGCATCGTACTTTGCGGGTCGGATTTCGCGGGTACGTTTCGTTCGGGATTCTTCCTGGTGCGTGTCGGTCGGTTCGATTCGCGTGCTTTTCCGTCCGGATAGCTGTTTTCCGCGCGGTTCGGTCATTTGTATTGTGTTCCGTACGAGTCGGTCGGATTTTGCACGCTTTTCATCGTACTTTGCGGGTCGGGCTGCACCGGTACGTGTCGGTCGGAATGAATTCCGGCTCCGAGTCGGTCGGTACGTTTTCCGGCCCGAATCGGAATCGGCCCCATATTGTCTTGTCATCGCTATGTACCACATTAGTTTCCAGAAATATCGGGAAATTTTGCGAAACTACAGCAACAACAGATATTACTAAGTTTACATGTCTTATAATGTAAAAATACTTGCCTGTACCTGTAATACCAAAAAGGATTATCTGCACACCATAATGTACAATCCTGCCAAATTTTATGGAAATCCATCTGGGCCGCAAAGCGCGAGTACAAAGTCTTTGGGAAAATGCATTGGTGCCCAAACCCTTTTTGGGCCCCCTCTTTTATCTTGGAACCCCCTAGACCAATCACGGCGAAACTTTCCATCCTCCGCCAATGTAGAACAAGCATTGGCATAGCCAATAGGTCTCGCTTTTGGGACCTTATAAGTGTTTAGCCATGCAACAGTTGATGTTGTTGCACCAAGGATATTGTGCTGCATAACTAAATACTTATAAGGTCCCAAAACCGAGAACTATTGGCTATGCCAATGCTGGTTTGGCATTTGCATTTGCAGTCTAGTGACAGTAATACTTTCCAAATGATGGTGACTCGGACTGCAGGATAAGTTATTTAGCACAGTGGAAAACAGCACAGATATGCAAGTAAAGAATTTGTTTGGTTACAACAGATTGATAAATAGTGCTGTTTTCAACTTAACCTCTATTTCTAAATTCAACACAAGCATTTTGGTTGCACTCATAACCTTTTAAAAGTGCACATTTAGCGTTATATAATAGTACTCTTAGTTACCATGAAATGCAGGAAATCACAGCTACAACATCACATTTCAACTTCCAGTGAAAGTGGAGATGTCAACCAGCTTGCTTGATATGCATTCAATAGATTGACAATAAGTTGCAAGGTATCACGTGAATTATAGGATTCAAATCAGGCCTTGAAACAGTGTGCTTATCCCCGGAAGAATATTTTGACTGACGAACCATAGGTCAGTGGAATATGAAATGTTACGTGCTGGAGTAAAAATTCAATTGAAAGGTATCGTAAAAAAAAGAAAAGAAAAAAAAAAAAGTAGAATAAGTAATGTACGAAGATCACTCGACATCTCAGTGTGAAACAACTGCAGACGTTCAAACTTACATGGAGCTTCGCAATCCCCACTGAGCAGGCACCTGTTACAGTGATAACGTGATAAGTGATAACGAAAATAAATTCTCAGGTGAAGCGCAATGGGCAGAAGACTGGCCAAAATAGGCAAGGATTCAGTACATCAAGCCATGAACAGTTCATGCTGCAAAGCTGTTATGGAGTGTCTAATGTTATTACAGTGTGCCCACTGATTTACCACAAAATGCGAAATCTCTAGGCACAATACGACACATCTGTCGCTACTGGCTTGTGGCATAGCTTCATGCAAGATCGCTTGGGCCGCGTCCTCAAACACTACAGCAACTCTTAACAGACTAGTCGCTAGATTAGAGCAACCTGTGGAACAGGACAAGAAACATCCAAGTACCCATCACTCTCCCATGGCTCGTACGCCTCCGTATGCAAAAGCCTTTTTCCCTTCAGCGTGCTAGTAACTTTATCTACCCCCAAATACTGGGTCACTGTACGACAACAACAAGATTCGTTTTTTTTGTTTGTTTGTTTTTCTAACGAGCAAACTAATTGTTTCCAAGGTATTACACTTCACTCTGAACGAGCAGATTTCTGTCATTTCCCTTAGTTTCTTCTATATACGTGTTTGTATTTTTTGCATGGTATGACTGACGTTAAAAGTTTATTTATTGCTAAGTTTTCATCGTTTTAGTGTAATCTTAAACACGTCTGCATCAAAAGGCATAATAAAATCACCCGAGTTTACAAAGAAACCAAGCGTGAATGTGTATTCTGGCAATACCAATGCATACTTACAAAATTCAGACTCCATTTGCTTTAAACAGTACTATCCAACGCATCTAACTCTACTAACTCAAACTCATCCTCACTCAACTGGTGCAAGGATGTTACACTTTCCAATCATTTATTCAAATTATGTATTTTTTTAAAGTATTTGAAACAATTGTACGCCCCCGAGCCTTACCAAATTGAGCGCATGATCTTCGCTCCACCCACTGCCCCGGTATACCTCCCGCAAATCTTCCGGATCCGAACAAACATGAACAAATTATTTCCTTTTAAAAAGTGAAGAACACATTTTCCAAGACAATCTGGCAAGACCTTGCATTCCGTTCACTGGAAACTTAAAAAACAGCGATATCCAGAGCCCTTAAACTGCAACTTTCCTTGTCTGCTACCGGTTATGTACAATGAAATTGCATCATCATTTTGCAGCTACGTGAACTACAAAGAGAAAGGGATGGAGGGGTGGAGAACGGACAAAAGGGTAATTACAATATACAGGTGGGACAAATACTCAAAATGTGGGGTGGACACAGACGGTCAGGTGGTATGAGCGTGAGAAGGGCTGAGGCAGTTTGCAACACGATGGAAGTGCACATAGCAGCTTCAGTAAGCAGTGGAAGAAGTGATGGAGGCAGCAAAGAACGGTTGAACTGATAGACAGAGGAACGGGTAGGGATATGCGCTTCTGGATAACGATAAAGAAAATGTAGATGGACGGGGTGGGTGTGTGCAGGCAAAGATCAATACACGGTTAACTGGCTTTGCGAGCAGATGGCACAGTGAGTGGTATGAACAGAGAGTATGCAAGATGGGTTCACAGCCAGTGCGTCTATGAAAAGTGGGACTCTCACCGGGACAGGAGAGACAACTTCTGCTCCAGCATGCCCTCCAGCCGCTGGGCCTTCTTGGACATCCAGTGCTCCACACCTCTTCGTCTGTAGCAGCCCTCCAGCATGAGCCTGAAGTCGGCTACGAAGTCGCCCAGGTCCTGATAGCGCCCCTGACGGAAGCCCTCCTCCATGGCCAGCAGTCCTGGTTCCTCCTCCGTCTCCCCCTGTAGAAAGGCCGCTACCAGGGGCTGGTTCTTCTCCAGCAAGAAGTCCCTCAAGATACACATCCCCTGGCGCAGCTCGGGGCTCAGAGCCTGCTCCCAGCCCGGCGCCTCGGACCCTGTCTCCTCCTCCTCCATGGGCCCCGTCGCGGCGCCGACGGGGGTTTAGGGCCGCCCGGACTCCTAGCTCGTGGGGCTTGCTAATTACCCGATATCCGCCTCAGGCTCTGGTACTAAGGGAGGGGGTGGGGTAAAATCAATGGGGACACGACAGGTAGGGGGCAGCGACAGGGCACGCATGCGCCGATGGCTCGTCCCGGCACCGCTCACCTCGGCGGCCCCACAGTGGCTCTGCCAGTCCGTTCTCTATGTTTACAGCCACCGAGTGAAGGAGACGCTTGGGGAGAAAGTGAGGAGACAGAATTCGGACAAACAGAATGAACACAAAGGAGAGGGCTAAGCGAGGATGTGTAAAGCTACTACGCGGCTACATGACAGACAACGCTTGCCATACGACGACAGCCTCGCCACAAAAGTAAAACTAGAACCCTTGATCCAGCCAAAGTACCCTAACCTTTTCTGCTTTACTATTCTTAAGTACTTAAGAATAATGCGCATCTTTCTCTCCAGAAGAAAAAGCTAATGAAATTTGCGTTTGTTTTGCTAAACCACTCGCGTCTATCAGGAATAGTAAAAGAAAAATCGTTTTTGACATTGAATATCATAAATACAGATTTTTTTGCTTCTTCTGCCTAAACACTCGCTCACGGTGAGGCAGAAACCGCACAGCTTTAACATGTCCGCTATATTCACTTTGTTGAACACAGAGTATTTTCCACGGTGTGCTTATTGCCAGCTGAACAAGCATTTGAAGGCACGCGCGGGGAGGAGGAGGAGGGGCGACGCGAGTGGTGCGCGCGCCTCGCGTTGAAAGTTAATAAAAAAAATGAAGCTGATAGCCGCGCGGCCGTGAAAGTGACACGGCCGCGTGGCGCGAAAGTGAAAGGAAAATGAAGCTGACGAGGAGGGAGTGGGAGGAGGGGGTAGGGGAGGGTATTCACGCGCTGTAGAAAGCCAGATGGCAGCTGTGCACATCGCGCGCGCTTGTGCGCTTGCGAGCAGCAGGTGTGACCACACGCTCGTGCACCATGGCCTTTTGCTTGCGGGTAACCGCACGGAAAAGGCCATGACGCACGAGCGTCTGGTCAGCTTTGAAAAGCCCCTAACTTAAAGTCTCGCAGAGCAGCGCTTGCGCGCTACTCGAGGCTCAACCTAAAAAGCAATAGATACGGAAAGTCAAAACAATTCCCTTTCAGGCATAGAGTGACGCATAAATTATGCAAAAAAAAAAAAAGAAGCAGAGATGGTATAAGACTTTGTCCCTTTCTATCTCGGCGTGATGGCACTGTGCTAATCCTACGCTTAAAGATTTTGATAGAAAAGCAGACATTTGAGGTGAGCAAATTTAGAGTGTCGCTGGTGTTGAGAGTGTTCTATACTGGAGCTGCTTTCCACCTAAACTTGAGAAATACCCAGAGTTCTCAGCTTCTTTTCTTGCATAATTTATGCATCACTCTATGCCTGAAAGGGAATTGTTTTGACTTAAACTGGGTGCTCCCTTGTGTCTGGACAAAGTTATACCTCTCTGAAGATCTCTAATGAGAGCGAAACACGTGTCAGTGGTTGCTTTTATTCATTTCAGGTTGGCTTGGATGGTATTTTACCAATCCAAAGCTGTAATACTGTGCCTGGAGTGGTAAAAGGCTTTGGCCGTTTTACAGCTCGGCAAGGATAGCACTGTGCTAATCCTATGCTTAAAGACTTTGTCCCTTTCTATCTCGGCGTGGATGGCACTGTGCTAATCCTACGCTTAAAGATTTTGATAGAAAAGCAGACATTTGAGGTGAGCAAATTTAGAGTGTCGCTGGTGTTGAGAGTGCTCTGTACTGGAGCTGCTTTCCACCTAAACTTGAGAACTACCCAGAGTTCTCTGCTTCTTTTTTTGCATAATTTATGTGTCACTCTATGCCTGAAAGGGAATAGTTTTGACTAATACTGGGTGCTCCCTTGTGTCTGGACAAAGCTATACCTCTATGAAGAGCTCTAATGAGAGCGAAACACGTGTCAGGGGTTGCTTTTATTCATTTCAGGTTGGCTTGGATGGTATTTTACCAATCCAAAGCTGTAATACTGTGCCTGGAGTGGTAAAAGGCTTTTGCCATTTTACAGCTCGGCAAGGATAGCACTGTGCTAATCCTATGCTTAAAGACTTTGCTGCAGAAATGGTAAAAGACTTTGGAGCTCATTACGATGGCGGAAGGACCGCCACCGCCAGGCCGGCGGTGGCAGTCCTTCCGCCATCACACAGGAAATTCCTACTGCCGAATTAGGATGGCGGTGGGAATCCCAATGTGTCCGTGGCGGACGGAAAGTCCGTCCGCCATGGTTTCGAAAGGCGGTCCTTTTCCGCCCGCCTTGCGGAACCAGGACACAGGGCAGCATTGCGGCGGTGCCTTGCAGGCACCGCCGTAGGGATTACGAAATCCCTTTCCGCCTGTCTTTTCGCAGCGGTCATCCCACCGCAAAAAGACAGGCGGAGGCTGGATTCAGGAGCCCGTTGCGGGCCCCCTCTGTGGGGGGGGGGTGCACTGGGGGGGCACGCATGGTACCCCCCTGCATTTCCATGCACCAAGTGGCAGGCACCGCGTGGTGCCTGCCACGTAGTGCAGGGAAATGCAGTGCAAGCACTTTGAACATTGCGTACGGTGCTGCAGCCAGCAGCACCGTCCGCAATGTTAAAAGCCTTGGATGCGCCCGCCAGTATGGCGGAAGATCCTAATCGCAGTGGTGGGACCGCCGCATGTCTGGCAGGCGGTCCCAAACACCGCTACAATGGCGGGCGGGCGGACATCGTAATCAGCTCCTTTGTCCCTTTCTATCTCGGCGTGGATGGCACTGTGCTAATCCTACGCTTAAAGATTTTGATAGAAAAGCAGACGTTTGAGGTGAGCAAATTTAAAGTGTCGCTGGTGTTGAGAGTGCTCTATACTGGAGCTGCTTTCCACCTAAACTTGAGAAATACCCAGCGTTCTCTGCTTCTTTTTTTGCATAGATATATATGTGTGTATATATATGTATATATATATATATATTCTTTTCGTTCAATAAAAACAAACGCACAAAACCAGTGATCCATGGTTTAACGATGACTTGCACGCTCTGAATCTTGCAGCGAGGCAGTCAGAAAGGAAGTGGTGCGCCCATTATGAACCCGCGCCGAAATGTGAATATAAGCAACTGCTTCTCACCTACAAAAAAACATAAACAAAACCTAGATGCCACTATTCAGATCGTATTCTCAATGCACCTAGTAAATAGAGTTTTTTTTGGTTATGAGCAAACTAACTAATCCTAGAATTAACACCCCTAATCCTGGAATTAACATTTCTCAAGCCATTTGCAATTAATGGACAGATTTTTTAAAAATCATAAACTAGAATCCATTGTCTCTTCTATTTCCACAACTTTGTCCACTGATAGTAACCACACTTATTCCCTAGAGCCCATCATGGATAATACAAGTTCTACTTATTTTTAACTCAACCTGCCACTGATTGCCTTCCTGATTCGTCTGCCTGCCTTTCCGATTAAAGTAGAACTTTTAAGACCCCTCTCCCCATGCCTACCTGGGCACTTAAGTGAGGATAAACTAACTAGGGGCTATTACCATACATTAGCTACTATAGAATAAACAATCAAAGCTTTTGTTTTCAACCTTCTCGGTGACCTGATAACCTCCCATGACGAACTGTGTATTCTGCCTACTGAGATACTGTATTTATACTACTGCACTGACCTGACTTAAGATTCTTGCCTGATGACACTGAGGGTGTTGTAGTAGCCTTGTACCCTTAGCTGGGCTGGTCTGCAGACCCCTGAAGGATATGCACACTTTGGGGCCAATTACGATGGCGGTCGGAAAACCATTCCGACCGCCGTGGCAATGGGAAAAGACCGCCCGCATGGCCTGCAGCACCACCGCCGATCACATTACGATGCACTGCCGGAAAAATCCGACCGCCGCGGTCGGATTCCAAGAAACACCGCCGGGCACGTGCGGAAAAGGCGAAATTCCGTCCACGGCGGTCGGATTCACTGCGGAAAGCTCACAAACCGCCGATACACAAGCGGAATTTCCACGAGTGCAATTATGATGTTACAGCAGTGCCTGCAGTACGACCCCTTGTTTCCGACCGCCGCGATTGTCATCAATGATGAATGGGAGAGCCGGAGGAAGGACTATTGCAGTCCGACCGCGGTGTTCGCGCGGAAATAGTAATGGCGGTCGAAAGCAACTACACCACAAAACTACCAAATGTGGCTGTGTATCTGGCTCAGCCAATAAAAACAGCTAACACACCCCATTGACACATGCCCCTGGCAAATAAAAACTACAAATCCCAGCTCAACACAGACAACACACCTGACATGAATACTCCGTTTGGACCCACCCAAATAGCAGAGCATAAAACCAGCCCCTGCATGACCACAATTCTTTGCACAACTCCAGAACTGAAGGGCCCAACAATACCACACAAAGGATAGGCAACCCTGCACACATCACACCATCACAAATACACGCACACCACACACATCACCACCACCACCTTCACACCTGCACTCTTAACCACTCAGCACATCACACACCATGGCACAGAAGATGCCCAAATTCACTGATGGTGAGTTGTCAGTCCTGGTGGATGAGATTATAAGAGTTGAGCCATATATTTTAGGAAGCAGGGTACAACAGACCCCATCAGCCAGGCAAAATCAAATGTGGCAAAGGATAGTTGACAGAGTCAATGCTGTAGGGCAAGTTCCACGCAACAGGAAGGAGATCAGGAAGAGGTGGACTGACCTCAAGAGCAAGGTCAAGGAGAAGAACAGCAAGAACCGTGAGCTGGCAAACCGGACTGGCAGTGGCCCTCCCATTCCACCAAGAACATTCAACGCATGGGAGGAGAAGGTGCTTGGCATACTGCACCCAGAGAGTTGCACTGGACTTGAGGGGGGAATGGAGGCTGGTAAGTACCAACAAAAGTCTGCCATAATATTGCTATGTAGTAGCTTGCACAACTAAAAAGCAACACCTCCTAGGCCCAAATGTACTCATGTCCACCACACTCCCCCCAAACATGTCTCACAGATCCCACAATACCTCCCTCTCATTCACCACAAAGGTACATAACAATATTTACATGGGGGCACATGTACAGGCAGCCAGCACTACAACTCGCAACAGGCCCCCTTGTCCCACAGCTGAGCAGGATGGAGCATTCCCCACACCCACAAGCATGGGCCAGCCATTTCCCTCCAATGTGTAACCTTACAGGTAGGTAGCCATCTAACAGGGAGGGGTCTTTGTGGCTGGGAAGTCTGCACTACAGCTCCCAACAGGCCCCCTTGTCCCACAGCTGAGCAGGATGGAGCATTCCCCACACCCACAAGCATGGGCCAGCCATTTCCCTCCAATGTGTAACCTTACAGGTAGGTAGCCATCTCAACAGGGAGGGGTCTTTGTGGCTGGGAAGTCTGCACTACAGCTCCCAACAGGCCCCCTTGTCCCACAGCTGAGCAGGATGGAGCATTCCCCACACCCACAAGCATGGGCCAGCCATTTCCCTCCAATGTGTAACCTTACAGGTAGGTAGCCATCTCAACAGGGAGGGGTCTTTGTGGCTGGGAAGTCTGCACTACAGCTCCCAACAGGCCCCCTTGTCCCACAGCTGAGCAGGATGGAGCATTCCCCACACCCACAAGCATGGGCCAGCCATTTCCCTCCAATGTGTAACCTTACAGGTAGGTAGCCATCTCAACAGGGAGGGGTCTTTGTGGCTGGGAAGTCTGCACTACAGCTCCCAACAGGCCCCCTTGTCCCACAGCTGAGCAGGATGGAGCATTCCCCACACCCACAAGCATGGGCCAGCCATTTCCCTCCAATGTGTAACCTTACAGGTAGGTAGCCATCTCAACAGGGAGGGGTCTTTGTGGCTGGGAAGTCTGCACTACAGCTCCCAACAGGCCCCCTTGTCCCACAGCTGAGCAGGATGGAGCATTCCCCACACCCACAAGCATGGGCCAGCCATTTCCCTCCAATGTGTAACCTTACTGGTAGGTAGCCATCTCAACAGGGAGGGGTCTTTGTGGCTGGGAAGTCTGCACTACAACTCCCAACAGGCCCCCTTGTCTCACAGCTGAGCAGGATGGAGCATTCCCCACACCCACAAGCATGGGGCAGCCATTTCCCTCCAATGTGTAACCTTACAGGTAGGTAGCCATCTCAACAGGGAGGGGTCTTTGTGGCTGGGAAGTCTGCACTACAGCTCCCAACAGGCCCCCTTGTCCCACAGCTGAGCAGGATGGAGCATTCCCCACACCCACAAGCATGGGCCAGCCATTTCCCTCCAATGTGTAACCTTACAGGTAGGTAGCCATCTCAACAGGGAGGGGTCTTTGTGGCTGGGAAGTCTGCACTACAACTCCCAACAGGCCCCCTTGTCCCACAGCTGAGCAGGATGGAGCATTCCCCACACCCACAAGCATGGGGCAGCTATCGCATTGCTCTCCCAAAACTTACACGTAGGTAGTGACTGCATGCACACCGCCATCCTTTTCTAAATGCATGTAGCCACATAACCACATCAGCACTAACATGTCAGCCAACTTGGCATAGTTTTAAATGCCACATCCAGTGTGCAGACATCTAAGTGCACGTAACTGTCACATATTTTGAACTCATACTCACCAAGTCACAAGTGAAACAAATGCATCCCACAATCATGCACAGCAGAGAATGCAATGTGGAAGTGCCATGGTGTCTGAGCATGAATGCCCATCTCAACACCAAACATGCATGGTCTACATGAAAAAAAGGAAAGTACATGTGATTCCAAAGCTATGTATAACATGACAATGGTTCCTTCTAGCTCTGTTGAAATAGATTACATGAACAGCTAAATGAAAAGACGCACAACAGAAAGTTGATGTCACGCAATTAGGTAGATGAGGACATGTCCGTGTAGTTACACTATCTGTACACTGCACCAAGTTTCAATTCACAACGAACACCATGGACTACTAAGGTATGTACCGCAACGTCATGTCATGGTGCACAGTATATAGCAGGCATACAAAGTCATTGCATTGTAAAGTGTTTGTTGTATCAAATGTCTCAAACAATTGTCTAACATCAAGCTTGTTGCGTGCAACTCAATTACCATATGACCTCTGTTCAACAGGAGATCAACAACTAACTGCAGAGGATGACACCAACATGCGGAGCCAGTCTCCCCCCCTGGAACGTGAACTCTCGGATGCAGATTCCCCAACATTCTCGGACGAGGATTCTCAAGCTGGTCCCTCTGGTGTGGCAGGGACTAACATGTCTCAAGCCCTCATTGTCCCCACCACCACCACCACCACGGCAGGAACAACTGTGCTGCCCCCATCCACTACGAGCTGTGTGGCCTCCACCACCACCACCACCACGGCAAGAACAACTGTGCTGCCCCCTGCCACTACAACCTGTGTTGCCTCCACCACCACCATCACCACTGCTGCCTGCAACACACGCCCTGCCACGGTGGTTACCAACACCACCAAACAATCACAGCATGCCAGGGAGAGTGTGCCAGTGCGTCGGGGGACTATGCCACAGGTCTGTGTCAGGAGGGCAGGTGGGAGTACAACTGGGGCAGAGACACAGGAGGACAATGACCCTGAATCCCTGGCCACCATTGCAAGAGTCCTTGGTGCCTACCAAGAGAACCATGGAGTAATGGGCCAGCTTGCTGAAGACATGCATGAGATCCGCCTGCTGCAGCAGTTCATGGACACACGGATGGGCCAACTTGTCGACCTTGTTGGCCAGCTAGTGGGTGGTCTGAGGGACAGACTCCCAGCCCCAAGTGCAGCTCAACCCCCTCCAGTGGATTGCCTGCTGTGCAGCCCACCATTCCAGCTGCAGCCACAGAGAGGGGTGTGCAGGAGGAGAGTGAGTCCTCAGACACCACTGACCCTGCAGCAGGTGCCCCCCTCCCAAACGCACCAGGGGCCGTCCGAGAATCCACAGGGGAGGATTTGGTGGCAGGCCACCATACCAACGCCACTCACAGAGCCAGCCATGATGGTATCTTGTTGTTTCCCTTTGCATTGACTATGTTGACTATCCTTGCCCAGATTGCCATGTTGATGGCCTGAGTCTGTTGGACTGTGTGACTTCAGCTTTGTGGTGACTACACCATTTGTCTCATCTACCATGACTGACAACTCATTTATTCACTGTTCACATTTATGTACATATTCCCTTCACTTGCACAAAAACTAATTTTAAATAAACACTCTTCACATACCTATGTCTGTGTGAGCTACATGTTTATTCCAGTATGTACAATGACAAATCAGATTTCAATGTTCCAACAGCTCTGAAGGAGAGGAGGCATTGAGAGGGTGAATGAACCTAGAAAGACACAAGAGAATGACATTTACTTATCAGGTGACGCCATTACAGCTGAAACACAACACTAGGCATCAAGGTACAAAAACAAGCACACATAGCAATGATCAACAACCTCAACATACACATGATGTACCTGGATACAAATACTGTGTGCCACACACATCAGCCCTTATCACACACACAGTAGCCAGCAGTTAAAATTCTCTATGCCTTGATACTAACATCCAAGCAAACACACAATGTCACTGTTCTACAAAGTCACTTACATTCAAGGGAAGTAGTTGGCAATGAGCTGTTGACGCAGGTCAACACCTTCCTCTTCACCACTATCGTCCGCACTGGAAGTGTGTGGGTGTGTAGAAGGGGGCATCTGCTGCTCATCGTCATCCAGGATCAGCGGAACGGCTTTGCGCAAGGCAAGGTTGTGTAGCATGCAGCATGCTACAACTATCCGGCACACCTTTTGTGGGGAATACAACAGTGCACCTCCGCTCTTGTCCAGGCACCGGAATCGGGACTTCAGGAGGCCAAAAGTGCGCTCCACCACACGTCGTGTCCTACCATGTGCCTCGTTGTAGCTGACTTCACCCGGGGTACTTGGATTCCGCAGTGGGCTCAGCAACCACGGCCTGTTGGGATACGCTGAGTCACCTAGGTGTGACATACACAGAGAAATGTTGTGATACAAACAGTTGACGAGAACAGCATGTCACACACAGCCCACTACTTGACTCAGTGTACTCACCTACAAGCCATGAACGCTCTGGATGTAGATTTTCCATCATCCGGGGTACAATGCTGTTCCGCAGGATATAGGAGTCATGGGCGGAGCCAGCAAATCGCGCACAAACATGGCTGATGATCATATCAGCTTGGCATACCACCTGCACATTTATGGAATGGTAGTGCTTCCTGTTCCTATACACCTGCTCACGTGCCTGTGGTAGGACAAGGGCAATGTGTGTGCCGTCAATGGAACCAACTACATGAGGAATGTGGCCAAGGGCATAAAAACTAGCCTTCACAGCAGGCAAATCTGCTGTATTTGGGAATCGTATGTATTGGTCCTTGTATAGCATCATTGCGGACACCACATCCCAGAGCACCATGCTGAATGTGGCTTGCGACATCCCACCGGCGCTGGCCACCGTGTATTGGAAAGAGCCCGTAGGAAAAAAATGCAGCGCTGCCATGATCTTCACTGTTGGGGATAGGGCAGTTGGATATGTTCGTTGAGGCCTCAGATGGGGCTCCAACTGAGCACACAGCTCTTGCAGTGTAACACGATCCAGACGAAATTTCCGGATGATGTCCACATCCTCCATGTCCGCCAGGACTGTGAAAGGCCGGTGCACTTTTGGTCGTCGCCTACATGAAATGGAAGAGGACTAATGTTATTCAAATTACACAATGAGATGTGTCCGACTTCTCACATCTTGACTCACGCAGCAGAAACAATGAATGTACTCCAACAATTGCTTAATCCACAACTCAGATGCAGAGACACCTTCACCACATGTGTTTTTACAAGTGGTCATGTTGTACATACTGACTACCCCAAAAACATAATCAAAGGTTGTGAATGGTACACCAATACATCTGGTATCCCCAGGCCTAGGAGTAGGTGACACAGCAGATGTATGAGACAGCAACACTGCTGACTCATATGTAGCTGCTTTACCTGCCACACCTTCTTGCTTAAGTTGCACAGACCACTAGTTATCATCACAATGTGCACAGTGTGTGTAAGCTGATCACATATCCTACTTAAATCAGCTTAGGGGCACAGTAAAATACCACCATTATGTGGTCAGGCAATCATTACTGTTGTTTGATTAGCCACCTCACACATTGAGTTGATTTCAAACCTGAGACAACATTATACAACCAATAGATGTACATCCACACACATATCATAGGTGACGTGAGTAAGTGCATGGCAATGCGTGTCACATTTTCCATAGACATGGCATGTGTAGGCATCAGTGAGTTGAATGTCACACTAGCATTCATTGTACAAAACAAGTGCAGTAAGACACTATTGAGGCATAGTGTTCAATTGTTCAATTTGACTATTGCCATTGCTAGTGCATAATGTGTCCATATGTGCGGTAGGCGTGCACCGCCACCGCGGGTCCGCTCATTGGCTACACTTGAAAGATGCAGCATAGCGGAAGCGACCGCCTGGCCTCCGCGGTGTGACACCACCAATGCCATTGCAGACAATGGGAACCGCGATCGCGGTAGTGAAATGCTACTTTGAAAACCGCGGTAGGCGTGCACCGCCACCGCGGGTCCGCTCATTGGCTACACTTCAAAGATGCAGCATAGCGGTAGCGACCGCCTGGCCTCCGCGGTGTGACACCACCAATGCCATTGCAGACAATGGGAACCGCGATCGCGGTAGTGAAATGCTACTTTGAAAACCGCGGTAGGCGTGCACCGCCACCGCGGGTCCGCTCATTGGCTACACTTCAAAGATGCAGCATAGCGGTAGCGACCGCCTGGCCTCCGCGGTGTGACACCACCAATGCCATTGCAGACAATGGGAACCGCGATCGCGGTAGTGAAATGCTACTTTGAAAACCGCGGTAGGCGTGCACCGCCACCGCGGGTCCGCTCATTGGCTACACTTCAAAGATGCAGCATAGCGGTAGCGACCGCCTGGCCTCCGCGGAGTGACACCACCAATGCCAATGCAGACAATGGGAACCGCGATCGCGGTAGTGAAATGCTACTTTGAAAACCACGGTAGGCGTGCACCGCCACCGCGGGTCCGCTCATTGGCTACACTTCAAAGATGCAGCATAGCAGTAGCGACCGCCTGGCCTCCGCGGTGTGACACCACCAATGCCATTGCAGACAATGGGAACCACGATCGCGGTAGTGAAATGCTACTTTGAAAACCGCGGTAGGTGTGCACTGCCACCGCGGGTCCGCTCATTGGCTACACTTGAAAGATGCAGCATAGCGGTAGTGACCGCCTGGCCTCCGCGGTGTGACACCACCAATGCCATTGCAGACAATGGGAACCCCGATCGCGGTAGTGAAATGCTACTTTGAAAACCGCGGTAGGCGTGCACCGCCAGCGCGGGTCTGCTCATTGGCCACACTTGAAAGATGCCAGCCAGGTGGACCAATTGCAGCAGCTGACTGCCACTGATACCACCCCAGGGGCCTATAAATCTCTGTGGGAGAGCCACACATTTCACATGCATTCAGACACTGCTGACTGCCATTCCTCTACAACTGCATATTTTTCTGTATCCTGGACCCAGTGATGGCGAGAACAGAGAATGTCAGGGCCCGTCCCTTCACTACAGAGGAGCTGGAGCTTCTGGTGGACGAGGTCCTTGCACAGTATGGGAGGCTTTTGGTGCGCCAGATGTACTGGTAAGTGTTCCTGATTCCAAGTGTGAGAGTGATCAAAATGATACCATGATGTTGCTGTGCAGTAGTATGTGCCTGTGAGTGCAAGTCGATGTACAGGCATCCTAATAGCTACCATGGCATGCTCCATACATGTTCTGTGGAAATTGCATTTGATTTTGTGTAGAAAATGGACACTCCTACAGCCATTCTTGCACAAACTTAATAAACATGTTGGTCTGAGACTAGGTGATGTAAATGTGTGTTACACTGCCATGCATGCTAACTTCATGTCAATGGTGTCTGTAGGCTTATTTCCACACATACATAAGTTGATTGAAGGTAGGGGGAGACATGCATTGTTTAAACAGCCACACAGATACGATGGTGTTTTGAAACAGTACAAGTCGGGACTAATTTTTACTGTGCCATGTGATGTAACTGTCCACTCACTCTTCACAACCTCATATGTGACTGTTGAAATGTATATTGGAATGGACCAATGACTTATGTGTGTTGTATATTTCTTAAGTGCACTATGTTGATGTGAGCATCATGCACAATAGTCCAATGCATGAGTGGAACCCACTTGATGTTAATGCAACTATGACACTTCACATCAATGTAAGTAGTAGATGTCATCCTTACATTGATTTGAACATGTGTTCAGTCTCGCATGTGTTGGCACTTTTCACCCTCTCATGCTGTACATCCATGTGATTTATCTGAGGGACCATGTTGAACCGCAGTGTGAGTTCCTCTGGCCTGCACAGACACTGTCCAATGTTACTCTGAGCCATGCCTAACTGGACTGAGTCAAACATGTGTTTAGTCCACACACCTAATACTCACTGAGCCATCATAGTCCTGAGAATTGCACAATAGAGGACTTAACATTGTGAGAAGGGCGTGATAATTCAGATTATGTCCCAATATGTTTCCTGAAAAATGCATTGAGCCATTCACAGGCCAAGGGCATTGAGGGGTGTGTAGTGGTGGACACAGTGAGTCTGCCACTACACTTCATTAGCACTGTATTGCATGTCATGCTCACTCACATACTGCATCACAGATGAGGGCCTTCTGCACATAGCTGTCTGTGCTGCCATTGTGCATGTGTATGAGATGGCCATGTACTGTGTGCCGCGTCATACATGCATTCATTTCTATGTAGTATTGTAATGAACATGTACTATGTGTCATGCTGTATGGCCTCTGATGAAGATGTAGCGATTTGTGTGCCATGCATTTATGTTCTCCTGTACTGACACACAGTGTGAATGACACAGGGTCTCTGATACTTCCTTTTCTTGTCTCCCATGCCTGCAGCTGAAGGTCCACCAGCGTAAGGCCACATGGAAGAACATTGCACGGAAGGTGCGGGCTCTGGGTGTATCCAACAGACGGCACACACACTGCCACAAGAGGTGGGACGACATCTCCCGTCTGAGCAGGACCGTGGCAGAGATGACGGTGGGGCTGCTCCCTCGAAGTGGCAGGTTGGCGCGCCGAACCATGACTCCACTAATGTCCCGCATCTTGTCTGTGACACAGCCAGAGCTGTATGAACGTTTGAGGGACCATCAGCAGGGAGTTAGTGGTGAGTATTCTGCGTAGGCTGACTTTGGGTGTGAGTGACTGCATGAATGGCGACCGGGAGCCATTGCTGATCTTGCTGATGTGTCAATTTTGATGAAATACTTCTCAGTGGCCTATGTGTTGAGTGCAGGTGTCATGTATTTTCCCTAGATGGACTTTATCATGTGTTTCATACAATGGCCCTTGACATTGCATGATGAGATGTGGCCTTATGACATCTTCTGCATTCTGGGTGTCATGGACATCACCAGGCAGTGTACAGCAGTGTGCATCATGTCAGTGTGCATTTAACGATGTGTGCACTGCAGGACTTGTAAATGGTGTGAACTACACATCTGACACCAACGTGCAACAGTCTGCGTGATGAATTGCTCAACTTGTTAGACATCAGTAGCTCATGGACATTCTAAAGTACAAATTTGAATCTGTATCTGTGTTGTCCCCTTACAGTGACTCCATATGTGACAGAGGCAACATGCTGAGATGTATGCCTCTCTCACATACAGGCACGTGGGTATGCTTGCAGAGATGTTTATGTTGGATTACAAGGAGGCAGGGACCTGCTATTTGCCTGTGTGAACCTCACATGGCTCATTGATGTAAACAATGCATATTTCCATGCATCTTCTGTGTTTAGCATGATTGTTGCACATGCAGACTGCACAGGGTGTTGTGCAACTTGGGGTTGTCATTATCTAGTTTAGTGCTGTGCTTGCATTTGATGTTTGTGTGTATGGCACTGTACTGAACCTATGTCTCTGTCCATTGCAGCATCTACCGAGTGCACGGAAGGCCATGAGACGGACACCAGTGCTGAAGCATGTGGCACGCATGATAGCCATGAGATCACTGACACTGAGGTGACCAGCGCCTCGGAGGGGGACAGGAGTGTCCTTGAGGACTCGCGCGCAGAAAGCACAACCTCAACATCATCTGACTCCAGTGGGGAGTCAGCGACAATGGTGGTCACAGGGAGTGACAATGCTGCCTCTTCCTCCACCACACATCGGCCAGTGCCCACCATCCCGGCTACTACCACTAGTGCTGTCCGTGCCCGCAGGGCTGTTAAGGGTAGAGTCGCCTTCACCCCAGGCACCGCTGCCCCTGCCCCTGTCTCCCCTGCTGCCCTCAGTGTTGAGGCGGTAGAACTCTTGCGCCAGCTGTGTGTGGGTCAGACAGCTCTCCTAAATGCTTTCCAGGATCAGGACAAGAAGTTGGGACAGGTTCTGGCATTTATGGAGGGCATTCATTCGGACGTGGGTGGGCTACACAGGACTGTCCAGGGTTTGTCCTCCACCGTGACGGCAGCCATTCAGCTATCACAGCATCCAAGTCCAGCCCCAATGCCTTCAACAACCACCCTGCCAGTGGCAACCCCTGAGGAGAGTGACCACACAACTGAGCCCTCAGGCCCCAAGTCGTCGACACGCAGCACACGACAGCAGCGCTCCAAGCGTGCCAGACCACAGACACCATCCCCAAAAATTAACACAGGCACACAGGGACGCAAAGAAAAAAGCCCTTCACATGACACTCAGGGGCATCAGGCAAAGAAGCAGGCCTCTAGCTCACGGTCCACAAGATTACACCCATCACAAGAGCCTCCCATCCACACAACTGCTCCAAGTGACAGACAAACAGTTGGCATGCCTGCTGTGGTGCTGGTGCCTCTAAAGGAAAAGCCCAAAAAGCTCCCTAAGACTGCTTCACCCAGGACCTCTACTCCCACCCACACCCCTGTGAAGCGTGGTCAGGAGAGCAATGTGAGGGGTTCACCAGGACTACAGGGGATGGAGGGCAAAAGGCAAGCAAAAACCAAGGCTAGGTCCATATCTAGCAAATCCCCACAAGGAGGGCCACCTGCACCTGTTACACCTTTGGTGGAGAGGGTCTCTCTTGTGCCGGCCACACTTCCCACTACTCCCAAGACACTTCTGCAATATCAGATACCCAAGAAGTGTAGAGGCAGCCCTCAACATTCACCCTCACCCACTGTGTCTCACGGCAGCATCTCTCCGCCTCCACGTGCCACCATGCCACCCGGTCCGAGCAGCCCTACACCTGCCACAGCCACTACTGCCTCTGTGTCTCACGGCAGCATCTCTCCGCCTCCACGTACCACCATGCCACCCGGTACGAGCAGCCCTACACCTGCCACAGCCACTGCTGACTCTGACTCTGATGATCCTCTCTCTCCCAGGTCCAGTTCCGCCACTGGCCACGACAATCAGCCACCTCCCAGTCCAACTGACAGGCAAGTCTGAGGCAAAGACCCCCTCCCATACCCATCTCTCCCACAGCGGTGCCTGGACTGAGCTTTGATATCCCCGGTGCTTTGGTCATTCACATGGCAGTGTACGGTGTTACACATTCACTGTAAACATTTTCATGCACACATGTGCATTGTTTGAACTGTGGACTGGCCAATGGCCTTTTATTTGTTTGAATTTTTGTGCCTATCAGGATATTTTGCAATAAACACTGTTACTCCTGTCGTATAGTTTGTTACTGCCCTTGCTTAATTAAACATTTTAATGTGTGGGTATGGATAAATGTGCCACATGCTCTGCATGGCACTTCCACATTGCCATTTACTTCATTCACTTTGTCATTGTTTGGCAAACGTAACACACACTTTTGGTCTGCTTGACTCTGAGGTTTGGGGGTGCAATGATGTTTGTTGGTGTTGATGTACTCTTGCAATCATCATTCGCTGTTGATTTTAGTATGATTGTACACATGTCATGTTAGGGGGCTATACCACAACAGAGGTGAATTCTACACACAGTCTAACTTGCGGGGTGTCCAAGGTTGGTGATGTCTGTGTGATGTGTTTGGATGTGTGAACAGCAGTGTGTGTGTGGTAATCTTGTGTAGGCCTGTCTTCGTACTCACATGGGTATATTTGGATGTGTGCAGTTGAGTGGTCACACAGTGTGCTTGGCCTGTCCTTGTCAGTGGTGTTGAGGTGTATGTGGCCCTGAACATGCCAACTACACACGTGTATGTTCCAGGTGGGGTTTGCCCCCTAATACTCATCTTGGCACTAGCATGAAGGGGGTTTAACACCACAAGC
Source organism: Calotriton arnoldi (assembly GCA_963921515.1). Taxonomy (NCBI): domain Eukaryota; kingdom Metazoa; phylum Chordata; class Amphibia; order Caudata; family Salamandridae; genus Calotriton; species Calotriton arnoldi. Next base: position 378,232 of record CAWUFW010010862.1, on the reverse strand, counting down.
ACCTTTTTGGCATTACTATGCAGGTGGGGTTTGCCCCCTAATACTCATCTTGGCACTAGCATGAAGGGGGTTTAACACCACAAGCACCTTTTTGGCATTACTATGCAGGTGGGGTTTGCCCCCTAATACTCATCTTGGCACTAGCATGAAGGGGGTTTAACACCACAAGCACCTTTTTGGCATTACTATGCAGGTGTTGTTTTGCCCCCTAATACTCATCTTGGCACTAGCATGAAGGGGGTTTAACACCACAAGCACCTTTTTGGCATTACTATGCAGGTGGGGTTTGCCCCCTAGTACTCATCTTGGCACTAGCATGAAGGGGGTTTAACACCACAAGCACCTTTTGGCATTACTATGCAGGTGTTGTTTTGCCCCCTAATACTCATCTTGGCTCTAGCATGAAGAGGGTTTAACACCACAAGCACCTTTTTGGCATTACTATGCAGGTGGGGTTTGCCCCCTAATACTCATCTTGGCAGTGGCAGGAAGGGGGTTTCACACCATAAGCACCTATTTGGCATTACTATGCAGGTGTTGTTTTGCCCCTAATACTCATCTTGGCACTAGCAGGAAGGGGGTTTAACACCACAAGCACCTATTTGACATTACTATGCAGGTGTTGTTTTGCCACAATACACCTATGAACTTGTTCACATACATCACTATCCCTGAATATCAGATGGGCACACATTTTGATGTTAAACAGGGTGGGATGGTAGGAGCTGTGATGGTATCAGGTAATGACAGCTGCTACCAACAGAGGCACACAATATACATTTGGCCCAGGGCCAACACAATCCTTACACGTCCCTGAGACTGCCCATGCGTGCCGCTGGACCTGCCTACTAGATTGTGCGGAACTTTTCCCGCGTCTTCACCGCTGCGGTGATGTGACCGGGATGATGCGGTGATGACGTTGTTGATGGATGACCCCGATGCGGAGGTGTGGTTTCACGATTTGCAGCACCTTATGAAGACACTGGTGGATATGGTCCTGTGACCAACAGAATGTCTATTGTGGACAGGAGGCCATTTACAGGTCAGGTGTTGTGTGTTGGTGTTGTATGCGGATGTGTGTCATTGACGTACCTGCGGTGTTGTCGACGGCGGCGGCGTCTTTGTTGATCGCGGATCAGGAACAGCAGCGGTAGGGCTTGTAGAGCAGGATCCATAGCGGTAGCGAACGCGTGGAGTTGTCTGTGATTCCCGTTTTCCTCCGCAGTATTGCTTCCGCCGTGTTTCAATGGGTGGTTTCTCCGTTGCGGTCCGATTGCCTATTTGAGGCATTGTGATTCGGACGGCGGTCTACACGTCATTCCGCACGGCGGTCTCCCGCTATTGGCTACGTCCGCCCTCGTCGCGGAACCAAACTACTGGCGGAACTAAAAACACTGCGGCGGTAGGGATTTGGGCTATGTCTGCCCATCGTAATATGGCGGTCAGGGAATCGCGACCGTGGTAGGCAAAACAGCACCCGCCAGGCCGGCGATCCGCCCGCCATCGTAATCGGCCCCTTTATGAGCCTTCTGACTACTACCTTGTGATAACAATGACCACTAACAACTCTTCGAATCATCTTATGAAAGCTGGACTGGACTTGCATAAAATCCTAAACACCCAGAATCAATCAATAAATCAATCAATATTTACTTTATTCGATTAGCATCAGCATTCATAAAAGTACAATAAAAACATCAATATGTATAATTCCAGAATTAATCTAAAAATGTGGCAAAACAAATTCAAGTACAAACCTGCTATTCTTCTCTCATAACATCTTGCCCTGGATTAACACCTTTGAACTGTCTATGAAGGTTACTATAATGGATGAGATACCTCATGGCCAACGACTCTCCAAAATCCCTTCCGCACAAATATCAGACATTAGAACATGGGTCTTTACCCCGCATGTCTTCACCCCACGGGCATTACAACGCGTTGACCTATACAACAAATTGTAACACCACGCAGGGCTTTATAACAAATGCTTTTACCCTTCATTGTAAAAACCTTACAGTTCTTCAATTGATGTAAGTCTTATTCGTCAGGCAAGATATTAATATTTTGACGCAGCAAATGCAATCCGCTCCGTATTATCTGATCTTAAAGTTCTGAGTGCTTCTGCGTATTGCCTCATGCAGTGCGAACGGCAAATTAAGAATATTCAGCTCTTCCTTAAATAATGCTAGGATGGACAGAAGAACAGTAAATGAGCTTCAGAGTCAGGCCACAGTTTGGAAGAGGGACAAAGGTGTGAGCAACCAGCTAGAGCTCACCATTTACTGCGAAGTCTATTCAGTGGTAAAACCCCATGTCTGAACTTCACAAAAATTGATCGTCCGAAGGGTGGTTCTATTTGATACATAATTTGTTCAAATTACAGATTACATTTAAAATCAAGAAATCGCCCTGTCAGACTACCAGCTGATGACTCCACTACCTTTCATGTATGTACAGCCTATATCTTGACTTCAGTTGATCCAACATCCCCTTAGTGATCGCCTCAGGGTTATTCCAGGCTACATGCATCTAAGCAAAAGTACAAGAGTCCTGTCCAGGTAGATTAATTTCGCCAACTGAGAGCCCCCCTACTGATTTACTATAGGAACCAATTCCTAAACCCTGTGCATGTTGACATCTTAATACAGTCTGAGGTGCACCTTCCATAAAGTGCAGTAGCATTTATAACTCCACTAGATACCGCAGCCTCCCTATTAGTTGACTGATGCCCCTTGGAGAGTTAATCTATCTTAATGAAGTTTGCGCTTGGGTTTTTGACCAATACATTTTGAATATTAGCCCCTTTATCACATGCGTGTGGATCACTATACCCTGCATCAGGCTTAGTAGGGGGATACTTTGCCGGTGGTGGATTATGCTTAAATTGGATCACTGAACCATTTTGAGGTATAATACGTTGATCCAGGCACACCAAACCCTCCGCAAGTTCACCTTTGGCCAATCTTAGAACAAATATAATCATATCGCTCACTGGGCGGCGAGTAATGCTTAACGGCTAGTTGGTCTGATCTAATCAATGAATAAAATTGGCAATAATGTCTTAGCCAATCGATCACTTTCTTCTTTAGCGATTTGTTGTGTTACCTAACACCAGTGTATAATTTAGGAACGTTGACCATATATAGCTCCTTAGAGTTATTTTTTGCTATGAAGCCTTGCTGGTTCAATCCACTTGTTACCCACTTTGGATTCAGGTCAACCGGGTTGGCCATATAATTGGACTCCCGATGTTTACATAAACTGCCCGCCAACGGGTACTCTCTTCTAAGCTATTTAGGACAAGGAAGTATGGATAGGTGATCATTGTAGGAGCATCTCTTTGGCAGACTATGGAGTCTACAGACACCGTCCCTTTCTACCTGACCCAGACATTTATTTTTTGGTGAGGGTACTCGGCTGTTATCATTTACTGGGTGAGGTATACATCCCTTTGACCAGTCTATAAACATCTTCCCTTCATTAGCCACTTCGCTGTAATTCTTTCGCCCACTAGAATACATTCTCTCGATTTTGTTTGCAAGTACTAGAATAGGCAATTGACCAATCTCATCCCTCATCTGGTTAATTATTTCCGGTGGCTCCTTGTTGCAATTTTGAACCAGATTGGTGGTGGAATTGCCTTTGCTCCGATAACAGGAGGATCTGAGACTTCTCCTCTGGTGGATGCGCTTCTAGTCTGTCCGCCAATTATAAGTTTATTAGCACATATTATTTCAGGAATAATATGAATTTTAGTTTCTGATGGTTGTCTCTCTTCAGGACTTAAAATGACATCATGGCAGGTCCATTCAGATGTTCAGTCCTCTCAATGCTGGGTATAAATGGATGATCCGCAAGGAGCTGGTCAGTTTGAGAGGGTTGCAACTCTAACTCTAACACTGCTAAGCTGCCTGATAGGCACAGCCAATGACATAGTCACAAATCTCACAGAACCGTGATGGAGGAGCAGCCACGCAACCTGATAGTGGAAATGACCTCTTCTCGGCTGACGCCATGACCCAACTTTCAGACTTATTAAGGACTCCTATGGTGGGACTAGTTGCTCTTCTAGTTGTATCACCCCCCATGGGTCCCACCCCAAACTGATTTTCACAAACAGGAATGGGAGCACTCCGTACTGCACACCACATAGAGAGTCACTCCAGAGTACTCAGGACATCAAGTAATCTTACCGCCACCAAATGGTCAAGGCTCCAGTCTCAGTGTTAGAGGTCTCAATGCCCCTCAGAAACAACTGGGCCTTCTGTCCCTTTTAAGAGACTCCAAATGCAACATTTCCCTTCTACAGAAGACACAGATACTCAAAAAGACTGGAAGAGATTGAAGTCCTGCTAGTTCAATAGTTAGCTCTTTTCTTTGGGCCCCGGTAAGAAGGTGGGAGTAGCAATAGTGCTAGCCAACACATTTCAGGGCCAAACCACACAAACCCAAGCAGAAATCCCTGAGAGGCTTCTCTGTCTGCAAATATCGGTGAACGCTTGCACATTCATACTCGCCACCATGTACGCATCCAACGACTACCAAGAGCACTTCCTACTTAGCACCTTAGGCCTAGTAGCCACATCCTCAGACCAGGACATAGTGAAAGGGGGTGACTTCAACCTGGTTCACAATAACTTCCAGGATAGATCAGCCCACCGATAGGACCAATCAGGAGCGTTCATGGTCACAGGACTGCAATGGCTAAGAGGTGTTGGCCTCACGGACACTTGGCGCTACAAAAACCCCTTATCCAGGGGTTACACTTTTTGGCCTTCCACCAGATAGATGCTCGGATTGATCATTCCTTAGTCTCCACCCGCATCCTAACATCCACAAAGCAGACTGATATAGAAGTGGCAGCCCTGTCCGACCATTATCCCATCACAATAACTTCCCACATACTGGGCCACACCACCTTCCATCGCCAGTGGCGCCTAAAGGAAAAACTACTCACATACGATTCCACCAAGAAAGAAGTCCGGGAAGCCGATTAGCACTTCTTCCAACTCAGCGACACTCTGACCACCCCTATCACCCTTGTTTGGGAAACACTGAAAGCGGTAATAAGGGGAACTCTCTTAGCCATTTCTGCGAGACTTAACAAAGAGAGACAGGACAAAAGGCCTCCCTAGAAGTCAATGTGAAGGCGCTAGAGAAAGCTCATCATCAAGTGGGCACACATAAGGTGTGTAGGCAGCTGATACTGACCAGAAAACAGCTCAAAGTGCTGGACTGGGATAGAGCCGAATAAGCCCCGCTCTGCACTGAACAAATATATTACATAGGTGGTAAGAAGGAGGGCCACCTACTCGCCCACAAATTACAAGCACAAACCCAAAGGAACAGGAAAGCTGAGATCCAAACCATACATGGCCACAGTGCACTTAGCGACATAGCAATTGCCCAAGCCTTTGAACGCTTCTATACAACTCTGTACACAGCAGAAAAGACGGCCCCGGGGAGATCCCTGGATTCCTCTCCTCAACGCCCTCCTACAGGCTACCCTAAAGAGACGCCCTTTACCTAGATAATGATATCCATGCAGATGAGGTTCTGGCTGCTATATCCAGGCTACAACCCATCATGGCTTTGGGAACTGATGGCTTCACCCCAGGGTTTTATAAACTAATTGACCCCCAGCTAGTTCCCATCCTCGTGTGCCTATACAATTCTTTCAGCGAGACCGGCGCACTCCCCACCACACAGAGGGAGGCAGTGATCACCATCATACCCAAGCCAGGGAAGGACCCCATGCTATGCTCCTCGTACCATCCGATCTCGGTATTGAACGTTGATGCCAACCTCTTCACTGGGATTTTGGCAGCACATCTGAATCCTTTCATGCAAGGACTGGCCGATCCCGACCAAGCTAGCTTCATCCCGAAAAAGGGTTGTAGCGACAACACCAAACGCCTCCTCCGTCTCATAGATAAAGCTACCAGGTAGTGCACCCTGGCGCTGTTTTTGTCTATTGATGCCGAGAAGGCTTTCGACTGGGAACATTGGCCATTTTCTTCCACAAGTTATTGTGCGGGCTGGATTGGGACCACGATTCTTGAACTAGATGCAGAGCGGTTATACCGACCGCCACCACCCAAGTGAGTGTAAACGGCCTCACTCCAGGCCATTCACAGAAGTTTGCCCCCTATACCCTCCTCTTTGCGCTCTACATGGAGATGTTCGCAGAGAGCATACGGGCAAGCACATTACTCAGAGGCATCCCCTTCAGCGGTCTGGAACATAAAATAGCCCTCTCAGACAACAGCGCCATGATCTGTTTAACGCATCCTCAGTCCTTCCTACCAGCTCTCATGAGCGAGCTTGGTGTCATTTGGAACGTTTCAGGCTTCAAAGTAAATATTCAAAAAACACAGGCTCTCATTTTAACCATAGCACAGAATGAAAAAGAACTTAAACACCACTTTCCCTTCCTCTGGGCAGAGAATGGGGTGTCGTACCTTGGGCTTACAATCCTCTCCATGGTACGAGAGACAGTGGAATGAAACTACGCTGACCTCCTCACCACAGCACGCACAGATCTGCAGGGTTGGAAAGCTGGAGGCCACTCCTGGGAAGGTGTGGATATCAGCAGTAAAAATGACGTTGCTGTGGAAATCTGAAATAATTTCTGTTAGCATAGGCTGAAGCCATCTTGTTTGTGGCATCCATTTTGTTAGTTATGTAATTCTTCCGTCTTCACTGTTGCTTGCCCTTCTATTCTGCTTGTGTCATCAACTCTAGTTAACTCCTTCTGTACTGAGCTAAAAGCAATGTGCTGAGCAAAGGCCTGTAGCTGCTAGAATGCACCTGGCTAAAGATATAACTGTCAACTGTTTTTTGCTGATGTAAACAGTTCTGTTCCTCCTCCCACTCTGCTGACTAAGTGATCACCCATCTGCCCATGTTTGTTGGTAGTTATTCCTGTGTATGCTTGTACCTTCTATTTGTAACTACATGCTTACTCTGCAACAAACTCTGTATATAAGCACCATGGTCTGTGACTTCAGTGTACTACCTCATGCAGCACTTGAGAGTGTTGTGTGGACGTAGTCCCACTCATGAGTGATTAATAAACTTGTTATTTGAATTCCAGCTTCAGTGCCAATCTCTAATTTGGCGGTCTATGGACCCGTGGACAAGAGAAGGGTGACCCCTGCACCGGTGTGCTCATTAAAAAGCACATTTCCGCAGTTGGCGCCCGATACGTGGGGCCTCATCGAGGACGCGGCCGTCTGAAGGAGTGGTCTTGACGGAAGAGTGGAATATTACTGAGGAGACGTCCTGCATGAGGAGACCCTTGTCTTTGCAGCCAAAGTGACTTTTCCGGTTTTTCGATTTGACCCTCCAGGTGGCGGCCGGTCCTGACTGAGGTATCCTTTGGTGTTATTTTTGCAGTGACCATTAGGTCGATCAAGAGATTGGCAGTTGGAGGTTGGAGACTTTTGTTTGGTAAGGTCGCTCGAGCGGCATTCTTGTTTGCTTGGCCAAGATTCTGGTTTTGTTTGTTTGATTTATTTTTTGCAGAAAATAAAGGCAGGTAATGTGGAGATTTTTCTCTACTTTTGAACAATTTGGAAATGTAATATTTTACAAAAACTTGGTAGCATGCCTGTTTCCAGCACACTCCGTAGGTTGTGTTGCTGTCTTGGTGGTACCAAAATGGATTTAGAAAGAAGTCAGCCGGCTCCCTTAGTGGGAACACCTAATAGACATATGTATATTAAATACGGTATTTCTTCCATAATGTATAGTACACTGTGGAACAAATATACGAAAAAGGATCCTGATCTCCAATGGCCTGTGAATGGGTCATTTGACTTTAAAAAGATTCAATATGTAGAACAGTGTTTGTTTAACAAAAAAAGTCGACAAGATATGTTTGATTGTGTACGAATGTGGGACAAAGAAGTGAATGAAAGAGCAAAGAGAGAAGCAGCTATAGCAGAGAAAGAACAACGAAAAAGATATATCAAAAAGCGCTAGAATTCAAAAAATAAGGAGATGACGGAAATAAAAGAAAAAGAAGAGAGGGAGCGTCGCTTTAGAGGTACCTGGCCAGTACCCTATTAGGCGCCCCTTTATCCCATGCTTAATAAACCTCAAGATGATTCTTATTAGATCGACCTCCGCCCCCGTATAAATTTCCCTCTGCCCCTGAGGAGGATCCTTCCGATGAAAAACATAATTCTTCCGACGATAAAGATATAGATAAGCAAGATGGGCGACACACTCGCTCTACTCTAACTACTGATGAAAAAGCCACCATTAGATCCACTGTTCGTTCAGAAGCCCGTAAGAAAACTCTTCCTTCAGATCTTGTAGCAATGGTTCAGCAGTGGAAAGATTTAGAACAGTTATATTTTGCAGAGAAGTTTGCTTGGGAAGTTATACTTAATTTTAGAGACCTTTCTAAAAACTTAGAGCCCACTGATATAAATTCTTATTATAAACAATTGAGTGATGGAACTTTCCTTTGTTCAAACATACCTGATTTAATTAGTCGAGTGGTTAAATTACGAGATGAAACATTTCGCTTAAAAGCGGAGAAAAAGAATCTAGTAAAACTAAAACTGTACAAGTAGCCCAAACCCCAGCGCAGATAGTAGAAACTTCAGAGACAAATAATGGATCTAGTAGTGCTGAAGTTGGAATACGACCAATGCGCGAAGCTGCACCTTTGTATGTTCCTCCAAAGGGTACGGGAACAAATGAAGATAAGACTTCAGATGATGCGAAAGGGTATTTTATTTATAATTGGGTTTATACCCCTTGGAGTAGAGCAGATGTTATGGCTCTTAAAGCCGCTTTGCCCGATCCGCGGAAAAATCCTGCTGCTTTCTATGAGGAAGTAGAAGGAGCCATTAGCTCCTGTACTATGACTCTGCCAGATATTGATATGTTTTTTGGACTTATTTTGCCCCTTGATATGTGGAGAACAATTCGGAAAATAGATGATAATGTAGCATATGGTGATACTTGGGTGCATTTAGAAGAAATAGATGCGGCTAGAGAGCCTGCGCAGAAACCACAACAGGAGATATTAGATCTTCTCAAAGCTATTGTGACTAAGTTGAAAACTCTTATACCCCCTAAGAAAATAGATTGGACTACGTTAGCGTCTTGTAAACAGAAAGCGGATGAGTCAGTTTCTGATTTCTTTACACGATTTGAAGAGACATTCCATGACTTTAGTGGGCAGTCCTTGACAGATGACACGGGTAAGCATCTGTTCGTCGACAAATTTGTCGCTAACATGTTGCCAGAAATAGCTAGTCACCTTAAGGCCAGCGAGAGTTCGTGGACTACGTCTTCCCCAGTCTCCCTTTTGACTATGGCCCAGTATTATGAGCGTCAGAAATTGGAAGCAAAGGGCAAAGAGGATAAGAAGGTTAAGGATTTAAAAACAAAAGTTATGTTGGCTCAAGTATATGGTCCACCATTCAGAGGTGGTGGTAGAGGTGGACGCGCAGTATATACACCTGGTGTACCCCCTTTCTCTCGATCAACTTTGTCTTCTGATCAGTGTGCTTATTGTAAAGAGATTGGACATTGGCGTTCTGAGTGCCCCCTTTTGCGAGGTCAGCAGTATCAACGGGGTAGAGGAAGTATGAGAGGACGCCCAGCGAATTCAGGAAATAGGGGAGGAATAGGAACCCGTCCCAGGTTTGAGGCAGTTGAACACGGACCAAATTATTCTAATACCTTTGATAGACTAAATCAGTATCAAATGTCTGATTATTCGGCTGATGGTCTTGCGGATTCTGATTATGCATAGGAATGCCTAGGATGGGGTAAGGAACTGGTTGAGGTCCCAGTAGATCAGAAGGGTCCTTATGTTGATGCAAATGTCTTGGGTTCTACTGATCGGTTTCTCGTTGATACAGGAGCTACTTGTAGTGCTCTGTCTAAAAAATTGGTTCCTAGGGCTCCCCTGTCTGGCGCAATGATAACATCGATAGGATTCGATGGGACACCTACACCTAGCCCACTGTCACAGCCACTTGCATTTAGTCTTGATAAATTTACTGCAGCATGTCCATTTCTGCTTTCCCCTAACACGCCGGATAATATTGTGGGCATTGATATGCTTAAACATTTTCGTGCTACAATACGTTGTTTCCCAGAAAGTGTGCGTGTTATCTTAAATGATAACTATCCAATGGTTGAGAGGTCTTGTCTCATCAAAGAAGATATCGCTTTGGCATCTTTACCTAGTACTTTGTGGGCTACATCAGATACCGATGTGGGACACATGGTTATTCCACCAGTGCATATTCAAGTGAAGGAAGGTGCTTCATTGCCTCGATTGCCCCAATATAAAATATCTCGGGAAGGCGAAGAAGCATTAACACTCATTGTTCAGGATTTGATCAAGGTGGAGGTTGTGGAAGAAGTCCCTTATAACATTTGTACTAGTCCTATCCTTCCTATTTTGAAAAAAGACACTGATACTAAAATGTACAGATTTATTATAGATTTACGAGAGGTTAATAGAATCGTGGTGCCCCAATACCCGGTAGTCTCTGATATCACGACACTTCTCACCATGGTTCCTCCTACTGCCACTACATTTAGTGTAATTGATTTAAAGAATGCATTTTTCTCAATACCTATTCATCCTGACAGCGGTTATTTGTTTGGCTTCACTTTGAATAATAGATCATTCAGGTTCTGTAGAGCTCCACAAGGGTATACAGAGAGTCCTAGCATTTATAGTCAGGCGTTGAAAAGGCAGTTTGATTCTTTTCCTGTACCAAAAGGGGTGCATCTTATTCAATATGTCGATGACATCTTGTTGGCTGCTGATACCCCTGAACAGTGTAAAGAAGGAACACTGTCATTATTGTTATTTCTTGCCTCTCATCATCACAAAGTCTCTAGGAAGAAACTGCAATTTTGTAGACAGCAGGTTACCTATTTAGGTCACCTCCTGTCTAAGGAGGGACGTGCACTCACACCAGATCGCATTCAAACTATTTTAGACACTCCTGTGCCCCGTACTCAGAAGGATGTCTGTGCACTGATTGGCCTTACTTCTTTTTGTAGGCAGTGGATCCCTAGCTTTTCTCACATTATTAAACCCTTGTTGGCCCTTTTGACTAAAGACACTCCGATGCCTCTCCCATGGACTACTGAGTGCCAGGATGCCTTCCAACAGTTACGTCAAGCTCTTTGTTCTGCACCAGTATCAGGAACTCCAGACTACACTAAGACCTTCACACTCTATGTACACGAGAGGGAAGGTTGCGCTCTCTCAGTTTTAACACAAACACACGGTGATAAACAACGTCCATGTGCATATTTCTCAGCTGTCCTTGATCCAGTTGCCCGCGCGCTGCCTGGTTGTTTTCGAGCGGTGGCGGCAACGGCTGTGTCCATACGTCAGAGCGAGGGAATAGTCTTGTCACATAGATTGCTTGTGTTAGTACCCCATTCAGTTGATGCTGGTGGAGAGGTGTGGTGCAGCGGCCAGGGCAGCTGACTTCAGAGCACAGGGTTCACGGTTCGATCCCCGGCTCCGGCGGCAGCTCAGCTCAGCACCATGTGACTCTGGGCAATAGCTCACTTAATTTCCACTCCGGCCCCCAGCGCCTTGAGACCCGTAAGGGTGAGTAGCTGCGCTATATAAAAACGGACTTACATTTTTTTTTTTTACTTACATGCCTTGTTAAATCAAACAAAAACACAGCATCTGACTAGTGCTCGCTTGACAGGATATGAATTGACACTTTTGGCCCCTCATATCACGTTAAAAAGATGTTTGACTATGAACCCTGCTACATTATTGCCATTTCCAGCTACTCAGTCTCAGTCACAAGAGTTACATGACTGTATATCCCTTACTGAAGAACGAACAAAGGGTTGTGTTGACCTACAAGATACACCTCTTTCTAGTGTTGATGGGGAATTGTGGGTTGATGGATCCTGCCTGAAATTGCCTGATGGCACTACATCTGCTGCTTATGCAATTACAACACTTCAGACAGTAGTTGAGACAGCCCGTATCCCACAGAAGTCAGCTCAAGCAGCCGAGTTGATAGCACTGACAAGAGCATTTGAGCTTAGTACAGAGTTGCTTGTTAACATTTACACTGATAGCCAATACGCCTTCGGCGTGGCTCATAACTTCGGGCAACTTTGGAAAGAAAGAGGCTTTCTCACTTCACATGGGACACAAATAGTGCATGGGGAATTAGTACATAATCTCCTTACTGCCTTGACCTATCCTAAGAAAGTGGCAATTGTTAAATGTAGTGCACACAAGAAACTGACTGATAAAATAGGAGCAGGCAATGCCTTTGCGGATTGCACAGCTCGTGAGACTGCAATGCAGCGAAGTACCACATCTATGTATGTAGTTAAGTCACAGGCTGAACGTTGGCATGATGCCAGGCAAGAGGTGCTGGACATGCAGCAATCTGCTTCTGTTGATGAATTAGACCAATGGTCCAAGGAGGGAACATTGGATGACGAGGGCTGTTGGAGGAATAAAGAAGTGACAAAATGGAAGTTACCCACAGCCTATTTACATCCTATGATTCACATGGCACATGGGCTGGCACATGTTGGAGCATCCTCAATAGCAAAGCAACTTATGCAAGTTTGGGATCATCCAGAGATTGCCGGTACGGCTAAGAAAATAGTCCAGTCCTGTCTGATCTGTCTCCAGTATAATCCTGGAAAGGGACCACGAACTCCAACAGGAGGGTTTGCAATACCAACTGCACCTTTTGAGGCCCTGCAAATGGATTACATCCAGCTTGAGCGCTGTAACAACCTAAAGTATGTCTTAGTAGTGGTTTGCGCCTTCAGTAAATGGGTGGAAGCAAACGCTATGAAGGATAATACAGCTCTTACGACAGCAAAGATGCTCCTAAAGGAGTTCTTTCCCCGATTCGGCATTTGACGAGTTTTGTGGAGTGACAACGGACCCCATTTTATTGGGCAAGTTGTTGAGTATCTCATGAAAGGATTGGGAATTAAGCAGAAGTTTCATGCTGCTTTCCACCCACAATCAGCAGGATTAGTGGAACGTTACAACTCCACTCTGAAATTAAAATTGGCTAAGATACAGGCTTCCACATCTTTGAAATGGCCTGATGCACTGCCTTTGGCATTGCTATCCATTAGATCGATACCACATACACGATCTGGCCTCACACCGTATGAGGTGGTTTTTGGAAGGCCAATGAATATTTGGGGGATTCCTAAGCCACGCGCTATACATGATGTACCCTATGTATTGATGAATGACTATTTGTCTCAGTTGACTGACAGTTTGTCTTCTATTTATCAACAGGTTCGGGAGACTCTTCCAGGCAGGTCGCAAGGTGAGGGCCATTGTTTACGGCCTGGTGACTTTGTGGTCGTAAAGTCATTCCAGAGGACCAGCTCCCTAGCACCGAGGTGGCGAGGACCGGAGCAGATACTACTGGCTACCAGGACTGCAGTTCGAGTGACGAACCGGAAGAACTGGGTCCACGCAACACACTGTCGAAAAGTGTTGCAAGACCTAGTGAGTCCAGCTGTGTTGGCAGATCACCGCGATATCCTGGTCACCGAGAAAGGACAAGCTGTGTCACCTGAAGGCCCTGAGGAAGTCTTCCCGGACCACACGATTCCTGGTACATCCCGATATCAGCTTCGACCCAGTAAGAAAGACATTTCATTGAAAGAGACTGTTTGAGCCACTGTCCTGGGTGGTTAAAGACTGACTTCAAAGGGGGTAGTCTTTTAGTGACTACTCGTCTCAACGTTAGTGAAGAAATCAACGCCTGCCCAGGACCTTAGGGCACCATCTGCTTTGTTGTTTGTCGACGAAATGAATATGTCTAAGGAGAAGAAACCAACTGCTGCAAGAGTTTGTAGCAAAAGACAATAATTGGTACTGGACTTACTTTGACTATTGTTATTGTTGCTATAATAACATGGATTGTAGAGGAAGTAGCTCCTGTCCGAAATCTACTGACTACTACTACTCCTGTCCCAATTGAACATCATTATTTTACTCTACCGTATCATGAGAAAAAGCATAGAATGTCCTACCTCAATAACACTTTTATTCAAATGCTGCATCATACCCACAATGCCACGAACGTTACCAATTGCTGGGTATGTGGAATGATGCCAGCTCATCAGAAAAAGGGAGGAACGCCTTTTATTCCCTTGCCGTTTTCACATAATGGCTCCTGCAGAGCCTGGTTTGCATTGTTGTGGGCTTCTGAAGTTGCTAATATTACTTATGCTGATGTAGGTGGACTAAGCGCTCAGTTGAATAAAGTTTGTTACCCCGATGAGGAAGGAGAGCCACAAGCTAAAGGAACTGTGTGGGAAATGGAGGAGTATCGCCGAGGAAATTCCTCCATACACTATGTTTTCCCTAACACTCGAACAACTAAGGGGAATGGGCCTCCTGTTATTGCTGTTACTAGAGCTCGAGCGGATCTCTGTGTGAGCAGTATTGGCAGTATTCCTGTGGGAAAAAGTGACTGTACTTTAGTGTTGAACATTACTGGAATGAACAATAGCAGCTTTTTGTCCTCACACAACACCTATTTTATTTGCCGAAGTAAAGGGTATTACCATCTACCTATTGGTTGGTCAGGAAGCTGCTGGACTTGTCCTTTTTGCTTCCACCTGTGTTTTTGGCACCTGCATCCTACCATAAAGACTATAAACTGTATAATGACATTTCCAAGAACAGATTCAAAAGGACAATAAACAATGATGAGGTGGATCAAACTGATACTGCACTACAGCAGTATATTGACTTTAATTTGGGACTATTCTTCTTTGTTGGTGCGGCCTTAAACAGTAGAAAAATAAGGCGCTTGACACGTGTTGTAGAGGCTGTAACCAATCAGACAGCAATGGCGCTTGGAAACATCACAGAAGAACTACAAATTGCGAGAATTGTGGCGCTCCAAAATAGGATGGTCCTTGATGTCATCCTGGCCGACCGTGGTGGAGCATGTCTCATCATCGGGAGTAGCTGCTGTGTCTATATCCCTGACCACGCCCCTTCTGTTTTTGACGCAATTTCCAAGTTGCACAAAATAGCCACTGAAATCCATCAGTATTCAGGAACTTGGACTTTGACTGGATGGCTATGGAACATATTTACTGTATGGGGCTGGAAGCTATTGTCAGCCTTATGTATATTTCTTGCTATTCTTTTCACTTGTTGCCTATGTATTCAACGCGGCCCAATGCTTTGTTCCCTTTGTGTTTCTACTTGCACCTCGTGTATACCGACTAAACAAAATGTTAAGAATGTAAATGCCCGATTAGCAAGTGATCAAGAAATTAATGAATTAATGCAGATAGATGTATATGATATTTTCCGTACTCCTTATAAAGCCTAGAAGATGTCTTCAGCATATGCTAAAAGGGTCATCTGTGGAAATCTGAAATAATTTCTGTTAGCATAGGCTGAAGCCATCTTGTTTGTGGCATCCATTTTGTTAGCTATGTAATGCTTCCGTCTTCACTGTTGCTTGTCCTTCTATTCTGCTTGTGTCATCAACTCTAGTTAACTCCTTCTGTACTGAGCTAAAAGCAATGTGCTGAGCAAAGGCCTGTAGCTGCTAGAATGCACCTGGCTAAAGATATAACTGTCAACTGTTTTTTGCTGATGTAAACAGTTCTGTTCCCCCTCCCACTCTGCTGACTAAGTGATCACCCATCTGCCCATGTTTGTTGGTAGTTATTCCTGTGTATGCTTGTACCTTCTATTTGTAACTACATGCTTACTCTGCAACAAACTCTGTATATAAGCACCATGGTCTGTGACTTCAGTGTACTACCTCAGGCAGCACTTGAGAGTGCTGTGTGGACGTAGTCCCACTCATGAGTGATTAATAAACTTGTTATTTGAATTCCAGCTTCAGTGCCAATCTCTATTTTGTTGGTCTTTGGACCCGTGGACAAGAGAAGGGTGACCCCTGCACCGGTGTGCTCATTAAAAAGCACATTTCCACAGTGCTGCCCAAGATACTATAAGCTATCCTGACTCTTCCCTTGAACCCACCTCCACAGGCATTTGGTAAACTCCAACATATGATAGAAGATTCTATCTGGGCCAGTAAACGACGCCATATGGCCATAAAAAGAGCGTACCACCCCCCAGCCAATGGCTGCCTAGGTCTGCCTCATCTCAACCACTACTACTTTGCAGCCCAACTTAGATACATGGTGGAATGGAATAGACCACTCACAGAAAAACACTGGTGCTTCATCAACCAATCCATAGCAGGGATCCACATCTAGAAGGTTCCCTGGCTCTCCAAAAAGCACCACCCAGGTGGGGTTTACATATTACCCATCACACAGGCAATGATAGCAGCCTGGGACAGGGTTATGGGAGCAAAGGGGCTATCTACCCCCATCTCCCCCTCACACCCATCATGGGTAACCCAGCATTCCCACCATCCTACACTAACTCTGAATTGCCAACTGTAAGTGAATTGGCGATCTCTACGACCCCACGAGGAGTCTAGATTTTCCATAACTCCGATCCAACTACGGCCTTCCATGTACTGAATACTGGCGCTAAACCGTAGTTACAGACTGGGGGGCTTATTTACAAGCCCTTTGCGCCGCCGGTACGTCACATTTTCCCATATTAAAAGTGACGCATCGGCGGCGCAAGGGGCTTGTAAATAAGCCCCTGGGTTACCCAAACCTCCATCCACCCCCATGCCTCTAGACCAATGACAAAATTCTTAAAATGGCTGTTCACCAAATCTGACGAAAAAAGTCTGCTCTGATATATACACTTTTTTTAACACCCGCACGGACATTAGCAAGTCTCCAGCTCAAATACGCTGGGAACTTGAATTGGAATACACTTTCACACCTAAGGAATGGGTCGACATACTCCTCAGAACCCTCACCTCCTCCCTTAATGCTGCGGGGAAAGAATACCTACCCCCGCTTTCCTAGCTATACACTACTGGGACTTCCAAATCAGCTGCCCTACCCACTCCGCTCCCACAGCGGGAGGCAATGACACTGGCCCTATGTGCTGCTAGGCAAGTCATCACATTTAAATGAAGTATGACACCTCACCAGTCCACTCACACTGATTACATAAACTATGGGACACCGTGGCGACGGAGAGGCATTCAGCCTCCCTAGAACAAGTGATGCCACGCTCCCTAGAACAAGTGATGCCACGCTTCCATAAAATGTGAGTACAAGGCATCCGCTTCCTAGCTCAAGAATACTGAGAACTTACCTAACCATCGCTAACTTTGGGAGCTCCGATTAACAGGAGGTGAGACTCAACAAAATTGCTGATCGGACTCTACTCATACCCCCTGAGATGACTCTTCCATTTACCTGGGTGACTCCACCTAGTGCTGTGATACACACCTGACACCCCATCTCACCCCTCTTATCTCCCCCAACCCATTTAGCAACTCCTCCCCCGCCCCCCTTTGCCCTCATCCCTCCCTATCCCACCTAACTGTCCCCCCCCATTAATCCACCTCACCGGCTCCGGATGCAGGTTAGAGTATGTGTTCAATAAAATGTCAATAAAAAGATTTGAACCACAAAAGTATTGAAGTCTCCTCACCAGGCCAAACCATCAATACTAGTACTGCTCTTACTAGGAAATCTACTGGTACTTGGTCTTGTTATAGGGACTTCACAAGGACCGAATTACGTAATATCATCTTCAAGATTAACCCTTCTAATCACAAGGGGTCTCCAACTTTTCATATAGTAAGAGCTACTTATGTTAAAAAAAAATCTTCCCAAGCTACTAATATTATTAGTGTTGTAATTGTGACCACAACAGACAGATTTATATTAGTTGCCACCATATGTAAAATTATACTATGTTACCTGAACATCCAGATTATGTAAACTTGTAGGCTTGCCTGATTACCAGTGATTACCCTAGTAAATCAGGCAGTTACCAGCAGTAATGTAAAAACGGCTTAAGCAATGTGGAATGCCTTTACTCAGGTAATATTTAACAGGCTTAGCTGCAATGCCTCTGGTACCAGGTAATTTTAGTACCAAGTCTCGTCTATGCTGCATGCTTTACCACTCAAATATCAGCTTTAAATATATATTGAAAATTCAACCATATTTATACAAAAGTCAGCTTCTGATTTTTGCAAATGCACACATTTTTCATTCTAATACACACTTTAAATGTTGATATACATAGGTTAAATCAACAAAGCAAAAACTTCTCATTTAGTACACTGGGCTGCACACAGGAGAGTTACATATAAGTAGCTGGGGAGCTACCAGTAGCTCGTGAGCTACTTGTTGGAAAAGCCTATCCTAGACTCTCTACCTGCCAACAGAGCGAAAAAGATGTGTGATGTCCTAATGCCCCCTTGGTTTAACATTATCAACCTCTGTCTACAAGAAGGAGCCTTCTCTGATTGCCTAAAAATAGGGCATATATCTCTTTTACTGATGATTCCAAGGACCTCAACAACAGACAGTCAATCTCTGGCCTCACATTTCTAGCTAGCATCCTGGAGAGCTGTATCAACATTCAACTAAAGCAATTTGTGAAAGTGAACAATCTGCCAGATGAGTTCCAATCTGCCTTCAGAGATGTTTGGAGAATAGAGAGTACTATCTTGCAAATTGCACATGATGCTCTCAGAAGCATGGACAATGGAGACTTATGGCTGCTCTTCCTTGTTTACCTCTCAGCGCCATTTGATATTCACAACCATGACACCTTGGTCCACACACGACTATTTTGTCTTTGAGGGGAAAGCACTAGATAGGTTTAAGACGCATTTAGAGAATCGCTCAGATGCAATCAAAGTGGAACTTTTTCTGCCTAACCTTCAGCAATCTCCCATGGTGTCCCTTAAGATTCTGTTTTAGCCCCAGCCATGTTCAACCTCCTTCTACCTGGAACCACTGGAGGACCTCATAAAGGACTCAGATATTTCCTATCACCAATTTGCAAATTACACTCAGCTCTACTTGAAGGTCTCCTCCCCAGTTGACATCTCCCAACTGGCCTCTACTCTGGACAAAATTCAGTCTTGGATGACCTTGAACCATCTCAAGCTCATTCCTTCTCTTCTCACCGAATTCTTCATCTATGCCAGTCCAAGAATGGTTATGTTCTACCAACAAACTGGCCTGCTCATCTATCATCTTTAAAAATGCCATATCTCTTAGTTTCTCCCTAGAGAAAAGACTTAGTTTGCTTAACAATATCAGCATGGCTACAAATTAATGGTCTATCAGCTAAAGCATATCCAGGGCTCAAACCCTTCCTACCTGCTCACGACTTGAAACTAGGGATGCTTTATTATTTGTGTCGATGCCTCTGATATAGACCTAGAGTGCCTGTCTCTCAACACCTAACTATTTAGCCCACATCACACTGTAACTGAGCCACATGCTTGGAGACCAGGCTTTCTACGAGTTGTCAGTGTGCTTTTTTACAATTATTTCACACTCTTTCTCCTATTGCCTGTTACCTTCACTTGCTGTGCTATATAGGGTGTTCTGATGCTCTCGGGCCTAGTAGTATGAAAACTTATACATAAATAAGCGTATTCTTTCTGTCTGAACCACTTTGTCCATCTATAGATGAAATGGCTCACTGCATCACATCATGTAAGTCCAGTTCTCCTTCAGATGTACAGCTGATTAACAATCTCCCTAAGACCTTCCTGGAGTCACCAAGTCATAGGTTAATTAACCTTTGTTGGAATCAGACATAAGATCTTAAGCAAGGGATTGTCAAACCTTTGCTTAAAAAGCCTCATTATGATCCCAAGTACTCACTAAATTATCGGCCAAAGTACGCGGCTTCCCCCCATTGCAAAAATCTTGACAAAAAATAGTTGCAAACAACTTTGCAACTATCTGGAGACTAACTCCCTGATGGATGAAATTTAAATGGGTTTCATCCCCCGACATTCTTATTTTGACCCAGTGTTTGCTGGTGGGGGCCACCGGCACTCATTTTTGGCACAAGCACTTATTTTTCCTCATCAATCATTTTCCGAGACGGGAAAAAACACACAAACAGGAAAAAAGGCGGAGGAGCGTTGCCCCATTGCTTTCGAAGCAGTGCAAGAAAGGAAAAATAAAATGATAATAACGTAATGTTATTATCATTTTATTTTGTCCCTCTACGGCAGCTTTGTGGGGCGGGGCTGCTCTACTCCCAGGGCAGGGGGAGGAGTGGTAACACCCTCCTAAGTGAGCAATGACTGTTTGGCCGGCCCTCACTGGCCAACCAAACAGTCATTGCGCACTTGGCATGTTCTCCATGCAGGCTGCATTACAGCCTGCCTGGAGAACATGCCCAGGCCCCCAGTCCCTGGCTGAGCGCTGAACAACAGTGCTCAGACCAATCACAATGCTGCATTGCAGCGTTGTTATTGGTCAGGGGAGACTGGGTGCTTACCAATACCAACGCTGCATTGCAGCGTTGTGATTGGTCTGGAGAGCCTGCTTCCTGTTCTGAGGAGAGACAACGAAGAGAGGCGCGGCGGTAAGGTACGTTTTTTTTTTTATAATCCCCTTACACCCTCGTCCCTCAGCCCCCACCAGCCCCGATCCGTGCCGGCCACTACTGCACAAAGAGAGGAAAGAGGAACCTCAATAGTGCGACTAAGGTGAATTTCGGACTTGCAGCCTAAGTATTTGGGGCGCAACATTTAATAGCGCCAGCTGCGTGCTTCTGAGCATCGCTTTGGGCACTGGCACTCATTATTTTAATAAATTAAGTACTGCCCCTGTTGTGGTGCAGAATCAGCATTAATAGCAGCCTGTGTGATCTTTTATTGGCTGTAGACAGTAATTCCATTAATGTTCTTATCCTTCTCGATCTGTCAGCAGCATTCGACACGGTGGACCACAATATTCTAATACACCTCTCCCCGACTGCTGAATTGAAGGCGATGCATTGGACTGAAATCGTTTCTCACTGATCAAATGCAGAAAGTTACACTGGGAGAGTTCACCACGCTTTCTTTCTCTGTACTCACAGGAATATGTCCGGGATTTTCTTTGTCTTCCTACCTTTTCAATATTTATGTAAAGCTTCTTATAGCCATTATTAGAAACTCTGGATGTATCCTATACTCCTATGTGGAAGACGTCCAGCTCACTTTTCATGTGAACAGAGCCAACCACCCACTATCAACTTTACTGGAATGGCTTAATGATATTGCACGATGGGAGAATTCCAAGTGGTTAAAAAATAATCTTGGTAAAACTGAGGTTGTTTGGGTTGGCTAAGACTACTCGCCATGGCTGTCCGTTCCCTGAACTATGGATCCTGCCCCCTGCCCTGTACCAACATTTTCAGTAAAAAGTCTTGTGTTCAAAATGTACTTAAAACTCAACCTTCAAGTCTCCTTAGTGCTTTCTTCTTGTTCTAACACCTGCTTTGCCAGTGTTTCCCCTAAAACAATAATGGCGGCCATCATGAGGTCTTGCCTTGGGTATTAAAATTCACTGTATAGTGTCATCTCTAAGATGCAAATTGCAATCTATTAAAAATCAATCTATCATAGTTATAGCCATTGTCCAAACTTAACGTTATACTTCGGGCATACAAATAGTAGACACATTAAATTGTCTTTCTATCCAAAAGAGGATTCTTTTTAAGCCCTGTACACAATACACTAGTGTAAACACGGCCATGCTCCCAACTTCCACAAGACTCGCGTTAAATTGTACACGCCATCATGTGAGCTTCTTGTTGAAAGGCAACCTTCTATATGTTCCACTTATTCGTAAATCCCCATCAGGTGGCACATCTTTTACTTTTTTTGCCTCCTGCTTATTGACCTGAGGACTATTCCCTCTGTCCATTTTAGGGGAAAAAAACTGAAGACTCACCTCTTGTCTTTTTAGATAAATCCCTGTTTGTCAGTTAATGCTTTATAGGGCATTGAGACCCTCAGGTGGATGTAGCTCTCTATAAATTACCCTAACATAACAATATCATTATTACCGGTTGTAGTAATGCAACACCAAACTTGTGGTACGTTATGGTCTCTATACATTCTTTAAATTAGAAACAAAGTATTTTTCTCTCTCCCCTAGTCAATTTCTCATAATGCCTCCCCATCCCCATCTACCAGTCTCCTCCCTCTGTATTGTCCTCTACTGCAGACCCTATAACTACAGACCACTCACTCCCTATACCAACTCCCTCTTCTTCTGGTCCATACAGGTCTTCCCATTACCCTATGGGCATAGATGGTTGCCTGATTTATTTGTTCAGGAGTTTTATGTAGGTCAATGCGTCACTTTTGGAATTGGAATGCTGGAAGGAAAACAAAAATACAGACATAATAGAATAATAAGAAATATAGGGTTTTGGAGTCAATCTGAGCGTGGAACTGGTCATAGATCTGGCATTCCTATCTTTGGTAAGGTAGGTATCCAGTCAAAAAGTCCTGCTGAATAGCTCAGTTACCAAGAGTTTTCTTAATTGAAGATAATTTGAAGAGATGCAGAGCTGGACTGATAAAGTGCAAGAGTTTCAGTCTCTGCGCCCCCAAGGAGACTGCCTCCATGTTTGAGCCTTTGGAAGGATCTCTGTTGGATTAGATGGTAAGAGGCCGACTGTAAGTTCCTAGAGCCAAGTTTTGTAGGTAGCCCATTCCTTTCCACCAGTAAACTTTACCATAGTGCATTCTGATCTCTACTCACCTTTCTGATAGCCGCACCTACCACCTTCCTTTTCTTCTCACCCCATTCCCCAGCCCCTATTTCCGGCCTCCATCCATATAGATTCCTGCCATTTCATTCTAGCCCATTTATACCTTTCCGTGGCTATAAAGATCGCTGGCCTTCTCCATGGACCCAATAGATACACCTTCCATTTCCATGTAGACTTTTTTTCTATACCAGGGCCCTAAAGAAGTGACACCCACATGTCATAACCCCACAACGTCCTTACAGACTTCCTGTCTCTCCATGCTCCCTATAAGCAAGGCCGCTTGCCCTGTAAGCCTTGTCTTCTCACCAACACGCTCGTCATCCCTCTGGTCTTCATAGTCTGTAAGCCCAGGCTGCGTAAACCCACCCCATTTATAAATACTTCTTACTCTTTCAATGACTTTTGCCCATTAAATAAAAAGAGAAAAAAAAACACAGACAGAAGTGGGACCTGGACAGAGGCTAGACATCCTGGTCATGAACCTCACCTTCTCACATGGTCTGGATGTCGCTCTTCCGACTCAACTGAACAGCACAAGGGAGAGCGGCAATGAGCTGAGAAACAATGCTTGGTGAGTCGGAGGAATAAAAGTGGAGGAAGACCTTGACTGGTGGAGAGTTCACCATGGGACAGCCGTTGGTACACAGTCTAATGTCCTAAAACCAAAGAACTGCCATCTTAACCCTAAAGACTTGTCCTCACACCTCACTACTTCTTTCTTTCTCTACACCCTACTCTGGTCCCCATAAAACTAGTGCTGGTGGCCTACTTGTAGTTCAGATCCCTGTTTGTATAATCTTAATACCATGTGTCTTTTTGTTTATAAAACTATTTTAGAGATGTTAAAACACACGCACACACACACCTGCAGGCACACACACCACATGCACCCATCCATCCATCCATGCACACTCAATCTTTTTCCCTCTACCGCTATGTCTCTTGCTCTCAGCTCCTTCAAGTACTAAGGCACTCCACTTGGATAACTAAGTTACTTATTTGAAGACTTGGGAGTGAAGGAGTCAAGGAGGTGGTAGATGGTTTAAGACTCAGATACTGTATCACACAAGTGATTTAATTCAATAAATCTATTGTCCAAGCAGAGCTTTTTCTTTGAAAAATAACAGGTCTTTCATACAAAGAAGAGTGGCTAAAATGAAAAACAATACAAAAAAGAAGGAACTAGAACCTACCGGAGCTCAGATATAACTATACAGAATACAATAAAACCGGCTAGGGTCCTCTCACTAATGGTACTTCATAGGGAAGGGTTAGATGTCTGTTGTAATCAATAAAAGACGTCCGGTTCCAAGGTGGATTGGATAAGTAGATTTATTGAGATAAGATGTCATGAAGAGCCCCACCAGGAGCAGCCTTCCTGCTGCTCAGCCCATACACCAACTGCCAACCTCACTCATCCAACATTCCACAGCATCATCACACACCAACATTCCACACCACACTCACACTGGCTGAGCAGCAGGTGTAACACATCTCCCTTCCTTACAGTAAACAAGAACACAATGCAATAGTTCAAGGAAAATACGCAATGAAAAAGGTAAATGCCTAGAAATAACATGAGGGCTCATTGCAAAGAGTTGAAGATGACTAAAAGGGCATACAAGATAGAGATCAGGAGAAAAGAAAGCACAGTACAATGGGCATGCAAGTTACCATCAAAATGCAAAGAAAGCACAGAAGAATGTAACAGTTGACTTGAATGTTAACTTAAGAAATGAAATGATGGAACATCACAATGCTCACCCATGTACTCACATAACAAACTGGGCAAGACAAAAACACACACGCCCACATCTTCTCCCTTTCCACACAAAACCAAACAAACCTGCATTCTACTACACCAAGCGAAACCAACCAAACCCCTTACGCCACAAACATACCAGCTGGCCAGGCTATACACATGGAACTGACAACTTGGCATCACTGGTAATACTAAGGGACATACACGCCCCTGGCAAATCCTCACACAGCAGTTGTGGCAAACCAATCCAAAAGTCAAAGGTGGGACCGCAGGTTCACTACAGAAGGATCAGGAAAACACAGTAGAATCTGGCAAGCCCGGGCCGACCGGTCTGGAGGTCACTGGTGGGGCTTAGTGCTGCCACATTATGTGTTGCACTCCGTAGGCTTAGCTTCAAGTAAAAGTTCTTTCTTAAGTAGTTACATTAGGTTTCAAATTCACGTAGATTATGTTTCCATAGTTTTACTTCAATCCAGTTCAGACACGCAGGTTCTTCCTTGTAAATTGTTGCCAAAATGTTGTAATCAATAAAAGACGTCCGGTTCCAAGGTAGATTGGATAAGTAGATTTATTGAGATAAGATGTCATGAAGAGCCCCACCAGGAACAGCCTTCCTGCTGCTCAGCCCGTACACCAACTGCCAACCTCACTCATCCAACATTCCACAGCATCATCACACACCGACATTCCACACCACACTCACACTGGCTGAGCAGCAGGTATAACAATGTCCTTGACAAGTCTATATAAACTCAAGTTTACCAAGGGCTTTCGATGAATGCCCAAGTGGACAAACTAGCAAGATCAAGCTGTGTTACTATAAAAACTCTGCGACGAATCTTCCCCCATTTGGGATTTCCACACAAGGGCCAGGCTACCCTCTCCATTGTTTTGTCCAAACTTGATTATGACAATAGCCTGTACCATGGATCACTTTTAACGACCATGAAAAGACTGCAACGAATTCAGAACTCGGCTGCCAGACTACTCTTACATATAAAACAGCGAGATCACATCTCCCGTGCCTTGAAAGCCCTGCATTGGTTACCGGTAACCAGAAGATCCACGTTCAAGCTGCTTTGTATCCCCCACACATCGATACATGGAACGGGGCCGCTCTTCATCAGGAATAAAATCACCAAACACATTTATCAAAGGAACCTCCGCTCTAGAGTGGCACCTCGCCTCAAAATTCCAAGATACAAGAAAAAAACAATGGGTGGCACATCCTTCTCTGTTCAAGCAGCCAAACTATGGAACTCTCTACCCCCCAACATAAGATCCACGGATAACCACCTTATCTTCAGAAAACTGCTCAAGAATTGGCTCTTCCCCACATAACCACCATACGCAAACAGATAGAAATATACAGCATATCTCTCTGTATATGAGCATTTATTTGTACTATAGATATGTACCTATATATGTGTATTGCTTTGCATAAATTTGTAGAATACTTTTGTTATGACAGTCCAAAAGTACAAAGTGCCCGGCGTTTTAATCTTTGTGTGATGGTCACTTTAAATTGTCAGGGCTCTAACAGTGATTGAATTGAGCTTCCGGGCGCTTTGTACTTTAGTACCATCATAATGAGTTTGAGACTTGTACTCTTAATATGATGCACGTTTCTAGATTATTACTGATGTATAGATAGTTTGTGTAATTTGAATTGAGCTTCCGGGCGCTTTTGCACTTTAACACCATTATAATGAGATTGAGATTGGTCCTTTCAATATGATGCACGTTTCTAGGTTATCACTGATATATAGATAGTTTGTGTAATGAATTAATCTCTCCAGACTGTTACTTAAAGCGCTCAAGGGCGCATCGCGTCTACAACATTACTGGTTTGTAGACTGATTTGTCGACATATAGGGCATGTTGGAGGTTAGATGTGACATTTTTGTTGTGACCAGAAACCACAAACCGGTTTTGGATAAGGGTGGTTAGTCTTTGCCTATAATGGAAAGTTTTAAGTGGGAATTGGTTTTCTATTCTCTGTGTAAACTGTGTGTATTCATTTTGACCACAGGCTGGCGATTAAGCGCGCAATATACCTATGTCCCTGAAGGGGATAAGTTATCACGGACCAGTATACATTGGATACACTCTATCAGGTATATTGTGTTCTTTATTTTCTGTATGAGGTTGAGTGTATGCTGGACTCACGTCTCTACAACTGGTACTTAAACCGCTATTGGCTTTGTGCCCTGTCCCCCATTTCTTAGACTCTATGACCGAATTCTAACAAGCTTAAAAGTGCCGACCGAATTGGGCCATCACTTGTAGGACATCTTTTTCAACAGTGTGATCAAAATTACTTGGTGGGTAATGTACTGTCTGACCAAAATACGATCGGTAAATAACATTTTTGACGTAATAAAGATCAAGTATCTATGCCTTTAATGTGGTTGTATTTAATGCAATGGATTACCGGATTGAGTTTCTCCCTCTTGCATTCTTGCTAGTGCTCTGGGTTTTCTTTGTTTCCTTCTATTTTATAATTCATAAATCGAAGTTTTCTTTTGTCTTGTTAAAACTTTTTATACTCTATTCTTCTTTCTTCTTCTTTTTTCCTCCTGTCTTGCTAAGTTTGCACGGATCTTGGGCATACAATGAGTACTTTTTCATTTCATTCCCTTCATTCTTTCTTTCCCTGGTGAGCCATTTCTTGATCCTAAGTGGCCGTAACATGTATGTTCAAAATGTGTCGTATTACGTGCAATTATTCCCCTTATTTTGAGAAATAAACAAACAAGGTCACCCAGTGTGGTGATATTCCTTTCTAAAGTATCTATGTATATAAACTGTGTAAACAAAATGTACATATTTTAAAGGACACAATGTTTGACTCTTGCACTGATGATGTTGTCTTGGTTGCGTTGCACATTTGCACTTTATATATGGTAATGTTTGTCATCATCATAATTTTTGTAGTGTGATTCATATTTTTTACAAACAACATTTTTTAAACTAATTTTAATAGTATGTTTTTCTATGTCTGTATTGTGAATTGCAGCCCTGAAGAAGCCCGCAAGGGTGAAACACGTTGGCTGCTGTGTATTTGATTATGAATAAAATAATCTACAGAATCAACTAATTGAAAGACTGGCCTTTTCTGTCATCATCGTCCTCCATCATCTGTGGGATTAGATCCCGTTGTACTTTTTTTTTCCCCCCCCCTAATAACGATGCCTCTCTCATCTTCTGTGTTTTCTATAAGTATATATTTACCAAGATACATCTATGTGGAGTTAAGTAAGGGAAACCTATACTTTCCCTGTTAGAAATTGGGTCTCTATTTGGCAGAGGTATGTACCCTGTCCAAGCAGGGACCATAATCCTAGTCAGGGTAAGTCAGATACACACTAAAAGATAACCTGTGCTCACTGTCTGGTAGCTTGGCAATGAGCAGTCAGGCTAATCTAAAGAGGCAATGTGTAAAGTATTTGTGCAACATAACATACTGTAACACATTGAAAACACCACAAAAAGACTCCAAACAGGGTTAGTAAAATAGACAATAATTTTATGAAAAAAACAAGACCAAAATGGCAAATATCTAATAGTAGATCCGGAGTAATTAATTTTTAACGAATATGTGAAGATATAGTGATATCTGGTCACACTTGACCAGGGTAAATCCAATCGTTCAGGCCGACTGCAATGGTGTGCGGGTCGGATACAGGGACCAGCCTTCGCCCGCTGAAAACAGTACATTTGGAGGGGCTGCATCGGCGCCGAGGACGAGATGCGAGGAGCAGGGAGGCGAAGTGTCATCATCGATCCGAGGGATTCATAGGCGACGTGTCATCATTGAGCTGCGCACTCGGGAATGTTTTGTTGTTGAGCAGCACTGAAGATGGGCGCAGGTGCACAGGTGAAATACACCGGTGCAGATCGGTGAAACGGCAGTGATGCCTCGGCATAGAGAGATGCAGCATAGAAAACCTCACTTCCAAGGGCCCACAACTGGATTGGCACCACTTGGCAGGGCAGGACTCACAGATGGTAGAGTCCAGGTGCTCTTGCAGGGTTGCAGGAGGTCTTTGATGTCCCTGAGATTTCAGAACAGGGGGCAAGCCAGCATGACCTGGAAATCACTCTGGTTTCAAGTGAGATGGGTCCTGTCCTTTCCTCAGTAGGGCAGAGGAAAGAAGGCAGCAGGGCAGCACAGCAAAGCAGAAAAGCAGTTCTTCCAGAGCAGCAGTCCAGTAGAGTGGCAGTCCTTGTAACAGCACCGCAGTCCTTCCTCCTGCCAGAGTTCTTCACAGGTCCAGTAGTGTGTGGTTTGGAGGGGTCAGAGACCCAGTACTTGTACCCAGTTGTGCCTTTGCAGTGGGGGCGACATCAAAGAAGGGTCTTCAAAGTGCACAGAGGTAATTTCTTCCCAACCCTGGCTCCAGACTATCAGTAGGGGGTAATCAGCCCTTTGTGTGGGGACAGGACATTACCTAATCAGGTGTAAGTGTCAGGTCCTCCCACCCTTCCTTCCCAGAAAAAGCCATCAGAATGTAGTTGGGCACATTATGTGTAACAAAAAAGGAGTTTAAGGCTTGGTAAAGGGTTTTTAGTGCCAAGTCGAAGTGGCAGTAAACACACAGGCCTTGCAGCGACAGACGCGAGACAGGTTTGAAAGGCTACTTGTGTGGGTGGCACAATCTGTGCTGCAGGCCCACTAGTAGCATTTAATTTACAGACCCTGGGCAAATGGCATACATCTTTACAAGGGACTTACAAGTAAATTAAATATGCCAAACAGGTGTAAACCAATTATACCATGTTTAGAAGAGAGAGCAGATGCAGTTTAGCTCTGGTTAGCAGTGGTAAAGTGCTCAGAGTCCTAAAGCCAACAAACAGAAGGTCAGAAAAATAGGAGGAGGAAGGCAAGAAGTTTGGGGTGACCGTTCAGAGAGAGCCATTTCCCAACATACCCATATGCACTTACTTCCTTGATATTTTGGCTCTGATATTTTGCCCACAATATTATGCCAGGCCAGGATTTTGCACAAAATATTTTGATAAACTACTCATGACCATCAGAAAGTACTTAATTTGAGCCGGTGGTTGCAGGTGGGGGCAACTGGCACTCATTTTTGGGGACCAGCACTTATTTTTCCACAGCAGACATTTCTCACAGGAGGGAAAATGTGGAGATGGGAAAAAATAGGAAGAGAAAGACGGAAACACCATCACCAAGGTAGAAAGCGGGACAGGCAAGAGTGGGCTAAAGGGGTAGGGAGTGTCTGGCAGTGGATTAAAAAGACATGAGATAAATTTAGGAATATGCAGTTTTGGTATTCGGTGCGCTGACATTTAAAAACGCCGGCTGCAGGCTTCTGAGCTGCGTTTTGGGTCTCCGCTCTCGTTATTTTACAAACTAAGCACTGTTGTCAGTCCAAACCTTGCAGTGGCTTGTGCAACTATGACAGTATTCCTCTATCCCAAGGGATTTATAGGGTGTGTAGTTGGCAGGTTGACTGGAACTGTTAGTTCAGATTGGTGAGGTGATTATTTGTGGGAAGCGCTGGACTCTTCTGGAAGTGACCATCTTACCTGGTAGTGTGGGTATGTTGTAAAAAACAAGAAAGTAGCACACTCCACTGTTAAGTTGAAGGCAATGACATAGCTTCAGGGGGGGGTGTTTATGGTATGGCACCCTCTAAATAAATGCATTCTTGGCTTGGTAGTTGGGTCTGGAGGATTTGACTCGGACTGCCATCTCTGTATTGGTTTTTCTCTCTGCGAGCCAACAATGAAAAACAAAACAGTGACCTTTTATGTAAACAAGAGAGAGAGAGACAGAGATACCCATCTGGTGGCTGAACTTAAAACTGTTAAACCAGATAACCTGAAATCAATACCGGCTTCTCTGCTTGCTCAAATTGTGTGATCTTAGGCAAATAATTTATTTCACAGAGCCCACGTTTTCTTCATGATCACACATGAGAGTAGCTTTAAATACTTGAGTTCTGGATGAGCGCTGTACAGCACCTCTTAAATTTGATTTAATAGACTTTAATGTTGCTCCATCTATAATAAGAATCTAGGCTACATTTAGGGTTTACCTGCCTACTGAGCTGCCTCTTTGTTCAATAATGGCATTGTCGTTGGGGGACGAGCCACGAATGTTTCTAAAAACTACCACTTTTAATAAACGTCTGTTTAAGCAGTCAAATAATCTGATGTACTAAGGTAAAACGCTTCCACGTGTTAAAAAAATATACTCTTTTCAATTTTGAAGAAATTGTATAATAATTTTACATTATGTTTGTTGCACGATATACATGACAAACGTTTTCATGACTCGGCTCATGTACAGATCCTTGGAACCAAGCTAAACCCATGGCTCAGCTCTGGCTCAGCCCTCCTTATTAATTTGCCTGTGCGTCCTCCTCTATTTGCGACTCAGACTTAGTCAGTGGGGCTGTCAGTCTCTTGATAAAAGGATATGTAGAAGGCGAGAACTAGAAACATGGAGCCCTGTCCACATGCACCAATTTGACAACCATCAAGGCTTCTTGTAGTAGAGACGAAGAGGAGTGTGTACAGTGAAAATACATTTACAATAGGTGATCCCAGCGTGTTGTGTTGTACATGACCATAGTTCCCAGGGAGAACTACCAGGACTGGGGCAGAGCTTCAGCAGGGGTGTTTGGGATGTGACACCCCTCAAAAACATTTTTGGTTTGGCAGGTGAGTCTGGTGGCCCTGAGTCAGGTTTGCAGCATCTGTGTTTTTCTTGTTGTTTTCTTTTCACTAATAGATTTGAACTTGTTCATTTTTTGGATGGGACCACAAAAGTAAATCTTCACCTCCTTGAATCGGAGCAAAGGTACTAATTTTTGGAATTCACACACATTGGCAGTAGTAGGCTTGGAAGCTGTGCCATTCTCAACTTTTCAGGCATACTACTGGCAATAAAACAGCCAAGAGGTGATGGGATGAAAACTTGCAAATAAAAAGTCTGACCAGTGGCAATGCTCAAAGTAGCATCCAACACATTGTTTTTCGCACACTGTGCCACGCTAGAGAAAGGCCCATCTAATGCAAATCAAGGTCCCCTTGGAAAGAGTTCACTCGAACCTTGGTCATCCACAGGGTCGGACAATCAGGCAGTGCCCAATAGGCTGGTCTGATAGATCAATGTGTGGGCTGGTTTTTAGCAGTTTATGGGTCTGTTTTATGGCCAGATGGGCCATTTTCACTGTTGATTCCCCTGTTATTACCACAGGCATTGCGTGCAGCAAACACAAGTGCATATAGTTTCTCATACCTTACCAAATCCACATACAGGGTGTATTTACAAATTCAAAACTGGCCTAATTTGCAAATGTGGGTCACATTTTTAGCTATCTGGTTCGCTAATGGGGGCCACTTTTATTTTGCAGCCCGGGCCTATTTTTTTGTCCCAGTCCGACACTGGTCGTCTCACCCCTCCACCCTACAGCACACTGTTTTTTTTAGTAGGGAGATTTGAGAGTCACATACCCCGAATGTCACTGACTAAGCTATGCCCCTGGTTGGAGGACTAATTGTTCATTGTGAACTGAGACTTGTTGAGTTTCTTAGAGAAGGTTTATTTGCTCTTAACCCCTTCGGTGTCATGGGTGTAACGGTTACGTTCAAGGGACACCACTGCCTGATCCCTCTGCTGAAACCAGCAGGGGGATTTCCTTTTTTTTGCCTCTGGAGGTGGGTAAGAGCTTCCCCAATCTCCTGAGGCATTTTTTTTGTTCAATGTAAAGCCGATCGCGCACATTGCGCGCTGACGTCATTACATTGAAACTGAAACTGAAATGAGCCGATTGGCTCGTTTCAGTTTCACTGCTATCTCAGCCTCCCGAGCACCGAAACACACGGTAGAGGTATCATTGGAAAGGGGAGAATCTCCCCTTTCCAATGATACCCTTCCCTGGTGGATCCTTGCTTGGGGATCGCCGCAGGAGGGCGATCCCCATGCAGGGATCCACCACTAGACACCAGGGAAAGGGGAGCGGCCCCTTGGGCAAGGGCCTTTGCTCCCCCCATTACTATATTGTCATATTCAGTCTTTATGCCCCTAAAAGGCAGAAAGCACAGTAGACACCAGGGATTATTTTTTTTGTAAATACTTAGAGGTGGGCACTATAATGCCCCCACCCCTCCCTAAAATTTGCCACAGTCTTTCTGCCCCCCGCCCCACGAGTGCAGATGGGGGGCAATAGCACCCGATTTGCCCCCACGGGGTGGGCATAAAGACTACTAGGCACCAGGGATGGTGTTTTTTTTTTTTTGTATAAAGGAGGGGTGGGGCTGCCCACAGTGGGCATACTAATGCTCCAATCCCCCAACACAAAAAGGGACAGTCTGTCTGCCCCTGATCTGCCCCTCCGGGGGGGGGGCAGAAAGCCCACTAGACACTAGGGATTTTTAATTTTTAGTACTTAGAGGTGGGGGCTGCCCTGAATGGGCACTATAATGCCCCCACTCCTCCCAAAAATTGCCACAGTCTTTCTGCCCCCCCCCTCCCTGGGGTGCAGATGGAGGCAATAGCCCCCGATCTGCCCACCCCGGGGGGCAGAAAGCCCACTAGGCACCAGGGATGATTGGTTTTTTTATAAAAGAGGGGTGGTGGCTGCCCACAATGGGCATGCCGATTCCCACACCCCCCAACACAAAAAAGGCAGTCTGCCACCCTTGCAATTATGATTAGGGCTCCCTGTTTATGGTATTTATTTTTTGGGCATTTCCGTCTGTATTTATCCATATTTATTTTTTGGGCATTTTATCTGTATTTATTCACATTTATTTTTGCCACAAGCAGAAGACGATGCTGCAGCTAGTATTTTTCCACATTTATTTAAATTGACAATGCACACTTGCACTCGGTTGTTATTTGTCAACACAATACATTCATCTGAAAACTTTGCCATTCGCAGAATGTCCCAAATACGCTTAAAAGTGAAATCACAAGCCATTTGTCTCAGAGCCTTGCAGTTTCTGTCATCGGCACAGAGTGCTACATCCTCTCCCCCACTGAACACTCAACACCATACTGCCCCACTGAGAGAAACTCACACTGCATTCAGCTACAACCCAATTGTGCCCCGCTATAAACACCTGGAAGCAACTCAATTCAAATTATGCACTAGACAAGAGAAATTTGCTGCCTGAAAAATGTAACAACATTCTGGATAAAACAAACACTCATAGGGAATACAACTTAAATCTTTTACACTCATTATTCAGAAGGCTAAGGACATGAAAAGAAAAGTAGCGCTTCACTGGCAAACTGTGTAAGGTGGCGCTAATGAGTTTGGGTGTGAATAAAACCAATTTGGCCAAAAATGTAATGTGTCCACTTTGCGACTACTCTGTCTTGTTTTATTTAGTTATGTATTTATTGTTCGTATTTTAAAACCTTTTTTTCTCTCCTCCTGAGGCTGCGTTTTGGAATAGAAAAATGTCAGACAAAGACATTTGCAAGAAAAGTGTTTCCTCTTTTTTTTTGGATCCATTTCACTGGGGAACGAATGACGGAAAGGAGAGGAAAGAACAGTCACGGTTTTCTGCAAGTGAGGAGGAGCGCAACAGAAAGAGAGGGAATAAGAGGAAAAAAGGGGGGGGGGGCAGCAGAAGTGGACACTGTCCTTGTCTTGTCAAGAAGGAAGAGACAGCAACTGTTATGGGCTATGCAGTCCGGTCACAAACTCTGCAAACACTCCAGTCAGTGGCGTAGCAAGGCTTTGTCGAGTTTGTGGCAAATCAGAAGCTGGTGTTTCGTGTTACTGTAGGCAGCCACAGCCCTAAAATCAGGAAGAGGGCGTGGCAAGGCAACTCTGCCGGAGCACGGCAGCGCGGCAAAATGTGCTAGTATTTTCCAGTTTTTAAATATAAATACAGACACAGGAAAACTTGTTTTCCGTCTGTATTTATATGTAAAAATCCGTTTAAATGGAAAACCGGGAGCCCTAATTATGATACCTAATTTTGATGCCTCCACAATACGTTTTGGGCCCTTCCCTGTCACGGGTACTTGGCCCACCTATACAAATAAGGTACCATTTTTATCGGGAGACCTGGGGAAATGCTGAGTGGTAGGAAATTTGTGTCGGCTTGGTGATCCCACAACTTTCCCACACAGAAATGTGAGGAAAATGTGATTTGTTTTGCTAAATTTGAGGTTTTCAAGGGATTCTGGGTAAGAAAACATTGGGGGATCCACACAAGGTACACCTCCCTGGACTCCCCTGGGTGTCTAGTTTTCAGAAATGTCTGGGAATGGTAGATTTCCCAGGGTGGCCGTCAAGCTCCAGACCAAAAACGCAGATGACTCTCTTGCAAAACCAGGTTGTTTCGTGAAAATAATGTCTCCATAATAAGTTTCGGGCCATTTCTTGTTGCAGGCACTAGGCCTACCCACACAAATGAGGTACCATTTTTTATCGGCAGTCTTGGGGGAATGCTGGGTGGGTGGAAGTTTGTAACTACCTGCAGTTTCCAGAACTTTCCATCACAGAAATGTGAGGAAAAATAGTTTTTGGGACAAAGTTTGAGATTTGCAAGGGATTCTGGGTAACAGAACCTGGTGAAAGCCACACAAGTCACCCCATCATGGATTCCCCTGGGTGTCTAATTTTCAAAAATGTACAGGTTTGCCAGGTTTCCCTAGGTGCCGGCTGAGCTAGTGCCCAAAATCCACAGATAGGTACATTGCGAAAAAAGGGTCAGTTTTCACTGGAAAAATGTAATGTGTCCATATTGCGTTTTGGGCCCTTTCATGTCACAGACACTAGGCCTTCCCACACAAGTGTGGTATCATTTTTATCGGGAGACTTAAGGGAACACAGAATAGTAGAAGAAGTGTTATTACCGTTTGTCTTTCTATGTATTTCTGCCTTCCAAATGTAAGACAGTGTATAAAAAATTTCATTTTTAACAATACCCTCTAATTCACATGCTAATATGGGTACCCACAAATTCAGAGATACACATATAATCACTGCTTGTAAGAGCCATGTCTTGGTCCCATTTTAGATATACATAGGTTTTCTTGATACCTATTTTTCACTCTTTATATTTTACCAAATTAATTACTGTATAACTGGGTACACAATGAAAAACCATTGCAAGGTGCAACTCAGCTATTGGCTCTAGGTACCTCGGATCCCTGGTGAACCTAAAAGCCTCATATATCCCCGCAACTAGAAGGGTCCTGCAGACGTAACGGTATATAGCTTTCAAAAATCTACCATGGATAGAAGAAGTTACAAGTGAAAATGTAGGCACAAATGATGTTTTAATTCAACTAAATGTCAATATTCTTTTACTTCAATTGTTCCTTTCTATAGGAAAACCTTGAAGGATCTACACAAATGACCCCTTGCTGAATTTAAAATGTTGTCTACTTTCCAGAAATGTATAGCTTTTCAGGATCCATTATTGGTTTCACACCCATTTCAACCAATAACTGGAAAGAGGTTGAAAGCACAAAAATAGGAAAAATAAGTAAAATGCCAAAACTGTGTAGAAAGTTTTGGTTTCCTGACAGACATTTTCCTGTTCCTGAAAGTTGGGAAGATGGTGATTTTAGCACTACAACCCCTTCGTTGATACCATTCGCAGAGAAAAAAAACCAGACGCTTTCTTCTGCAACACTTTTTCCCATTTTTCCCTCAAAATCCCAATTTTGCTGTATTTTGCCTAATTTATCGGTCTCCTCCGGGGGAATCTGCAAACCCTGGATACCTTTAGAATTCTCAGCATGTTGGAAGTAATGGACACAAATTTGACGTGGATACCTTATGTGGACAAATAGCCAAAAAAGGGCATGGCACGGGGGAGGAGGGGGAGGTCTGGCAGCGAAGAGGTTAATAAAGCCCTAATAAAGATTTTTGGGTTAAATTAGAACTCATGAGTACAGGTATGTTTAACTGACAAGTGTTTCTCTATGGCTACCCATGGCGATGAGCTTTCTCAAGGCATTCCTGTGGGACTGATGCCTTCAGGAGGCACCCTAAAATAAAGCTGTGGTCATCCTTCCCTTATCCTTTGTTTCCATACCGATTTCTGCGTGTAATTCCCATGTTCAAGATTTCTTTCTGGGGACATATTCAACTAGGTTTTACTTGGTGAATGTCTTTTCAAAACTACAGGAAATCCTGGAATTCCAGTTTAGCCACTAAGTACTGTTATTGGCTGATTCAAGATGTCCTTGATGCCAATAAGGAGCAAATAAATTGATGTGTTTTAACACAGAGTTCAATGCCATTTGACCCCGCTTGATATCAAAGAACACAAATTTATTAATTTAATTTATGGAAGAAGACTTGTGTGTGCCTAAAGATCGACATGGAGAAGTGTCAAACAAGAGGTTGTCAGCCAGGGAAAGGGAGATAGACCCAGACCCATCATTTGATATTGCCTGTCAGCCATTTGATCTTGTGCACATTTTGGCTTTGTGTGAGTCTGAAGAAAATGTAATTAAAGGTTGTGTAAGTAAAATAACAGCATGTGCAGAGATAAGTAATATATATTTCGGATACAATCAATGTAGTACAATACCATTGTCAAATCCCTTTGGTACCATATTAGTATCAAAATGCAAAAGTGATACTTTCAATTCACTGCAAATCTAATAACCTAACATTAGGCTCTGGCAGTATGTGCGAAAAGAGATGACATCACTTATGCTGATGATGTGTTGATCAAACGTCATATAGAAGAAGATATTTGAGGCTGTGTTCAAACTGTAGGATCCATTACCTAAGATAGCTTTGATGGCCCTGAGGCACCCGTAGTTATATCCACAAGTACATTGAGGTCATTGTCAAAATTATCCAGACTTTATTTAAATTACTGAGGGAAGGAGTACAATGAGACTGAGGAGAGTCTAAAAAATAATGTATTTTAAGTTGGAGGCATTATCTTAAAAGAGGTCACTGCTAGATGTCTTCAGCACTCTATGAAGTCTTTCAACTGTTTAGGCCCTTTGCAGGTGGACTTCCAGCATCATCCGAGCACTGAAGAAGTCCCTGTTCTCCATAACCTGTTGTGGGTGTCAGATTGCAGTGGTGCCATGGGAATAATACTACTGGATTTTTCTGAAGTGCCCATACCATCCCTTGGACACGTTGAGAGGAGTTAGGATTTGAAGAGTGGCAATAAGAATATTCAGTCACAATGCATTTTGAGAGGACGACTTTTAACCGCCCAACTAACATGAGCAGAAGAGGCAAGAAGCATCCTAGCAATTAAGGATGCCATCAATAACCTCGTCACCAACCCGGGGGACATCCTCCTAGCCTTTACTGACTACTGGAAAATGCTTTATCCCTCGGATATTGCAGATAGTTCGGAGGAGAAAAATAGGTTTATGGAGGGAAATCTGGTCACTAAGGGGCATATCTACAAGGCCCCGCGATAAAATTATCGCCGCTTTAGCGTCCGTTTTCGGGCAAAAGGCGGCGATAATTTTATCGGCCTATCACCAAAGACACGCTAGTGCGTGTTTCTATGCCTCTGCGCCCGTTTCCTCAACGCCCAGCTCTGCAACGTTAATGATATGCAAAGTGGGCGTAACTGACAGAAATAACGTGGAAAATGTCGCTAACTGACATTACTCCAATTATCTATCTGCACGCTAACCTGTGTAGCGACGATAAAAGTAGCGCTAACCGCGCTTATTGCAGGTTTCATTACGCCTGCTCTGACTCTTACTAAGCCATTATAGCCTTTGGGTGGTGGATTATAAGGTTGAGACCACCCTGCCCTATCTACAAGGATTTGCCTATCGCTGTGCGATTATCGCTGGATTTCCAGCGATATTCGCACATTTTGCCTCTATCGCTGGATATTATATCGCATTGGAGATAGGCGTTGATGATAACGCGCTATCTCTGCGATATTATCCAGCGATAGCCGGCGATAATTATACTCGCGCTAAGTGCGCTGAGCGATAATTATCGCGGGGCCTTGTACATATGCCCCTAAATTGGGGGCTGATCAGGCAGATGAGCTAGGCATGGACATTAGTCTAGCAACAGATGGCATGGTGGCTAATAAGGCGCCGGGAGAAGATAGATTCCCAATATAATTTTGTAAATTCAATTCCCCGGTCATGGTATCTCTGCTTTGTAAACTGTTTGCATGGTTGACAGAGATAGGGAAGTTTCCCATTGAATATAATAGAGCCTGCATTTCAGTCATACATGAATTAGATAAGGATCCATTATTTTGTGCTAGTTATAGACAAATATCCTCTATAAAAGTGGACATGGAAATATTGGTGAAGATTCTAGCCAATCGGATTGAGAATTTTATACTACGACTAATCCACCCGAGTCAAGTAAGTTTCGTACCACACCAATTATCCACTAACCACCTCAGGACTATCTCCCACCTACTCTGGTAGGTCCGTCAAGATACCAATGATACAGTGCTGATATCGCTGGATGCTGGTCTGGCATTTGATTGGGTAAAATGGCCTTACATGAGTCCTTTATGAGGAAGGTCAACTTGCTCTATAACCATCAGTTGGTGTTGATGAATTGTGGAGGATATACTTCTTCCTTTTTTTCCAATTTAAGGTGGCACAAGACAGGGGTGACCACTCTTCCACCTATTATTTTTAATAGTGTTGGAACCCATGGCCATTGCCATACGGTGGACTGTGCAAATTAAGGGTATACATGCAGTGGCTGGAGAACAAAAAGCGTTTTATTACGTAGATGATATCTCAGTCACTTTGCCTTCACCATCGGAATCCATACCAGCCTTCATCTCCCTGATTGATCGCTTCTCCAGGTTTTCATGCTATGAAATCAGTTTGACAAAATATGAAGCCCTAACCTTGACGCCATCCATGGCACAGGAATCCTTTGATAATTGGTCCTCTCAATGTCCATCTGCGATACTTCGGTCTCCTGAATCGCAGTCTGGACAATATGGTGCACGATATTATAATATCCCTGCATGACAAAATGAAGCTAGATTTCTTAAAATGGTCCAAGATGCAATTTTACTTCTGGGGGTGAGTGCAAATTATTAAAATGGTAACTCCTCAATACAATTACATATTCGGACATCTGCCACTGAAGCTTCCTCGTACACTACTCAAGACAATTGACTCAGAATTCTGTAACATCTGGGAGGGTGAGTCCCGGGACCCACTGTTGGCAAGTGCTAAACTACATGCGGATACGTGCCTGTAATTATATCTGCTACACATAGAATCCTACTGGTTGGCTCACCAACTGACCCCTGTGGTCTATTTCCGATAAACACATAGAGAAATACTTACCTGGGTGTAGCTAGAGCAACATTTGCTAGGAACAAAGGGGGAACTGATGAAACAGGAAGCCACCAAAATACATGTTAACTCTCTGGTATAATCAGCTACTGGGAATATCAGTGGAGATACATGCCAAGGCTTCAGTCTGGAGATATAAAACTATACTAATAGGTGGGAAGGAAGCGGAGCGGTCACTATGGAGGGACCAAGGACTGATCGGGATGGATACTTTCTTCAAGGAGGATGCAGGTACAGTCCTTCCTTTGGTGCAGCCTGACTTTGCTGGTTCCAGGGAACAGCAGGGCAGTCCTTCTTCGTTCCTCTCTTCAGTACAGATGTTATCTGAGCTCTGCATACCAGGAGTGACACTTTTATGCTGGTTACGAGCCTAGGGGGGTGTGGCGACTAACTAGCCAATGGGCTACCTGGTCCCCTCCTTGGTGTGGCACTGAAGCGCTTACCTACACAATGTAGGGTGTGTGGTTGGAAGGGTGTTATCTTTGCTTTGTGATCCTATGTGAGAAATGTTTCCATGTTGTGCGCGATGACCACTGAGGTGAGGATATTGTGTTATGGGATGCAGCGTGTAGCAATGTGGTGGACGATGAGGTACGAGTGACACAGACAATGTCACTTTTATTAAGCGTAGGCGATGAACTCCGCTCCGCCAGTAGAGTTTGCTGTGGAGTGTGAAGTTTGCAAAAACTCCACATTCGCAGCGGAGCGGAGTTTACTGGTGCTAGATTGAAGGAGTCTAGGATTTACCTCCCAAATGGTGGCTATTCATGGTAGCGCAGCCCGGCCGCCAGTCTCTCCTAGCCGCCACTGCTTTCCTGTTCCTGCTCACCAGTCGCTGCACATACTCGGCTGATTAGGTAGAGAAGCCTGAGCCTCCGCTGCTTCGGCTTGTAAATCAATGTAATACGACATGCGCACTGCATTTCTTGCTGAGTTGGGGCTAGCTGCTGAACTAAGCTGGCTGAGGTTCCCGCATTGATTTAGACTTTCCGAGCCAGAGCAGCGGAGTCTCAGGCTTCTGCCTGCCTTCTACCTAATCAGTGGAGTGTGCCAGCAGGAACAGGAAGGCAGTGGCGGCTAGGAGAGACTGGCGGCTGGGCTGTGCCGCTGTGGATAGCCGCCAACCAATGCCCACCAAGTGAAGGAGGCTCAGGTAAGGTCAGGAGGCCTTCCTATGCAGGGGGTGCAGTTACTCTGCTAGGGCACGGAACTCCGCAGAATTTCACAGAGTTTTCCAGTAACTCCGTGCAATTCCACAGAGTACAAGTCCGCGAGCTCCGCCCAGCCTTAATTTTTATGCGTATTCTGATGACAGTGAAACGTGTTTCATGACATTTTTTGTGGCATTGGCGCCTGATTTGAAAGCAATTGGCTTAAGGTGAATTCTAAAAAAATAAATGTAAGTTATGGTAGAAGTGGTAATAAGGATTTCAGGACAAATATATTCCAGCAAATCTGTAAATATTCCAGGACTCAGTGACCCATTTCCTTTCCCCTGTGCCATAAATGTAATCTGTGTTGTTTCGCCAAATGACAATACTAAAAATGGGTGTTCCCGGCTTTTTCTAGTGGCAGCTACAACACAGCACGAAATGCTATGGTAAGGCCCATGTGTGATTGTGTGACAACTCTTTACCTGGCCCTCCTGACTGCCCTGTGTCCCAGTGATGCAAGCACTGCAGCCCTCAGTACACACCACACCTGTGCAAACCTGCTAGACCACTTTGGTTTACAGATTAAAGGTTACTGGATGTGCTTTGTTTTCTCCGCAGCAGCAGGGAGAACTCATTCTCTTTTTCACTTTTTTTAAACCCACTTTCTGCAACTCCCTGCCGGTAAACAGCGTTTACTTCGCATGCCATTACAACGCGGTCGTTACAACGACCGCGTTGTTAGTTCGCATACCTTTACTACGCAAGTCGGAACAACGACTTGCGTTAGGGGGGAGAAGGTGTTGGATTTAAAATCCAACACCTTCCCTAGTGTCCGCACAGACTGGAGTTGGAATAGTAAATTATACTATTCCAACATCCAGTGCCCCCTACTGCAATTCGTTGTTCCGAATTGCGTAGTAAAGGTATGCGAACTAACAACGCGGTCGTTCTAACGACCGCGTTGCAATGGCATGCGTACTAAACGCATGCTAAGTAACGAGTGCTATTCCTCCCTGCCATTTATTTTAGGCAAAAGAAGAACGTAATATATTTTAGGAATGCACTGAAGACCTTACTCCTCCGAATGCCCAATTAACAATATTAGTATCTGTCTCTGGTGAGACTGTACGTGTCCGGCAAGGTACACAGAGCACAACACCATATCAAAAATAACCCTTTCTAGATAGACCTAAATTAACCCCTGTTTTTCCTTCATTACCTCTAAACCTAACCCTAACCTTTTTCCCTCATACCATGTTGTCTGTGACGTTTGTCAGATGGGATGCCTTGTTTCCAGGCGTGGCCGCTACAGGTAAGAGCGGTGGGGCTGTACGGGGCGGGGGGTGGGAGGGCAGGAGCAGAGTTGACATACGACAGGATAAGGTAAGGTATGTGGTTTTATTTATTTTCCCTATCCCGTCATATGCCAACTCCCCCCCGCCCCACTGCTCTTACCTATACCGGCTGTGCCTGCTTGTTTCCCTCTCATGACCCCTTTCTGGCCCACTTTCTTCTTGCTGCATATTTCACACCATCACTTACACCTTCCTTTGATCCAATGCTAAACCAAACCGTAAACCTAATCTAATATTAACCTTAATGCTAAAATGTACCCCCATACTAATATTAACGCTTACTGCAACCATAACCAGAACACATCCCCTTGACCTTCTCTCACGTTATCCCTTACTCTAAACGTATTCTTAACCAACCCATAAAGTTGGAGAATACCTTGTTCCATTTCACAATCCTAACCCATATACCTTATTTTACATCCTCTCTCGTACCTTACTCTAAATCGAATCATAATTGTATGCATCTATGTAGTATTTCTTTTGCG
Source organism: Calotriton arnoldi (assembly GCA_963921515.1). Classification (NCBI taxonomy): domain Eukaryota; kingdom Metazoa; phylum Chordata; class Amphibia; order Caudata; family Salamandridae; genus Calotriton; species Calotriton arnoldi. The sequence continues at coordinate 335,494 of CAWUFW010010862.1, read as the reverse complement.
CGGACCTTGCCAAAAGCCAGCAGAGCGCTGTGAAGTGTCCAGGACAAGCATAAAATCAACAACTAATAGCACAGATAGCTGGTGTGTCGACTTTTGACGCATTGTGATGTAGTATCCTTTAAAGATGTCTGCCTTCAAATGTTTCCTAAATTAGAGCAGCGCTGGGACGATGCTGATAGATACAGGGATGTTTCAGATCCTGTGTGCATATATATGGTAAAATCCTTCTACCTTGTATTTTATTTTTTACATTTTTACATTTCTTAGACTGCCGTCTGATGGTGTCCAGGCTGCAGGTGGATCAAGTAAACACCGGAGATGGTGAGATTGTCTGCAAAATAAACAGTGGTGCTCATCGTGATGGCTTTGTAAATGATGCAGCTGGCTTTTGAAGATGGTGTGGGCCAGAAAAGGGAGCCAATGGAGTTCCAACAGGATGGGGTGATGTGATCATATTTCTTCAGGCCCTGGATGAGACGTGCTCCAGAATGTAGGATGCCGTCAAGATTTGCCAGTGTGGAGTCTGGGAGGCAGTAGTGCAAGGCGTTACCGCATCCAGGTGCAAGCGTACGAGGACTTGAACAGCAGCTCTGAAATTGCTTTTCTGAAAGAAACTGTTTCACTTTCTTTAGAAGAGAGAGCTGGTAGCAGGCTGTCTTTATTTTTGGGAAATGTGTTTCTTGAGCGTGAGGTTCATGTCCATGGTAAATCAGGTGATCCAAATGACTTGGTAGTCGATAAATGTTGGGGTTTGAAGCCGTCAAGGTTCATGTCATAGAGCCAGGTTTGTACTTTTTCTTGTTTGTTGTTCTTGGAAAATAACAGTATTTCTTTCTTGGGTGGACTGAGCCGCAGGCAGGTGCTGAGAATCCACACCTGGATGATGTGCAGGTAGTGTTTGAGACACGGCTGTCCGAAGCAGAGGAAACGTTCAAGTACGGTTGTTCATCATCGGCATATTGGTCTAAATACAAATATAACTAGCACATAACCCTAAACTTTTCTCCAAACGCATCCCTTATACCAACCCTAATCCCTGCATTTATTTTCGCAACATTTTGAAAATGTTTGAAACTTTTTTGTGTATTCTACTTTTTTGGGGTCTAAACGTTTGCTTCTCTAATCCTCTGTTTCTTGTTTTTTTACTCTACTTTTTATTTGTATATTTGTACTGCAAACCCTCACTGGAGCAAACAAAGCCAAGACCAAGCTGCACCTTTCTAGGATAGGGACTGGGAATTTTTTAACCCAGCAGGTGCCTTGCATTCTCACACACTATGACTCAGAAATCTAGTCAATAAAGGCACTCGATATCTTGCACCATTCAAATTCAAATGTGTCGAGTGCTTGGAACGTTGTACAAAATGATCATAAATTCTAGTTAGATGCATTGCACTGAAATTCATGTTCTTTATTTTTCAGAAATATGTTATGGCCTTGGATTCAGGAGCACAATTGAACACCCAATGCATTTCACACAATGATATCCGCTCCATCAGGAGCATGCGTAACATAGAGGATCTGAAGCAAAATATAATCATTATCAGTAGATGTACATGAAGCTCAAAACAGGGTTAGAGTTAATAAAGCAAACATTGGCTGATGATTGTCAAATCATAGCCATTAAATTGAGCTTATTAGGACAATTATTAATATCGCAAAACCATTTGGTCTTCTCCTTAAGCGAGTCAAACATAACAGCTGTGAGAACATTAAGTATTATGTGTAAAGATTATTTGTATCTCAACATTTGCTTCTTAATATTCAGACAATTAAAGCATAAAGATCATTTTGACTTTAGGATTTACAACAGGAAATTCATGTACACCTGCGTAAAATCTGCTCACATTAAGCAAAGTGCATTATTGCTATTGCAAAAGGGCTGTGTGTCCCCTCTATAGCAGTGAGCATCTAATGCTGACCCCACTCCTAATTGAATGATGTGTAGGTTTTCTACATAAATTGCTTGGAATGAGAGTATACGTGACAGAAACCAAAGCTGAAATTAGCAGGTTCACAGTTTTTTCACAGAAGAAAAAAAAGAGCGTTGATAAAGATACAAGGGTTGTAAACTACTATACTTTGAGCTATTCATTTATGAATCCTTGCTTAAAGGTGCGAACATGACAGTGAGGCTGAATTCGTCAAAAGCAAGAAGGCTGTGCAAACATGGGCAGAATCCAAAAACTAGATTGCAGATTAAGGTTCAATATTGCATTAGCTATTACATTGGTTTTAAATTTTTAAAAAAATTGTGGTTTCACAAGACCATACTGAAGCATGCAATTTCAGAGGATGTTTGTGAACCACTTGCACCCCTTTCTAGGTTGATAATGCCTGTGCTTACACAGAAAAATTCCAGCATTGGCCTAGACTTTTCCTAGTTGAGCCACATTATAGTGGTTAATGGGAAAAGAGTGGCGATAGCTTAACTATACAATCCTTGGCCTCGCTAGCTGAGAATGGCCCCCTATTAAGTAAATGCAAATGTAAATATTTAATTATGAATAGGGTGTATCACACCAATCTCTCTAAATGTTTTATAATATTGGAATTGAGGCCAATGGGGGATATAGTGACTCTCCCAGGATCAAACATTGCGAAATGAGTAAGCCAGGATTACAAGCGAACTAGCCAATTTAACCATCACACCACACTGGTACCCTTTTCACAAACATAATCAGCAGGGCAGTTCAGCAAAGGCTTAGGCCCTGATTCTGTCAGGTGAAGCGAAATTACCACATGGAATGTTGCCCCGCTTGGTTCGGAGTGGGTAGGCTTTTCCATACCTTGTTTTCTGGGTGTAGGAGAACAGTACTGGATTTTAAAATCACATGCTGCTGAATTCCTCATTTTTTGATCGGGGGGCACACAATCCTCACCACTGCCAGAAAAAAACGTTCCCTTCCATTTCCCTAGTCCTCCTCTCTCCGGCCCCCACTCACAGGTTCCTGCATACATTTAAATGCATGTGTTTAATCCGGATGGAATTTGGACTTCAATGTGGGTTTATGACTGAAAAAATCCACACAGTTATTACCCATTTCATGGGTTGTACTCATAATTACTTACAATTGCACCCTACTGGGGCAGATTTAGTGCACGGTAGTGGTAAAATCACATGCAATTTTACTGTTAATTCAGGACTGTACAACTTGAAATCACCACCTTAGAAGGGGCAGCTCTCAGTGCCATCTTCAAGAGGCACCTCCACAAGATCCACTCAGGCCTATGATAAAGCATCTCTTCATCAACACGCTGGAGTGGGGCTCCTGTTTATATGAGTAGTCCATGGATGTGGGGCACCAGCACACAGACAATCACAGCTAGTGCAGTTCATGTTTTTGAAATCCCATCACTAAGGTAAAGGCACGTTTTCCTGTTTCTGGGATGATACAAATGTTGCTACGCAAATACAGCCTTGTCTTGCTCCCAGCATGCATTGCAGAGACTGTCGGTCACGACCTACCACAGAGGGAATAACTGCTCTTGTAGGAAAGCATGGTCATGATCTAGCTGACGTAGAGTCCGTCGCGATAGCAGAGGACCATTACCTCTGCCATCTCAATGGTATTCAGCTTGCCAGGCTTAGAGCTAATCACCGGCCCAGCAGTCATCTATGTACATTAAAGGGAGCTAACGTCATGACGATTCCTTTCAATATACTAAAAGTTTGGTGGACAGCCCTCCAGCAAACATTTGACATCTTTCTGTTTTTCAGAAACAAACTCATAAAATGGGAGTTTGTTTCTAAAACAAAAACGAATGACCCCGACAGCCGGGTAGCTTTCTTCACGGGTATGGGGGGGGGGTCGTTATTGTTTTTGTCCCAGTCGCTCACCGCCAGGTTTTTCCTAGTGTTGGCGGACAGGGAAAAAAGGCATTACAAAGTCCACCCTAAATGCTGCTGGTGGTGTAATGTCCTTCCTCCGACAGGCCCTTTTCTGTCAGGCCATTAGAGGAGGTATTCGGTTGACAGAGCCAAAAGGGTGCTCCAGGAATACTTAAGGTCCGCCCATCTCTAACTGAGACAAAGGAGTACCCTGTCCCCAAACTCTAAATCAGTCCCTATGTCTACACCACCATGACAGCTCCCGGAGGATTCATTCAAGGTATCTCTGTTTGACCTCATAGTTGTAGGTTCGAACCCACAGGTCCACTTAGCCTTTCTTCCTTCTGAGAGCTATAAAATTAGTATAATTAAGTTGGCTAACAATAGACATCTGTTATTCAGCACCGAGATACTCCAGAAAGTGAATGTGTGCATTAGGGATACTTATGTCATGTTCTGTTATGTTATGAAGAAGGGAAATGAGAAGTACTGGATGGGATGACTTTATCATCTTCTGTGAGCCGCCTTCCTCCTCCATCTTACATCGAAGATTTATAGAGAAAGATGTTATTGATCAGTTATGGATAGCCCTAATGGCAGTTGTGGTGGAGATGAATGCAGCTCCTTCATGTGTGCCCTTGCTTTGATATGTCATCATTATTAATGATCGTGAATATTCTCATTCACTAAAAAAAAAGAAACAATAAAAAACGTCCCTTCTACTATAGGTGACTCGTATTAACTAACCAGGGTGGGGAGAGACGGGTGGTAGCAGTAGCCATCTCCACATGGGTGTAGATAACAATATCCTTCCAATAGCTATGAGTTACTGTAAGGTATCAAGATGGGCAACCCCCCAAGACTTATGGAAGGAGAGCAGGGCCACTTATTACATCAGGCATTTGCCTGGGGAGGGACGATGAGGCGGCTAGACCCATTGGAGGCTGGTTAGGGCAAGCCTACCAGAGAGCAATCACTGTGTGAATACAAAAGAAATATTGTGGGCTTATCAAGAGCATACAGGGGATTGCAGCTCACCCATTTCTTACATTGGTTGGCTTTACTGTCACTCTTATTTGCTTGATTTCTATTGGATGGCTTTTATTGTTTTAGTATGTCCATCCTATGTTTGTCCCTCCCATGGAGTATAGCCTCTTTACCATCTCTTTGATTGACTGGCGTCTGGGCTCCCTCTACTCGCTTTTAGGGAAGAACTTAGTTCTTTTTGTTTAAGCCCTCCATGAGATTCCATGTGTTCTCCAACTGTCTCCCTTACGTGCTTCTCTTACCCCACCTGCACTCGTGTTGCTCTCTCTTGCCCGTGTTCTCCTGTCCCACAACAGCCCACTCTCTGCGCTCCACGATCCTCTCTTTCACCTGTGTTCTCTCCCTACTGTTGCTTCTCACCCACCTCCCATGCTGCGTTTCGCCCTGCCTGCCATGTTGCTTTACTCCCTGTGTTGCTTCACCATCTGCCCCCCACCCACTCACTAACTGGCTCCCACAATACACTCATCCATTATTTTTTCTTTTTTTTAAAAAAACGCTTTCGGGCTACATCTTAAAACAGTGCTTTCGTGACACTTTTTGTTTTTATTTACCAATCTACCTCAGATCAGTAAATTTAAAAAAGCTTTTCTAGACTTATGGATGCGTGTTGAACACATGCATGCACCTACAAAATGATGTGGGTGTGTCATTGTGTCCTTTTTTCTATTTTGAGCCATGCTTCACAGCAGACTCATTGCTGTACAGCGTGGCTAAAAAACATTAACAAACCTAATGAGAAACCCATTGGCTTAGTCAGTGCTTATTTTTAAAGGTCCATGGCTGCTGCTCATGCCTATATTAGGTTCTCCAGCTCACCATTAGGTTGCAGCCAAATAGGCTCCAGTTCAGGAAATTGATTAAGACCTGGCTGTTTCCCCCCAAATAAGTTACGACCTGCCTGAACAACACACCTCACACTCCCTCAGCGCCAAGACGCCTCGGCATTCGCGCGCTTTATAAATCACTACTTACTTACTTACTTTACTTACCGGGGATAATTCCAGCAGGCACAGCAGACAGAGGGGAGATAGGGAGCACGGCTAGTTTGAATTAATTGCCAAAGCTGCTATTCGTGTCCAGTCTGGTCCTGATGAAAAGAAGAGGTTAAGGTCCTCTGTCCAAGAGGTCTCCCAGGGTGTCCCTATGTTTGGAGGTTACAGAGCCCTGGATCTCATCCTTACTTTGAGTCTTCCCAGTAGTTTCAGCCCTGAAGTCATCACGATTCAGGCAACAGGTTCCTGCAAGGCCCTAGCCTCCAAGGCCCCATGTGAACCTGCCTCAGTTGAGACAGGCTAAAGAACATGATGTGGAGCAGAGATCACTAAGTATATATAAGCTGCTATAAGGCTAGAGGGGCGCCTCTGCCAGGGGAGAAATTTTGCTTAACAAAAAAACTACAAGAAATTGCATTAGGATACCTGCTTGATTAGGTAGATTCAACGCAAGCTGTTCACAGGTAGAACATAATGGAAATCTCCCCCACAACCGTGACAGGTCATTTGGGGTCAGATGTATCAAGCTAAATTGCGATCGCAAACGCTGAAATTCGCAGAATTTCAGCGTTTCCGATCGCAATTTTGCTGTGTGCAATGTAGGAAGGCAAATACCTACTCGCAAAATAAGAAATCACAAAAATTGCGATTCCTTTGCGCAAGCATTTAGAGAATCGCAATTTGCGATTCCCTATATGCTATGCTAGTAGACATCGCAAATTGCGATATTGCCTTAAGGAATCGCAAAATACCACCAACTTCAAGTTGGTGGTAATTTGCGATTTCCTTTAAAAAAGCACTTTTTTGCTTTTTTCAAAGTGCCATGTGGCACACATACATGCCCTTAGGGGTGCAACAGGGTGTCCTTTAGGAACCCTTGCACCCTTGAAATTGCGTGCGCAATTTGCGAGTACCGATTGGGTTCTCGCAAATTGCGCGCGCAATTCCCATTCATTCCTATGGGCCTCTTGGCCCTTAGGAATGAATGGGAAGCCAATCCTTAATTGCGACTCGCAATTTGCGAGTCGCAATTAAGGAATGCGAGGGAATCGCAAAAATGTGCTAATTTCTAATTACATCTCGTTTTGCGATTCTCAAATATCGATTCTCTAAAAATCGCTATTTGAGAATCGCAAAAACATTCCTTGATACATATGCCCCTATGATTCTAGCGGCAAATGTAATTCATTTATACTAGTAAAATTCAACATGGAAGAAAACTAGCCATAGTGCTATGTTTTGCAAGTTAGCAGTCTACTAGTAGTATGACCTCACAGAAGGGCCACCAATCACCAAGCATTCAGTATTATAATGATCTCTACAGAGCAGCAAACTCCCTCTTCTTTGTGCCACTGACAAAAAGTGCCAACTCAAGTGTCTTAAGCAGAATGAAGAACATAAAGCATTTATAATAGTAGTAGGAAGCTGAACGTAGCCATAATCTTAAGGCAAAATTGGTCATTGAAGGTGATCGGTGTAGATATCTTTAACAGGTAAAGCCAAATGAACTCTGAATCACAATAAGAATAAAAGAACAAAAAAGTGAATATCTGAAGGGCGAGGTCGAGAGGGATAATCTTCCCCTCTGTGTCTTTAATGGAGTCCAAACCTTCTGTGGGGGACATTTCTATTCGATTAAAAGACAGAAGGCTAAATTATTGACAAGTTTATAGCTTTGCAACAACATTGCAAGACTCATGCTCAATTAGATTGTAATAATATATCTTGAAAGTAGACTCTTTCGATCAAGGGAAGAAAAGTGGAAATTCACTCCTGTCATTGAAGTTCTGTGTATGCCCTCCTCTCGGGACATAGAAAGTTGGCCGATAAAAGCTCTGTTATGGATTGCCGGAACCGTGAGATCTGTCTGGGCAGCGAACATATTTCGCAGATTTTGTCCAGCGGAGTAAGGTATGGGCAAAATATTAGATGTTCTTGATGAAGCGATCACTAAATAAATGATCTTTAGCTTCCGGACTGAACTTCTTGTTTGCTATATCAGATATCTTAGGATCTAGTCTCGTAAGTAGCATCTTTCTTCTTGCCAACACTAAGGCAGTGTTAGCATTGTCTAACAGGCAAATGGATCTCTTGCGCCGTCACTGAGGATAGATAAATCCACTTGGGCACCCGTGACTGCTGCATCCTCTGTGATCTCTAAAATCTGAGCTAAGGGCCAGAAGTATCCTCGCAGATACCTACTGCTTTGAGAATGTCCTCTAAACATCCAGAGGCTATGTATGCCTTCAGTGCCATATCCCTCCAGAGGAATAGGCCCCCAAAAGGTTACATCAATGTCAGATTTCTCCATGATCCATCTGACACATCTGGCTAGGGTAGTAGGATAGACCGAGTTAAAAGGTATTTTAAAATAAATTAAAAGGTGAGAGGAAGGGCAAAGCATAGCAATGAAGGCATAGTTTGTTGCTTCCAGGGAAAGCAGGATAAAATAAGGAGGTAGACAATGTCTTTGTACACCTAGGAACATAGGAAGTAACACACTGTGGAGAAAAGATATGTTATCTATTTCTAAAACTCGTACATCCAATACTCTTCTGAATGAAATTAACCTAAGCAACATCTTGTGAATAACTGTTTCAAAGAGAAAAAATCATTATCAGGCTAAGAGAAAATTAAATGCTATACTACCTTAACATTCCAAAGGTAGAGGACTTAGGTTTAGGAGGAACTTAGATATGTACGGATCTCATAGCTCTGCAAATCAAAAAATGTTTGCCCACTGGTTCTCCTTTGACTAGAATATGACCTGCTGAAATCGCTGATCTGTACTATTTAAAGCCCAATAGGCTTTTCCAGAAAGGAAGAAGGATACTGAAAAATTCATTGCATCTACTGGAGAGGGAGGTACGGGATTAGTCTCCTGTTCCATATACCAACTAACCCAGGTTGTCCAGGCATATTTATAAATTGATTAAGTGGAAGGAGCCCAGTAATCTGAGATACCTGAGAATGCGTTGTTCGAAAGCCCCCGGGAATGCCAGAAATACCTTAAATCTTCCATGTTATGAACTAAAGATTGTCTTGGAATGCTTATGCGGGCAATCCCAAGTGTTCCTGAGTAGAAGAGATATAATGAGAAGTACTTTGGTAAAACACTTTGAGAGTTCTAGTAGTTGAAGATACCATACCTGAGCTGGCCCTAAAGGAGTTACCATGACTAAGGTTGCCATATCCCTGAGTACACGAATAAGAGTTCTCAGGATCATTGAGAAAGGTCAAAATGCATAACCTTGAAGAGACTTCAGGTATTGGAGGAAAGCAACATCACTTTCACCCTTGGGTCTAATCTCCAACTGAAAAATCGTCAAAGTTGATGATTCAGCTGAGTAACAAAGAGATCTTCCTGGAATGGGTCCCAGAGATTCAAGCTCTTTCTGAATGTTTTGCAATGTAGGGACCAATCACTTCTGTCTTGAAGCAATCTTGACCCCAAACTGTCACAGAGTATGATGGTCCTCTGTTGCGCCAAATGTGCTAAAGGACCTTGGAGGGTCCTCTGTTGAGGCAAAAGGGCCAACATTCCCTGGCTAAGTCTGCTGAACCTTTGGAATGTACCCACCCCAACTTGTTTATGTATTGGACAGTGGAGACATTTTTCATTTGAAGTAAATTACAACAGTTTATTCTGTTCTGAGCCAAACATGCAGCTTCAAAGGAACCTGCAGGCTGTTCTTAGTTGCTTATATGACCTTGAATGTTTTTGAGAAACCACTTTTCTCCTGTTGCTATATCTCCACATCTCGCACCATATCCGATTTTGCTCGTATCTAATCCTAATGTGATGTCTGGGGTCTGGCAAAAAATTGATCTTTTAGTCCAGACCTCAATTTGGGAGATCCAACAACCTAACTCTTCCCTTGCCTCTAGAGAAAGGAAAGTTAATTCTGAGTAAAGAAGGCCCTATTAATGATGCGACATGTTGTAAGTCTTGATAACAAAGAGGAGCTGGAAAGACTACTTGAATAGATGTGAATAAAAGACCCATGATCCTGGCTAATCTCCTTAGGGAAAACTTCTGTAGCATTGATTGAATTTCTCTTTTGATCAGTTGTATTTTTGTATAAGAAGAAAAAGGGATGCTGTCACAGAAACTACTGAGAACCCTAGATTCTGAATAGTCTGTGACGGGGTTAATGCTGACTTTGGGTTTAATACAAAACCCACCTGCTAAAGAATGTTGACCACAGGTCGAATTTGTTTGTCTAAACAATCTTTGGAATTTAGCCATGCGTAACGCCATCTAAACATATCACAATCCTAACCCCATGGGACCTTAACACAGTTACTACTGGTTTCCCTAACTTGATGAAACACTAAGGGACTGAAGACAACCTGAATGAGAATTGGAACCTTTATGCACTCCAGAGAAACTGAAGAAAGTGTCTAAGTGATAACTGATAGGTATGTATCCTTTAGGTCTATATTTGCTAACCAGCCCCCCCTGAAGGCAATCTCTCAGACAATATATTCCTTCCATTTTGAAATGTCTGTAAGGGACAAAGGAATTCGAAAGCTTCAAATTTATGACCGACATAAAACCTTTATCTGCTTTCCGGAGCAAATATAAGTTTCTGAGAAAACCATGAGAGTTCATTGAAACTTGTTTTATCGCTACTTTGAGGAGCAATTTCTGCACTGGATGAGAATAGAATTCTATCTGGTATCCCTGAATTGGTTAAATCCAATGATCTGATGTCATTAATTTCCAATTGTGAAGAAAGAGGATGAATCTGCAACCTAACTTTCTTGGGGAAAAAATGTAAAAGGACTGACCTACTAACATTGGAGTGGCAATGTCGTCAGCTTCATTGAAATCGAGCTCTGAAGTGACCTCCTATTTGAGGGAAGAAAAGTGAAAATTCACTCCTGTCATTGAAGGTCTGTCATTGTATGCCCTCCTCTCGGGGCATAGAAAGCTGACTGCCGATAAGAGCGCTGTTATGGATTGCTGGAACACTGTTATGGATTGCTGCCTCAACTGACTCTTCCAAAAACATGAGGATTCCCACTCAGGTGACACTAGCTCTGGCAATAGCGAAATCGAGGACTATGCGTCGACGTCTGGCTCCAGCATACTGGAAGCTCCCGAGACCGCTCTCAAACGCCAAAAACACCGGAGGAGCTCGAAGGGGTCGAAAGGACATACTGATTCTCAATATAGGGGGAGGCGCACCATAGGCACCGGGCTGAAGTAGGACTATTCCCACACTAGGATGCTGGGATCGGTGGCGGCGGGAACTGCTTAGCCGGAAAATCACCAACATAGCCAGCAGCATGGGGGGCAGCTAACATAGATCCTGCTCTGAGCATGATACTAGAGTCAATTAAGGAACATCGTGCAGAGACCAGGGCGGATGGGAAAAGAGCTAGACAGGCTACTAAAAAACTGGAAGGTGAGGTGCAGAAAGTAGGGAAGGCTTGTGTTGAGATCGGTGAGCGACTTAATAATATGGAGGAGAGAACAACTGCTGTGGAGACCGATCTGTCTGCTGTGAGAGAGCAGACAAGTGCTCACGAATCCCAATTAACCGATGTTATGTGGAAGCTGGAGGACATGGAAAATCGCCTAAGGAGAAATAACCTCTGCTTTCTTGGTATTGAGGAGGTTCTGGAAGGGGATGACACTCGAGCTTTTATTCTAGAGCTTCTTAAGGAAGCTTTCCAGATCTTACAGGCTGGAATTGGGAACGCGAAGTTCAGAGGGCTCACCGGTTCCCATTCACTCGCTACCAAGATACACAGCCCGGCAGAGACAAAAAGCAACCGAGAGCTATCTTAGTCTTTTTCGACAATTTGATGCTGCGGCAGGCTATATTTGAGAAAGCCCGCCCAGACGCTAAAAGGCAATACAAGGCGATCTCCTTTTTTGTCTGCCCTGATTTCTGCCATATAACGGTAGAACGTAGGTGGCGCCTGCGGCAGGTAAATATGCCTTATCAGGAGGCTGGATTCGAGGCTTTTTTGCTCGCGCCTGCCAGGTTGAAAACAATAGTCAGAGGGGCTGTCAAGTTTTTTACCTCTGAGATAAAAGCTAGAGAGTATTTGGATCAGGTTCTAGCCGAAAAGAGAAAAAGTTAGGGGGCATCCTTCTTTAGGTGGTCTCCTCATGTGGGTCTCTCCACTTGGGAAACTTACTTTATCTTTTTCCTTTAACTTTCTTGGTTTTCTTTTTTTCTTTTCTTTGGATATAAGAAGCGCATTTTCTTAGTGAAATATTTTCACCTTAGTTAGCAGGCACTAATTCTTTACATTGGGAGGAGGGTAGCAGGGGGTGTAGTGTTGGGAGCTCGCAGGAGCCCTTGCCATCACACAGACCTGTTTGGTCTGACTGCTTTCAATGTTGGGGGGATGGTTGGGGGGTCATAGGGAGTGGGGAGGGATGGGTAAACGCAGTAAAATCGATATCTAAGTTACGGCAAAAAAAAAATTTGTTTGGGAGCATTGAATCATAGATTACAGCATGTATATGAAAATTGTCGGGGGAATTCTCTTGTAGAAGATATAGCCTCTATTATGGCAGGGCATTCTGGATGGCAAAATTTGATTCAAAGTAATGGCTAAACTCCGTATTGCCACTATTAATATCTGTGGGCTCAATGATAATGCTAAAAGGAGAAAAGTACAAGAAAATTTAAAAGTCTTGCGAGCAGATGTGTATTGTCTTCAGGAAACTCACATAGCTCGGAGCGATAGCAATTTGTTGAATGCTCTTAGCTTAAAGGTTGCCTGCCACACAACACAGGATGCAGGGACCAAGGGGGTAGCAATAATTAGTGAAAGGGGATGTCATCATACCAGGGAGAAAATCAGTAGATAAGAACGGCAGGTGGGCAATAATGGAATGTAGAGTGGGGGACGGCTTTATTACACTATGCTCAGTTTATGCCCCGGTATTAGACGACCCTGGCATACTGGATTTTTTAGCTATCGAACTACCCTCCTGGCCAGCACCCTTTGTGGTTTGTGGGGACCTAAATATTAATGGATCCAGAGCAGCTTCTGGGGGGACCAGAGTATCTAGCACTGGGCGCAAACCGCAAACTATGCGGTCCCTGAATAATCTACTAAGAGATATAGGTTTGGTGGAGGCATGGCCAAGCCTGAAAGCTCAGGAGCCTGGATATACCTATTATTCCACTCCGCATGGCAAGTTTGCTAGACTGGATTATTTTCTGGTGTCACCACCTCTACTTAAGGAGGCCCAGGTGGAAGTTTTTCCTAGGGTCATGTCAGACCATAATCCTGTTGTGCTGGAGGTCCCATTCACGGGGTTAACAAGGGGACATAGGAGATGGACATTTGAGAGGGCACTTTTATCTGATCAAGAATATGTTAAGTACATGAAGGGTTGGATTGTGGATTTCCTTAACATCAATAGGGATAGTGCCCCTCCAGGGATGATTTGGGATGCATTTAAGGCGTCAGTAAGGGTGGAAACCCTGCGGTATAGCTTAGGCAAACAAAAGAGGGGGGCAGGACGGATAAAAGAGCTATATCAAAGACTCGGGCGTCTAGAGACATAGTTAATCAGCACTGTGGCCTCAGGAGGCGACGTCTCTCCAACACTGAATTCAATTGCCATCACAAAAGCATCCCTTATTGATTTTAACGCAGAGAAGGCCGCGGGGAAGTATCTGGCAAGGAGACAGGAATGTTATGAATACAGTGAGAGTGTGGGCCGATATCTTAGCTGTCAGGGCTAGACAACAGCTGGCTACAGGGCACATAAGGCAGGTTAGGAACATGCAGGGTGTAGTAGTTTCAGACCCCGCTGAGATCAGGGAGGCCTTTACGGAATTCTATGAAGATTTATATAAAACCCAGCCGGCTGGGGACTCTAGGAGTATAGGTGAACAGACGGACTTTGTGCCAACGGTAAGGCTCCCCCAGGATAAGAGCCTTTGCCTGGGTGCAGACATTTCTTTGGAAGAACTTCAGGCAGCCCTACAGGCTCTCCCCTCAGGCAAAGCTACAGGAACAGACGACATACCTCTCGAGTTTTATAAAATCTTTAGGGAAGAGGTCTGTCAGGATATGCTTGAGTTATTCAAGGGGGTCAGGGATGGGGCCGCTCTGCCAGGCTCATGGGGCACCGCCAACATCGTTATTTTTTTAAAGAAAGGGAAAGATCCTATTTTGGTGGGACCCTATAGGCCTATTACACTTTTAAACAGTGATGCCAAGGTATATTCCAAAATCTTTGCAACTCGACTGAATAAAGTAATGCAACACCTTGTTTCAGCCTGGCAACATGGCTTTGTTCAGGGGTGGGGAACTGTGGATCATGTTAGGCGGGTAATTACCTTTTTGGATGCCACAGATGTTCTTGCAAAACCTATGTGGGTTGTATTTCTTGACGCCGAGAAGGCCTTTAACAGGGTGTCATGGAGTTATCTTTGGAAGATCATGGAGGCTAATGGCCTCAGGACATCTTTTATTAAGGCAGTACGGGCTATGTATATCAAACCTACTGCCCGAGTGCGAATAATGAGGGAAGAGTCTAAACCATTCTTAATTGAAAGAGGAACAAGGCAGGGGTGTCCCTCCTCTCCTTTGATGTTTGCACTATATCTAGAGCCGCACATTAACCAATTGGAAGCTTCCAAAGATATTATCCCTGTCAGCTTGCACTAAGATGCTGGCATATGCCGATGATGTGGCCATAATACTACTGACCCTGACAGAGCGCTGCAGGCGGTCGAAAATATAGGTGATAATTTTGGAATCCAATCTGGCTTTTCATTGAATAGGACTAAGACGCAGGTCCTGATAAATAGATTTACCCCTGCCTCTGACAGTAGCAACGAAGCAGTTTATCTTGGAATAACCATCACAGCAAAGGTCGAAGCAATAGTGGATTTAAATCTCTCCCGTATAATGGGGAAAATCAAGAAGGATTTCTGCCGTTGGAATAACTTGAGACTCTCAATAATGGGTAGGTGCAACTTAGTCAAAATGATGATCCTGCCAAAACTACTTTACATCTTTCGAACAATACCCCTTGGGATACATAATGATTGGTTCAAGCTAATCGAGAGGGAGGTCGCTAGGTTTATCTGGTCCTATGGGAAAACAAGGCGGGCTAATGCATTCCTGTGTCTACCCAGGGATAGAGGGGGGTGGGGGATCCCTAACTTTAAGCTGTATTATTTGGCAGCAGTGCTGCATTATTGTGGGCCTCTATTTAGCAACAAGGTAAGGACAGTGCCTGATCCCAGCTATGTCCCATCGATTTTTGAGATCTTGATAGGGGCAAGGGCTAATGGCTGCCTAGTGAAATTTTACGTAGCTAGCTACTTCAAAAAAACAAAGTTCAAGATTTTAATCACAGCATTCCGGAACTGGGCAGGGATTTGGAAACGGCTTGGGGTTGGCAGATTCAGTAGGTACACCCCTCTGCTCAGTAATGATCAGCTACCTAGGGTCCTGCAAGATGACTGCTTGGCAAGGTGGGAAAAGGCTGGCTTTGGTAGGGTAGGGGATCTCTTGTCTGGAGATCATATCGCGTCCTTTGAGGTGGTTAGGGAAAGATTCAACATTGGCCCCCGGGATTTTTGAAATTTTTTGCAATTAAGGGATTTTCTGCTCAAAAAAGCCGGTGGAGTGGCAGGGTTTGCACAGGTCCCCTTAATGGAATTATTAATAAAGGGCAAAAGCCCCTCGATTTCACAAATATACAACTGTCTGCTGGAGGAGGCCCAGGATGATCTGGATAAACATAGTCTGAAGTGGCAGGACAGGCTAGGGCTTCCAGACTCCCTTTTTTTGAAATCGTTAGAAATGGGGGGCTCTATATAGTGTTCCGCCAACCTACAGTCACAGCCTTTTAAAACCTTGTTTGATTTATATATAACACCTGCAAAAATTGCGAAATGGGGTGGAGTGGGGGGGACTCAGTGCTTTAGATGCAGGGTTGAAGGCACGAATTTGGTTCACATATTTTCCACCTGTCCTAGCATAGAATTAATAGGCCGGGAAATAATTGTTTTTTTACAGGATGTACTGAAGGCGGATATCCCTCTGTCACCTCAGATTATGTTGCTAGGAATAGCTGAGCCTGACAGGAGAATTGGGAAGGAGCTAATCTTCATAGCCATGTCAGTCCTTAGGCTGTGTGTTGCAGGCAGGATCCTTCACCACCGACCTTTCAGCAATGGAAAGGGCACTTCCTACATATTTATAATTTAGAGACAGCATTGTATGAACGAAGAGGCAGGAAGGGAAAGATTAAAGGAAAAGGATCTGGGGGCCACTCTCAGCTTGGATCTCCCTCCATACACAGAATGAGTGAGCTGTTAACTAATTTAAAAATATTAGTTTATTGGGATTTTTAATCAGCCCTACTAGACTCGCTGCTGCTATTTCTTATGATCTGTCTTTTATGGCTGTGTATTTAGGTTAAACTCAACTAAATGAAATTGCTCATATTTTCGTACTGTATCTATGACTTTTTTTGTTGTTGCTGTTTACTGGATTATGAATTATTATGGCTGTACATTTATGATTCATTTGGCTAATATTTACTCTCTGTAATGGATTTATGCCTATGATAACTTCTTTTACTGCTGTAACCTGTTCATGTTCATATTGGGAAAAATAAAAAAATATTGTAAAAAAAACAAAAAAAACATGAGGATCGAACACCTTTTGGAGGTTTTGTCCAAGAAAATAAAGGTATGGACATAATATGAGAAGTTCTTGATGAAACAATCAGCAAATAGATGACCTTTAGCTTTGGGACTGAACTCCTTGTTCACTATCTCAGCTAACTTAGGATCCAGTCTCGTAAGTAGCGTCTTCCTAAGGCAGTGTTAGCATTGCCTAACAGGCCAATGGCTCTCTTGCTCCATCCCTGAGGCTACATAAATCCACTTGGGCACCCGTGACTGCAGCATCCTCTGTGATCCCTAAAATCTGAGTTAAGGGGCCTGAAGGTGTCAAGGAGCTTATCCCTGCGGATTCAAAGGGCTTTACCTATACATTTGTTAGAGTCTTTCCCTTTTTTGATAAAAATGAAACGATTGCTATATCCATTTCTGGAGTCACAGCCAACCTGTGAAGTAACATAAGTCTAAGACATCCAGCTGGGACATTACTCCTGTTTGAAGTATCCATGGGTTGCCTAATCCATTGAGCAACACATTGCATAATAGAGGGGGATGAGCCCATTCACCAGACCTGGGATGTGTTATTGCCTCAGGATCAAAATAGGGGGTACCTAGAGCATCCAGGATGATTGTTCTGTCCCCTGTGACAAGATGTAGTGTATTTTCTGGAATATGAGAGCTACTCATGTCCCTATAATAGATGTCCCCTGGATGATCTGTAGGAGAAGATAAAGAAACCTGAAAGAGGAATCTTTACTATTAGACCAGGGAGATTCCTGTCCATAGGAAATATATCCTCCATCTCTAGGACATGAGGGAATGTGATCTATTAAGTTATTACAGGAGGCCGCCTGGTTAGCAGATGTAAGAGTCCATGCCTGTAAAAGAAAAAAGTTCCTTCTGAGGATAGTTCGGTCCAGCTTCCTGCATGGCTCTGTGAATCAAAGGCTGAAAAAGAAATTCTCTTGGCTCCTGGGAGCCAATGCAGAGTTGTGAACTGGGACGATATGGAGTCAGTTATTCTCAGGCCTAATAGCAGTCGAGTAGCCATGATTTTGACTATCTAAAGTTTATTGCTCAAAGACTTGGACATCCCTAGTTAAAATGTAATTTCCATAACCTAACCTAGCTGAGATAGTCGGTTGAATAGCAAGGCTTTTGACAACATAGAGAAATGTGAGAATACTCCTCAACATTTTTAGGATGACAAAAACAGATAGAGATCAGTTTTGCTTATGTGGGGGAGTAAAGGTTAAGTCTGAGTCAAACATGCCAAGCAACGGTCCAAATAGAGAAGGGAGGATGCTCCCCTCCCCCCACGATGAGTATCTCCATCTTCTCAGAGTTCAGTTTTAATGAGTTAGTGGACATTCAGTCTGCTACAGCTACTAGACATGTTTGGAAGTAAGAGAAGGCCTTAGCCAAAGGACCCTCTAGAAGCACCAAGATTGTGTGCAGTTTACATATGACTAGTCAATTAGCCCACACTACCTGTTCAGATCCTCCAGTGGGGCTATGTATGCAATAAATTAAAGTAAGATTCAATGAAGACACGTGTGGTGTTACACAATTTAGGGAAGTAAGTCAGACAGATATGGTATCTATAAAGAAACCCATGTCAGAATAGTGCTCAAAAAATTTACTTCAAAATATCATCATTCAAACTACAAAATCTTTGCTCAGCATTCAACAAATGTGGTTTGTATTGCCACCCATGCAAGAAGGTTATTTGAAATGTTGTGAACTTTAGTCAAAGATTTTATACGTTTAGCAAAAATGGATTTTGAATTGATCCTGTAAAGGGTAACTTAATCTTAACTATTGTGGCTCCACTGCGCCATGTGCCAGCATAATAGCTACATGTCTGATATACATAGGAAAAATAATGGGTAACTGTGCATTATGGTTCTATATAGTGGTGTGTGTTGTTGGAATGCTTAGCACTTTACATATTTTTGCAACCTTCTATAATCTTCTGGTTGCGAAGATTAAACAAGCATTGGCAATGCCAGTAAGTATGGCTTTAAAGGAATGTGAAGCATTGGAAGTAAATAGTATGGGAATATATGTGTGTTTTGTGGAAGCAAAGAACTATGGAATAATATTGGTATAGATGAAAAGGTCAGGTGACCGCCTCCCATCTGTGCCACTGCCAGAGAAAAACAACATAAATTATCTAGTTATCTAAGACACCTTCATAGCATTCCAATGTCATGCGTGTGCCCCTGGAAGTTCAAACATAGGCAGCTGGATTTATAAAATAAAATTATGATCACAGCTGTGAGGAGGGCAAGCACATTTTTTTGAGGAAGCACACTACTTCTGCCCAATCAAAACATGTAGTCCTGGCTCCCAACATGTGCGTGGAGCCAAATCCCCTCTCTAGTGATATTCACATAATTGTCTGGCCAGACCATAAAAAATTAATAGGAGCATTAAGGGGGCTTGTGAGGCAGTGGTAACGTTTCCGCCTCTATGCAGGGTCAGAAGCATGCAGTGTACCAGGCATTTCTTACCGGTTCAACTAGCAATGTACCTCCCCTTCTTCATATCTTAGTATTCAAAGGGCATGACTTTTGGTAGTTGGGAGGGAAACTCTACATCTTGTTGGACGGTAGGTATTGTGCTTCACAGCTGTCACTCAGCCCTAAGTGACAGTAGAGTGTGCAGTTTCCCGCAGCCAGTTATGCAATGGAATACTACACAAGAGAAAGTTTTTAATTTGCAGACCCCTAGTTCTATAATAGCCGTGATGCGTTCCTGTGACAAGATAAGGGAAGAGGTGTGGCGCAGCGGCCAGAGCAACTGACTGCGGAACCCGGGGGCTCATGGTTCGATCGCCGGCGGCAGATCAGCCGAGCACCATGTGACTCTGGGCAATAGCTCGCTTAATCTTCCCGACGGCCCCCAGCGCCATGACACCCTCGGGTAATTGTTTGCGCTTTACAAATACTGGACATAAATACTGGACATAATCACCCATGAGGCAGAGTGGTTTGAAAACATCGGCCCGCATTCATAACATGCTATCTGATATGGATTTTTATATTGCAATCTTTGAATAATACATCCTACTGCTGTAGTCTACAGTAATTTCTAGCCTTATTGTTAATTTAAACCTGTAATTCAAAGGGCTTGTGTAATTTCCACGAATTATGGAAAATAAATAAGTCATAAGTTTGGCGTAATTACTTTGAACTGTGTATTTTGAAGGCATCACCAAAAAAGCATTATATTTGTGATTGAAAGCTTTAAAAACATTCATTTTTACAGATTTATGGTTAGATGTGGTACTATAGCACCTAATAATTCAAGGGCTCTACACGGCAGTAATAATGTGACATGGCAATGCCTCGTGCACACTAATACAGATAGTGGCTAGAGGGAGGCCAGGTCTCGTGCTCTGTACCGATTGGGCATAATAACCCGGTATTTGTACAGCGCGAGCAAATCACCCCTAAGGGTCTCAAGGCACTGGGGGCCGTCGGGAAGATTAAACGAGCTATTGCCCAGAGTCATATGGTGCTGGGCTGAGCTGCCGTCAGAGCCGGGGATTGAACCGTGAGCCCCGTGCTCTGGATTCAGCTGCCCTGGCCACTGCGCCACACCTCTCCCCAGCAGTTACTAGGCACAGAGCCTAGTAACTGCTAGCCACGCCTTTTTGTAAATACCCCTCCTTGTAGTACAAGCTAGGCATTGGGAGCAGGACATGGCGATACTTCAGACCCAGCATTACAAAGATACCTAACTTTCTAGACTTGTCAAAATGAAAAGGCCATCAGTGCCTAAAACAGCAGGTGTTTGGAAACTCCCTCTTTTTTTTTGCCTGCTCCCCCTCCCCCCATGCCGTTTCGCGGGCCTTCTTCATGGCCCTCCCAGGTGCAGAATTATCTTGAGATAGTGACGTGTGTTTACAATATTGAAATGCAGCAGCAGCTCACTAGTATTACTGCAGATCTCTGTGACACCCTTCCACTTCTCACATGTAAACTCCTGTTTTGATCTAAAAAAAAACAAAAAAAAAACTTTTTTATGGATGTTGCATGAAAACGTTATTTAAAACAATTCTATTTAATAATTATTAAAGTTCACAGGGGCAAGACTCTCTGCAGAACAGAGCTGGCTCTAAAAGGGGGCCTCTGAAAGACTGGGGCCCTGCGCCGGAGCCCACTTTGCCCATGCCTTAAAACGTCTCTGCCCTCCTGCACTGTGCACGGGCGGGCCTGATGGGGTGTTGCAGGGGGAGGCACAACATTTTGTTATGCCACTGGTTTGGTCGTTTAATACACCTTTGCGCCCCGCCTCGTGCCCTTTTGACTCTGCGCTTCAAGTCCTGGGCCATAAACTCTGCAGACTACCTGCTCTCCGTGTAAACTCGCCACGCTATCAGATGTAGATAGCGAAGATTTCTTAGAAACTTTCAGCCTATCCACCTCTCCTCCCTCTGTACACAACAGGAGCAGTGGCGCACAGCAAATTGTATACAGTCTGAGTTAAAAAACAAACTTGCTTAGCAGAGGTAATACAGTATTAAGTTGGCATAACATAAGAAACAGCACGCAAAATGTGCATCGCAGGGAAAATACAATGTGCATTAAGTTTCACAGTGACACAGCAAGGGTGCCTTTTCCAAGGCAAGCAAGCGAAATGCCCGCTTTCTTGGTAGCGAGAACCAGCCAGTAGTGGCTGGTGACCATGTGAAAGAGGTGAGGCGTAAACTGTCTGTCGGTGTGCACCGTGGCGAGCGAGCGCAGCGAGGAGCCCGAACATCTTAAGGGGGGGTTTGCAGGGGCTCTCCCCCCCCCAGAAAATTTTGAAAAAAGCGTGGGTAAATGGTGCATTTTCAAGCAAATTTGAGAAGCAAGAAGGTTAATAAAGCAATTGTGAAAGTGCAGTTATTACATTAATAAAGGGATGTCATATAACAACATGTAGATAGAAATGTTTCTGAAGCTAGGCCCTGCAAGTGCCACGCACCTCTGAGCAATATACAAGACAATGGTATTCTGTGTGGCGCCACAACTATTTTCTGACTTCCTGTGATTTGTCATGGAAGTCAATCCCAAAATTATAAGCAATAAAGTATTTTGAATTGAAGAAGAATTACTTACACAATTCTAAGCATGAAGTTTTACTAATTGTTTTCAAAGTTAACTGAATCTCTGGCCGCGGGATCCCTGCTTCAATGCTTCTGATGGTTAGTAGTTTTGTTGTTACAATCACTGGCAGCATGGTAGGGGTAATGCGTGGTGCAAGCTGCAGTGGTCTCCTGAAGAGAGCCCCGGCACTTATTTATTTACAAATTAAGCACTGCTGGTACCAATCCCATGCTCTACTCAAGCCCCCCACCGCCTGGGGCGAGGTCCGCGCTATGTAAATATTCCAAACACCATGAAGCAGAGAGATGAGCCGCACGCTTGGCACCTCGCCTGCTTTGTGCTAGCGTCTTGCCGTGTTTCTTAACCTAAGTTTTAGGCGCTGTTATTTTCCTGTAAAGATCCATTTACTACCAAGCGAGGAATGAATGTGTCGTTTTCGTTTACTGACCGAACTGTGGACTGGGTAACAAGCATACCAGAGATAAAATCCCTGCTTCCCAGTTTCATCAAATCGAGTGACCCTGAGCACACGGCTTCATCTTTCCGTGTCAGCTCCCACCAAATTCAGGTGCTAAGAAAAAACGCGCCTTTCATTCTCTGAGGTTGACAATCAGACACTGGACCTAGATCAAGTACTTCAAACAGTTTCTTTGCTACCCTCCATAACCATCAGAGGATAGTGCTTTGTGCTGACCTAGGTCAATGTTGCCGCTTTTCACATCTCCCACTCACATTGTCTGAGTCCCGGTCACATTATATTCACACATACTTATTATGTAGCACTTCCAGGTACATCATAGAACTTTATTCAGTTACAATTAGAACCATAAAAGTAAAAACATTGACGTATCGTATATACATTACTCCAATTATATCCTCAAACCATACAATCGCGGCTCGCAATACTCGGGGGGGGGGGACGTTAAAATAAAAATAAAATCAAAACTTACCTGACCGGGTCCGCGCACCTCTGCTCCTGGGCCGGGTCTTGCGCCGCCTCAGCTGCTCCTCAGGAACAGGAACAGGCATGCTGCTCCCTCCCCTCCTGTAAGCCAATCACAACGCTGCAATGGCAGCGTTGTGATTGGTGCGGAGTCCCGGACGGCGCCCAGCCGGGCGCCTGTAGGGAGGCCATTTTCTCTATGTAGGCCGCTGCAGCCTACATAGAGAAAATGTAGAGTGCGCATGACTGCTTTGGTCGGCCCCAGGGCCGACCAAACAGTCAGGGCACTCAGAGTGGTGCAAGCCACTCCTCCCCGACCTGCCCGCCTCAACCAGGCATACCCTCCCACCCGCCCCCAACCAGGCATACCCCTGCCTTCTGCTTTCTCGCAGCGCGAGAAGCAGAAAATAAAATGGTATTTAAAATACCATTTTATTTTCTGCTTCTCACACTGCGAGAAAGCAGTGGGGCGGCGCTCCAACGCCCTAATGGAGCGGCTGCCACTGGAACCAGCTATGATTGGGGCGCGATGGGCCCCTCATGCCCCTGGGTGTCACAATTCACTCCCTGTGCTCTCGTTCCCACCACCAGGGGGCCGAATTGTGGGGCTTTCCAGTATTCTAATATGCTTCCAGACACTCCCCTGTATGCATATCCTGACTTCCAGGCATTTGGACATCATTTAGGAATTGACATCCATTCCCAATCCATGCCGGGTTTTGTGGAAGCCAGTCTGCTCATGCTGGAAACTCCATTACCTATAATCCCCTGCTCACTGCTTTGTCTCCACCCCTGCAGGCCAAGGATGGGTGGAGGAATTCAGTTCACCTGTGGCTGGCTGCTGCTAGCCTGCTCACACCTGATGCATGTGATTACTATGAGCTCTTTTAAGCCCCAGCTCCCTTCAGCCCAGGGTTGGTCATTGTAGCTGTATACCGGTGAGGCCGAACCTTGTTTCCAGTGTTTCCTGAGCTTTTGATACCCTTGTTTCCAGTGTTTCCTGAGCTTCGGTATTCCTTGATTCCTGAGCTATAGTTAATCCTTGTTCCTTGATTCCTGAGCTATAGCTATTCCTTGTGCCTGAATTAGCACTGCCTGCAGTGCTACCTTGTGTCCTGAGTTTCTGAGCTATAGCTATTCCTTGTGCCTGAATTAGCACTGCCTGCAGTGCTACCTTGTTTCCTGAGTTCCTGAACTATAGTTATTCTTTGTTCCTGTTCCTGGGCTTCAGCTATTTCTTGTTCCTGATTTGCACTGCTTGCAGTGCTCTCTTGACTCCTTGTTTCCTGAGCTGTAGCTATTTCCTGTTTCTTTGAACCAGTACTGCCTGCAGCGCTACCCTGACTCCTGAGCCTTAGCATTCCTTGTTCCTGAACTGCAGCAGTTTCCCTTGTTCCTGAACTAGCACTGCCTGCAGTGCTACCTTGACTCCTGAGCCTTAGCATTCCTTGTTCCTGACCTGCAGCAGTTTCACTTCTCCTGAACTAGCACTACCTGCAGTGCTACTTTGACTCCTGAGCTTTTGCTCAATTCTTGTTCCTGCCCCAGCACTGCCTTCTATGCTACTTTGTTTTCTTGATTCCTGAATCTGCACTATTCTAGTATACCCTTGTAGCCTCCCCTTCTGTATATCCTTTTCCAGTCCCTGCCTTTCTTCCCATTTCCTTGGTTCCAGTTCTAGTTTGCTGTCTTTCTATTTCTGCTGTCTTGCTTCTGTTCCCTTGTATGTTTGTTACCTGCTTTCTGCCAAGTGTGCCCTGTGATTTCCTTCCTTTCCTGTTAAGCACTCCTCCTTGCTAGCTCCTTGTCAATTGTGCTTGTGTTTAGTTCTACCCCTTTGCTGTTACTGCCTTGCGTGTTCCTGTTTGATCACCAGGATCCGTGGGCACAGCTGACTACCTAGGTGGTGTTTCTTGTTCACTGTGAGTATTGTCTTTGAGTTACTGTTATAACATCACCATAGGTATAAGCTCCACAGACCCTGCCTTTGCATGCATATCCTATATGTGGGTATTTTCAGTCAGTATCTGTAACAGCAATTGTGGGTGAAGAACTTACTGAGCTTCAGTCTTACCATGTGGAGCTCCTGAGTGCTTTACCCCACATTCCCTTTATTGTTAATGTTGTATTATATATATGTCTTGCACGTCCGTCCTGGGTATAGTTAGTCTGAATGCATAATTGCCTTGTGAGTGCCCTTCCTTTCTGAGTCTTAGCCATCTTGTTCCTTTGTACAGGCTTCCCCTTTGGATCCCTTTTCTCCTCTGACTTCCGGTGTGATCCTGGGCAGCGCTGTACTCCTCTCTGTGTATGTTTTCTACCCTGTTCCCAGTCCTTGCCCAAGTCCCTGACTGTGTTCCCGACATAGTCCCGAACAGTCCCTGACACTGGGCACCTGTGTCACTGCCCCTGCTGCATTGTTGATAGCAGCGGCCTTGAGGTTCACCAACCCTGAGAACGTTTACCCAGGCAGTGTGTTTCAAGAGCACACAGTAAAGTTCCACCTTCACTCGTTTTTTTCCTCCTACCTAGATTATGTTCCACTCGCCCATACTTGTTCCACCTGACCATTATGTGTTCCACCCACCAATTCTATTTTCCACCCTCCCATTGTCTGTCTCACCCACGAATTCTATGTACTAACCGCCCATTGTCTGTTCAACCCACCAATTCCATGTTCCACCTTCTCACTGTCTGTTCCACCTACCAATTCCATGTACCACCCACCCATTGTCTATTCCACCCACCAATTCTATGTTGCACCCGCCAATTGTCTGTCCCACCCACCAATTCTATGTTCCTCCCCCTACTGTCTATTTCACCCTCCAATTTTATGTACCACCCGTCTACTGTCTATTCCACCCACCAATTCTATGTACCACCCACCCATTGTCTGTCCCAACCACTAATTCTATGTTCCAGCCGCCCACTGTCTGTTTCACCCACCAATTCTATGTACCACCCACCCATTGTCTGTCCCAACCACTAATTCTATGTTCCAGCCACCCACTGTCTGTTTCACCCACCAATTCTATGTACCACCGGCCCATTGTCTGTTCCATCTACCACAGTATGTTCCACCTTCATTATAGTTTGTTTCATCCATTACAATTTGTTCTTCTTGTCTAGATTATGATCCACAGAAAGTTCCACCTTCCAACTGTGTGTTCTACCTGCCCACAGTACGTGTTTCATGGCCATTATATGTTCCACCAGCCAATTGAACGTTCCACCTGATGTTAGTATACTCCTCATGCCTGATATATGTCTGATATATGTTTCACCTGCCTATTGTATGTGTGTCTTGGCAATAGTATTCTCCTTATATCTACACTATTCTACACCTGAACACTATATGTTCCACCTGTCAACAGATTTTTCTATTCGGGCTGGACTGTTCCCATGAGGCACAGGGTCAAAACTGATTTGCATATAGCTGTGTCTGAACTGGGGTGGCGAAGTGAGCTAAAGAACGATGATGGATTCAACCCAGATCTGTGACTGGGGGTGAGTGTCTGAAAAGTTTCAGCGCTCCGTCCGTCATCTCCTTGTGTTTGTTTTGTTTGCCCTAAGTTGGCAGGGTATGCCCAGACGTGGGTCCCTTGCTCACTTTGCCACTGGATGCAAGCTAGCCTGGCTGATGAGGGCTGTTAGCCCGAAACCGGTCCTAGGATGCTTGTTTCCGGTCCAGGGAAGACATGGCTTGGCAATTCGGGCTGGACTGTTCCCATGAGGCACAGGGTCAAGTCTGATTTGCATATACCTGTATGTTAAAGAACTATGATGGATTCAACCCAGATCTGTGTCTGGGGGTGAGTGTCTGAAAAGTTTCAGCGCTCCGTCCATCATCTCCTTGTGTTTGAACAGATTTTTCTACACACCCACTGAATGTACCATCTGCCAACAGAGTTGGATGTTCCATCGACCACAAAATTGCTGGGTTTGGAGTCAAGGGATCTGAGTTCTAGCTACCACCTGTCTTCCGCGTTTGACCAAAACTGGGTCATTTTGGGTGAGAACATTTATTCAAGTTGGAATGAGTCTGGACTCCATCCTAGAATGGGTTATTTTGGTTTCAATGCGCTCCTTTCAAATTTTTTTGTTTTTGTTTTATATAGCGCGAACTCGACCTGACCGAAGATATCAGAGCGCTTTACATGAGCACCAGTTGCATTACAGACTGATACATTCATTTTGTTAGGCACAGGGAGATTAAGTGATTTGCCCAGAATCACAGGATGTTGAGCGACCCTGCCGAGACTCAAACTCGGTTCCCCAGCTTCAAAGTTGACTGCTCTAGCCATTAGGCCATATCCTCTCCCTGGATTTGGAGTCATTATCATTATGGTCTGGTAGCCAAAGCATATATAAAGCGCCACCCAGGGGCGGCGTCCCCCAACTGCACAGCGTGGTATCCAATAAATGGAGTAAACCAAAATTAATCGAGGGTAAAGGACGTTAGTCAATTCTCAAAAATGAATTTATTAAATCTTCATAAATGGCTGTTCATAAGGGATAGAATTTGTTTCATTCACATCTTGACAGCAAGGAAACTTTAATGAGGCGAATTAGCGATCCCAATGCATTTCGGGCTAATGGAGCCCTTCATCAGGGGAATTAGCGCCTAAAATAATGAAGCGAGAAAACACAGGTCATGAAAAGGTAGTCGAGTGATTTGTTGGTGTGAAAACAGTGAGTCATGCGTTTAGTAGAAAACCAAGTGTGAGATGTCCATTAGTCTTGAAAAGAAGTTAAAACAAGTAAAGGCTCATCACAAAGTTAGTGTAGTCACCGTGAATGTGGGAGCATGTCAATCATGGGTTAAACGTGATGAAAATCGGAGATTTGTTATATGACTTAGAGCACGATAGGTACCAATACAACACCTCTAGTTAATTGAATGTCAGATCTTTAACAATGCGACACACTTTTCAGTAAGTAGCTGTGAACGGATCAATTAACATGCCAGCGCGTGATACCGTTAGAGACATGCTTGTCGTAAGAGGAGGTTTGAAAGTGAGCTTCTTTAAATGTATGCGTACTCTTCGCCTCAGACGCTTCTTCTCTAAAATAGTTGACCATCAACCCCCAAAGCCAAAGACACATCAAAAGGATTAAAATCCAAGAGCATGTACATGGATCCTATAGACCATAACATTTTGGATTCTTTCGAGACCATCATTAAAAAAGGCATGCAACATCGGCACAAAGGCAAGAGAACCAAACACTCAAACCTTACAGTTAAAGAACGTGGAATTCTCACTAACATTGCCAACAACACCAAAATTACATGTACCAAGGACCACAAGGGAGGAGTATTGGTAATCATGGATTCATCGTTCTACCTCCAAAACATCAATGAACATGTGTTTGACTCTTCAACACAGATGAAACTTGAAAAGAATCCGATCAATGAATTCGTCCAAATTTTGAAAACCATCCTTGATTCAACTATTTTAGGAGGAACTATTACTGACAATGATGGACGCTATCTATTCAAAGAAGACCCAAGATGTCCAACTATCAATATGTTGCCTAAAATTCACAAGAATTTGCACAAACCTCCCTTCAGACCCATTGTGTCTACACGTGGTTCTCTATATGAACCCATTGGCAAATATTTAGATTGCTATTTGCAACCTTTGGTACAACAAATGTCAACCTACATTAAAGACACAACAGACTTCTTAACCAAAATTCGGACTATCCATTTTGAAGATGACCAGAACATCTGGTTGTGTACCATAGATGTTAAATCACTGTACACATCCATTCCCCATGATTTAGGCCTGGAGGCCGTTGAATACTTCTTAACCAGAACACAATTGGATGAAGATTTTAAAATTTTCCTACTAGAGCTTCTGCACTACACATTGTATCATAGCTACTTCAGTTGGGAAAATGAGTACTTCCTACAACTCACAGGTACCTCTATGGGTAATTGTGCAGCACCTTGCTACACTAATCTTTTTATGCATACATTTGAAATGGAACATATTCTAAACAACGACACATGGACTGACAATCTCTTGATGTCCGTGAGATACATCGACGACATCTTCATGCTGTGGAAAGGATCCAGAAATGAGCTATCATTGGCCATTGAGCATCTTAACTCTATCAGTGACCGCATTGAATTCACATATAATTCCAATGACGCTACAATCAGTTTTCTAGATGTGAATATCTCAAGATCTGGCAAAAATCTGGAAACTGACATATATAGGAAAGAGACGGACCGCAATAATCTGTTGCATTACACCAGCCTCCACCAATCTTCTCTGAAAAATACTCTGCCGTACTCTCAGCTGTTACGTGTCAAAAGAATAGTTTCTGATCCTTGTAAACTTGCCACGAACACAATCAACATGGTTCAAAGATTCAGTGAAAGAGGGTACCCGCCTACAATATTGGAAAACGCCTTATAACGTGTCTCCTTTACACCACGCGAACAACTCCTGGCACCAACCAAAAAGCAAAATAAAGAAAACCGCACCGTTTTAGTGTCAACATTTTCTACACAGAGTTTGAGGTTTAAAAAACAAATTTTGATGCATTGGCTGATGGTGCAAATGGAACCAGATTTTAGAGGCATTTTCTCTAACCCCCCACTGTTTGCCTATGAATGAAGCAAAAATATCAAGGAAATTCTATCCACACCTGAACCTAAATTAACCCACCAATCCTACAAAGGAACTGTTCCATATCTCAATTGCAATAACTGCAACAATATTACCAAAGGCAACTTTATAACCCATCCACGCAAAGGCAACAAAATCAAACTAGGAACCACTGCTAATTGTGATGGCAAAAATGTGATTTACCTGTTGAAATTACCTTGTGGCATGCATTACTTTGATTTGGTTCATAAAGGAAAATTCGAAAAGTCGGATTACTGGTTGGTAGCCAAAGCGCCATTATAAGCAGCAGGCATGCCGCAAACTTTAAAGATGTTGGTCATTGCAGTGGATATTTTACCCCTAAAAAAAGACTCCTGCCACTTTCATGTGAAAAAAGGTGGCGGCATGTAGGCTATGCTGATATCCCAGAGAGGGCTGCAAAATGGAGACAGTATTCTGGACCCACATAACAATATCCCATATGAGCTGGGAGTTGTCTTCAAGCGTCATTACTGTCGCCATAAGGTCCACCGAAAAGGTGAGCCTAATGGTGGAATCAGCAGCTGCACTGTTATTGGGACCACCACCTTACCCTGCACACTAAATGTGAAGCGGGAACGAAGAAGTGGGCAAATGGGGTATCTGTTTTTTGGCAAACGTACCTATTCTATCCACCTCTGAATGAGGCACTTTGTTTTCAGTAGCGGCTGGTGTCAGGGCAGAGTGGCGGGGCAGGGGTGGGTGGGTGTCATTGGGGGGTAAGCGAATATACATAAAAAGAAGAAAAAAAAGAACTTACCTGCTGCCCTCCGCA
This sequence comes from Calotriton arnoldi, assembly GCA_963921515.1. NCBI lineage: Eukaryota > Metazoa > Chordata > Amphibia > Caudata > Salamandridae > Calotriton > Calotriton arnoldi. The sequence goes on along the minus strand of CAWUFW010010862.1, from coordinate 305,516 downwards.
TCACCGCTCTTCTGCTCCTGACTGCAGCATAGGCTCCCAGGCGCCCGTACGGCCAATCCTGATGCTGCTCTTATGCATGACAGCAGCGTCAGGATTGGCCTCAGCTGCCTGGATGTATGCTCCCAGAGAGACTGGGAGCCTGTGCCTGCTGTCTCCAACCCGGCAATGCAGACGGGTTGGAGACAACTCAGTGCACATGTCGGTTTGGCTGTCCTAAGATGGCCGGCCAAACCAACATGTGCACTGATAGCCATGCACATTACACCCCCCTAGGTGACTGCCCCCTCGATGGCTCCACCCCCAAGACTCGGCACCTGGAAGTTGAAAAATAAAACGATAATAAACCTGTTTTATTATTGTTTTATTTTTTAACTTTTGAGCCTGCTGGCGGGGGGGGAGGGGAGACAACACTCCTCCACCATACTGGAGGAGCCGCCGCTGTTCGTTTCTTGTGCTGTTACATAGACAGGCATGGTTGTGAGTGACCATCTTCACATCAATTAGAGACTATGTTTTACTACCAAACCAGTAGATGGGGAGCCCAATATCTTTGCTTGCATTAGGGCCAGTGCTGCCCTTGCTACACCACTGGGGTTATACCAGCTATATCTCGGCCGCGGAGGGCCTGAGAAGCAGCCCTTCTTGTGGCCTTATCACCTTGGTACCAGTGACTGTATGCTGCAAAGTCATGCTTTTACATTTTGGCTAGAATGTCTTTCTGTTAGACTCAATTTTGGCAGCCTGTCTTTACAATCAGTTGCCTCCCCCGGGGAGAAAGGTATTGTAGCTGCAGACCTCAGTTTATCTGACTATGAATCTTCCTTCACCTGATCTGAACTTGCCTCCTCCTGTGCGGCTTATAATCTTGATTGAATACTTCTTTCTATACCACCACAAAAAAAGATTTGTCATTGAAGATATAGTGTTAGGATGGGAATGTCTCATGCGTGGTAAACAGGTGTGTACTCCTGCCCTGAGGGCTCTGTGACCTGGATGGGTGCACAAAAAATGTCCTCACAGCAGTCATAGCTAGAATTGAGTATGCGCTAGTGTTTAAGGATAATGCGTTTTATGTGGGTAGAGGCTGTATTAAATGTAGTAACACAGATAGTGTTCTTTTTCTCTGGTCTCTCTACCTTCTCCAACAGTGCTTCCCTATGGCAGTTCCATGCTCTTCGTACCACTCTCATAGGGTACCCCCTACTACCCAGTTTCTCTGAAGGGCTGCTTCTTCTCTGAAATTCTCATGCTCAGAGCAATTTCTGCGCAAGTGCAGATATTGCCCCACCGGGAGATTCTCCCTGAGAGATTTGGGGTGAAAGCTTTCAAACAGTAATGATCCATTTTTTTCCGTAGGTTTGTAGTAGACCTTCGTGGACAATTTCCCTTCATTTGGAAAAATTACCAGGTCCAGAAATGGAAGGCCTTCCTTAGTGATGGTAGTGGTGAAGTGTAAGAAGGTATTATGTGTGTTCAACCATTAAAAATTAGAATGATAGAGGGCCATTGTTAGCCTATATTGTCGGGTGCATATCTTAATTTGAAAGGACGCCCATGTTGCACCAAATTGGTTGATTCTATAATGTATTATTAAGAACACAATTTATTCACTTGTATCATTTATGTTGTTTGTCTGTTCATTTCTGTACAGACCCTTTTCACTGTTTTTATTTTCTCACTTACAGATCTCATACTTGAGTAAGTGTACTGGACTACACCATATTAACAGGTGCAGTAACACTTAGTATATTGGGAATACTAGGGGTATATGTGACAGCAAGGAAATTCATTATAGGGATCCGTTTGTCCTGATGAATGCCGGTAGAGAGACGGGATCCGGCAGAAACATGTTGAGCTCTATGCAGAACGGAGGGGTGGAGAGTGCATAATTCACTCACACCACCACCATCCGAGGGTACCTCTTACCCTTTTTTTAATCCTGACAAGAGAATCCAGAAATAAAATTGTTATGAGGGTATCCCTTTGTTAGTTTTAACATTTATTGTCTGCACCTATTCAGGATCCTTTTTCTTTTCCTTCTTTATTTGTTTGTATTGTCAACCCCTCCCTATTGCTCCGCATCTAGCGTTGGTCTGCGCTGAGGCGTTTTGCAGCAGCCCTATGATGAAGCATGTCACAACTTGTTGTGGGTGAGGGCAGTTTTTACAAAGTGGATGTGCTCCAGATACATGGTTCCATGTATTTCAACCTTATATGAAATAACCGCGACCTATACTTACCTTACTTTCTTTTGTGTATGTGTATTGACTTGGAGGAGGGCAAAGTAAGGTGTATTCCTTCTCCCCCTTTATTTGTGTACAGTATATTCATCACGGCCGCTGAGCCGTAGGGGTTTTGGAACTCATAGGGGCTCGGCTTGGGTACCCTATATACTATCGGCAGACATTCATGCCTATTGTCGGATGTGCACACTGTTGGCAATCATGACTTTACAACAAGGACTTGCATATGATGAGGAAGCCGTTTTAGAGATTTTGGCAGGCGCCTCCCTATTGGGAGAAACTACCATTAACCAGGTCCTTACCCAAGGTGAAGGGTGGGACACCCTAGTAGAACTGAGGAAGACACATGTGAAGGCCATCTTGCATGGGGCCATCCTAACAGAATATTTGAGGGTGAATGCTGCCCCGTGGGGTCTAATAGTGTCCAACGAACCACTTATTTTTCTGGAGGACCCCTCGTTCAGAAAAGATTGGGCATTGATCGCATGGAAATGCACCAGAGATTGGTTAGTGCTAATCATAACCACTGCTAAGAGGATAGCAGATACTCTGCTGATCCAAATACAGATGAGTGAGCAGGGTCTGAAGGCGAGTATAGTCCTTCTTACCCTTTTTTTTAATCCTGACAAGCGAATCTAGAAATAAAATTGTTATGAGGGTATCCCTTTGTTAGTTTTAACATTTATTGTCTGCACCTATTCAGGATCCTTTTTCTTTTCCTTCTTTATTTGTTTATTGTCAACCCCTTCCTATTGCTCCGCCTCTAGTGTTGGTCTGCGCTGAGGCGTTTTGCAGCAGCCCTATGATGAAGCATGCCACAACTTGTTGTGGGTGAGGGCAGTTTTTACAAAGTGGATGTGCTCCAGATACATGGTTCCATATATTTCAACCTTATATGAAATAACTGCGACCTATACTTACCTTACTTTCTTTTGTGAATGTGTATCCATTTTGAATAGCACGATTGAGTATGGCACAAGATGGAGGGTGGATACACCAGTGGGAGTGTACTGACTGCATTCCTGTGGCTGGACGGTGGAGACCCAATCACTGAAGTGAGGGAGGATCAATGCAGGATTGCCTTTGGAAATGGAGCTTGTTAGCAAAAGACGGCTTATTATTGCTTCCTGAACGTTTCCATCTGGTAGATGGTAGTGGTGAGGATAAGGACTGCAGTTTCTGTTGTTCAAGGTGAGAAAGTTTTAGGTAGATCCTGTCCTTTGCCTGTCTCTGATTACTACATCAGGAAAGCTGATTACTGCCAGGTGCAGAGATCTCACACTTCATTGTGCTCTTGTTTTGTATTCTCCTGCTTGGAACCAGCATTATTGCTACCTCCTCTGAAAGCCATAACCTTGTGCAAATGCTTTGTCTGAGGAACAGGCCACAAAATGACATTTGAAAGATTTCCAATTCAAACTGGTTCTGAAACCATAGACCGTGGACCCACATGCCCTGTCTGGAAAATGTGTATAAAAGTGGGCTCCAAACCATCCCACCGCACTTCCTAGTTCCAAGTTCCTCATGACCAAGGAAGAGAGTTGCGTGAGGAGTACTCGAAGGACTGCTGTAACCAGGGCTGGTGTCTGCCAGACAGTCACTCTTCCAGACTTGAAGGGACATCACCTAAAATGTGAACTTTCTGCTGAAGGACATGAGGATCTGCCTAGAAGTCTGCCTGACTGCGGAGAGAGGGAACGAGTGAGACTATCCTGTAGGAGGGGAGACTGTCCAGTGTGTTCCCAGTGTGGGAAACTGCCAAAGTGGGTGACTATGATGGAGCAAAGCCAGGAATGACGTGTGTAGAGGGTCCCAGGTCTCCCTGAGTGGTTTTGTCATGAATCGCATCAAGACTTCTGACATGAGCAAAGCATTGTGTGTAACCCGCAGTCCACCACGTAGCTGAGAGACTGGTGCTCACACTGTCGATGTCGGAGTTGGAACACTTTGTAATCACAGAGGGTGTCCTGATCGGCGTAGAGGCTGCAACTACCAAAGACACCCACATGCTCAAGAATGGCTTAGAGACTGCATCTGCTACCTCAGCGTCCCGAATGCGCCTGGCGTAGGAAGGCCTTACTGCTGAAAATGAGCAGCACCTAGACGTTAAGTTCCGAGCAATACCGCAACCCATATGGTTGAAGAGCCACCGTTACAGGAGCAGGGCCATGGTACATGTCCATCCTGCACCACAGAACTGCAACTAAAGACTGTATTAACTGAGGGGGCCTAAATCTGTGAGTAGAACTAAAGACTGAGGAGGCAGACCAAGTTCTGCAAAATGAACTTACGACTCTTAATAAGTGAAACCAAAGAAGTGAAAGTGAATTGAACTGTTGTGTGAAACTGTGTCTTGGGGTGTTTTGAGTGAACTACATCTATGCTCAGTGCTTGTCCAGAGATGTATGCCATACTGGAGAGCTCTGTTAGCAGGGAGAGGGTGCAAAGGGAAGAACGGCTCACGCAAAAAATGCTAACAGGATTACAACCCTCTCTGAATGCCCTAATTCAATCAACCAATCAATCAGGATTTATAAAGTGCGGCTAATCACCCGATAGGGTTTCCATGCACTGTGTAGTATTAAGTTGTGCTGTGTAAATATAGTACTTCCTTTTATCCAAAAGATAGGCATTACACTGGACAGCATTTTATTAGGTCTGTTGTATGACTGTTGAGTTCTGAACTCTTGCGCCACACGCTACTTCCATGAGACTCAAGTGCAAGAAGGCTTGTACTCGGCCCAAGCTGCAGAGCCATAATAGATGGGCCCCGGGACACCAGTGACAAACAACCACATCCACCACGGCTGAGGCCCCAGGAGCCCCTTATGCCCTTCGGCCTCCCTGAATGGGGTCTGACAATTAGATATCCATTACTCTAATAACCTAATGGTGCTAATGGACTTGCTCACTTTGCCACTGGATTCAAGATAGCCTGGCTGATGAGGGCTGTGAGCCCGAAACCGGTCCCAGAATGCTTGTTTCCGGTCCAGGGAAGACATGGCTTGGCAGTTCGGGCTGGACTGTTCCCATGAGGCACAGGGTCAGACTGATTTGCATATGGGCATGTCTGAACTGGGGTGGCGGAGTGAGCTAAAGAATGATGATGGATTAAACCCAGATCAGTTGACTGGGGGTGAGTGCTTGCAATGTTCAACACTCCGTCCATCATCCCCTTTGGTTTTGCTAATGGACTTTCCTCTTCAGATTCATCCTCCTGTCCAACCTACAGATCTTGTCTGAAGCCCACTGGGCCGGTCTGGGAACCCAAAGCAGCCCTGGCAATTTTGTCGGACCAGCCCCTCTCACCCCCCCCCCCCCCCCGGGGTAATGGGGGGTGCAGGAGTGAAGCACTGCTGCTTTTGTTACTGGGGCCGATATTGCAACACTGCTGCAAAACAAGCCCCTAGTAACAAAACCGGCCCCCACCACTGCAAAACTGGCCCCCACCCTTCCAGCCTCGTGGGGAAACGCCCAATGCCCGCTATTGCCAGTCCGGCCCTGGACGCATAGCCAAAGAAATTACCTTATGGGCAGAATGAAACACTGGTTCACTTCTCCGCAGCAATGAGGATTTTTCTTGAGTTGCAGTGTGACGTGATCTACCTGTCCTCTGATTGAACCTTTGTGGTTAAAACAGATCACGACTTGGATGCCAGCAACAATGCCACCCTGTGAGTGACCTCAGATCTACGGTTTATCAGATAGTAGCCCTGGACCTGCCAAGAGTGATCTCCGCCATTTTGGAAGCAATTCTTAATCCTCTCATTAAGAGTATTCAGCCTGGGGAACCTGGCCAAAGCCATATTGTGCAGCTACAGTATAGGTATAGTTATGGTACATATTTCTGGTTTAGCAAGTCTGCGAAATGAAAGCTCGGGAAACAAAAACTAGGAATTGTTGTAACCTAAAGCTCTGGTTCAACAAGGATTTTAGAGCTGCCAAAATAAACTTGATAGCTAAGTTCATATAATTGAACAACATAACTCTAAAAACAAAAAGGTCAGAATACAAAAGACGAAAGCAACATTCCACTTAGGTAATTGGATAAAATTACACGCTGCTGTAGCTAAGCACAATGCCCATGGTTATTGCAATGTTATTGCTTGAGGCAATAGGTCCTCACATCCTAAACAACAGATAGTTGTAGCAGTGGATTCTTCGGTCAGGCGCATTGCAACGCTGTACTCCTTAACAGATGGGCAGGCCAATGCTCTTGTGCCTATAGAATACAGAGGCAACTAGTCAATCCCTGTAACAAGAACTGGTGTGGTCTTGGAACCACAGAAGCCAGCTAAAGCTGGGATTTCGCTGAATTGCCTGGTGCCTAGGCTTTGGCTTTCAAAGGTTGCGAGAGGGTGCTGTGTGCTAGGACAACTTGGATAGGCAACACATGTATCACTCACAATAAACATAGGGGCTTGTTTACAAGCCCCTTGCGCCGCCAGTGCATCACTTATTCCCATATTAAAAGTGAAGCACCAGTTTGCGGCTTTTGGGTAAGTGTTGAGGTTACTGTGCAACTACTTCTGTGCTCTCTCTGGGTTTGTTTACATTCAGTGCGAGGATGCAGTAGATGCCAAAGCCAAAGTGCAGTGTCTGGGACTGTTGGACACATCATAGATATGACTTTTGCCAAATTACGTCTAGAAGGGAAAATCTAGAGGTGGAAGAGCCACTGAAAGCTCGAGCCCGGCTCGAGCCTGAACCTTGGCTGAGCTCGAGGTCCTGTTGAAATCTCGAGCCCAGAACGAGCCGAGCTTTCAAGTGGCTTCTTCCTTCCACCCTCCCTCTACACAGGATGTGGCATTACAGCCAGAGTTCACGACTTTGGAATAGGGGAACCAGGTTTGAGTCTTGGAGTCAGCTCAACATCCTGTGATTCTGGACAAACCACTTATTATCCCGGTGCCTTTAAAATATAAATGTGACCTTGGGTAATGTAACTGGTGCTCATGTAAAGAGCTCCAATACCTTCGGGTCCAGTTTGCTATACGAATAATGTACAGAGGTAAACAAAAATGCGTTATCATATAACGGAAAGACATTTAGATACCCATTGGCTGATTTGTACAAAGTGAAACCCGAAAACCTGGATAAATCATGACTTATCCACTTATATTGTGTAATCGCGGACAATTATTTTATTTCACCAAAACTCCTATTTCTTCATTATCGCTTAGGAAAGGACTTTCAAATACTTGAGATCAGAATACCAGTGGTACAAAACCTATTGTGTTTGATTTAATAGTCTAGAATGTTGCTCTGTAATAATCTGGGCACCCAGAGGGTTTACATGACAACTGTCTTGCCTCTTAGTTCACTAATGGTTCATGTTTTAAAACTATCAATTTTAATAAGTACTTCTCAGTGCAGTGCTATAATGTGACGTATTAAAGTCAAAGCTTTCACATGTCAATACACTTTTGGGATTTTTTAAGACACTTTGTTGTATTTTACGTGTTGTTGATTGTATGATTTACATAGAAACAATTTTCAGGGCTCGGCTTGTGCATGGACTCTGGCTCGGCTCTTCCTGTTAATTTGTTAGCTCGCTCACCCCTAGGGGAATCACACTTCTTGGGCACCGTCCATGCTAGACATCGGTCTCTCTCTTCTCCGCGTGGTTGCTTTCTGGAAAGGAGAGTTCAAAGGTGTGAGGCAGAGGCCCGTGGGCCTCATGCTATCGCTGGTGATGTTCAAACATAGAATCAAATGTACAGAGGGGATGGGCGGAGGCACATGGGCCATCAGGTTGGTATCAGCATTGCCTGCAGGGAGGTAGGGATCACAGCTACAGTTATGAAGGGCAAAGGCAACTTCGACGTGAGGAGGACATGGTCCTGATGCTGGTATACACATCGCTCGAGTAGGAATCATCCGTTCAGCAGCCAAGTGATGGGCCCTAGCAGCTGGGATCACGTTTGATCAGTTGGGGGTTTGCTTGTCCAGCTGTGCAGTTCTCAGGTCTGAAAAGTCAAGATGTGGCTGAATTGTTCACAGCAATGCACTGGGTCTGGGTCTCGTCCATAAAAGATCCAACGTGGCTTTCGTGCAGGGATTAGCACTACTGGCCAGTCTCTCCACCTTTTATCGTTACTATGAGCTATATGACTCTTAGTGAACATGTTATATTTAGCCTCCCTCGACTTCAGGAGTATGCTTGATTAAGTTGGTTATGGCAAAGTTACACCTGTTCTGCTTGCAGCCTGAAATTTTCCAAGGCCTCGCTGAATGCCTACAGTATACAGACACCATAACTCCCACGAGCTGGGATGGGAGTGTGAGGGGCCGCCATATTTATTCAAAGGGTGAGTGTAGCAGGGCGGCACTTTGCCTCCGCCTGTAAAATGAATCGAATAACTCCCTTGGTTCCATCTTGAAAGAGGCTGAACGCCAAGGACCCGAGACACGCCGGGACCGCTGTCCTTTTCGAGATTTACTGAGGCAAGGATAACTTATTTTTATTTAATGCATTTTTATATAGCGCAGACTTTACCCAAAGGTGTCAGAGCGCTTCACAATAGAGCCAAGTACGTTACATGAGGAGAAGATTTCAAATTACACGTTGCAGAAACAAACGAGAAACAAGTACAGGTAAAATAAAATAATAGATGGCAGTCACTCAAAAACACACAAAACACAATAGGATGAAGATTGTACAGGCATAGATTACAAATTTACAATACTGAAAGAACTTCCTTGAAGGAGATGAGAGGGGGTGTATTAATTCTTTAATTCTGGAAGTGTCTTTGGAAGAGAAGAGATTTGAGGTCAGTTTTGAAGGTCCGGGTAGAGGTGGTGGTACGGAGTAGTGGAGGAAGCAAGTTCCAGATTCTCACCGCATTGCCTGAGAAGGACTGAGCCATCGATCTTTCCCTTTTGAAGGTGGGTGGCTCAAGCAGTACATTTTCCGCATTACGAGACGGTCTGGAGCCTCCAGAGAGTTTCAGTTTATTCGCCAGGTATCGAGGGGAGGAAGTGTGCAAGGCTTTGTGGGTGATACAGGCAGTCTTGTAGATTGATCTTGCCTCGATGGGAAGCCATCGAAGAGAAGACAAAATGGGTGTGATGTGGTCATTTCTTTTGGCCCCAAATATAAAACGAGCCGCTGAATGGAGAACGGATTTAAGAGGGGAAAGGTGGGATTTGGGGAGGCCAGCAAGAAGAGAATTACACAAAGTCCTTGCTATTAACCTTGAGATTACAGGAATTTTGAATACATTGTCTGGATACCTTGCCAGGCATATTCGACATTGCCATAATTGAGCTGTAAGATAGTTCTAGACTACTTGTATGCCCTGATGAAGTCTGCTGTTAACATCATAGTAACAGAAGAAACACGTTCTGGCAAGGAATAAAGAGAGAAACAGCAATGCAAATAATTGTTTGGATGTTCGAATAAAGGACAGTTGATACCACAACCTCAACATCATAAGAGATTTATTGAGTGCTCCGAGAACTCTTTTTTCCATCTTGAAAGAGGTGGCCACAGATGGACCTAAACTAGGAGATGCTGATGTCCATCTACTGATCTGCACATATGCACAGGCTGATGTCTGTGCTCCCCCTGAGAACAGCCTGGCCAAACTGCAGGAACGCTTCTGACAGCCCTTGCAAGGTGAACTGTGTAAATGTAAATGCCCCTAAAGACAAAAGGCACCATTTACAAGGTACATTTATGATTATGTAAAGTAGTGATCCTGTAGTACTACTTTACACTCTCATTAATACACCTCACATAGGTGTTGGTCTACGCCTACACCAGTCCTATTTATTCCGCTCCCATAGTTCTTCATTTGAGGTGTAAATGTGGCAAGGGGAGTGGCTGGAAAATGGGGAATAATTACTACAAAGTGGGAGGAGGAAATGGAACATTATAGAGGAGCACAGGGAGGGAATTAAAAAACAAAAAAAACAGACCTACAAAATGGTAAGTCAGTTTCAATTCATAAATGCTACACCCACTCCTACTCCAGTAGTACAACAGCCCAAACAGGCTCACACCTACTCCAGCCAAGCCTTGGAGTAAGTCACACACCTCAAATTGCAACTCATGGGAACTGGAGGAGAGAATTACATACAGATCAGTTGAGGCTGGGAATAACACAACCAACAGAAAGCCCAACACCTCAAAACAAAGAACAAAATTGTCCAATAACTTTAACCATTGCATGCAGCCATATACATCACATTGCACAAATGTAAAACATATTTAAAAAATATAACTTTTATTGGAACAATAATCATATAAATTTATACAGTGAAGACAGCTATATAAATCATGTTCTAAAATATAATCATAGCAGATGTACATACAAAGAAAATTACAATGACTTGTCTCAAAAAACTTACACTACTCTACTCACACTCAAAGACACATTCCATGTCCCAAGCGCACATGCGTGTACGCACTCACTCTCTCTCTCTCTCTCTCTCTCTCTCTCAGTAGTATTGGTAGTTGATGGGTAGAATATGTCTCTTTACAATGCGAGTCATTACATTGCGTGCTTTTACAACGCGGTTAGTTACAACGACCGACGTTGTTACATGCAGTACCATTACAACGCAAGTCGTTACAAGGACTTGCTCTAGATGGCGCGCTAGACTTAGGAATAGTTTAATTTACTATTCCAACTCCAGTTGTGCAACAGTAGGGAAGGTGTTGGAATAGTAAATTATACTATTCCTTAGTTTAGAGCATCATCTAGAGCAAGTCGTTGTAACGACTTGCGTTGTAATGGTACTGAGTTGTAACAACGCGGTCGTTGTAATGACCACGTTGTAAAGGTATCGCGGTGTTATGACCACGTTGTAAAGGTTGTTTCCCGATGGGAAGCAACATATTCAACACAACATATTCAAAACAGGTTCATGTTATTATTTTCATACAAAAAAACTGCAGTTGCATGGATTTGTTACAGAGAATAAATAGAGGACTGAGGATCCTTTTAAAAATTAGTCAAGCTAGTAAATGAAATTGACCAGCATGCACGAACATACACTAACTGAAGCGAAATAAATTACACAATGCAATGAATAGGTTTAAAAAGACCAGCTAGCAAGTACATGTAATAAATAGGTCAATAATGACAAGCCAGCAAATGCATGCAATAAAAAGGTTAAAGATCTCAAGCAAACAAATACATTAAATAACCAGCTCACAAATATATGTAGTAAAAAGGTAATGGAGGGAACCAAGAAAATAGCCAAAATATAGCTACATTTAGTTTTGGGGGGGAAAAAAATAGGAAAAAAGTGCTTTGCCTAAAAGTGTCTGTTTTATTTCCTAAAATGGAATTAATGAAAGGTTGCTGCAGATACCCCCACACCTCACGCACAAGAAAGAAACCTCAAAATCATCATAGACAACAAACTTAACATGTCCGCTCAAGTCAACACAGTAGTTGTATCCTGCTTCAACACCCTAAGGATGCTGAAGAAAATCTTTAAGTGGCTACCAGACAACACCAGGAAAATGATCACTCAATCAATCAATCAATCACAGAATTTGTAAAGCGCACTACTTACCCGCGAGGGTCTCAAGGCGCTGGGGAAAAAAAGGGGGTGCTGCTACTGGTCGAACAACCAGGTCTTGAGTAGCCTCCTGAAGGTCAGCAGGTCTTGGGTCTGTCGTAGGCTTAGTGGAAGGGTGTTCCAGGTCTTGGCGGCGAGGTGGGAGAAGGATCTGCCGCCGGTGGTGGTTCTTCGAATGCGAGGGACGGTGGCGAGGGAGAGGTCCGGCGGAGCGGAGTTGGCGGTTGGGGACGTAGAAGAGGAGTCGTCTGTTGAGGTAGGCTGGGCCAGTCTTGTGGAGTGCCTTGTGTGCGTGGATGAGGAGTTTGAAGGAGATTCTCCTGTCGACGGGGAGCCAGTGCAGGTTCCTCAGGTGGGGGTGATGTGGCTGTGGCGTGGTACATCGAGGATCAGGCGTGCGGAGGCGTTTTGTATGCGTTGCAGTCGCTTGATGAGCTTGGCCGGGGCTCCCGCGTAGAGGGCGTTCCCATAGTCAAGTCTGCTGCTGACGAGGGCCTGGGTGACTGTTCTTCTCGTGTCTGTCGGGATCCACCTGTAGATCTTGCGAGCATGCGGAGGGTGTTGAAGCAGGAGGATGAGACTGCGTTGACTTGCTTGGCCATGGAGAGCGTTGAGTCGAGGATGACTCCCAGGCTGCGTGCGTGGTCGGTGGGTGTCGGGGCTGCTCCCAGCGTCGTTGGCCACCAGGAGTCGTCCCAGGCTGAGGGGTTGGAGCCGAGGATGAGGACCTCTGTCTTCCTCCGTGTTCAGTTTTAGTCGGCTGATCTTCATCCAATCGGCGACGGCCTTCATCCCTTCATGGAGGTTGGATTTGGCGGCGAGGGGGTCCTTGGTGAGGGAGAGGATCAGTTGAGTGTAAAGCCTCATCAGCAGAGTAGACTATGGGAAACCTCTGTATTCAGAGATAACCAACAGCTCACAAGACTGCAGACCACCCAAAGCACAGCAGCCAGACTAGTCCTCAACCTCCCACGCCGAGCCCACATCACACCACACCTCGGGGAACTCCACTGGCTACCGATACACAAGCATGCACACTTCAAACTCCACCACACACCCACAAAGCACTCCACAACACAGGTCCTGCCTACCTGAATAGCCGCATTCATTTCCACCAACCTTCCAGACACCATTCAGACACCCCCACTCCTCTGTTCTTGACCTTTGCAAGAAGCTGAAGACCTGGCTTTTTGAATAAGCCTTCTGCGGCTGGTATCATACTGGCTCTACAGAGCGTCTCGAGAACCTCACAGGTGATTTGCATGCTAAAAAACACAAGAACATAACCCATGCTGGACTGCATCATTTTAATTTCATTATTTGGTAGGTTTTCTTTTATTATCAGGTCTACAATACTTTGTTCTGCATCATGCTCATGTCATGAGTGATGCAATATGTAAAGTCATAAGCAGTGCATTGCGGGGGCATAAGTTATAGTTAGCTCAGGTAAGTATAACTGCTGAATTTCTATGGCTTTGTGTGTGTAAAATCTGAGCCTAACTATAACGTTCCTATAACCTTGTTATTTTCAGTGAATTTGTAATGTTTTTTTAAATTCTATTTCCTAAATATAACGTCCCTGGAAACTTTGGTCTTTTAGTCGTTTCACTATTTGTTTAATATAAATTGTACTACAATTTCACCTATAAATTTAATTTAGTAACATACAGTTTTACAAGTTTATAAATACATTTTATTCTCACATTTATTCCTAATATACATTTTAAAAGTAACAATTAACGAATGAAGGTAATGTAACTTATGTAGTGTTTTTACAAATGCAATACAAGTTTTTTTCTTTTTTTAACCATTTAATGGATCCGCGGCCACGCCGCGAATTTGAGACTGCATCGTACTGCGGCGGTCTGATTGCGGACATAGATGTCGGTGGGACCGACACCAACAGCACGTAGGTGTCAGTACCACCGACATCATAATGAGGCTTAAAGTCTTCTTCAGAAGACAGAAGACACCCTCAACCACTTGAAGATGACGAAGAAGATATGCCACCTCCAAAATGGAGTTCGAGGTATGGAAAAAAAATTCAAATCCGTCCAGCAAAAAAAAGATGGTGGCTAAAACTGTGCAATGTAACATCTGCCCAAAAAAATTGTCACGTGGAACATGGAAGAAGCATTCCCATGGAACTTCATCCACGTGGAAGCATTTGAAGACAATACATCAGCACACATATGACCGGATGATGAGAGAAAAGGCAGGAGGTGGAGCATCTTCGGCAGCAGGACCATCTGCACAACCATCAGCACCTGAGGACATTATCACTATCCTTGAATTTTATCAAAAACATTCGGAGATGGTGGCTCATTGTGGAAAATATCACATGCCTGTGGGATTCAATATGTCTTCTGTGGCTGAGTACATGGATGCTGTTAATAACCATACCTGTCAGTTGTTTTTTTGTCCTCCCCATTCCACGTTTCCTTATTTGCAAAGACTGAAGCAGGTTGCTCCCCCAAGTTCCCTTCTTTTATCCCTTTTGCTACCCTGGCTATTTTTGCTCCCAAAGAAATAAATCCCCCCCAAAAAATAGAAAACGTTTTGAAAAAATACATACAAAAAATGGTTCTTTTTAGAACCACTTCATCTGGTCAAAGAAAGAGCTAACTTTATGTTTTATGTTTTTGTGCAATTGTGGGTTTAAGTGTTTGTGAGTTTTTCTATATATACGTGTATCATACCCCGCATAAGCGAAATTAAAGTAGTACATCTGACTACTTTAATATTCACCATGGGGAATAAACCTATAAAGTTTTAAAGAAAACACTAGCTAATGTTTTGCAATGTCATTTAGAATACTAAAATGGAAATTGATGTGTAAATGACTGAATGGGTTTCTCAGGGGTTGTGTCAGTGGCTGTATGGGTGTATTAATGCTTGTGTAAGTGGCTCTGTGGGTATGTGAGTAGCTGTATAGGTTTGTGAATGGGTGTGTGTGTGGATGAATGTGTAAGTGTCTATATTTATGTATGAGTCCATGGGAGTAGGTGTGTGCAAGTGTAAATAGGTGTATGAGTGACTGTATGGGAGTGTGAATTGGTATGTAAGTGTCTGTGTCAGTACCTGTGTGAGTGATAGTATGGGTGTGTTAGTGGGGATGAAAATGTCTGTGTGGGTGTCTACGTGAGTATGTCACTGTGTGTCTGATTGAGTGTGTGACTGGTTATGTGGGTCTGTGAGTGGGTGTGAGAGTGGCTGTATGGGCAAGTCGATGTCTGAGTGGCTGTGTGGGTGTTCCAGTAGCTGTGTGAGTGACTGTATGGGTGTGTTAGTGGGGATGTAAATGTCTGTGTGGGTGTGTAATTGGGTGTGTGACTGTTTGAGTGGGTGTGTATGTGGGTGTGTAGGTGTGAGAGTGGCTGTATGGGTGTGTTAGTGGGTGTGTGAGGGCCTGTATGTGCGTGAGTTTTGTGTGAATATGGAAGTGTGGGTGCATGTGTGAGTAGCTGTGTGGGTGTGTCAGTACCTATGTGAATGACTCTATGGGTGTGCTAGTGGGATGTAAATGTGTGGGTGTGTAATTGGGTGTGTAGCTGTTTGAGTGGGTGTGTGAGTGTCTGCGTAGGCGTGTGAATAGGTGTGAGAGTGGCTATATGGGTGTGTGAGTGGCTGTGTGGGTCTGCGAGTATCTGTATGGGTATATGAGTCTGCGTGAGTAGGCGTTTGCATGTATATTGTATAAATGGGTGTGTGACTGTATGGTAGTGTGAGTGTGTGCAAGTGGCTGTGTGGGTATGAGTATCTGTGTTAGTGACTATCGGTGTGTTAGAGGGGATGTAAATACCTGTGTGCATGTGTAAGTGGGTATGTGAGTGTGTCAGTGGGTGTGTGGGTGTCTTTATCAGCCTTTGAATGGGTTTGACAGTGGCTCTATGGGTGAGTGAGTTGGTATGTCAGTGGGTGAATGAGTTTGTATGTGAGTTTCTGTATGGGTGTGTTTGTGTGTTTGTAATTGAGTGTGTGAGTGTTTGTATGAGTGTGCAAGTGGGTTTTTGAATGACTGTGTGGGTATGTGAGAAGTGAGTGTCTACTGGACAATTTAGAACCTTACTACATGACCCACATGCTGCACCACCACCCCTGACTCATACACCTTCAGCCCTAAACACACGCAAACAATATAAGTAACGTACCACACCTCACAACTTCGCTTCTCCATGTCTACTGCACAACAATGTTACACTACGAAAACAACACAGTGTACCAACTCACTCTCAAACACCGTCTCGAACACCTACACACGTAGACCTATCAAAATGCCTTCTTAGCCTGCTGGACGAGGACCACATTACAGAACAGCTACACGATTCCTATCCTAATACAGCTAATACCAGCACTAAAAACACACCTGCTACAAACCCACACAATACTGATCACTCTTCTACAAAACAAAGTCTCACTATCACCAAAGCACATTCTCTAAACTGTCTACTAATAAATGCTCGATCGCTCTCTAAAAACAAACATCACATCTACGACCTTCTCACCAACGCAAAACCAGACATACTATTCATAACTGAATCATGGTTGGGAGATGATATGGCTCCAGTCCTGCATGAAGCCATTCTTCTAGGCTATCAAACGATCACCCAAAATCGTATAGGCAAAAAAGGAGGTGGTCTAGCTGTTGTGTTCAGGCAAACATTACATATCACTAAAGTTGACGACATCTCCATAAAGAATTGTGAGGCTCTTCTCACCAGATGCAATCCTACACAATTCAATTCAATATTTTTTATTAAAGATTTGGAACTCCTAAGAGGTCCACATAAAAGTACATGCATATTATTACAAGTAATAAAAACATAACAGAACTCAATCCACGGGCCATAATAAAATTATCAGAGACCTGCGTTAGCAAGGCTAAAATTCCTTCAAATAACATCAGTCAATATTGTAAGTTGTCTCAGTACGCAAAATACTTAAGAAATTCAACAATAAAACTACTTAGCACACGACAGAAACAGAGCCCTAGACCTATACTGTAGAACCGTATTGGTCAATAGCAGGTATATTTAAGTTAAAAAATAATATACAAAACCTCAGTGCTTGGAGAAGATTTTTCAATGATTTGGGCAGAAGCACAGAGCCATTTCGACAGAAAATAGCATTTAGAATTAACAGGATAAGGATTAAAGTAGCAGAGCATATCCTAGAATGTACAAAGGACGTTTAGTAGCTGCCAGTTCATATACAAAACAAAATTCAAAATTCAGCTTCAGCTAAAAGATTAATTTAAAATTAGCAGCAAGAAAAAGGAATAACAGAGCATATCCTAAAATGTGCAAAGGGCAGTGAGTAGCAGCCAATTCATATGCAAAAAGAAGGCCAGAGTTCAATTTCGGCTAAAAAGTTCAATTTGGAATTAGCAACATGAAAAAGGAATAACGAAACAAATCCTAACCTGTGCAAAAAGCAATTTAGTAGCAGCCAGTTCATGTGCAAAATAGATCCAAAGTCCCACTTCAATTAGGTTTTGTAGTTAACAACAAGTACATAGTGGGAAACGAACGCAACATATCCCTATTGTGCAACATAGCAGTAAATAGCAGCCAATCAATGTGCAAAATACAATTTAACTAAAAACGAAATACTAATACTTCGTAAGAAGATGACAAACAGGGGGTTAACCATCCAATTAAAAGAATATGTAAAAGATTTAAAATATAAACATAAACTCCTTAAAATAATTAAAAAGTTTTACACACACTGCTTCATTTTTTGGACAAAAGAGATAGTCTCGGGCTGATGCTACATTTTTACACAATTTTGTAAAAACATCGGTCGAAGCCAACGATGACGGCTCGAAGCCAGTGCTGGACAGACAAACAAGACATGGTCCAAGGTCTGAATGCTCAGCTTACACAAATTACAAGTTTTTCCATTTTTCAAATTCTGGGACCAGTTTGCTGTTAAATCGTTTAGAGGTAAAAGATTCATACGACATAAAGTGAGCAAACGTCGAGTTCCGTGTTCCAAATTCCAAAATAAGTATTTTTGTGCAATTCTCGGTGAGTTTGTCTTGGCTATTAGTTTTAATCTCTCTTTAGAATTGCAAAATTTAGTATCTCTATCTAAGCTGATTTTGCCACTTAAGGTCTTTAAGAGAGATTTGAATCCTAATGGTGGAAGTGTGACCACTGATTCTTCATGTATGCCAAAGATTTTTAGTGCTAATGAGAAATCACGATAAAAGGAGTAATTACCTGCCTTAACATTGAAGATTTCATAACACATGAGACCTCTTAATGAATCTGGCTCGCTATTTTTTGTTGATATCCCCAGCGTAAAACCCTGGATAAACCTTGGATATAGGAGCTTATCAAGCCAAATTCCAGTCTAATTGCTGCCGTTGGAACTAACGTGTTAAAATTACATATTTTGCGTAGTATCTGACCTTCAATCCTATCTAAAAACTCCAATCCTTAACAGGGATTGAATCAATCGCATAGAGCAGGGTTGGAGGAATTTTTGCCTTAAAAACCATCAGTAGATGTAAAAAATGTCTTCTGCCCATAGCGCTGTAAAAATACGCAAACCATTGGCATGAGACATAGCTTTACAAATGCAATGTTCAATATGAGGTTTGTTCTTTGTACTACCTGTTAAAAGTTTCCCTAAATAAAGGTATGAGTCTACCACCTCCAGCATTTCAGGACCAATTTGCCACTTAAAGTTACATAATTTTCTACTTTTGTTACTTTTCATAATTAAGATTTTACTTTTAGAGACATTTATTTTCAAAAAGTGGCCAACTGTATATTTTTGTAGTGATATCAACTTTCTATTCAATCCAATAGGGGTTAAGTCCATTACTACTATATCATCTGCATACAAAAGACATGCAAAAGGCCGGCCACTTATCTTTGGGGCATCTCCATCAGCTTGAACAAAGCAATCGGGTAGATCTGCTATATATAAAGAAAATAGCAACGGTGCTAACAAGCAGCCTTGTTTCAAACCATTTTCTGTAGGGATTACATCTGATAAACCTTGATTTCCACCCATTAGTATCTGGCACCAAGTTTGCGAATGTAGTGCAATAATTAAGGATAGCAGGGGTAAGGGCAGTCCCATTTTTTGCAATTTTCTCCATAATAGGGCTCGATCCACCTTATCGAAGGCTGTTGAAAAGTCTATGAAAGCCGTGTATACATTTGAGTTACGAAAGATTGTGTATTTTTCCTCAATTAGTTTCAGCATAGAGATATTATCTAGAGTGGAATGATTTTTTCTAAAACCTGCTTGTTCTATGGGGAGGACTTTCTTCTCCGTCACCCATTCCGTAAGGTGATCGAGGATACTACGTGCAAATATTTTCCCCATGGCATCCAATAGGGCGATTTGCCGATAATTACCTGGGTGCGTTCTGGGACCCTTTTTATATAGAGGGATTAAAATGCTTCCAGACCAAGATGGTGGTATCTTCCCTGGGAGTAGCAGAGATTAAACAATGGAGCTAGATAAGTAGCCCACAAAAGTGGCTCCTTTTAATTACCGTCATGGGAATTTCATCAGGACCCATTGCTCCTGAGGATCTCATTTTCTTAATAGCTCCGGCCACTTCATTGATTGAATGTACATAATTGGATACTAAGGTTTTAGACTGATCGGGTACCGCAGTGGTTAATCTAAAGGAATTAAGATTCGCAGAATACAGTTCTAGCAAGTGAAGTTTCCATTCCTCTTCTTTTATGGGTATAGGGAGAGATTTCACTCTAGTGCCACAGCAGTCGGCAATTATTTCCCAATACCTTTTGGAATCGTTTTTTAAGGCTGCCTCTTTTAGATGTATCCATGCTCCATCTTCCTTTATTTGTCTTAGGGAGTGTTTTTTCCTCTGTCTTTTCCTCTTTAATAGGTTTATTAAAGAACTTCGCTCGCACGAAAAATTCAGGAACTGGGCCCTCACTAATTTATTTATTTCCCTATTTATAGTAAGCAATGGGTTAAAATATGATCTCCGTTTAACAGGAGCTTGTGTTAATTTACAGGATTTAGCCAGGAAACCTATATTATGGGAAAAGGCTTCGAGTAAATCTGGTTGGGTAGAATCACACTCCGTTATAAAATGCTGCTGATCTCTTATTAGAGTCGATAAGTACGCTTTTAATTTAGCGGTCGCTTGAGTATTCCAATGAATTCTACCATTTGTTACATTGAACCCTACTGTGTCTCCTTTGAAGTTCCAGGGCCCTACCTTAGCACAAGTAAAATCAAATTTAAAACAGATCAACATATGGTCACTGAAAACATTTCCCAGGACTTCCATATTTGTAAGTTTACAGAAAAATCTGCAGAAACAATTAAATAATCTATAATAGATTTCCCAGTTGGCGCCTTATGAGTGTGATTTGCTGGAATATCTTTTCCTAGCCTCCCATTAGCAATTATGAGATCCAAACTTCTCAAACCTTCGAGTAATGAGACTCCTCTTTTGTCTGTCCTGCTGTTATTCGGAAATTGGGCAATCGGAATATTTAGGGCTTCGTTTTTTCAGAGTTAGAAAATACCCTTATACTATGAGATGAGACTTTAGAGTTCAAATCTCCAACTAATAATAGGGACCTGCAGTCTTCACTTTCCAAGGTAGATGAAATAAAATGGAATAGATCTTTTAATAGATAAGAATGAGATGCGTCAGGAGGTAAATATGCATTTATGATCAACAAGGAGTCCAAGATAACCTGGCCATCCTTGTGATCTAACTTAATTGCCTGAATTAGGTTAGAGGCATGAAAAATGTCTTTATATGACCATCTAAGGCTTGTGCTTAACAAAATAGCAATACCTCCTTTAGCGTGACCTCTATTCACAGGGAGTGCGGGCCGGCTCAGCACAATATAATCTTCGGTGGACCAGTTCTTTGTGATCCAAGTCTCTTGTAGACAAATTATATCGGCATTCTGCTCTTTCAAAAATAAGAGTTTGTTTTTATTAGTGCTTAAGCCGGCTGCATTCCAAGATATCACATTAATATCCTTGCTAGGAAGAGTTCCCACATTTTAGGCCTAAGGATCTATTTGAATTAAGAACGCCTGCAACCCAACTCCATTTCTTATCTTCCTCCTCTACAGGAAGCACGTGTTGAGTGTTTTTCTCTGAATAGAGCGAAACCCTCCTACCTTCTTTTCCGAGGAAAACCTGCAAAATACTCTCTTTCTCCGAGAAAGGAATACCTCTTACGGAGGTTTCTAGATCGATGTTAGGCCGCTTATTTAGGGCCACTTTTTTAATGGTAACTCCACTTCAGGTATTAAAACATCAATGCCACAACGGCGTAGTTTATCGCTGTGTGCCATTATCAGGTGTGAGATAGCTTTGGATGTAAATGTTACTCTTGCACCCTTAAGATTGTTAAATTTTTGTACCTCAACCAGAGCGATGTCATTACTTTCGATCATCTGTAGGCCCAGAATTTCAGCAAAGCAACCCAACAAAAAGGTCCTATTCATATATAATTCTTGGTCAAAAATAAACAAAAATCCAGGCTATAAGAAGCAGGATGGGAGTTATTACCTAGGTTAGAAACCTCAGAAATATTATCATTAGAATTATAAATGACATTATTACCTAGAGAAGAAGCAAATAGAGAAGCATTAGGGTTCAAAATACTCTGAACAATAGGAGGAACACTTATATCTAATGTCACTGCATCTTTGGTAGATTTAATTGGTACACTTGAGTTCAGAGAAGAGGAACAATGACCCAATAGAATGTACTCTGTTTGTCCATCTTCTTTCTTCAAAACATTTGAATCCAACTTTGGTGATATATTATGGATAAGGTTAGGATCGAAACGTAACCGTTTTGTCCTTTTTTATTTATCCGTCGTCGTTTTTCCCTTTTTTCCTTCTTTTTCTTACCGGCGTTGTTACTTTTGTTCTTGATATAATTTTCCTTAATAGGAGAGCATCCATCTTTAAGACCTTCCTCTATAGGCTGTTTTGAGGAATTTACACCAGTTTTTAGGAAGATGGGAAAAACCTTTCGAATTGTACTTGAATTTGAATTTTCCGTCTTAGTTTGCGGGCAGGACGGAGGTACAACCACTGTAACTAACGGCTCACAATCGAAAAGCTGCTGTAGAGTGGAGGAATGTAACTTATCAAATATATCTTCGTTTTCTTTCATTTTAGTTTTATTATTTCTACTAAGGAAAGACTTGCCAGCCTGGATGCCAAAGTCTCGCCCTTTGACAAGTGGAAAAGAGTCTGTTTGAGTAGAATATAGCTTGTCGGCACCTTCCTTCAAAAGAAGGGGAGTGGAAGATCCCTTCCCTGTTTCAGACGTACTGAGAGGAAGTACGAAAGCTTTGTCTGGCAATAGTTTTTGTTCAGAGGCTATAAACTTTGTCAGAGCCAAAACAGAGTCCAAAATAGAGTCAGAATTACTTACTGATTTCTCCATTAGGGCTAGGATGGAAGCCAGCACTCTTTCCAGGCAAAATAACGATTCCGACATCAGCATTTTCGACTCTGGATTATTAGTTAAAGGAAGAAAGTTAGGGGATAGTTCAGGAGTTATTGAACCCCGTGAGTCTAATAAGCTTGTACCGCTGGGTGTACTACTAAACAGTTGCAGTTTAACAAGATGATCCTTGGAGGAAAATGAAGTGGCAGGAATAAGAATCCTGGACGATTCTAAATTATGAACGCGAGACATCTTATGAGACTGATCTAAATTAATGTCAGGTAGCGTGAAATCTTCCATTAAGTGTTCTCCCACTTTTGGGACTAGTTGAGAAGCTCCTTTGGGATCAAAGACTCCATTTACAGGGGAGTGAATGGTTAAGTTTGCCAGCAAAGAATCAGCCACCTTAGCTTCAGAGTATTGACGATCTGTAGGCCATGATCCCCCAATTTTAGACGGTAGTATGGAGGGTACTACTGGCAATGGATTTCCGGGAATTCCTTTAGACTCTACATGAACTTCATGTTCTTTTGGGAAGACTCCGGCATCCCTACTGATTTGAAACTTGTATCCTTTTTAGGGAAGAAGGAAGGGATGGTATTGAAGCTCTTCAAGAAGTTTATTTGCAGTGAGTTGTTCCTTAGAGGATTAGCTCTAGTTTTTTTGCAAGCTCTTGTGTACACCAATCTGCCAGAGCGTAATTTTTTTGCGGTCATATCTTAGTTCTTATATTACAAGTCCCTTTGCCAGGCAGGCCAGCACAGCCAGAGAGTTATAGCTCCAATACGCTAGTGCGCCGATGCGCCGCTTATGCTACACCGAGCACCGAGCGTCGAGTTTCCGCTCTCCAACGCACAGCACGCAGTCTCACAAACTCACAAGCTCGAGCAGAAGATTGAATTACTGGCTGCCAACACAAGGCTCTGGGGCTCAGAGAGGCGCAGGAAGGGGAACCGCGCTTATCTCCAGTAGTCAGCGCGCTCGTCTTCAAGGGTCTTCAATGGTCAGAAGTCACTACCGTTATATACTACAAGCACCCTCTAACTCCTGTGTATCTCCAGTAGATCTTTTCACCAAGGACAGATTGCAATTTGTAGTTTTGGAAATACCAAAGTCTAAAGAAATCTTAGCGAGGTTGTGGCAGAATTGTAGTGGAAATAGACACGATCCTAAATCCTTAATTGCTTAAGTACTTGGCACTTGGTACTTGGCATCTTAGCAGCTTGATGGCCAGGGTATTTGGGATCTTAGTGGCCTTGAAATGCTTACAATGCCTTGAGTGATTAATGAAAAACGAAAAAACAATAAGGCAAAAACGGGGCAAAAACCAAGGCTAAACCACAAGGGGGGGTGGGGCAGGAGGCTTTAGATAACTCCTATGCCCCGAACCCCTCAACCCCCTCTTCCACTCCACCTAACCGCTCTGCTTCAAGCCAACCTGCAGCCCACCTTCGCCGTCCCTCTGCGAATCTACGCAGCTCTGCCGTCAGACTGCACTCCTCGTTACTTCACTTTTGGGAGACTTGAGTGTTTTCCTCGCCACGCCGCGCCACCTCTCGCACCTACCGCACTTCACAGTCTGAACTCCGGCCACCGGCACCCTCAGGGATCGAACTGCCTCCACCGGGAACAACAACAGCGGCAGCGGTGGTGGCCCTCAGCCCTCAGGCCTCAGCGGGACAACGAGCGAGTCTCCGAGGGCTGTTTTCGGGCAAATAACGGGCCGCTTTCATGCAAATATCGGGCCGTTTCTGCCGAGTTTCGGACAGATTTGGACAGATTTTCGGCGGCGGCGGCGGCTGCAGCTCCTCCTCCTCCTCCTACTCGTTGCAGCCCAGGCGTCAGCGTCAGCGTCAATTCTCTCGCAATCCTACACTGTCTTCCACCTGTAACTTCCTGCTCCTTTACAGACCTCCATCTAGCAAGGCGACATTCCCAGACGCACTTCTAGACACAGTTTCAAACCTGATAACAATACACTCCAACCTATGCGTTATGGGTGACCTCAACATTTGGTTTGACAAACCCAATATGACCCATCCAAAAACAATAATCACTGGCCTAGACACACTGAACCTGCATCAGATTGTCCACAAACCCGTTGCAGGATGGCGTCTGAGTGAGACCGCTATGACTCACCTCCGCTTCGCTCTGATCCTCGCCGGGCTCTCCTCCGATTGCAGGCAGATTATGCGAGGGGGAATTTCCTGATGGACCCGATGGAATGACGGAGGCCGGAGACAAGGTGACCACCGGCCCGAAAGAAAAAGCGAAGGCTGCTGTGCGCGGTGGGAATCCCTTGCTCGGCTATTGCTAACTACAGTTTCCGGGTTGGGAAACAGCGTCGGCTGCCGGCTTGGGTTGCCTAGTGACGGGGACGCTGGTGGAGCTTGCAGAGCTCGATTCACAGAGGCTATGGCACAGCGAGGAGGACGAGGCAAAATGCGCTCGAACACCCAGCCGACACCAGCACGACGGGTTGAAACTGACCTGAAAACTGACACAGACATCAAGAAAATTGAGCTTCGTACCGGTAAGGGAAGCAAATTGGACAGGGAAAAGACTGAGTTTAACAAAAGCATTGCTCAAAAAGGGACACCTGCGGGGGAGCAGGGAAAAAGGCAGGTTGCTCTTACAAGTTTGTTCCTACTAGTAGACATGTGTGGAAATGAGAAAGAGAAGGAGATGGAGAAGGGGGCACGAGGGAAGCTAGGTGACCGAAGCGGTATACCTACTGGCGGGGTGACAACCGACACAGCGAATCCTCAAAGTATTTCACAGAATACAACATCAGAATTACGGGAGGAGCGAGTCTCGTGGGGTTCAAATTGTGATAACACTGTGCTGAGAACTCCGGAGGTACCCGTCAGCATCCAGCTAAAAGGGGACAGTATTAAGGAAAATGTGCCGGACAAGGATGGTTCCCCCAAGGAAACTATTGGTAATCCAGCAATAGCAATAGCAACAGAGGCGATAACTAGACCTGAGATGACAAACGAGATAAAGCAATGTGCTCCCATAGAAGGGTGTACACAGAAAAAGAGCCAGGAGGCGGGATACCTCTCCCCCGATTCCCTGGAAAAATTCTTCTCTCTGAATGAGGAATCCGGCGACTCGGATATTGAGGTGTCAAGCAGTAGCGATGATGACTGTGGGGACTCCTCCACGAGCAACTATAGTCAACAAGGGGAGAGAAGGATGTCAAGGAGAACAAAGCGGATATCAGAAGGAAAAAGGAGCAGTCGTAAGAGAATACTTGGAGAGGAAGAGGGAGAACTTGGCTGGGATTACTCAGCCACACAGTTATTACCCCCTAATGGTTCAAATGAGAAAGGGAGAACTCCCAGAGAACAACCGGTGGGTATGACCGTACAGAAAACTAGCGAACAGTCTGAAGAGCCCTCCCTTTCTCTGATCTTACAATCCCTAAAATCGTTCCAAGATGAGGTCAAAATAGAAAATCGACAAGCACGGCTTGCCTCAAACAAACTACAAGGCTCAATGCGCAAAATCGGGAAAGCCTGTACAGAGATAGCGGAGAGGCTAAGCATGGTGGAAACTCGCACAGAGGTGCTAGAAAATACGGTAGACACACTGAAAATACAGGCTACTTCACAAGAGAGCACACTGAGGGATGTGATGTGGAAGTTAGAAGAGGCTAAAAATTGCCAATGACGCAACAACCTGAGGCTGCTAGGGATACCCGAGAACAGTGAAGGCAATGACGTCAGGAAGTTCACAATAAATATGCTAAAAAACGCTCTGCCAGAACTAGCACACTGGGATTGGGATAGAGAAATCCAACGTGTACATAGATTCCCCTTAACAATATCAAAGTGCCCCTCGAACGCTCAGTCGTATCCACGTGCAATATTAATCTATTTTGGAAATTTTCTGCTCCGTCAGGCCGTTTACGATCTGGCCAGGCCTAACATGAAAAGGAACTGGGAGAATTTCTCCTTCTTCGCAAAACCAGACTTTGCACACGCCACAGTGGAAAGAAGATGGAGGCTCAGGCAACTTATAGCACCTTTTCCAAAAACAGGAGCTACAGTTTTTCTACAGAATCCAGCTAAGTTAAAAGTTATTTTTCAAGGACGGAACTATCATTTTACTTCAGAAATACAAGCTCAGAAGGTTTTAGAGGAGATCACAGCGGGGAATGCTGGGACTGCCGAGAGCAAATAATACGTTTTAATATTGAAGGCATAATGAGGGTTGAGACCAGGACAGGAATTGTCCGTCTTTCCCTGTTCCAGCATGTGTTTTCTTTATCACTTTAGATATTATGTTTTCTTTTTCTTGATTTTTTGTTCTCCTATGGACTCTTCAGTTTGATTTTTTCATTATATTGGGTTTGATTGTGATCGTGATGACTAAAAATCATATTTGAGTACTGGTGGAAGGGAGGGAAGTGGAGAGTGGGTAAGTGTGGTTCAGACACTATCACGCAGGCTCAAGATTGAGCCTGATTGCATAAGTATGGTGGGGGGAGGGTGGAGGGAGAGTGGGACGGGGGTCGGGGGGGAAATCTCAGACAGGTGGTAGGAATAAGGGTTGCAACTAAGAGGGGCGAATTGGAGAATAAGAAATATAGAAAATGGCAGGAAATATTCAGGTGGAAGGTGGCCCAAGAGGAGAAATATATACATCCAGGTATTGATAAGAATCAACATGGCTAGGTTAAAAATCCTCACCGTTAATATATGTGGCCTTAACGATTTAAAGAAAAGACAAAGAGTGGCTGCGGGATTGCAAATGTCAGGGGCTAATATTATTTGCATTCAGGAGACACACGTCAAGGGGTCACTACGGTATCTACTTAATACACTAGGGTATAAATTGATTACTGCAACAACACAGGGGGCAAGGACTAGGGGGGTGGCCATTTTGGCGAAAGGAAGTGGGATACAGTTTGTCCGATCTTCATCCGATAAGTATGGGCGGTGGGCAATTACAGAATGTCAGTATAACAACGATAAGAAAATGACATTATGTACAATATATGGAAGTGTTAGTGACGATCCGAATATACTGGATTATATTTCCAATGAGCTTGCTCACTGGCCCCTCCCATTGATAGTTTGTGGTGATTACAATTTGAATCTTCCCTATGATTGGTCGTTGGAACCTGGGTACAAATACCGGGGAAGGAAACCAAAAGTGTTTCAGGCCCTCAAAAACTATGTCAGACCCATGGCTTAATAGACTGTTGGCAAATAATGCACCCAAATGATCCAGGATTGACCTTCTGCTCTAATCCGCATTTCACACATGCAAGACTGGATTATATGTTTGCTACGAACACTGTGAGTTCTAATTGTTCGATAGAAAAATTACCACGGGTCCTATCTGATCATAATCCCCTAGTTTTAAATATAGAAATGGGAGCAATGAACCCCAATGTGAAAGTTTGGACCTTTGAAAGAGCATTGTTGCTTAACAAGGAATATTGTCGACATATGAGCAAATGGATACCAGGGTTTTTGGAGGATAATATGGGTAGCGCGGCAATCGATGTGGTTTGGGATGCCCTGAAGGCAGGGATCAGAGGGGAAACGTTACGATTTTCACTAAATCTTAACAAGGAGGCTAAACAAAAAATGGTGGCACCGCAGAGAAATTTGGGAATAGCCGAGGAAGGACTGATAAGGGCTGTTCAGGAGGGATGGGAAATTGAAAGTGAATTAAGATGGGTGGCGATTGCTAAAAATTCTATCATTGATATCTTAACAGAAAAAGCCATAGCCAAGGCAACAACACATAGAGAAATCACTTATGAACTAAGCGAGCAGGTTGGTCATCAATTGGCAGTTCGTACTAGACAACAAAATACAGCCAATCTAATACGGGAGATTAAAGATCCAGAGTATGGGCAAAAGACCGAGTCTAAATCAATAAGAGCAGCATTTCAACGGTATTAGCAAAAACTATATGATGACACTGGTACAGAACAGGAAAAGATTGAGGAAAATCTAGATCAAAGTCCATCGTTAAGATTAGAGGTAGAGGATCAGGACAATTTGGACTATATACCACAATGGGAGGAAATTTTGCTCTCCATGAATAGCTTAGCCAAGGGGAAGGCGGCCGGTACGGACGGGATACCAACAGAGTTTTATGCTAAATTCTCTCCGCAGTTAAAGAGAATAATCTGTGATTTATTTACACATATCTTTCAGGGTGGGCGACCCCCGGGATTATGGTCTTTAGCCAAAATTGTGGTTTTTAAAAAACAAAAAAAACAAAGAGCCTACTGAACTTGGGTCTTATCGCCCTATCACCCTGATTAATGGCGACTCAAAAATTTATTCTAAATTATTAGCTAGTCGATTGGCATTGGTTATTCATAAAATTGTATCTGATCGCCAGCATGGGTTCATCCCAGAAAGGTCTACCACCGACCATGTCCAAAGAGTGAATACATTGTTTGATATTACTGATGTTACAGGAGACCTTATGGCACTCATATTATTGGACGCTGAAAAAGCTTTTGATAGGGTCTCCTGGAAATATCTATGGACAGCTATGTCAAGAAGTGGCTTTAGGGAGCATTTTATTAGGGCGGTCCAAATGCTATACACTGAACCATCAGCCGTAGTTATGGTAAATGGGATGGTGTCAGAGAAGATAGCCATTACCAGAGGGACAAGACAGGGGTGCCCATGCTCCCCCCTTCTATTTGCGGTGTTCATCGACCCGTTCATCCGTAGACTTGAGAATAGCATATTAATACCGCCAATATGGTCACGAAATTGGCCCACAAAAACATTGGCATATGCGGATGATATCGCTTTAGTCACCAGCGATCCTGTCACCGCGATAAAGGTGATAGAAGAAGAGGCCAAAATCTTTGGAGGAGGATCAGGTTATAAGCCGAACCAAGATAAAACACAGATAATTCTCAATCATAAAATCAGGATGAGAGATAACCGAGTAGTGGAAAAAGCTACTTATCTGGGGGTTAGCATAACGTCAAAATTGGATAGTCTACTTAATAACAATCTTGAACCATTAATACAACATACGAAAAAAGATCTTGTTAGGTTAAATAACTTGCATCTGTCCATTGGGGGCAGGTGTAACGTGATAAAAATGCTTTTTAACCGAAATTTCTATATTTTTTCAGGACAATATGTTTGGAGTTTACTCCTCAATGGTTTAAGACAATAGGTTTTATATGGGGCTATAAGAGACCGCGTAGAGCATTAAAATTCATTACCTTGCCTAAAGACAGAGGTGGCTTGGCCCTTCCCAATTTTAAACTTTACTATTGGGCTACTACATTAAGATACAGTATTGAACTATGATCGACAAATACAGACAACAGGACAAATGTTAGTATTCCAACACCACAGGAACTTATATTGGGTGAAGAAACTAGAGGGTGCCTTTGGCGGCAATTAAATGATAGCTATTTTAAGAAAGTCGTTTTAAAACCCTTTTCGGCATTCACAAAGTTTGTAATAATACATGTAAATTGTTGGGAATTGGTAGGTTATCCTTCTATACACCGTTAATTAATAATCACAATCTACCAGAGATTTGTACGGATGCATGTATGGGTAGATGGCTATGGGCGGGGATCACGCAGCTTGGTTGTTTTTACTCAACCCTAGGGCTGAAGTCTTTTGAGGAATTAAAAAATGATTATACACTAGACCATAGGGATTTTTTTTAAATTTCTCCAGGTTAGGGATTTTCTGTGGAGGATCCAAATTTCAAAAAGTCCAAACCATGGAAATCCTAATTAAAAATAGAACAGTAACTATTGGAGAAGTTTACAAATGTATGAATGCCTCTTTTCCAGATGATATGAATAAATGTTTTTTTAAATGGCAGGCTAAATTGGGGGTTTCAGCTGAAACTTTTATTGTTCTTATGAATTATCTCAGTCTCTCTTAATGTCCACTAGACTACAAGCACAATACTACAAGACTTTTTTTCGTTATATTATACACCAAGCAAGATAGCTAAGTGGGGGTCTGGTAAAGGAACGGTATGTCCACGCTGTGCTTTATATGAGGCCGATATTGTGCATATATTTGCATTATGTAATGTATTACAGGAGCTAATCACCGATATATCAGGCTAAATGCAAGAATAGAAATTTCAGTGGAAGAAATAATTTTAGGTATAGCTGGAGTAAATCGACCAAGGAATATGCAAGGATTGATTTTTGTGGCAATGGCTGTTCTAAGGATATGTATAGCATCTGCTTGGTTGGATCCAACCCCGCCGGTGTTTTAACAATGGCGAGCCCGATTATTGGCGACATGTAGCTTAGAAGTAGCTATATATAAAAGAAAGGGGCGTAACAAACGTAAAAAAGGGTTGAAATTATGGGATCCTCTAATACAGTGGATGCAAAGCCATAGTGGGACAGGATAGATCCCCGTCTGTTTATTGTATATAATGGCGAAACCCAAACATAAAATAACCACGATCTGAAAGTATAGATCACGATGGATAATGTTGCACCAGATGAATTAAGTGTTTGTCATCATAGTATCTATGAAGTTTGTAACAATGTTATGCTTATGCGTAAATGTCTGAGAAGGGTGGGGGGGTATGGGTAGGGGGTGGCTTTTGAATGTATAAAAACAATAAAGAATATTTAAAAAAAAAAAAAGATTGTCCACAAACCCACCCACATCACTGGACATATCCTAGATCTCATTTTTGCTAATACCAAACTAGTTACCTTTCAAACTATAACTCCAGTCACATGGTCAGAGCACAATTTGCTTGCTTTCCAACATAAAACAACACTAAGCGACTCACCTAAAACTGCCTTACATGCATCCACCTATCGACCATGGAACAAACTCAATTTGGAACACTTAGAAACACAACTAACATACAGTACAGATCTGGAAACAATAAATTCTGTTAAAAAACTATATGAGTGGCTACAGAAAGCTTTTGACATCCTGATACCACTCAAAACCACACAACAGAACAAAAGAAAAAAAGTGCATTGGAGAAATATAGAGGTAAAAGACATAAAACAACAAATTAGAAAGCTGCAACGTACCTGGCTCAAAACAAACGCCAAGCAAGACAAACTTCACCTACAGAAAATTAACAGAATATGCAAGTCAGCTATTAAAAATGCTAAGAAAAGGTACTATTCAGACAGAATTCAAAATGCTAAATGTGCAAATAAAGAATTCTATAAAATACTCAATGAATTTCGTAAACCAAATTGCCTAGAAGGAACTCATCCTGTTACTCAAGATTTCACAGACAAACTGGCAAATCATTACACGGACAAAGCCGACACGTTGGACTCGTACTTAAAACAGAGACAAAGCACCAGCACTAACCCTTTTACAAAACAACAATCCAAGAATACTCTAACCCAGCCTCTCCGTTTCTTCGAACACATCTCACACATTGAATTTATGGACCTGGTCAAAGCAAGCAGGCCTGCAGGCAACCCTTCTGACCCGTGTCCACCGCAAACTTTCAAGACAATTCTTTTAACAACCTCTGCTGCCACTCCAGTAAGAAGAATCATCAACGATTCCTTAACTACCGGAATATTTCCAGAAGAACTAAAAAAGTCATACATACGCCCTTTACTGAAGAAAACAAACTTGGACCCGCTGAACCCTGACAACTACAGACCCATTACAAATGGACATTTTCTGGGCAAACTGATAGAAAGAGCAGCGTTCGCCCAGATGTCACAATTCATTGAAGAGAATGACATACTTTCAGACTTCCAAACAGGATTCCGTCTGGGAAGAGGCACAGAATCTGCCCTCCTTGCCATCTGGGATGACCTGAAGAACACAGCAGACCGCAACGGGCTTGCTGCGCTATTCCTCTTGGACCTCTCGGCTGCCTTTGACACGGTTGACCATGACACTCTGAAACAAAGACTCTATGAAGCAGGCATAGAGAGGACTGCTCTAGAATGGATCACGTCCTACCTTCGAAACAGAACTAATGTCATCCATACCCCACCTTTCTCGTCCAAACCATACTCCACAAAAGCAGGGGTCCCTCAAGGCTCTATCATCTCGCCCATGCTTTTCAACATCTATATGACGTCATTACCGGTACTGATCAATCAATTTCACCTCACGTGCTATAACTATGCTGATGACACACAAATACTCCTTCAACTGGAATGCCCCAAAGACATTGGAAACTCTCCAATTTTCAGTTGTCTCAGAGCTGTGTATCAGTGGATGACTTGGAGCCATCTCAAATTGAATGCTTCCAAAACGGAAATACTCATGTGTGGCGATTGGAAACATTATGACCCGCTTGCCGCCTGATGAACTGGGATCACCGCCTAAAGTATCAAAGGAAGTAAGAAGCCTCGGTATGACCATGGACTCCAAGCTATCGATGAATGCCCAAGTGGACAAACTAGCAAGATCAAGCTTTGTCACTATAAAAACGCTGTGACAAATTTTTCCCCATTTGGGCTTTCCACACAAGGTTCAAGCTACCATCTCCGTTGTTCTGTCTAAACTCGATTACGCCAATAGCCTCTACCACGGATCACCTTTAACAACCATGAAAAGACTACAACGGATTCAGAACTCTGCTGCCAGACTACTCTTGCATATCAAACCGCGAGACCACATCTCACCTGCCTTGAAAGCCCTGTTTTGGTTACAGGTTGCCAGAAGATCCACGTTCAAGCTGCTTTGTATCACCCACAAAGCAATACATGGAATGGGACCGCTCTTCATCAGGAATAAAATCACTAAACACATTCAACAAAGGAACCTCCGCTCTAAAGTGGCACCTCGCCTCAAAATCCCAAGATACAAGAAAAAAACCATGGGTGGCACATCTTTCTCTGTTCAAGCAGTCAAACTATGGAACTCTTTACCCCCCAACATAAGATCCACGGACAACCACCTTATCTTCAGAAAACTACTCAAGAATTGGCTCTTCCCCACATAAGCACCATACGCAAACGTAAATTTACAGCATATCCCTCAGTATATAAGCATTTATTTTTACTATAGATACTTACCTATCTTTGTGTATTGCTTTGTATAAACATGTAGAATAATTATGTTGTTAAAAAATAAATACAAATACATTTTTAAAGTGCAATAAGGCTTGAAAACCAGAGTGTATCTAATGCATCTTTTTACTTCCTTTATGCATCTATATGCCTTCCATGTACTTGTATCTATATATTTATTACTTTTCTCCTAAAAAAAGCATATCCAATGCACTACTCTATTTCTCATCCTATACCTCTATCAATAACTTTAATCTACATATACCTACCTCCTTTATGCATCTATAAAATGTCCATGTACTTATGGATCTATATACTTATCACTTTCTTCCAATTCAGCATGTCCAATGCAGTATCCTATTTCTCACCCTATACTTCTCTCAATATATCTTCTACCACAACTTTCTGACTCATCTCAAACTTCTTTCTACTACTCTTTCCAATGCACTACCCTATTTCTCACCCTATACCTCTATCAATATATCCTCTACATCCACTCTCTCATTTATCCCAAACCCCATACCACTACTATTATCCCCAAAATAACCCTTTCTAGACTCTCCCATACTCTACCCCTCCTTGCATCATCTGACACCTTTTACTATACCGATCCCCCAAAACAAGCCTTTCTAAACTCTTCCCTCTGACTCTTCCCCTCCACATCCCCTTTTTATCCATCCCAAAGCCTCTTCCTACTGCTATGACCTAAAAAATAAAATAAAATAAAAAGTCTAAATCCTTCACTCTTCTATCCCTCCACTATCCTTTTCAATCAAAATAACAGACTAACATCTTGACTTCTCAAATTTCATATTTCACTATACTAATTCACCATTAATTCTTTATGGGTTCCAGAGTAGTGTGCTACTCGCCAAAAAAGCGCTTCAACACCTCATCAGAGGAAGCAAGCACTATATAAATGCAAACCTTTTTCCCTCTTCTATCCCTCCGCTACCCTTCTCTATCCAAATAACTGTAAAACATATCCACCACTTAAATTACTTTCATATTTCACTATAATAATTTTCAACACTAATCCTTTATGGGTTCCGGAGTAGCGTGCTACTCGCCAATAAAGTGCTTCAACACCCCATCAGGGGTAACAAGCGCTATATAAAGGCAAACCTTTTTCCCTTTTCTATCCCTCCCCAACCCTTCTCAATCCAAATAACTGACTAACATATCCACCACTCAAATTACTTTCATATTTCACTATACTAATTCAACACTAATCCTTATGGGTTCCGGAGTAGCGTGCTACTCGCCAAAAAAGCGCTTCAACACCCCATCAGGGGTAGCAAGCACTATATAAATGCAAACCTCTTTTCCCTCTTCTATCCCGCCGCTACCCTTCTCTATCCAAATAACTGAATAACATATCCACCACTCAAATTTTTCATATTTCACTATACTGATTTTCAACACTAATCCTTTATGGGTTCCGGAGTAGCATGCTGCTTGCCAAAAAAGTGCTTCAACACCCCATCAGGGGTATCAAGCGCTATATAAATGGAAACACTTTTTTCCCTCTTCTATCCCTCCGCTATCCTTCTCACTCCAAATAACTGACTAATATCCACCACTCAAATGACTTTCATATTTCACTATACTAATTCACCACTAATCCTTTATGGGTTTCTGGAGTAGCGTGCTACTCGCCAAAAAAAAAAAAGCGCTTCAACACCCCATCAGGGGTAACAAGCGCTATATAAATACAAACCTTTTTTCCCTCTTCTATCCTTCCGCTATCCTTCTGAATCCAAATAATTGACTAACCTATCCACCACTTAAATCACTTTCATATTTCACTATACTAATTCAACACTAATCCTTTATGGGTTCCGGAGTAGCGTGTTACTCGCCGAAAAAGCGCTTCAACGCCTCGTCAGGGGTAGTAAGCGCTATTTTCACTCATTGTCAGTGAAATTGCTCTCCCCCCCTCGCAGCTCCACCATTAAGTGAGGCCTCCCCCGAGCCCCTGCACTCTCGAGTGGTGCCCTCCTCCACCCGCAGGTTTTACCTGCGCCTCATCCCTGGTGGTCCAGTGGACCTCTCTCTCCTTTTCTCGCTCCGCTTTTCTTTCCGTTTCGCTCGTTTTTACCGTCTTTTCAACCCCCCCTTTTCACTCTCCTTCTGTGTCTTTCCTCTACTTCTGTGCCTTTCCTCCACTTTTTCTTGCACTCTTTCTGCCTCGTTTTCGCTCGTTTTTACCGTTTTTTCAACTCCCCCTTTTCACTCTCCTTCTGTGTCTTTCATCTACTTCTGTGCCTTTCTTCCACTTTTTCTTGCACTCTTTCTGCCTCGTTTTCGCTCGTTTTTACCCTCTTTTCAACCCCCCGTTTTCACTCTCCTTCTGTGTCTTTCCTCTACTTCTGTGACTTTCCTCCACTTTTTCTTGCACTCTTTCTGCCTCGTTTTCGCTCGTTTTTACCCCTCTTTTCAACCCCCCCTTTTCACTCTCCTTCTGTGTCTTTCCTCTACTTCTGTGCCTTTCCTCCACTTTTTCTTGCACTCTTTCTGCCTCGTTTTCGCTCGTTTTTACCCTCTTTTCAACCCCTCCCCCTTTTTCACTCTCCTTCTGTGTCTTTCCTCCACTTCTGTCTCTTTCCTCCACTTTTTCTTGCAGTTTGTGTGCCTTATTTTTCACTTTTTTCTCTCTTTTCCGCCCGTTTTTCCCGCCGCTGCTGCCCCCGCAGCCCCTCCCCCCCAGCGCGACCAGCCCAATCCAGTTCCCCTCCCCGCTCCCACATCCCAGCTATCCAGCCCTCGCCGACCCCTACTTAATGGCGGCCGCGCAGCGGCTGCGCTCAGCGGGCGCGTCGTGACCCGACTGCAACCAACGCCAGGAACCCTGGATCTCCAACCCTTCAGCGCTACGACCCAGTGGCACTCCACGCACTCAACCCAGGCCGCAACAACAACTGCAAGCTAGCATCACCAGCAGACACCCACGGACCCTTCAGCTGTCACCGCTGCCGGCACACCAGCAGCACCGCCAAGATCACGGACCCAGCGCAACCCGCCTGCAAGAACGCAACCGAACCGAAGACCCTGCAATGCATCCTCCTCAACGTCCGATCCCTCCACAAACACGCCACCGAAATCTGGGACCTCCTCGACAGCACCACCCCGGACATAGCATTCTTCACCGAAACCTGGACCAACAACACCTCAGGACCAGACATCGCAATCGCCATTCCCCAGGGCTACAAGATCTCCAGGAAGGACCGCCCCACCCGCCCGGGAGGAGGAATCGCCATCGTCCACAAATCCACCCTCCACCTGAGCACACTCCCCGACGAGCCCACAGACCTGATGGAACACCTTCACTTCAAGATACTGGCCAGCCCTAACACCACCCTCCGAGGAACCCTCATCTACCGACCCCCTGGACCCCGCAGACTTTTTACCAACTCCATCACCGACATCATCTCCCCACAGGCCATCGCATCCACCAACTACACTTTACTGGGAGACCTCAACTTCCACCTCGACAACCAACTGGACCCCAACACCACATCCCTCCTGGACAACCTCCACAACATCGGACTTCACCAGATCGTGACCGAACCCACGCACTCAGCAGGACACACCCTCGACCCCCTCTTCATATCAGGAAACTCCATCACCTTCAGCCACACCACCGAACTTCCATGGACTGACCATCGATGCGTCCACTTCACCTTCAGAACACCCACAATCCACAGACACCAGCACCAGCTCCCACGAAGAAACTGGACCAGAATCACCGACGACCAACTCACCTCCTCACTCAGCAACTCCACCCCAACCATCGACGAAAACGGCGACCCCAACGCCGCAGCCCGAACTCTGCACAGATGGATCTCCGACAGCGCCAACACCATAGCCCCCCTCAAGAAAAACAACAACACCCACGCCAAGAAAGCCAGATGGTTTACCACCGAACTTCGAGAGTCCAGACGCACTTGCCGCTGCCTCGAAAAGGCCTGGAGGAACACCAAATCCACAGAAGCCCACAACAACTTCAGAGCCGCCACCAACGCCCACCCCCAACTCATCAGAAAAACAAGGAAAAAAGTGATTGAAGACAGAATCTCCACTCACGCGCACAACAGCAAAGAACTCTTCAACATCATCAAGGAGTTCGCCCAACCCACCAGCGAATCCACCGACATCCCTCCCTCACAAGACCTCTGCGACAAACTCAGCACCTTTTTCCACCACAAAATCAAGAGCATCTACGACAACTTTGACGAAGACAACCAACACACTGAATCCTCACCAACCACCCCCGACATCCTGAAGCCAGCGACTGACAACTGGACAGCTCTCACCACCGAAGAAACACTGAAGACGATGAAGTCAATCCACTCCGGGGCCCCCACAGACCCCTGTCCCCACCACATCTTCAACAGAGCCGCCGACACCATCGCCCCCCTGCTCCGCCACACCATCAACTGCTCCCTGGCAACCGCCTCATTCCCTGACGACTGGTAACACGCCGAGGTCAACCCCCTCCTGAAGAAACCCTCGGCGGACCCCACCGACCTCAAAAACTACAGACCCATCTCCCTGCTCCCATTCCCAGCGAAAGTCATCGAGAAAGCCATCAACAGCCAACTCGCCACATTCATCGAAGAGCACAACATCCTCGACCCCTCCCAATCTGGATTCAGAAAGAACCACAGTACGGAAACCGCCCTTCTCGCCGCAACAGACGACATCCGCACCCTACTGGACAAAGGAGAAACAGTAGCCCTCATCCTCCTCGACCTCTCAACAGCATTTGACACAGTCTCCCACCGCACCCTAATACACAGATTCCACGACGCAGGAATCCAAGACAAGGCCCTCGACTGGATCCGCTCCTTCCTCTCCGGCAGAACACAGAGGGTCAGACTCCCCCCTTTCCTCTCGGACCCTACACCAACCACCTGCGGAGTCCCCTAAGGATCCTCCCTCAGCCCTACGCTCTTCACCGTTTACATAGCTCCGCTCGCCCCATCGTCAGAACCTACGGACTCAACATTGTGTCATACGCAGACGACACCCAACTCATCCTCTGCCTATCCAACGAACCCAACACAGCCAGACACTGTAGTGTGGTTTGTGGCCTCATTGTCTACATTGCTAAGTTAGCTTAGGCCTGGCTGCCATGATGCCTTTTTGCACACGTTACTTTGTGACTTTGTTTTTCCAGCCTCTGCTTGTGCCCGGCTGTATTAGAACTGTCTGCCTTTTTGCCTTTCACCTTTTCTCCTGTTCCCTGTGGGTTTCGTCTGCACAACATGTACAAGGTTGAAAAACAACGTCCCTTGTTCTTGCTGATCTGGTCAGCCCCTCGCACTTAGACATAACACAGAATGCAGCTGCACTGGAGAAATTTGTGTGCTTTTAATATTGTGATCTCGCTGTTTGTGGCACTCGGAGAAAAACCTTTCCAGGGAGAAGAGCTGTGCTTGTCTGATGATGTAAACCTTTGCTTCTAGATATTGAGGTATGAGGGTTCGCCTGACAACGCCCAGAGGTCTTCTATTTTTATAATAAACTAGTTAATAGCACGGGGAGGGTGGTAAGGTCATTTAGCCCTATATCCACTGCCTTATGAAATGCTTTCCCCGTTTGTATTCTATGGAATTGTAACTATGCTTATTATTTTATCATTATGCATTATGCTGATAGTACTGGCACGTGTACTGTATCTTAGAGCACGATAGTTGAAATAAACATTTTAAACTATACAGTGTCTCTTATTACGCACGTTGTGGACAGGTATGAGTGCGTTATGAAAGGGTGTTCTTGCTCCCGCAAGTCCTGAGAGAGAGAGACCGTGTTCTGGGTTGTCTAATCATTGGTAGCATCGCTGCTAATGAGACGCTAAAGCTAGTCGGATTGGGATTGTGGGTACTAAGGTGCATGGTTGGTTCACCACTATACTCCGAGGTCCTATTATCCTGTGCATAGCTCTGTATATGTGCAGAATCCCTACAACATGGCGCCACCAACGTAGTGGGCTGCTTATCTGCGAGACGCTTGAGTAGTGCTTGTGCTTGTCCACAACACCCTTCGCATACGCTTCCGGAAACGAGTGTGAGGGTGATACCTCCTATATTGACGTTTTTATAGGTTCTTTCAAGCTTGAAGTTATTAAAAGGTGTTTAAGTAAACCCTATATTGTGCTGCCTCATATTAGGTTGTCGATCATTTCTGGTCTTAATGGCGGATATAAATATACCGGCACATAACCGCGCTGCGCTCCGGGCTCATTTACTGGCTTATGGAGTGCCAGACGCGGGTGTCTCACTCATCTTTGTGGTGCAGGCTGACCCGGCTCACCACTTTGAGGTGTTTTACTCTTGGGTCACTTTTCCGGCGGTGGATGGAGCGGACGATTTGTTCCATGAGTACACTCTCACTGCCCTACCCAATGCTTATCGGCCTTATCAGGCTCTTGAAGTACCACTTATGGCATGGCAACACCGTATTTGGTTTAATGGCGCCCTCCCACATCCGGTCACACCGGTTCGTTTAGGTCCCCTATCTATAGACGGGGCCACTTGGCCAGTTTTGGCCAGGTATATCCCACATCCGCGTTATTTGACGCTTGCGGTTGCTGAACTGCGCGAATTGCATACGTCTTTGATACGCGTACACAGAGCTTTGGTACAGTATGTTACAAGCAACGTCCAGGGAGCCCCTCCTCGAGTTGCGGCGCATCCAGCTGGACCGGGTGGTGTAACCATAAGTCCCGTCATGGTTAATTCGGTGATGGGCAAGCGCCCACAAAATAAGGATGATTTGCCTTATTGGCTTGCAGAAAATTTGACCAGCTGGAGGCAGTTTTTCCCAATACTTCTCCTGTGGATAAACACAGGATTTTAACGATCAGTTTGCCAAAAGACTTAATTCCCGAGTTGGCAGAATGCAACAACTGGGGCAAGGTATTCGCAGCAGTATATGCGAAGTGTTTCGGCACTCCTTCCATGACAGTTCTCCCCTCTGTAATTAAACGAGTGCAGGATGAGCATGGCCCTGAAGCGGCTGTGGAATTGGGGATGAGACTGGTGGGAGTGTTCGATGTAGTGGCTGATTTAATCCTTGTGAACGTCAAGGGCGATGCAGTTAACTTTCAAGTAGCTAATGCTTTGGCTTTAGTCCCAGAACCGGACAGGCCACGCGAATTACCGAAAATTATTGCACAGGCTTATAAAACCATTGGCCGCAATAGTTTGGGAGTTAAGCCTTTTGCTAAAACGCAAACTCAATCAAAGACACAACAAAAAACTCAATATGAGAAAGATGAGAAACCGTTCTTTACTAAAAAGAACTGGAGGTTGAAGAAACAGGGTAAGCAACAGAAAAAAACAGGGTCGTCTGGCGCATCCCCGGTTTCCGTATCTTCTGAACGCACTTATGATTTGCGCAACCGAGCGAGAATTAAATCTCCAGAGAGATTTCAAGTCCCTGATCCGCCTTCTCCTCGTTCTTCACAGGCACCATCGACCTCCCAGACTGGTGGAGGAGAACGCCAGGATAGAGGTAGGGGTCGTGAGGCTCCACAGGGACGAGACCAACCTCGACAACAAGTCCGAGGGAAACCAGAAGAATTTCCACGTTCTCGCCCACAGTTTCAGAAGAAGAAAGTTGCAGCTTTAACAGCGAGGTATGCCACAGACGGTGAGAACGAGACTCCTGAATTGGACGTGGGCAGTGACGCTCCTAGACAGCGCCGCGGAAGTTACCATAGTGCGGGAGGCACTACGTCCTCATGTGGAGGCGACAGCAACTGACACATTCATTACTGTCGAGACAGCTGACACCAGAGTGGCACCCCCTGACAGACTATTTAATATTGTCCTTCAAATTGAAGGTGACATTGAGCGTGTTATAAAAGGGATTTTTTTGGAGAATCTGACCTCTTCTTACGACATTTTGTTGGCAGAGGCAGATTGGCCGCCCCCATTTGTACTTGCTGCGCATAGAGGGGAGGAGGTAATCCTTCCGAGCTTTTCTCGTCATGTCCCCAAGGACAAAGCGGAGGTTCTCGCAGCTGAATGGGCTGTGGCCCTGGCTCCGGCGTTATACCGTAATCACGTGGGCTGGGATGAAGACTCTCCCCCCCATGATATTCCCTTGCGGTCACTGCCACAGCCACAATCCCAATATCCCATCCGGCGGGAAGCTAAAGGTCCCGTTTCCGACATTCTGACAGTTAGAATATCAAGGAGTAATTGAAACATGCGTATCACCAATGAATAATCCCCTTTTCGCAGTTTCTAAACCCGATGGATCGTACCGCCTAGTTTTGGATTACCGACATTTGAACTCTCATTGTCGGACCTTTGCGGTACAAAATACCCACAGTTCTGCGCTAGTAGACAGTCTTGTTCGTAAAAAATATAAAACGACACTTGACCTATCCAATGGATTTTACACGCACAACTTGTCCCCGGAGTGCAGCCAATGGAGCGCTTTCACTTGCGGTGGTAAACAATTCAAATTTCGGCGTTTGCCCATGCGCTACAAGAACAGCCCAGGTGTCTTCGCCGCCCGTGTTGTCTCTCTGTTGGACAGCATAGACCCAGATGCGTGTTCGTACGTCGACGATATCTATCTGACAGACGACGAATTATGGCCGCATCTTTCCTGAGTGGACCGCATTATTCTTGAATTTGCGGTCTTAGGATACAAATTTAATTTTGCCAAATCTCACATTGCTGAATTTACCGTTTTGTTTTTGGGCTATGAGCTCAACAATGAAGGTAAGGGCTTAGCACCCCATTTCTTGGAGAAGTGCGCGCTCTTGTGCCCTCCGACAACCCTGAAGAAGCTTCAGTCATTACTGGGTTTTCTAAACTTCGGGCGTACTTACATTCCCGAATATGCCCAGCGTATCAAGCCTCTTTATGCCTTGATACAACCTAACTTTTCGAAGTCATGCTGGCTTCCTGAGCATTCTTCGATACTGCAGTCTTTGCAGTCAGATCTACTTGAATCTAGATTCTTGTTGACTCATGATAACCACACAAACCTGGTGATTAGAATCATTCCAGGGGCAGTGGGTTTCACTTACTTAACCTTTAACGAAGGTGACACAGTACCGACTGCACCCTCAGCCCGTCCCTGTTTAACCTATATGTGGCCCCAGTGGCAGACATCACTGGAAGGTTTGGGGTCAAAGTTGTGTCCTACGCCGACGACACACAATTGGTGGTGTCCCTAACACAGTCGGACGAGAAGGCAGCCGCTAATTTTAACTCCTGCCTGCAAGAACTAGCGGTTTGGATGGCTAACAACTGCCTTAAACTGAACGGGAGTAAGACAGAAGTGCTGGTTATTGGCAAGGCACCTTCTGTGTGGACGTCGGCGTGGTGGCCACAGACCCTGGGTCCTGTCCCTGGCCCTAGTGAACAGGTTAAGAACCTAGGGGTGTGGCTTGACCCTAAGCTCTCGTTTGAGCATCACACAAGGCGGGTGGCAGGTACCTGTTTTGGAATCTTGCGTGGACTACGCAAGACCCTGGACCTCTTACCCACCGTAGCTAGGAAGACTATGGTCCATGCTTTGGTAACATCGAGGCTGGACTATGGAAATGTGCTTTATTTGGGGGCTAATGTCTCCTGTGTACAGAGGCTTCAATGTATCCAGAACGCAGCAGCTCGCCTGGTTCTGATGCTACCCAGGCGAGCCTCTTCCAGAAAGGCTCTGGTTGCCCTTCATTGGCTTCCGATCAAGGAACGAGTCCTGTTCAAAGCTCTCTGTGTGAGTCATCGGATTTTACAAAGGAAGGGGCCCTCATACCTTCATCACCTTCTGACTCCGTATGTCCCCTCCCGCCAATTAAGGTCTAGCGGGACGGGACAGGTTATCATTCCCAGAGTCAGGAGGGCAAGGATGGGTGGGCGTTCCTTTAGGTTCATGGCAGCTCAGCAATGGAACAAACTCCCGTGGGGGCTTCGGATGGAGGCCTCGGAGCGAATTTTTCGCAAAAAGCTGAAAACTTTTCTTTTTCCCACTGAGTAGCTCCCTGGGTGCTTGACCATTCTCGGGGGGCCGGGAGGTAGAGTCCTTTTGAGGTTGTACCACAGCGCGGGGACACACTAGCCTAGTGTAACCATGCGCTCTATAAATGTCATTATTATTATTATAAGTCACATCTTTACACTTCAGCGGAGTTGCGCTTTTCCTCTGTGGAGAAAGTTTTGACTGCAGTGCAAATGGCGATTCTGAAGGAACGCGCACTGGCACAGGGAAAACGCATTTTGGTGGTAACACCATATCCTGCCCATGAGGCAGTGATGAAGGCAAGTGTACCGAACTCTAAAGCTTTGCACCCCCGTTGGATACAATGGGCTACATCTCTGACGTCCCCGGATGTCACTTTTATCTTTGATTCCTCTCTTCAGACACAGGAGTTTTTACAGTATGAATTTGTTCATCCTCCTCCTCTGTCTTTGCTACCGCTTGAGGAGTACGAATGTATTATATATACCGATGTTTCGGCACAACCGGCCACGGGTTCCAAGCATGCTTATTCCGCAGCATGTGCTATTGTTGCAGGTACCATGGTGAACGGTGAGTTCAAATCGACTGTAGTGCACACTCAGGCACTAGGAGACAGTACTGCACAATTGGCCGAGCTGCGTGCTTTGGTGCTCGCACTTGAGTTCGCTAATCCAGACGTGACGACCCTAATTGTATGCGATTCTTACTACTGTGTTCAATCTTACAATGACAATCTATTCTTTTGGTCGCAAAACGACTATAGAGATGCAAAAGGCAGCACAATTAAGCATAAGATGCTTTGGGTTCGAGTGGCAGATCTTAAACAACGTCTGCCTCTCACACAGGTGATTCACACTCTTGGCCACCAGCGTGTGGGCGCACACGCTGTCGGTAACGGTTTGGCAGATGAAGCTGCCAAATCAGCAGTAGCCACGTGCTCTGTAGCAGCAGTTACAAGATCCATGACTAAAATAGATAATGATATTTTGGCAGCTATTGCTGCAACAAAGGAAGGTGCTAATTACCCACGGGGTTTCCCTTCCAAGTACTCTTCTCAAGTAGGTCCCGAATAGGTTCCTTACGTAAGAATTCCGGACGTTGGTGATCGGCTGATTCCCAACGCGGACCGCAGATCTTCCTTGATAACAGCCACACACGAAGGCTTGGCTTCGGCCCATGCTGGCGTGTCTGCGACTGTTTCCATCTTGCAGCAGCGTTACTGGTGGCGTAGTTTATATAAAC
The DNA here is from genome assembly GCA_963921515.1 of Calotriton arnoldi. Taxonomy (NCBI): domain Eukaryota; kingdom Metazoa; phylum Chordata; class Amphibia; order Caudata; family Salamandridae; genus Calotriton; species Calotriton arnoldi. Next base: position 261,077 of record CAWUFW010010862.1, on the reverse strand, counting down.
AGACCCGTACTTATGTGCTTTCTTGTGATGTTTGTCAGCAAATTAAGCCTTCAACGGTTACACGACCAACACAAACACCGCTCTGCATTTCTAACAGACCTTTTGGGTATGTTTACCTGGATCACTGCGGACCCTTCTCCTCTGACACTGCATATAAATACATCTTAGTTGCAGTGGATTCGTGCACACGTTTCATCTGGGTTTGGCCACAACGGAGTGCTGACGCTCGAAATGTCATAAGGGATTTGCATGTCTTTGTGGGAATTTTTGCCTGTGGCACCTTCCATTCTGACCAAGGTCCGGCGTTCGCCTCTAAGGCGTACAAGGACGCGATGGGGTCACTGGGGGTGCGGGTGAAATTTTCGTCTCCATATCGGCCTGAGGGCAATTCGATTGTTGAACGAATGAACCGTGACTTAAAGCAATCCTTGACAGCTAGAGTCTTAGGTACTGGCAGGAACTGGCAGGCCTACGTGTATAGCGTACAACGTGCACTTAATAATCTCCCTAGAAGACCTCTGGGTGGGCGGACCCCATACGAAATGCTCTTTGGCATCCAAATGTTTGTGCCCGACCTTGATGGTCTAGACATGGTGGCGCAATCTTTGACGTAGATAATCATTCTACTTTGTTGCAGGACTTACAAGAAGCCCGTGACAAACTTGCAAACGAACATTTACCTTCAGCCACAGACGCTGCGCTGCAGATTCCGGTTGCCGGCTGGCTTCCGAAGGTTGGAGATCTGGTCCGAGAGAAGGTGGAGAACAAAAAAGAATTTGGCCCCTCTTATCGTGCACCAGTTCCAGTTCTTGGCTTGAAGTGTACCCGTACTGTCATCTTACCGCCGCTTCCTGGTCGCAAAGACAACAGATAAATCTCAGTGGACAATGTCAAGCTACAACATCTGGCCGATCCTGAATAGTGTAACACCAGCGGTCTCCTGTCCAGCCATTTCTAGGACTCATGTTTGTGGCCCTCCAGCCCACACGAACAGTGATGTTGCCATTGAGATGGTAGATTTGCCTGATCGCCTGCTCGACTACCCGGATTCCCCCTGCAACGAGGAGACCGAGTATACATACCCGCCAATGAGTCGGTGGCTCACCAACCAACAACGCCACTGAGCCCCACCCGTTATTCCTTTGATTCGGCTTCCACCTCATCACTTATCCCGTCCAGCTTCAGTATTTTTATATCCTGGTTCAGAGACAATTTTTTGATCCCACCATGGACATACATCTGGTTGGTACTATTCCTGATTTTTCTGTTCATGTCCATTGGCTTTGAGACAGTTTTTTTCCTACTCATCAATGGTCACTATCTACCAGAACGCTCTGCGGTGAACTGTGTCGCTGGGACCATGGCTCCGCATTCTTCTTCTCATATCATGAAGCGTGACCACACATTTGTGAACATTTCAGCTTTCCCAGTTGCTGATGGCATCGTATGGGATGCGGTAAATTTCCAAATTTATGGACCAACCGAGATTATAAATGTACCAAATGTCCTCCGTGTTTCAACGGGTGATGTCGTTAAAAGTAGTATTCATTCTGACGATTGGGATGTGCATGCCGTTGAATCATTGTTTACTGATTTAAAATACTATGCTGCTTTTAATGCTGAAGATCTGTATTTAAATTCTGCAAGTTATGCTGACTTATATTGTTACCAGCATTGGGGCAACCACTTTCTCCATAAACCAAGTACTCTGCGGGGTCCTTTTAATTACACCCAATGGGAACATTGTCCGACCCCGTTGCCAGGTAGCTCCCATACTCTTAGAAGAAAATTCACTTACTTTACAGACTTTGATAGATCAAACCCTGGGTCCTATTATTTTAAATTGAACACTTTGTCCGCACAGAAGATCATGTTGACCCACACCAAATTGCTATATTCGGGTTCCTTTTTGAACGCATTAGCCGTGGGTGGTTATGAACACTGGCAGGACACCATTGACTTAAAATCTATTTGGGGCACCAAATCATGGCAGGTCCGAGGAACGGAAGCCTTACACCGTGCTTGCCTAATCCCGGCCCAAATTTTATTTTTAAATCATACAATCTATCAAACAACGTGTTGGGGTTTGGCTACTTCCAAACAATTAAATGCCCCATCCTTTCCCGTATTGTCTTCTACTCCCCACGAGAGCTTGCATTTCAACATTTCCCTTGACACTTTGCAGGCTTTGTTTCAAAACAATTCATTTAATGTCTCTACGTTGGTGAGTGCTTGCAATGTTCAACACTCCGTCCATCATCCCCTTTGGTTTTGCTATGTTCGCCCTAAGTTGGCAGGATATGCCCAGACGTGGGTCCCTTGCTCACTTTGCCACTGGATTCAAGATAGCCTGGCTGATGACGGCTGTAAGCCAGAAACCGGTCCCAGGATGCTTGTTTCCGGTCCAGGGAAGACATGGCTTGGCAGTTCGGGCTGGACTGTTCCCATGAGGCACAGGGTCAGACTGATTTGCATATGGCCATGTCTGAACTGGGGTGGCGGAGTGAGCTAAAGAATGATGATGGATTAAACCCAGATCAGTTGACTGGGGGTGAGTGCTTGCAATGTTCAACACTCCGTCCATCATCCCCTTTGGTTTTTCTACGTTTGTTCAGTCACCCTGGTTGGCTTGGCCCATAGCATCGAATGCCTGCCAACTGCGTTTTCATGACTCAGCTCCTGGTTATAAACAGGATAGGCCAGATCCGAGGTTTTCTGACTCTCGTACTGTTACAACATATTCTGTTGGTAAATTGTGTAAACAGTGGTTGCAGCACTCTTCCTTAGATTCTGTGAAACAACATTTATCCCTCCTATCAGGCAACATTGATCTGTCCGATTTTGTTCTGGGGCCTCCTGGTCCTCGACCTAAGAGATTCATTTATGAAACTTACAATGAACTCTGGAAGCTTTCGCAAATTGAAGCTGCTTCCCGTCTTCGGGAAATAGATCAAGCAAATTTAGAAAAGGTGCTTGCTGTTGTGGACAATAGCATTAATACCCTGTCTTCCCGCATTTACACATTAGAGAATATTGTTTCCTCTGTTGTTGATATTGTACAGGATGATGTATCCGTGTTATATCATGGTCAAAATCAATTGCGTTCAGTAATGCAGTTTGCATGGACTTTGCAAACACAAAAAATGGGTAAAGTTCCTTGGCATTTTTTGAACACCTCTGCCTTATTCTTGCCGTTTAATTTAACTGAAAAACAGCAATTCATGTCCATGAAAGATGCAACATACACTCTCCTACATATCGAAAAGATAGAGCCGTTACCGTTCTCTGTGGCGGAGTTGGACTCTGCAGTGTGGCTAGTACACGGGGTTATCGCTTTACCTTTTTCTTTATTTGAGTTATGTTATGTTATGTTATTAATATTTCTAAAGCGCAAACTGTTACCCGAGGGTGTCCTGACGCTGAAACCTAATGTCCTACAGAGGCCTAAACACTAGATTGGGAAAAAAAAGGAAGAGATTAGACAGTAAACAGCCACGTCTTCAGGGCCCTCCTGAAGTCCAGATGGTTTGTCTTGCACCTGAGATGCATCGGGAGTTCATTCCATGCTTTAGCTGCTCCGACCACAAAGCTTCTGCCGCCCCAGTTGGACTTCTTTACAAAGGGCACTGATATCCGATTTGCTTCTGAAGAGCGCAGAGGTCTTCTAGGTACATACCACTGAAACTGCCGTCTTAGGTGGAGGGGACCACTTCCTTGAAGGGATTTGTGGACCACACAAAGAGCTTTAAACAGAACACGTTTTTAACGGGCAGCCAGTGGAGTTTTTAATCTCAGCCGAGATTGAAGCAAATTTGGATATACCTGTGAGCAGTCTGGCCGCTGCGTTCTGCAGTAATTGCAATTTTTTCATAAGGCCATCCTGAATATTGAAATAAAGACTATTACAATAATCCAGTTTGGACATAACTAAGGCGGTGATGACCGTTTGTTGGCTTTCTTTAGGTAGAAAAGGCAACATTTTCTTACAGGATTTGAGAGTGTACGAGGTAGCCGAGACCACTGCATTCACTTGGTCCTTAAAGTTGAGTTTGTTGTCAATGTATACTCCTAAATTTTTCACCTTCCTAATAGGAGTCGGGAGAGGTCCCAGCGTGTCCGGCCACCATGCCGGGGTCCAAAAGTTTGGATCATTGCCGAACAAAACCACCTCTGTTTTGTTGGAGTTCAGTTTCAGGCAGTTTTGGGCCATCCAGTTCCCCACAGCTGTCATACAATCATGGAAACGGAACGCCGTTTTCTGTACCCCATCCGGTAGTAGTGACACCACAATTTGGGTGTCATCTGCATATGAGGTCAAATCAAAACCGAAGGATTCCACCAGGGGAGCCAGCTGTGATACATAAATGTTAAAAAGTGTCGGACTAATGGAAGACCCCTGCGGGACACCACAGGGCAACGAAAAAGGTTTTGCAGTGAAATCTCCAAGGGAAACAGTCTGCACTCTATTAGATAGGAAGGATTTGATTAACTTCCAGGCAGTGCCCTTGACTCCGATCTCTTGTAACCGGTCCATCAATAAAACATGATGGACCGTATCAAAAGCCGCGGAGAGGTCCAGCATAATCATTACAGCTTTCCCTCCGTGGTCAAGAATAGTCCTAATTTCTTCAGTGGACTTAAGAAGCGCCAACTCCGTGCTATGGCCCCCTCGAAAGCCATACTGGGTGGGATCTAACGCTTGGGCTTCTTCCAAAAATAGACTGAGTTGTGTGTTCATAATTTTTTCCGTATTTTTGCAGGGAGTGGGAGTCTGGAAATAGGTCTAAAATTGTTAGAGTCATTAGGATCCAGACTTGGTTTTTTCAACAGGGGCAGTATGGAAGCACTTTTCCATATTTTAGGGAAATATCCTTTGGCAAACATAGCATTAATGATGGATGTCAGCGTTAGTGAGATTGGCTCAGGTGCTAGTTTTACTATGAAGAGTGGGTGGGCATGGATCCGATGGTGAGCCCGATTTTGTTGTCATAAGAAGCTTAAAAGTGTCTGTGACTGTAACAGGAGCAAAATTCTCAAGCTGTGGCAAAGAGCTTTGTAACGGCTCAGAATCAACTATGTCGATCCGGGGTGTCTTCGTTCAGTTCCTGCATGAAGCATTATCCTGTTGGCCGTTTTCAGCCTTTAGGCAGTACCTTCTTGCATGAACTTTGGTCCCTGCCTTTCATGTACAGATGCCTTAGGGACGGAAAAGAGGTTTTTCTCACGGGAGAGTCGTGCGATTCTACTGTGGGTCATTCCCTGATTTGTAAAAACATTAAATTGCACGGAGCTTGTAATGTTTCGGCTCCTAATCTTGCTTGTGTTTTAAAGGGCATTCCTGCTCCTGCTATATCACCTACTTTCACTGTGCTTGCTAATGGTAGCTATCTCCTTTTGAATAATCAGGACTGCTGTGGTATGCTAGCCGGCATCCCCTACATTGTAACAGTTTCCCACCGGGTTGTGTGCTGCAAAAATGTGCTTTTTCCTCCCCCGCACAACATAATAGATAGTTCCATTTGGCCTTCCATTCCGACTTTGAAGGCGGATTTCAATAAATTGAGCAGAATAAAGGCGCTATTATTGAACCAGGCGGTTATGCTCACATCCGCACGGGAGACATTCATCCTCCAGGTGGCTAGTACCCACAGTGAGATACTTGCCCTTTTGAACACAAACCTCCCACAACATTTCGGTGAACTGATTCACCGTGTTTTTAATGCTTCACGCACAGAAGGTCTTGTGCACTTTTTTAAAGTTGTGGGCTCTGGCCTTGTTACCTCCTTTCAAACTATCTTTGGTGTAATACCAGCTTTTATTCATTCTATTTTTTCCAGCGTCTTTGGCGGCTTTCCGTTGATCCTCGCCTTAGTGGCTGGTATATTGCTTTTGGTCTGTTTGCTACGCAATGGCTGCACTTCCTGGGGGCCTCCTCGACCAAGGTCGACTCCGGATGCTCCGTGAACGCATCCTCATCGGCTTCGGCATCCTACCATTGGCGACACTCAGTGTGACCTATAGACTCTCTTTTCGCTTTGCGTATTTCACTTGCGTGCAACCTGTGATGTCTTGCATCCGATGTCCTTTCTCTTGGTCCTTGGATTTTTGCCTTTCCAATACGTCTCTGTCGGACCCGGATTTTGGCCAGTTGATGGGTCCTTTAGAGGCCCATGAACGGGACTGTTCCGGTGATGTCTTAATGGCACGTGCGGCTGCACTTGGAATTTTGGCGCAATGGGATGTGTGTGCGGCTGCTCAGACTCTCCTACGACAAAGTTATATTGAGTATCACGCAAGTTGTCCCGCAATGCTGATCACTGCTCCCTCTTGCGAGGAACATGAATGCAGTTTTGATTTGTTGAACTGTATGGCGTCTCTTTTTTCTGACGATTCCAACGATGTCCTCTTGGAAGGTGTGGCGTTTTTCTGCACTTACACTCTATTGGATTAGAGGGCCTCCGCTTTCAGCGTCCTGCCTCACTGGAATTTTTTTTTATCCTGCATTTTTTTTTCCTCTCCCATTGATTGTCCTTCGTTGGTGACTATTCCAAAATAGACGTTTCCATTCTGCTCCATCTATTTGGACTCTGTTTTCGTCCTATGTCTTGGCCTATGGACTGACCAGGGGAGGGTGTAGTGTGGTTTGTGGCCTCATTGTCTACATTGCTAAGTTAGCTTAGGCCTGGCTGCCATGATGCCTTTTTGCACACGTTACTTTGTGACTTTGTTTTTCCAGCCTCTGCTTGTGCCCGGCTATATTAGAACTGTCTGCCTTTTTGCCTTTCACCTTTTCTCCTGTTCCCTGTGGGTTTCGTCTGCACAACATGTACAAGGTCGAAAAACAACGTCCCTTGTTCTTGCTGATCTGGTCAGCCCCTCGCACTTAGACATAACACAGAATGCAGCTGCACTGGAGAAATTCGTGTGCTTTTAATATTGTGATCTCGCTGTTTGTGGCACTCGGAGAAAAACCTTTCCAGGTAGAAGAGCTGTGCTTGTCTGATGATGTAAACCTTGCATCTAGATATTGAGGTATGAGGGTTCGCCTGACAACGCCCAGAGGTCTTCTATTTTTATAATAAACTAGTTAATAGCACGGGGAGGGTGGTAAGGTCATTTAGCCCTATATCCACTGCCTTATGAAATGCTTTCCCCGTTTGTATTCTATGGAATTGTAACTATGCTTATTATTTTATCATTATGCATTATGCTGATAGTACTGGCACGTGTACTGTATCTTAGAGCACGATAGTTGAAATAAACATTTTTAACTATACAGTGTCTCTTATTACGCACGTTGTGGACAGGTATGAGTGAGTTATGAAAGGGTGTTCTTGCTCCCGCGAGTCCTGAGAGAGAGAGACCGTGTTCTGGGTTGTCTAATCATTGGTAGCATCGCTGCTAATGAGACGCTAAAGCTAGTCGGATTGGGATTGTGGGTACTAAGGTGCATGGTTGGTTCACCACTATACTCCGAGGTCCTATTATCCTGTGCATAGCTCTGTATATGTGCAGAATCCCTACAACAACACAACTTCCGAGAATGCATGGAAGCCGTCGCCAAATGTATGAAAAACAGCTACCTACAACTAAACACCAACAAAACAGAAGTACTCATCATGGGCTCAAACCCCGACGCCTGGAATGACACCTGGTGGCACCCCGCCCTCAGAAGCCCGCCCACCCCCACGGACCACGCACGCAACCTGGGAATCATCCTGGACTCCGAGCTCAAAATGGACCGCCAGATCAACTCTGTCTCGTCCTCCTGCTTCCACACCCTCCGCCTCCTATATAAGACCTTCAAATGGATCCCCCTCGAACACAGATAGACCGTCACTCACGCCCTGGTCACCAGCAGACTCGACTACGGCAACGCACTCTACGTGGGAATAAACAAAAACCTCACCCGCAAGCTACAGAACATCCAGAACGCCGCCGCAAGACTGGTCCTCAACCTGCCAAGACACTGCCACATCTCCCAGCACCTGCGCACACTCCACTGGCTCCCCATCGAAGCTAGAATCACCTTCAAGATGCTCACCCATGCACACAAGGCCCTCCACGACACCGGACCAACATACCTGAACAGCAGACTCAAATTCCACGCGCCCCAAAGGACCCTACGATCAGCCCAGCTCTCCTACGCTGTGGTCCCCCGCACCAGAAAGACCAGATCGGGAGGCCGCTCCTTCTCCTTCCTCGCGGCCAGAGCCTGGAACGCCCTTCCGCTCCACCTCAGACAGACAACATCGCTCCCCATCTTCGCAAGAAACCTCAAAACCTGGCTCTTCGACAGACCCCCTCCTTGATGGACTGGAACCTGCACCCACCCCCCCCCCCAGCGCCTTGAGACCCTTAGGGATGAGTAGTCGCGCTCTACAAATGCCTGATTGATTGATTGATTGATTTCAATGCAATTACAATACAAAGTAGGTGAGTGATTGTAGGAGTGGTGTATGGGATTGTAAGTGGGTGTCTGACTATGTAAGTGAGTGTATGCTTTTTTAAATTATAGTCTGGAACACATTCACAATGTAATCTAATGCAACAACACTGGTAGAACAAATTTGTAAACCACATTACTTTAATAGACGGTGCCATTCATCTGTATATAGATGAAAAAAACAAATATGAATTAGTATTACAATTTATAAAATTATAAATTAAACTTAGAAATTTTAACAATGCACAACTTCATAATAGCAACAAATCACTACACATTTTCCATGCTGTAATGCTATGTTATAATAAAAATACGCATTTCATTTCCCGTTTTGTACTGTTCTCAGCTTTTATATTTATACAACATAAATGATGTACTGTGTAAAGAATCATCCTTGAAAAGTGGGGAAAAAATAATCATATAGATTGTATTAAAAAAACAGAACTGCACAGTATGTAACTGTAAATAACCAACACTGTGCATTGTACTCACTACAATTTTTGCACTAATAATCCAAAGAAACATATGCTTCATCACTAGAACTACAAATAGATATATAAGGCATACTAGCATAGGCAAAGCCTTATAAAGACATCACCCTTGGTAGGCCTCATGATGTCATAAATCCTGATAATGCACCTACTACAACTACTCCACTTTTACAACTGTGACCCGTATGAGAATTTTGGTTCCAAAACTAAAATAGGAATTTGCTACCTTTCAAGGCAATTTTTGTCTGAATTTAAGGTTGCTATCATTACATTCTGTCCATCCTCTTCTACTTTGTAGATACACAGTGTAATAACCAGATGTAATACTAACTCCTTCATGAAAGATGATACCAATATTTTTCCTTAAATAGATATTTGTGTTGCTTTAAAGTTAGCAATCTCAGTATCTAGTTAACTGCCATTAGGTCTGCATCGTTGTAGCATTAAAATAACATACTTTCCAGTTCTTGCTACATGACATGTAAAGTAGAGAGAAGATCTGTTTGACAAGTTGGTAATCTCTCAAAAGTCACACTTTTTGATTCTGGTAACGTTAACTAAATGAAACGCTCTGATTCCATTTGTGATGTTGATGTGTTTGAGCAATATTCACATTCATGGTGCCATGCGTAACCAAGTTCAAAGCCCAAATAAGTCATTAAAAGGTATGTCCTCTTCTTCTAAGATAGCAAACATCACCATTAAAAACTCCTGTGCATCCTCTTGAGTGTTTGGAGTAAACTGTACAGATTCACTACATATATCTACAAGGTGTCGAATGTGGGACGCACAGTGTGTTTTAGTACTGTCGCTAAGCATACGGTGGAACAGAGAACACAGTGCAGAACACAATACCTTCTGTTGTTTCTCTTTAGTTGCATTTACAACATAAGGTAATGCGAACAATACGTTTAGCATACAGTTGATACAATAGGGGTTTGACAACTGGTAACCAATAATATCTCCCTCATTTTCAATTTTTTGTTTCTTCCTTCTTCTCACTCATTTCCTTCTTTGTAAAAACATCACTACGCTGCTTTGAAAGTTTCCGCTTTGTACTGATGGAGCGTTTCTCATAAACTGGATACTGTCCTAAATGAGGAGCATAAAGACTTCTTAATTGGTTGCATTCTTTAATATAACTTGAGTCTGCATTTACCCTGCTGTCCTCAAATGCAACTAGATACAAACCAGACAATGTCCTAACCCGAGATAAAGCCACATATGACATAACTTCCTTAGACAAAACAATGGATCAAGCAAGACAGGAAACAATTGATTAGGCAAATTTAGTTGCACAGCTAAATGATGAGCAAATGGAAATATATATGGAGGTCAAAGCTGCAGTTGAGCATTGATTGTTTCATGATAAGAAAGAGTATTCAGATGTGGATGCCATCAATTCAGTGATGAATTGCATGCTAAACAGGTCACTGGCATCAGGCATAGTTCCCACAAGTTGGAAACAGGCCAAACGTCTGCCCCTCCTGAAAAACCCCAAACGCAGACCCAATGTCCCAGGCAATAACAGGCCTATTTCCTTGCTGCTGGGGCCATCAAAACTCGTGGAGAAGTTTATTAATTGGCAGGTGTCCAACTACATTGAATCAAATGGACTACGTCACCCCAGTCAGTCAGCGTTTAAGCCAAAGTACAGTACAGAGACCGCTCTCCTGGAAGTCTCTGAACTGATTAAAAACACTCAAGATGCAGGAAGAAAGGCAGTCCTGGTATCCTTACACCTGTTAGCTGCTTTTGACAGGGTCACTCATTTTAGGCTGCTCGCTCGCCTTCATGATATAGGCATCAGAGATACTGCACTGATGTGGCTAAAATCTTTTCTTGAAGACAGAGGACAGGAAGTCTGGCTGACTCCTTTTTCATCTGGCAACAGTTGTTTCTCTGTAGGAGTGCCTCAGGGATCGGCTCTTAGCACCACGATGTTTAACATCTACAGGACCCTGCTGGCGGCATTGCCCGAGTCTTTTGGGGCCGAGATAATATCATATGTAGACGACACACAGCTTGTCTTTTCCTTCAAGAGAGGTGAGCTAATGCCCCGGAGCCCATTAAACCTTGTCTATTCGCAGTCTTTCAGTGGATGAAAACCAATCAACTCAAATGTAATACCAATAAGGTTCGCAGTTTTGATTACACTTTCAACCATAACTTGCAAGTATACTGGCCGGATGAGGCCTCTCCGCCCTACCTGAAAGTGGATGCGGTAAAAAACCTGGGAGTTAAGTTTGACAAACAGATAACCATGCACAACCAAATTGACGCAGTAGTTGGCACGTGTTTTGGTCTTTTGCATATGGCAAAAAAAATCAGCATTTCCTCTTTGTACTAGTGAGGATTACAGTGTTCCTGGCCTTGATTATGTGTAGGTTGAACTACGCCAATATCCTTTATGCAGGTCTCCCACAGTATTTGTTGAGGAAACTGCAAACGGCCCAAAATATGGCTGTTCGCCTAGTGCTCAATCTACCAAGCTCGGTCCATGTCTCGCCGCATTTGAGAAACCTGCACTGGCTCCCTGTGAATAAGCTGATCTTATTTAAGACCCTTCTCCTAATGCACAGAGCAATGAACTACTCTGGGCCGGGCTATTGGTCATCTAGGGTACGCCATTACAAACCCAAGAGAAACCTGCGCTCATCCAGCGGCCATTTGGCCAGAACTCGGAGGGTCCGCCTGGCTAAAACAGAGGGCAGATCCTTTTCCCTTCTCGGACCACAAGCCTGGAATAGGCTTCCAGTAGAATTGTGTCAGTAGAATTGTGGGACCTTTCAGAAAGAAACTTAAGAACTGGCTCTTCACACTTTAGCCTCTCAGCACTCCATTCCTTTCTTACATTCCGCACAATTCTGGGACACTCTTTCTGAGTAGCTGTGCTCAACAAATCCCTTCATTCATTCATACTGCAAATTTACCTTCGTCCATATTTTTGGTCACATTGTTTCTATATGTGTAGTACTGGAGTATTTCATAGTGACAAATATTTTCAAGATGTACACTCCTTTTGGATAATAACTATCTAACATGTTTGTTTTTACAATGTCAGTACTATCTGGCTCAAATTCGGAAAGATATTGAATTTTGGGAAAAGATTTAAAAACTCTGTTTCGAGTTGATGCTAGGCCTAGGCTCACCCAAACAATTCCTCTCGACTTATAATATAAAGTAGCAGAACTCAGCCGATCAAAGCATTCATAGGATCTAATTTCTCGGTGGGAAAGCATCTTCAAACTGAAGTTGTACAACTTTTTTGTTAGAGACTTTTCAGCAGAAATCTCTTCCCACACATCTTTCATCTCCGACTTCTTAGATTTTGTTATGAGACTGAACAAATTTTGTCAGTCAGGGGACCTGTATGCCGCACCACTACGTGTTTTTTTTTTTATATATATCTTTTTTTTAAAACAACTTTATTGGCATTTCAATATCACATTTGGAGACATAGTCAGGAATACTTGATACATTATCAAATTCACGGGTTATATTTTCTGCTGGTCATGCCACATTTTTATGCATTATTCCGAATTATACACGTTTAACAGGAACATCAAATTGTAAACTTTTCCCTGTACCCCCCCCTAATACTGGTCGTTATATCCTTGTCTCCGAATTATGTTTGTATAGGCCAATTTAACCCCTTAACTCACCCCACCCCCCTGACGGACGTCTGTATTACTACTTACACTAATGCTGTGCACGGTCTGATCCTCTGTCTTTCTTATGTACATCTGGTGCATGGTTCATTTCTGCGGTCCTACGTACTACCTATTCTTCAGAGGGGGGCTGTAGATCAGCGAGCATTGCCGACCATGCCTGGAGGTCATCTTCTAGTCTCTCGTCTCTACGGACTTGTTTCATTCTTACTCTCTCGGCTGTTGCCCACTCACACATGTCTCTCAACCATCTCTCACGCTTCAGGGGTGTCGCTTTCAGCCACTCAATCGCTATTCTTCTTTTTGCTATTACCAGTCCCAGCATCACTAATTTCCTGCTCAACTTTCTACCTTTGAGAGTTGGGAGAAGCCCCAATAGGCCTGACGGTATATCCCTGGGAACCTCCCATCCCGATGCAGCTCGAATTTGCTGTAGTATCTCTTCCCAAAATGTTACTACTATCGGGCACGACCATACCACGTGTAGGAAGTCAGCCTCGGTTTCCTGGCACCGGGGGCATTCATTGGATCATTCTGGGTATATTTTACTCAATACTTTCGGGGTTAGGTAAGCTTGGTGAATAAAATTATATTGTATTAATTTAAAATGAGCATTAGAGCACCCCTGTTTTACCCCTTCATGTATTTTGGCCCACTCTTTTTCTGTCATATGTTCTCCTGTCGTCTCTTCCCATCGTGCCTGGATTGGGAGTGGTTTCCGTGGTAGGTCCTCCCTTATTGCCTTGTATAGATGCGTTATCATATGTCGTCCTTGCGCCATGTATAACATAACTTGCAATGTTCTAGTTATTGGGGGTTCTTCTGGAAATGACGGCCACAACTCACTAGCCACTCGGGAGATCTTTGCGTATTGTAAATACTGTCCTGTACCCAAATCAAAGGAGGCCTCCGCCTCCTCCCTTGTCATAAACTTGCCATTGAGGTATAAATCCCCCATCGTTAGGCATCCTCCTGCTTTCCATTTACGGACTGATATTGAATCAGCAATTTTAGCAAACGGTGGAATCACCCATAGGGGTGCATCCTGTGCGTATGGAGCATGCTTTACTACCTTACTGACCGTGGTTTCCCAGCACCTCAGCAACATGTCGAATAATATAGGGGGAGTCTCTAGGCACTCCCTTGCCTCTCATTAATAATTCCGGTAGGGACTCTCCTCCGTATGACCCATCTAGCAGTATTTTTTTCCCAGTTGTCTTGGTCATCCAACCAATGTATCGCATGCTGAAGCTGAGCAGCCATGTAATAAAATTCGATGCAGGGAACCTCTACTCCTCCCATCTGCCAGGGCCTCTGCAATGTAGAAAGGCTAATGCGTTTAAGCCTGGAACCCCATAATAAGTCTGTAACCAAGTTCTCCAGCGTTTTAAAATAGCTCGTCGGGATTTTGAATAGTGTGTTTAGACAGGCGTAAATCTCTCCAGAAACGTATGGCACTACGGATCCCATCCACCACCTTCCCCATATTAAGCTCCAGGAAGCTTTCGGCCGTGTGCGCAAGCCTGATTCCCAGATATCTAGGGGCCACATTCGTCCAAGGCATCCCCGTATCGGGGAGCAAGTCGGCTGATTGGTTAGCTAATCTTCCTATTGGCAGTAGTTTTGACTTCGCCTGGTTGGTACAGCCGGACACCTCACCGAACTCTTCCAGGACTTCTAGGAGAATAGGCCCCGACTTGTTCGGCTGCTTACAATACACCAGGGTATCGTTGGCATACAGGGAGACCACATGGTTGGTGTTCCCCACTCTAATCCCCCAATCTTTTAGCCTGTTTCTGAGTGCCATTGCCAGCGGCTCCATAGCCATAGCGAATATAAGTGGAGATAGGGGGCAACCCTGTCTGGTACCCCTTTCCAGTGAGGACCCGTGTATAGTAATTGTACCCATTTGAGAAAATCTAAACCTACTCCCATTTTTTGAAGTGTTGCCCACATATAGGGCCAGGCCACCGAATCGAACGCCTGTTCAATATCTAAAAGGGCTAAGGCATGGTCCTCCTTTGCTATACCTGGGTGATGCCAAATGTGTGCCAGCCGTCGGAGATTAAACGTGGTACTGCGACGTGGGATGAAGCCTGCCTGATCCGGGTGGATCAAGTGTGCCATATGAGGGAGAAGTCTACTTGCTAGAATGATGCTCAATAGCTTCACGTCCAGGTTTAACAGTGAAATCGGTCTACACGAGTTCAGCCCTTGTGGATCTCTATCTGGTTTTGGAATCATTATCACAAAAGCATCTTGCATGGACGCCGGCAACCCCCATACCTGTGGCGCTTCATTATATACCTCCAACAGCCGGTCAACCAGTATCGGAGCGAATAGTTGGTAAAATTCCTCCGGGAAGCCATCGTTCCCGGGTGATTTCCCTGCTTTCAAACGTTTAATAGCCCCTAGTATCTCTTCTTTCGTGATCCGGGCTCCTTGAATCTCTCCCATCTCCTCATCTAACTGGGGTAGCTCCACAGAGGACAAGAACTCATCCAGCGCCTCACTCTGAGGCACGGCGCCTTTGCTGTACACTTTGGCCAGGTGACTGGCGAGTAACTCGATTATCCCTGCCTGCGTTTACACCAGTTTTCCTGCACTATCCTGGAGTTGCAGTATGGGCCCTGTGTTTGATTCCCTTTTTAGCAACCTGGCTAGCATGGCCTCCGATTTATCTCCTTCCCGTTGAAGGCGTTGCCTGTATACCGTGAAGTCATATTTTTCTAGACGTTTCCATGACTCCAGCAGCTAAGTACGGGCCTCAGACCACACCCCCCTTCTCTGTGGGGACCCAGGTAGGATTGCCTCAAGCTTAGTCAGCCTGCGTTCCTGATCTATTTATATCCCTCTCTAGTTGTTGCCATACTCTATACGTCGTGTGGATGCACTCCCCCCTGAGAACCACCTTCATGGCATCCCATTCAAATGCTCTTTTCGAGGCCGACCCCCAATTCTCCTCTAACTATTTAGTTAATGCTGTTGATACCGTCGCCACAAAGGGGGGTTCCAATAAATAATGCCTCCGCTCTGAGCCTCCATGTAGGAATTGCCGGTTTAGGTCTATGTCCTTCAAAACTGAGCAGGACCGGTGAGTGGTCTGAGATATATCTCGCCTGGTATGTTATCCCCTTTACTTCATGTGCCAGCTCTGGTGAGATGAAGCAGTAGTCCACACAGCTAAATGTGTTAGTGGCCGGTGTGTGACATGAAAATGTTTTCGGATCTGGGTTACGCTCCCTCCATATGTCCGCGAGCTGCATGCCCTTCAGAGTGTCAGTCAGTGTCTCAGTCATGTGTGGTTTTGTATGCAATCGGGGAGGCTCCCGGTATAAATTCCCATCCAGGACACAGTTTACATCTCCCATCATTAATAGCGCTGCCCCCAGATATGGCGCTGCCACCGCCATGACAGCGGGGAAGAAATTAGAGCAATCAACATTTGGCGCATAGACATTAATAATACTTAGTTCCTTCCCTTCTAGCATGCCGTGAAGTATCACGTACCTCCCCTCTGGATCCACCAAGTGATGTAGATATTTAAAGGGTACACCCGACGCCACCCAGATAAGAGCCCCCCTGGCGACCCCGAGTAGGACGTGGCATACAATTGTCCTCTCCACCTTCGTTTGAGACATGGAATTGAGTTCCCCCACACATGGGTTTCCAGCAAGCATGTAATCGATACTTTATACCTCCTTAAATAAACATATACATTCCTGCATTTCTCAAATGCTACCAGTCCCCGAACATTCCAAGTTAGAAATTTCAAAGCACTAGAAGTCATTTCCAGCGAATCGTAGTGTAGGCCCTGCCACCCACTCCTGCCTCCCCTTCCTGTACATCCTGACTTGTTGCTTCGACCACCGTTGCTTTACAATTGACCAGACCGCCCTCTTTGCTGAAAAACATCCATCTTACCCCAACACATTGAATCAATTGAACTCCCCTGACCCCCCTCCCCCTGGGCAACCCGGCGGTGCCCGACTCCGCCAACACGTGGCGAGGCAGGGCCCTCCTCAGTCACCCCATACCACCCTAAATGAACAGCTTACAATTCCACAGTAACTATACCTCTAAAGTCGCTTTGCCTCTGAACAGCACTATTAACGGCTTGGTAACTTAAGAGCCAATATTCCACCTTATTATACATACAAGCGATCGAGCAAGCAACCGGTGCGAGGTCTAGCCTCCAGCTCCCAGAACGTGGCTCGGTCTCTAGAAGGCGCGGGTAGGCCCTCCCGCCGATGGTACACTTCTATTAACTGACACAGTACCCCAGTTCATGCCTTATATCCGTATCTTACCTTATGAACACTTATCTGATACACCACTAGTATATTATTCTGTCCTTCTTCAGCACGTAGCGTCTTTGGACATTAGGGAGTCCGGAATTATCTCTTGTGAACCTTCTTCAGAGTCCGGGCCTAGTTTCATCTGCAGGGTCCCGTCCGATCGGACCCGGATTCTGTTTGGGCTGTCGTCCCGTTCCTCCTGGGTCTTCCGATTATGTCGGGGCCCACCGCCTGTGCGCCCTCCTCTTCTCCCTGATCCTCCGGATCCCGTCTGGAGCGCCAAGCAGGAGTCCGATAGGCCTGACTCATCTAGCCATGACGTCGCAGCCTCCGCTGAATGAAATAAATAGGCCTTTCCTGTATGTTCCACCCATAACTTGGCAGGGTAGAGCAGACTATATTTCAGCCCGGCCTCCCTTAGCCATCTTTTCACTGCCAGGAAGGTCCGTCTTTGCTCCTGGACCCTCTGCGTGTAGTCCGGAAAAATTGCGATTGAGTGTCCTTGGTACATTAGTTGACCCTTAGCTCTGGTGTCCTGGAGGATAATGTCCCGGTCCCTATAGTTAAAAAAGCGGGCTGTAATAGGTCTTGGAGGGGCTCCCGGGCGAGGCGATGGCCCCAACGCTCTAAGAATTTGGAGAGTTTCTTTGGGGCTACTTCATTTGCAATGGAAGAGTATGGGCCTCCTGTTGCATGGTTTCCACAGTTTTCTCTGTGACAGATACTCTGGCTGACACTTTATGGAGGTTGCATCTCAGGAGGTTCACATCTATTGCCACAGCATCGATCCTGTGTACCATGTCCTCCCTGGATGAGTGAATCACCGCCATGATGTCCGCCAGCATTGGATTCATGTCGGAGGGACGCTGCGTCTCTTCATCCTGTTCCTCTTGAATTGCGGCCGCCCCAGCTTGCCCCACTGGACATGGCTGTGCGTAATTTGAGATTTTGTTGGCTTGTATTTTAGTGGTTTTCTCTTTTACCATTTTGAAGCCTATGCCGACCTGACTCCGTCTTCGTTGTGGTGGAGAGGGGGGGGTTGGATCCGATCTGGTCACGCCTCCCCGTCGTCTCTTCTTCGCTTGGATAATGGGGCTAGGGTTGGGTCTCCCCTCTACTTGCTGTTTCGGAGTTGGCTCCCAACGGCAGTGCAAGGCCGTCCCACGCTGCCCACGCGGTGCCGGGTCGCCTTCAGGTCTCTTCCACTCAGTTCTCGGGTCGTCTGCCGGGGCCATCCGCCTTGTACCAGAATAATGGAGCAATCTTCGTCGCCCCGGGCCTCTCTTCCTTCTGTTTCCGCGGCTTTTCCGCTGCGACTCCGATGGTCGGGTCACTCTCCGGCCTTGGCCGGAGTCTCCAGCATTCCGCACTCTCGTCCTCCAAGATGGCGCCTCGTGGCCTCCGTCGTCGCCGCCTCTCTGGCTCAGCCACTGGCCACCGCAGGCAAAATCTCGATTCTAATCGGGTGCTCCGTTCAAGTGCTGTCCCCCACTAGCAATGGGGCGTTCCGCTGCTAATGGGGTGTCCAGGATATTGTCAGATTGAGAGACCTCCGGCGGGAGCTCCGGCGAACACGTCTAGTCCGCCATGCGCCTAAGCCACGCCCCTCCACCACTACGTGTGTTATAAACTTTTTGATTACGGAACTGGTTGTTTCCCACCTCAAATGGCTAGCCACCAATTTACACGATTCATAAATAGACTTCTAACATAGTAGAGAGGCAACTTCACAAAAAACATAGCTGAAAGCAATGTGTATGAAGTTGCATAACGAGCAACGGCTATAGAGTTATCTGCCACGAACTGAATACCCATATTGGCTTTCCACATTTTCAAAATGACAGGATTGTAGTCATTAATATATTTCTAAGTCTCTGTTCTCCTCAGGTTGTAAGTGTTTTTGGGTGATTTATGAGTAAGAATATGTATCACTGCAGGCATAAAACTGTTCGCTCTTCCTTTTGAAATAACAGGTCTTGGAAATCCAAAATAACATTTTGTGTAAAGGTTTCCTTTTGCCCTATATTTCCGCCAACAGTACTTTCCACATCTATGAGATTGGAAACGCAGTACTTGCTGCTTTATGCTTTTTTCCTGAGTGTCTTTTGGGATGCTACATGTCATATACTGTTCTATGAAAGAAAGTACAGACTCATCT
This sequence comes from Calotriton arnoldi, assembly GCA_963921515.1. Taxonomy (NCBI): domain Eukaryota; kingdom Metazoa; phylum Chordata; class Amphibia; order Caudata; family Salamandridae; genus Calotriton; species Calotriton arnoldi. Next base: position 242,013 of record CAWUFW010010862.1, on the reverse strand, counting down.
GTGTCTGTTTCAAATTTAGGTGCGTCTTTTACACACAACAACATATGAATATGAGGAGCACCTCTTGCTTTGTATGCTTTTCTCCAAAAGAAAGCAGTGTCTTCTCCAAGAGATGGATTTTTTGTTGCAGTTGAAGGACAGAAGAGCTGGAAATCTGTGGTAAAAATACCTGCAAACATTTGCAGGATCCAAAGAGCAATGTTCTCCTGGTGTCTTCAATTCAATGCCTTTAATGTTATAGTTTGCTTCTCTCAAAAACTCATGTAAATCATCTCATGCGTACTCTGCACAACTCAGTGTTACAAACCAAGTTGGTGCACCTAAATTTATTTCGCAACATACACTTGGGCTCACCATGATGACAATACCAGTATTCATTGGTCCCATGTTGGCATGCCATCAAATTTATCAAATTGTACTCGAGCTTCTCATCTTTTCCATGAATTTTTGCAGACATATTTTGTACATTAACTCCTGTCTTAAGAATATGGTTAACATCATATGACAGTCCAGACAAATCACTTTCAAATAAGCGATGGAATACATATATAATATTATGTCAAAATCTAGGTTCCCCTGAATATAATCTTGTTGAACTATACTCAGCTGCATGTATTTGCACAGTGCCTTCACTATACCATCCGCCTACTCGAGTTGGAAATAGTTAAGGAAAACATCGAGTTTCTAAACTTTTCTCCCACACACTCATTGCAGCTCCTCTAGCTTGTTTCATCTGATACAGTTCAATAGCATCCCCCATAACCTCTTTTGAATGCAGTGGATGGATACTTTAGTGCTCATATATTTCTTCAGCTCTACTTCTATCCACTTTTTCAAACTGTCCACTTGAAGGCAACATTTCTCCCTCCATGCAACTTACATGTGTGACATCTACATCTCTATAGTACACATTATTCTCTTTAAGATACAATGTAGCTTTCTTCACCTTATTCACATCCACTAGTCCCTGCCAAATTTGTTTGTTTTACGTGGGCACACTATTCACTAGAGTTACAAGTGGTTCATCCAAATGTCTCTCTCACACATCTCCACAGCAGTTATGTATGCACCACTAACAAAGACAGTTGCGCACACAGTTACACCCCCAAACACTCTCTAACACAGATAGTTACCATTCCATAGAGCCACTTACATACCCATCCTACTAGAGACAATCAGAAGTAGCACACAGGAAAAGGCTGCAGCCGAATGAGGCAGTTTTGAAAATAAAAGGCAGTTAAAATGGAGGACAGCACCTAAAATATAAAAGAACATATTTGATTGGATGGTGGAGATGTGCAGGAAACTAAAACTAGCGAGGATTTTAAGAACAAAAAAATAACTAACTCTGTGATTGGCTTTGAAAAAAATAAAAAGGTTATGTTGTTTTGGATATGCTTGGTATTTGCAAACAGTCAACAACACCTAAAAAATAATGTTATATTTATTTAACCTACTCTGGCACTCATTACGTGGGGCCTCTTAATTCCGATGGGGCCGGTAACAGCAGTTACTGTCTCCCTCGGATTTATTTAATCCGTGGAAAAACTGCAAATGGTCAGAGTGTGGACTGTGGGCCAGAATTTTTGTGTTTGGGGCCAGAGAGAGTGCTGGAAAGAGTGATATTGACAGGGATCTACTTGAGTTGGATAAAGTGGGTTAGAGTGGCATAAAGCGCCTGACCTCAGGTTTGTGCACTGTGGTGCAATGACCTAGGCACAATTATTGAGGTAGGACTGGAAATACTAAAGAAGGATACCTTTGGTAAATTAATGACACTTTTCCCACATACTACCTTGGAATTTTCCAACATTTGCCAAAAACAGAAGTGGCAGTGGTCAACCGAATTTTGTCCAAAAATAGAGAAATCCAGGAAACATGTAAAAAAACTGTTTCTGCATTCCTCCGAGACCACAACACGGGCTCTATATACCACAATAACTTAAGCTTCATATGGACGGAATTTATCAAAAGGATGGAGTCCATTTCAAAGACGTAGGCAACAGGGTGTTCATCAACAACTTGAAAGACTGCATCCTGCTCGATGTGTAATTTTAATGTACACATCATAAATGCAAAGGCTCTTTTCAGAGCCAACCCTTTTCCCAAACACTGGTTTGTTTTGTTTTCAAATCCTTTTTTTAAATTTCTCACTGGGATCCGGGAATCCACCATGGATCTCCAAACCAAAAGCACACTTTCAATACATAATGGCAGCACATTTTGGCTCTACGATGGATCTTCAGATCCGTTCCCAACCAAAAGAACTCATTCAGAACAACAGCACATTTAACACAGTGGGCGTGTGAGTAGCTGTATGGGTGTGTGAGTGTCTATGTGGGTGTATGAGTGAGTGTGCAGGTCTGTGAGTGGGTATCTCAGTGGCTGTATGGGTATGTGAGTGGTTGTCTGGGTCTGTGAGTAGATGTATGAGTGGTTTTGTGGGTCTGTGACTGGGTATGTGAATGGGTATGTGAGTATGTAAATGGGTGTGTGAGTGGGTGTGTGAATGGGTGTGTTAGTGCATGTGTCACTGGCTCTGTGGGTCTGTGAGTGGTTTTGTGGGTCTGTGAGTGGGTGTTTGAATGTGTAAGTGGGTATGTGAGTGGCTGTGTGGGTCTGTGAATGGGTATGTGATTGATTGTGTGAGTCTGTGACTGGTTATGTGATTGATTGTGTGGATGTGTGAGGGGTTTTGCGGGTCTGTGAAGGGGTGGGTGAGTGGCTGGATAGGTGTGTGACTGGGTGTGTGAGTGGCTGGATGGGTGTGTGAGTGGGTACGTGAGTGGCTTGAAGGGTATGTGCATGGCTGTGGGGTCTGTGAGTGGGCTGGTGAGTGGTTGTCTGGGTCTGTGAGTAGGTGTGTAAGTGGCTGTATGGGTCTATGAGTGGCTGTATGGGTAAATACTTGGTTTTTGGGGTCTGTGGGTTGGTCTGTGAGTGGCTGTATGGGTATGTGAGTGCCTATGTAATTGATTTTGTGGGTGTGTGAGTGAGTGGGTGTATGTATGTGTGAGTAGGTGTGAGAGTGGTTGTGTGGTTCTGTGAGTGGGTGTGAATGGGAGTGTGAGTGGGTGTGTGGGTCTGTGATTGATTGTGTGGGTGTGAGTGGGTGTGTCAGTGGGTGTGTTAGTGGGTATATGGATGTGAGTTGGTGTGAGAGTGGTTGTATGGAGATGTGAGTGAGAGTGTGAGTGGGTGTGTGAGTGCCTATAAGGGTATGTGTGATTAAATGTGTGAGTGGTTGTGTGGGTCTGTGAGTGGCTGTATGTGTTTGTGAGTGGCTATATGGGTTTGCAAGTGGATGTGTGAGTGGTTGTGTGGATCTGTGAGTGAATGTGTGAGTGGTTGTGTGGGTCTGTGAGTAGGTGTGTGGTTCTGCAAGTGGGTGTGTGAGTGTATGAATGGGTATGTGAGTGGTTGTGTGAATGGGTGTATGGATGTGTGAGTTGGTGTGAGAGTGGTTGTGCGGGGGTATTAGTGAGTGTGTGAGGTTATCTGTGAGTGGGTGTATGTGTTTTTTTATTGGGCTCTGGATCTGGGAATCTGTCGCAGATTCACACGGAGGGCCGTGCTGAGTGCTGCGGTGGATCCGCAGATCCTCGCGCTCACAAAAAATATGTTTTTTCGCAATTTTATCCCCATGAGGGGTCCCTTACATGCCCCTCTATCAGCCCATGGGGTCACGGTACCTCTACCCTGACCCCTTCATTCAATTTCATCTCTTAATTTTTGCCCCCGGGACCGAGTCCCTATATAGACAATGGTGGCCACAACTTTCTTATCAGGTTGCGGCCAATAACTGCATTGCTGTTGCCGTGTGGATCCGTGGATCCACCGCAGTGGATCCACATCCCTAGATATACATAAATCTTTTTTGTTTAATAACTCCAAAACTACTGAATGGATTTAAACGAAATTACAAAAAGCACTCTTTCTGGACCAAGATCTAGTTTTCTGCCAACTTTGGTGTAATTCTGTTCAGCGGCTCGGGCTGTACTCGTGTTCAATATCCCTATGGGAAATGGCATGGGGAAAACGTGTTTTGGGACACCCCCTTTTTCTCGGCCCCCACTTGATGAATCACCCCAGACAGCATCTGAACTGATTAGCACACTAGTTCTGAAAGGTTCATGAAGATTCATCAAACGGCGCTAAAGTTATTAGCAAAACAAAAAACGCTTTTTCTATGGTAACTAGGTCCTAACTATAACTACCAACTGGCGACCGCCAGTAGGGTGTGTGTGTGTGTATATATATATATATATATATATATATATCTACTGCTAGTTCCAATTCCTTATCTGAATCAGAAATCCACACCAGGAAAGACACCACACCACTCCTTTGGATTTTAGCGCTTGGGTTTATTTTCCGCTGTAACGCATTTCGGCATCACTTGCCTTGATCACACATCAAGCGTTTGTTACACAGCCATTGCTTTTAAAACCATTGGATACTGTCGGTCACAATGGTCGCAACAACCATTACCACTGAATAAAGACTGCCGTACAATGGTAACTATACATAAATACAACTTATGATGCTGAAATTCGATTATACATTCCATGAATTGTTTAAATACCAAGAATATTTCATTTTGTCTTATGGCACAAAATTAAATTCAATGATATTAATCATAATTTCAAAAAAATTCCCAAAAATTCATTTGTTAGTGAGAAACCAATATGTTGTGCAAGTTAATTCGATTAAATTCAAGTGAATATTTGAATCATGGTTATACAATAAAATGCAAGTGCATTATGCTTGTATTAGTCTTTTTCAATGTCATAAATATTGAATCTCCAGCATTAAATAAAAATTATCTAAATGGCCACACGGTTTATGCAAATGCCTAATTCCTAATTATATATATATATATATATATATATATATATATATATATATTACTAAAGACATTCCAGAATGGTAGGGATAAATCAGCAAATTAATATGATAGGGGTATTCTATAAGTCCTGATGAAAGCCATAGATTCCCCATGGAAAATGACTGAGATATGTTGGCGAACCAGGAGAATTATATCCTTGAACATCCACAAATTTTTCTTTTAAGCATAATAGGAGCACCCAAAATACCAAAATAAAGGGGTACAGAGGAAGGCCTTAGGTATTTTTATTTCTCATATTTACCCTGAAAAGAAATATCAAAGGGCTCCTTCCACTGAGGTTGAGCCCATCCTGGTTTCTAGGGACCTGCATTAGACCTGATGATGAAGCATGTCACTAATACAGTGGGTGACGGTCTTACTATATACAAAAGTATAAGCTGGGTTATCAACTCTCCTTTTGATTTTGACCTATGCGAATTGTTGACTCCTATTTTTCTTTCGTAGTTTGAGGGAGACAGGCAGTACCTGGGGGGTTTGTGTGGTTATCAACACACACTAGAAATGTGCCAATAAGCAGAATTATGGTTGCTTTAGATTTAGGTTAATTTTCTGACTTCTAGCTTGGTCTTGGTAATCTATGACTTTACTATGCTGCTGCTGTCTTTTGGACCCTGGCTGTATAACCTCATGTGTGTCGTCCTGTTAACTCTCAAACTGCTGGGTGGATGTGACAAGGTTTTGTTTTGCTGTTTTTTACAGGTTCTTCTTTTGGGATAGTTATTTTTTTTAATGTATCCTCCTCCCTTACTTCTCCTTTCATTAGAGACTGAACGGCGGATGGTGACATTTTAAAGTGGTGGGGCGTAAAATGATTGTCAAACTGCACCGTAGCGAGCGAGCGTAGCAAGAGAGCCGAACAACCTAAGGGGGGTCCGGGCGGGTTCTCCCCCCCCCCGAGAAAAGTTTGAAAAAAGAGTGGAAAAATGGTGCATTTTCAAGCAAATTTGAGAAAGCAGGAAGGTTAATAAAGCAATTGTGAAAGTGCAGTTATTACATTAATAAAGTGATGTCATATAACATAGGTAGCTGCTTATTCATTCTTATTCGTCCTCAGGCACCACCTTCCGAATGGACCATAAACGAAGAGCAAATTCAGAGAACTTTGTATCACTGTTAAGTTCTGGGATCAAGGTCATGACAATAAGCAGGGAAGGAGGTTGTTGTAAGTACTATAGACTAGGAAAGGTAATCGGAGTAATGAAGCTTATTGGCAAGTAGTCCGTGGATTACATTCTTGTCACAGTCCTTACATGAGTGAGGAGGTACCAAAGGTACTCGTGACTTCATCCACAAACAACCACGAAAAACCCCCCATCAACTCAAGCTGTCCTAAGACGGAACATTGCAGCAGCAGAGAAAACATAGCGGGCAGAAAACAATTACAAAACAGAATAACAAATAAGATAAAAAGCAGGAAACGTCAGGCCAGACAGTGAGCCTCACTCTCCAAAGAACAGCAGGCGGCAGATTCCCACAAAATAAGCCAGGCACGTGCTTCTGCAGGCACGAGGAACAGCATTTGCAGCACCCAGCAAAAGAACAGGAAGTTCTCCAGCCTGGCTCCTCTTTTACCTCCCTCCCTCATGCTTTCACACTGGTTTCCCAGCTGTAAATCATCTGTGAAATCCCCAGACCTGATTATCAGTCATTTCAAAAGCAATTTTAGCATGTGTTAAAACCATACTGTAAATCTGCATCCCCCAGCATCCCAGGCAGTAACAGCCATCACAAGTAGTATGGTCTACTGCTAAATCGGCAGAATGTTCCCAGAGCAATCCCTCCTCTTAACAGCAGGTGGTAAATGTTTGCATTCATGAAAGAAACAGCCAAATACATTTTCCTAATGTGATTAGTCCACAAAAAGAGTTTTTTTGCAAACCCAAAAATTAACAAGAATGCCAGGATGATCACAATGACGAAAACCTGAACACAACCTTCACACAGGTGAGACAAAAGTACTGCACAGGCCGATAATGCAGCCCTCGCAAACACCTACAGGGACCAAGCTATAGACCGCCATGTTGTTGCACTTCAGCAGATACCAATCCTGATACCGTAGGAGGAAGAATACTAGGCTACAGAGTGTCAAAAGTCAATATCTGTCCAGAGATGTGGGAGAAGGCCTTGGGTCCCCCCAGGACAAAGCTCATTTCCTTGAAAATGTCAGAGCTCGACATGCACATAATGCACCACACCTTGCCTGCCATTAAAGATGAACTAAAGCCAAATCATGGGATAATGGCTGACATACCCTGAATTGACCTGCAAGACCATGTTACATTTGACTTTCAAATAAAGCACAGCACGTAAAAGCAAACAAAAAATGTAATGAGACATTTGCATATTGCCCCTCACACCCCCGTTTCTTTACAGCTCCATGATACCACGTAGGCTGACTCCAACAGGCCCACCTTCTACTTGCACAATACTACCATCAATGCACACCTCAACAACACTAGTGCCCCTGCAGCTCCACCTACCACCCACCCTACTCCAACATCCACAGGAGGATGTATCCCGAACATTAAATTACTGAGTGATAACACCTGTTGCTTACTGCGCTTGGAAATGGTCGATATGGTATGAAGGGCCATACAAAAACGTTTTTAGTTAAAGCTATTTGGGAAAACATTAGAGAGCTCTAAAATGCTTCTGAAGTAATTGTGTCTTGTTTCACCTGTTTTGAGTTTATATTTAAAAAGAGAAAAATACTGACTGTCCCTGCTCTACATAATCGTTTACCATGTTCGACATAAAAATACCGCTGATTTAATAACCCTCCTACCCACCCCCTTTGCCCGACCATAAGGTTTGAAGGGGGAAGCGACCTGAAAACACTTTACTTGGGTAGGGCAGACACAAAAAGGTTTGAAAACCTCTGGTCTAGATGCTGAGAGAGGAGGGAGGCCCGCTTTGAGTAAGTCTGGTGAATTCTATCTGCTTTCGGCCGGTGCTGTTTCCAATGAGGCCGATTGCAAAATTTAAGTCTCAGCTTTTGGGTAGAAGCTGAAGATGCCAGTGATACAGGTCATACGCTCAAGGCATCTTGCAGGTTGTGGACTCCAACCCGCAGCCCATCCTCAACCAACATGCAGTTGATCGAGGGAACTGTGCCCCAGATGTAAGATCAGTCAGATAGAGAATGATGGATGTATAGAATGGTAAATGGAAGTGTAGAAAATCATTTTTGCACGGGTACAGCCACCCATCAGACGGAAAAAATCAACCCTGCTCAGTATCTGCCATGCTAAACCTAGAATTCAAAAAGTAAACAAATCTGTTTGTTCATATTTTTGTCTGGCTCTGCTAAATACAATATGGACACCTTTTCAGTAATGTATATCTCTCTCCTTCTCAATACCTTATTTTTAGGGCAGTCTCAGATGCCGGAGACTTATTAGCCCAGAGGGGGTCACGAAGAGTGAAAGGTGTTTGTGGCTGGAAGGTTATCTCTGAATGCTGGGGGCCATAGGTGAAATTGGCTAACATAAGTGCCGGAAGAGACAGAGAAGAGGAAAGACAGGAGAAAGGAGGTAGTGGTACTAGAAAGAAAGTGTGAAAAGACAGAGTAGGTGGTGATGGATTATAGACTGGCAGTCTAGGCAAAGAAAACGACTTTGAAGCTGAAGAACAAACTCGTGTTCCTTCTGCACAGCGAAGTGCAAACTGTGTCCCCCAAAGCTCACCCTGCGCTTGGGGACATGCGAGCAGCAAGGGCTCTAGTGAGGCGGATGCTGGGCAAAGTTCCTGCGTTACGCCTCCCTGCCTTACTCCGCTGCCGCCCTCTTTTAGCCCTCCGCTCATGGAATTCGCCATCGCAATTATTGGGAATGCCAAGAAACCACACTTGGTAATCGGACACGTCTCTGAACTTCACGGACACGTCTCTGAACTTCACTTAATCAAGTTCTCACCTAACACAAGCCCACAAATGTGTGCCACAGGGACCGCCGGGCCGGCCCGGGCTGCTTGCGCACTCGCTCTACTCTGGGCCAGGGAAGCCGCGGCACTGGCAGCGCTGAAAAAATCAACAAACGGGGTTTACTATCTATGATGAATGATACATAAATGATGTGTTTCTGTTTCAGTCATGTAAAGGTTAACCTAAACCCGTTTAGGTTAACCATTACATGACTTCACTGAAACAGAAACACATCATTTATGTATCATCATTCACATAGGCCTGGCCAAACGTGCAATGATGAATGACGCATTTACACTGCGAGTGCGGATCCTTACTTTTTTCACATGTAGACTTCTGAGTGACTGATTCTCAACAATCATCTGAGTCAAAGTCACGATCGAACGATGATCATCAGATCTGAACGTCGGATCACCAACCAAGGCTGAGACTAGTAGCAGCAAGGTGGACTGTGATCCGAGCCACGACGAGCAGTAGCCAGTGCATCCACGAGTCGTGTGGCGCGGTGACGGTCTGCTGCGACGACGTGGGTGTCATGGCCCAATCACTGTGCATGGCTTCACATAAGCCACACAGTGATTGGCCATATACGCTTCAAGTGCGGCAGTGCTGTGCCATCCACGCGCGGCACCCAATGATAAAGCCAGCCTTCAGACTAGCAGTCACTGCGCGGTGTCTCTGACTCTTTCAGCCAATCTAGACGCTGCATTAGCAGCGCCAAGATTGGCTAGAGCAGAGATGCTCCCCGCCCATTAGGAGACGGGGGGCCGGGTGCTGCTGCATGAAGCAGCAAGCAACCCTCGGTCCCTCGCTCTAAGGGGAAGGCAGCAGCTACTAGTAGTGCGCATGTTCAGGCTCGTCGTAAAAATGACCATGCCCAAAAATGAACATGCGCACTATTGCTGCGCTCACAGCTGCTTGCTTGCTTGTTCAGTTGTCAGTCTGTTGCTTGTCAGTCACCACCAAGTGGGCGTGGCCCAGTCAGGTGCCGGCCCGGAACAGCTGCGCGGCGCGACTCACTCGACTTACAATTACACAACAATCACTGACTCAGATTAACGACGAACGGAACGACGAGAACGAATGATGATGGGCCATGGGGGCATGTGGCATTAGTGGCAGGTGGGGCAACGCCCCAGCGCCCAAATGGACGCACCACCACTTTCTCTGATTCCTTGGTGAGTAGTCTAATAATCCTTCCCTTCTGGTCATTGGACCGTTTTTTTTCCTTTCCCTTTCCTTTTTCTTTATTCACTTTTAACCTTGGTGCGCCACAATTTCTCTCTACAAGTATATCATGTTTCACTCACCTCATTGTTGGGCTTCCTCATGTTTTATTAAAAGCTGATTTACCTATCAACTGCTTTCCCTCTTGGGAATGGATTTCATCTCAATTTTTATCACAAGCTTTACATTATTAATAAATGATAAACACGACATGACTTTGGCAGACCTTTTTTGTTTAGTAATTGTCATGTGACTGAATAACAATGAGTATATACTATGAGCACTGTCATTTGAAAACCATCATTGAACTTGTGATCCCCCCATTTTTCCCTCCCTATCCCGTCATCCCTTTCTACCTTCTCTTTTACTTGTCTTTTTCCTTTTTATCCTATTTTGTGCATTCTTGATACTTCCTTCTTGTATTGTGGTTTCCGTAATCATGAATCACTATGTGAATTGTTTGTGTGTACGGCATTTTGTTTATTGTGGGTCATGTTTATATGGTCATCAGCCTTGAGAAAGCCCTAGGTGTGCAATCCACTTTAGGCGAAACACGTGTCGGCTGTATTTTCTTTCACATCAGGTTTTAAATCCTGATGTTCTCAATAAAAATCAATCAAAGATACAGAGAACTTTTTGGGCATCTATTACTAAAAACCACAACCCCCCCAGGTACTGCCTGTCTTCCTCAAACTACTTTTAAAATTATCTGGGGGCATTACAGGCGTTGCCACCTAACAGGCAGTCCTACCTCTGGTACACTGAATAAAGGGTCCTGCCCGGGTTACGTAACCCCTTACGCTTTACCCCTGCTCCTTGCTAAACAATACTATTTTTCTTTAGTAGCTGTGTTGGTCTTGTACCTGCAACAACTGCAGAGACTTTTTCTCCTTTACAGGCATTTCTGAAACTAGACTTCGCTAGTGCTAATGAACATGGACAGCAAAGGTTTTTGATAAAGAAAGCTTTATAGCATTGTGATGCTCTGCACACTGCATTGTGTTCAACTCTGGCAATGTGGGATTCCTTCTGTGGAGTATAGGGTGTCATGGTCTGGTGTTGCTTGTGTTCCTGTCTGTAGGGATTTTGGCCTTGTAATTCAGGTTAAATGGTTCCTGATGCAATGGCGGCTTCTGAAATAATGTCTGTTGATTAAATTGTGTAATATTTCTTCTTAAGTCAAAAACATTCTAGATAATAATGGCAGAGGATGGTTGTAAGAGAAATGAAGTACTATACGACTTAAAATAAGAGCAGCACCCAGGATTCTCAAAGACCACTATACCATGGGAAGCACAGCATGATTGAGAACCACACTTCCCGGGGTTCGACATGAGGACTTATACACCAGTACGCCAGTAGGTATGCATGCACACTTTCGCTTCAGATGCCGGCTGTTTTTTATGCAGCCAACTGAATGTGATCGAAAACCAGCTGGATATAAGGATGACAAATGTAGGTTGTAGGTTGTAAGGTAAATTTGCACCCTTGACAAAGTAAGTTCTTCCATTTTTATTCATATTGAGAGACAAAGATACACTTCCTTTATGGCAAAAAATAAGGAACAAATAAGTCTTTCTGCTTTATGTTACTTCTTAATGTTTTACTACAGGAGCATGTCAGCCACCTGCTACTGAACATTCTCGAATATATCGAACATAGGGTGATAAATATGTTTATGACAAAGGACTATCACTACATTTTCCCTTCAGTTTTCAGCGTTGTGTGTTCTACACTCTGTTCTTGCATGCAGCGTGTGGTTTGCCTGTGGGTTATTGTTAGAAATTGGGTTACTGGTTGACTGGGGTGAGTCCTGGTCAGCAACTGCAATCCTAATCCGGGTAAGGCACAAGCAAACCCCAAATTAACTTATGCTCAACCCCCTTGTAGCATGGCACAGAGCAGTCAGGCTTAACTTAGAGGCAATGTGTAAAGTATTTGTGCAACACTTCAAACAGTGAAAACACCACACAAAAAGATCCCATCTCAGGATTGAAACATAGAGCTTAATTTAATAAATAAAACAAGACCAAAGTGACAAAAATCTAATTAGTAGAAGCGGAGATACTAAATTTGAAGGTTTTTGACAAAAATAGTGGCAAAAGGCGAAAAGCGCCAACTGTGGATATCTGGTCGCGCTGGACCGGGACAAAGTCACAAGTTTAGGCCGACCGCCATAGAGCATGGGCCGGCTACAGGGACCCAGCTAGGCCCGTTGAATAAAGTACCTTCAATCCTGGGTTGCAGAGCGTTGCGTGGATCCGTGTCAAAGATGCACCGCACAGCTGATGCGATGCATCGGTTCCGAGATGCGGTGAGGCTGTGCTGAGAAGCCTGAGTTATCGTTGGGGATCCTGTTGATGGGGCTTGGGATGTTAAGTCCAGTGTCGAGGATGCAGCGTGCAGTTGGGATGGTGCTGGTTCCGAGGAGCTGCAAGGCAGCAATGCAGAGTACGTTGTCGTCATCAAGGATGCTGTCAATGAGGGATGCGAGGGCCTGTGCCGAGGATGTGTTGCGCAGTGGCGATTCCGAAGGCATTGCGGGGGTGATGCAGGTGTTTGTGGCTGGTCTAATCTACACAACAGCAGAGATGCGTTAGTTCCGCTGGATCCACAGAGGCTGGTAAAGCACCTTAAGCCCACTTCCAAGGGTCCAGGAGCGGGATGGCACCACTAGGCAGGGTAGACTCACAGTTGGCAGATGCAAGGTTGCTGGAAGCCTGTTATGTCCTTGAGGCTTCAGATCAGGAGGCCAGCCAACTAGCCCTTGGAGTCACTCTGGGCCTGATTCACAAAGGGCTTCTGCACTCGTGGCGGAGGCCCACAGTCGTGGTGGGGGGGGGTTCTGCATTTGTAGTGGGACCTCCGCATTGCAGGTTCTCATTGCAGAGATCCCACCACGAGTGCAGGCCCCAAGCCACAACTCCGGGACCTCCACCACAAGAGCGGCGGCCCTTTGTGAATTAGGCTTTCTGGGTTCTGGCTTCAAGAGATGCAGGTGCAGTCCTTCTCAGTCAGGCTTAAGGCCTGATCAGACAGCTGGTCGGCAAAGCAGGAATACAGCAGAGTGCAGTGTCATGATCTGGAAATGAGATGAGCATTTCATGTGTATCCTCTGGGACATGGCCAAATGTATTGTGGAGCAGAAGAGAATTCCTGGGAGCCTGCAACAAATGTACACGCTATTTTCATTCTCAACATCCGCAAAAACCAGGCCCCATGAAACGATCTTGAGAAGGGGGTACTGTCATGATCTGGAAATGAGATGACCATTTCATGTGTATCCTCTTGGACAAGGTCAAATGACAAGGAAAAAAATAAACCTTGATTTTACAGGGCTACAGGTACCATGATCCTATGTCCTGGCCTGGCTGGGCGTCTCCTGTATCTAAGGTAGCCACACCCAGTGACCCACGCTTACTATTCGAAATAATCCTTCGACGGACAAAGAGCAGTGCTCTCCCTGTTATTTCCACGTGTCGGATTCATGGAGCCATGGAGGAGAGTTTGTTAGCTCTCGATCATCCAGAATCCTTGTGAAGTCTAATCCTTGTAAATCTGCATGTGAAAGTGGCCTCTGTTTCACCTTTGTGAAGTGCGGTAAGCAGTGATGTGGAGGCACGTTCATTTTTGGAAAAGTAAAGCTTCTTCAAAGTATCTGTTTCAGTTTTCTGTTAAAGTACGGCAAGAATGCATTTGCCTCTGGTGGTTGTGGACGCTGTTCATCTGCATTCCAATTTCAAAAGTTAAAATACTTTGTACAAGCATTTAAATCTTCCGAGAGCATAAGATTCTCATTGTTATCAAGAAACTGAAGGAAAGCGCATTCCGCTTGTTTCTGCTTTCATTTAAAAAGGTAAAAGACTTTTTCTTGCAAGATTAACTTTTTGAGACAAAATAAGATTCACTGTGTTTACCAAGAGGCTCGAAGTATGTGGGTTTGTTATGTTCTTCAGTGAACTCTGTTAGTTACTTTCAGTTTCAAATGGTTGATAAGACTTCGCAACAACAATTAACTCTTCCGAGAAAAATAAGACTCACATATTCTACAGCTCCAGGAAAGTAAAAGAGTTTATTGTTTACCTAAAGCAATCTTTATGAGCAAGTCAGTCTCATTTTGCATATATGAACTCAGATCAAAATATCATTGACGTTACTTAACTAGCGCTGAGGCAAGCTCAGTCCAGGTGACCTATATCATTATTAATGAAGCATCACATTCAGAGGAAAAACACAGATGTTTTGAAGTTCCAAAGACTCAATGAATTTGAGTGCTGAAGTAAGCGCAATTGTAAGAAGTTATCACAAGTACCTTCGTATCAAGGCTTTCCGCTATCTATGTTTCCTGAAGATATATATATATATATATATATATATATATATATATGTTCCACAAAAACGGCTCTTTTCTCAGCATTCGGTGCTCTTTGATGGTGCGAACAGTGGAAACGGCGGAGCCAGCCGTTATTCAATTATATCAAATATTTCTTCACAGAAATGTTCCACACACACTCACTGGTAAGTATTTGTTGCAATCTCAGTTTTTATTTAGGCAGCAGCATTGTTCCGACAAGTCCAAAAAACCCTACGCGTTTCAGTCTGTCCACAGACCTTGCTCACGGGTAGCAAAACGTTTCAAACATTGCTTCTATTTGAATATATCACATGATGTTACATCACTTCCTGAATAAGTATCGCTTTGCATTCTGGTATTTGTAGTGCAGTGATTATTGTGCAATCAAATAAACAGTGACGATAGTGAATATAAAAATATACAATTTGTACTATAGTGGTGCAGTGTGATTTTTGTTCACCTTTCAATTTGCAATAATTAGAACCATTACGATAGATAGAAAAATAAATTCATTAGAAAAATATATATGGAGAAATATATTTAGACTATATTAAAAATTATTATTAGAAAATGGGGGATGGGAGGGGGGGGGGAAAGTTTCTATCTATTACGTATCTACGTATTTCGTTGTACATTCCCCCTCCAATGGGTCTCACATTGTGCATTTGCAATTCAGTAAAGATTAATCTTTCTTTCATTTTGTTAAACATTTTGCAATGAATGCCCTCTAGTGGGCCGTCTTCCACAATTATCCAACCCATTGTCAGGTTTCCTTATTTGACTTAGATTGCATTTCATCATATTTCCTTATACCATCCCCCTCTCTATTGGGTCATGGTGTTGATAATTTAATTACTAAGTCACAATGCACTGAACATTATTTTTTTTCTTCTTTTTCTTATTTATCCTTTCTCAATACTTGCCCCCTAGTGGGCCCTTTATTCCAATTGTTAAAGCCTTTGACCAATTTAACCGATATTGTTTAGGTGAACTAAAAAATCTAATTTGTGACGTGTGTTTAAAAACATATGTTTCATCAGTTACATTTCGGGATTACACTCTAATTCTTTGTATGTAACTACCAGATTCCTATATGGAAAAGAGAGACTGATTCAAAACTAATACAAGTTTGGGTAAACTATACAATTGTGTGAGGTATCATATTCACATAACATGGTGTTATCGTCACTGTTTATTTGATTGCACAATAATCACTGCACTACAAATACCAGAATGCAAAGCGATACTTATTCAGGAAGTGATGTAACATCATGTGATATATTCAAATAGAAGCAATGTTTGAAACGTTTTGCTACCCGTGAGCAAGGTCTGTGGACAGACTGAAACGCGTAGGGTTTTTTGGACTTGTCGGAACAATGCTGCTGCCTAAATAAAAACTGAGATTGCAACAAATACTTACCAGTGAGTGCGTGTGGAACATTTCTGTGAAGAAATATTGGATACAAAAAAATAAATAAATAAATATATATATATATATATATATTGCAGAAACAAAGAAGCTCCTTCCAGGATCCCCGCCCATAGTCCGGTGGCGCGTAAATTCCGGCAGAGCCAAATCCGGCAATTTATTTCCCAAACGCTTCAAATGATAACGCGCTCTCAGAGATAAGGAGAAAGTGTAGCGTTTAATACTCAGTAGTTACGCGTTTCGACAAACAGTCTTGATCAAGACTGTTTGTCGAAACGCGTAACTACTGAGTATTAAACGCTACACTTTCTCCTTATCTCTGAGAGCGCGTTATCATTTGGGATATATATATATATATATATATATATACACACACACATATATATATATATATATACACACACACACACACACACACACATATATATATATATATATATATATATATATAGCAAAGCACTCCTTCCCTTTCGTCATTCGCCAACCATCATTGGCTCTGCAGAAAAATAGGAGCCCGGACCACAAATAGGTGCAGTAAGTTTATTCCAGCTCTGTTATGGTACACCTCAGCATGACGCGTTTCGATCCTGTGGGATCTTGATATATATATATATGTATACCTATATATATACCTTATTTTTGGAAAGACAATTTCCCCTTTTGAAGGAAAGATTTTCAAGACATTTATTAAAGGTACCACTGGTATTACAAGTACCTACATTGTAGATGATTATTGAAGTTGAGATATATACATACTTTGCTAATGATTCTTACATTTGTTATTTCAGCTCTCCTTCACAGCAGTCCCTTTCCCTCCTCTTTCCCCTCACCTGGCATCTCAGGGGTCCTGTGTTAGTTTCATACAGGAACCCAGTGGTGCCTGGAGGTGGGTCTATTCTTAGCATTGTGCCATTCCTGAGAAGCTTTGGAATCTTTACAGACCGATCTGACATGCAGTCCAGCCAAGTAGCAGTCCTTCAGTGGCACAGCAGTCCTTCTTCTTGGCAGAGTATCCACAGATCCCAGAAGTGTACTGAAGAGTTGATGTCTGAGGTCCACCTTTTATACACAGTTGTGCCTTGGGAGTGCACACATGTCCTGCCTTCCTGGCCCTAGTTCCAAACTAATTACAGGGGGTATGCAGCCCTTTGTGTGGAGACCAGACACAGCCTATCAAGTGTAAGTAGAGCTGTTCCCAGATCCTCCCTCCCATTCTGCCAGTGATGTCCATCCAGTCACACCTAAGCTCCCTTTGTGTGTGGCTGTTTAGGGGGAATACACAAATCCCAACTGTCAGCTACACCCAGCCATGTGACCAGAGACACATTGCAGGCATCAAATAGATAAGGCAAGAAAATATCAACTTTCTCAAAGTGGAATTTTCAGAATTGCAATTTAAAATCTGACTTCACTATAAGTTAGGATTTTAAATTGTGATTCCAGAGACACCAAACGAGAACTGAGCATCTCTTACCATTTGGAAATTACACTTATAAAATGTAATAAGGCAACTCCAATGTTATCCTATAGGTGAGATAGGCCTTGCAGTAGTGAAAAGCAAATTTAAGACTTTTTCATTACCAGGACATGTAAAACTTAAAAGTACATGTCCTACATTTTAAATATATTGCACCCAGCCCTCTGGCCTGTCCAGGGTCTACTCTAGGAGTGACTTATATGCATTAAATAGGAAGGTTTGGACCTAGCAAAAGTTTTTTTTGGCCAGGTTGAAATGGCAGTTTAAAGTGCACACACAGGCTCTGCATTGGCAGGCCCGAGACATGTTTAAAGGGCTACTTAAGTGTGTGGCACAATCAGTGCTGCAGGCCCACTAGTAGAATTTAATTTATAGGCCCTTTGCACATGTATTGCCACTTTACTAGGGACTTACAAGTAAACTGAATATGCCAATTGAGTATAAGCCAATGTTACCAAGTTTTAAGTAGAGAGCACAAGCACTTTAGGACTGGTTAGCAGTGGTAAAGTGCACAGAGTCCTAAGGCCAGCAAAAGCGAATTCAGCAAAAAGTAGGAGGAGGAACGCAAAATGTTTGGGGATGACCCTGCAGAAAGGGCTATGTCCAACAGTTATAGGCTACATTACTTTACTCTTCCTTGTTTACAAGAGGCAAAACAAGGAGTTAAGTAAAATTGGAAAGTGATGTTTAAAATATGCATATTTTTATGCGTTCACAGGCACTATCCAAGCTAAATAATTCTGCATGATTTATGTATATATATAAACTCCTAATTCCTAAACACATACTGGACTGGAAGGGATAGGAGAGTAAGATCATATTACAGGGTTATTTCATGTTTCCTGAGATAAGCAGTGGGCCCATATGGGACCCTTGGAAACAGCTGAAACATGTTGATGAAAAGGATGTCTGGAGAATTATATCTGTGAGCGTCTACATGTCTTCCATTTTACCCATACCAGGTGCATCCAAATCAGAAGGATACAGGGGTAGCCCTTAGGTGTTTTGATTTCTCATATCTGCCCAGAAAAGAAATATCACAAAGTGCAACCTCCATGGAGGTTGAGCCCATTCTGTTTTCTAGGGACCAGGATAAGACCTTATGAAGTATGCCTCTAATAGAGTGGGTGAGGGTCTTACTATATAATAAAAAAATATATGCCAGGTTATCAACATTCCATTCAGTTTTGGCCCAAGGATATATGTGTGAATTGTTGACTCCTATTTCTCTTCAGTAGCAACATGGTACTTAGACCTGCAACAACTACAGACACTTTTTCTCCTTCACAGGCATGTGTGAAACTAAACTTAGTGCCAACTGAACATGAATAGCAAATGGTTTCCCTAATGAAAACTTTAGAGTATTGTGATGCTCTACACACTGCATTTTCAACAACCCTGGCAATATGGGAGTCCTTCAGTGAGGTAGAAAGGGTGTCATGGTCTAGTGTAGCTTGCAGGGGACCTGGCCTGGCAGTTCGGGCTCACCTGTTCTTATTAGTGCAGAGCCAAGACAGATTTGCATATGTCTGGCCTCTGTATAGAGTGGAATACTGGGTGCAAAATGATGGACTGGAATACAGCACCATGGACTGCCAGTGGCTAAGATTAATTCATGCATTCCTTCCACGCTTTGCTACGTGTTATGGGTCCTAAAGCAACCAAGGAAAATGAACCCCTATTCCTTTTAGGATATTAAAGGCAGCTATACTCAGAATGTGTGGTGACTCACATTCTTGGGTGCTGGTGCCACTGCACCTGATGCACTAATATGTGCTATAGACTTGGGTCCCTTACTCCTTCACTCCCGTAGCAGGACACTTGTTGGTTTTCTGGGGAAAGGGCACTCACCATCTGATGGGGAGCTGGCAACAGGCAAGGACTGAACTTTGGAACTCTAAAGAGTTTCAAACTAGCCGAACAATTTGGCCGAGGGTTTTGGGAGAGCGTTTTTCTTTCCAATCTGGATTTTCCTACCGTCTTGGGTAAAGGAACATTGAGGAAACAAAGGAGGAGAAACGGTAATACAGGTCCCAATTAATCTAGTCCCCAACGACTCTTAGACCCTGTCTTGGTAGATACACAGCAGATTGTAACCAGGAAACTGTTGACTCGTTGCCTACCCTTGAAACCACTGTCCCAGCCTCACCAGAGCGCTGTTAACCCTAGCAGAGGAATGAGGCTTCAGACAGAGGTGAAAATAAATATTTAAGGAAAGAGGCCCCAGCAGGTATGGTGTAAAGAAGAAACACATGTGATATTTATTTCTATCTCACTTGCTCTCATGCCCAGGCCCTAGGACAGGGTTACACTCCCTGAAGGGGAGCTGCACAAACCCAGGACATTTCAAACCTTTTCCTTCAACATAAAGTACAGCATTGCTACATGACATTTTACAAACATAAAACAGGAGTGTCCTTGTAGTGCATAAAAAGATTAGCCTCGTCCTATAACGCCTTTGTGGGTATCAGATGTGGATGACAGACAGCTGTCACTCAGATGAGCTCCTGAGCAGGGACTATCCTGAAAGCGTGCCTGTGAGATCTTTCCAAAGAGCAAGGTGTTCAAATGAAGCTGCATGGCAGCGCAGTGAGGCACGGTCACCAGACGTATGTCAGGAGGAAGCGCGCTCTATGCTGCAAGGCAAAAATAATCAACATGTCCCTGCTATAGTGCCTACTTTTGAAGCGCTACACAGGGGTGGCCACGGGTCCATAGAGTGTGCATGGTGCTGTCAGTGGGGCTGGGCCTGCTCTGGCGCCTGCTCTGGCTGGGAGCTGTGTCTGGGGATGTTGTAGCACGGATCCTCTGGAGATCTCTTCCAGCAAAGATTTGAGCAAACAATTACCAACACCTTCCATAGCACCAAATATATAACACACAAATCATGTACAATGAATGACTCAGAAGGAAGAATAACATGCATGAACCCGAGAAATCACAATAAACCAATGATGACTTGGAAATGGATCAGGGTGAAGGGTTTCAGCCAGACAAAGGCTCCTTCTGCACAGTCAGTGGCCATGAAGATTAAACCATTGCCTTCGTGCCTTCAGCAGCTGGCGTCGCAGGTGATCTCTGCACTACTCACCAGTTCTAACTGGTCTCCTGCTTTGCTCCATGACAATCAGCCCCACAATGATCACTCACACACCCATGTACCATTCGCTACACCATCACCACAGCTTCATGTCTCATCTCTGGAACAGCTGGCAAGCTCTTTCACAAGTAGGGAGCACAGCAAATCCAAGATGGGGGCCTCAGTTCCCCTTTGAGTCCATCGCCCACAAGAACCCTTTAGTAAACTATAGGCTATGATAGACTCTCTCATCACACCGTTGTGTAAAAGATGGGGTGGCCTTATGTAGAGCTGGGTGATTGCGGCACAACCACCTTAAAGTGGCAGATGTCCACATCCACAGTATTAAGAGTACACTGATGTCAATGACATGCTACAGACGGCGGATAGGACATGTGCGGCTTTAGCGGCTGTCCTGGTCCATTAAACTCTACAAAAGGGTCCAGAGCCCCAACATCCAAGAGTGGTTAGCCCCACAAGGGTGTTCAACAAATACCCTAGTCTTGAAGTTACAGTGTGCAGTTGTTTGGTTGGAGAGATAATGAAGCAAACACAGTGTGTTAAATTGCCACAATAGGACAGCATCTGGAGTTGGATGTATCAGATACACCTCTTAACAGAAGACGTCAAAAAGAAACATAATGGTCCATAAAGTACACAGAATCACATCTTAATGTTTGGAGGCAACAGTTTCCCATCGGTCGTAAGTGACTGAGTATTTTAAGAAGTAAAGAGTGTGGAAAGGCACCAAATGAGAAAAAGTGAAAGATCTATGCTGGTGGCTAAGTGACCAGGCAACTATCAATTTTGATTTTGTTAAGTGACGGGAAGAACTGTTTTTATAATCAGGCTTTGACTGCACTATTAACGAAAGTGGGAAGGAACCTCAAATATGTCATGTAGCATAAGAGCACTTCCTATCAAGACATTCTACAAAATGCAAACGCAAAAGAACGCATTCGATGGAACAGCTCACACAGCCAGGACTGATGTCGTAGGCTATCATGGTGATCAAATGCACTAGCAACAAAAAAGAGGCAAAACTTAGCAGCCTGCCCAGGTTGTTATCATAAAAGAACTGGTGGTCTCTGGTCACATATAAACCCAGATATCGAACCCCGGCTCCTCAGTGTGAACCGGACAGCACCACTTCTCTCCGGGCTTTTTCCCACCAGCGGGTACAGACAAGATTTGTCCCAGTTTATACGCAACCTGGAAAAGTAGCCAAAGATATCAAAGATCTCCAGTATTCTAGTTATGGAGTCTTCTGGTTCAGCTAGGTATAAGAAAACATAGTCCACATATAGTGTGACGAGATCCTCCCACTCGTGTTCCCAGCGGAGTACGTGTGCCAGGGCGTCCCTGCGTATCCAATTCGCTATTGGTTCTATTGCTATTGCGAAGAGGAGTGGGCCCAAGGGGCAGCCCTGTCTCATTCCCCTCCCCTGGGCAAACTCCGCCGATAGTGTGCTGTTCACTCTGACACGGGTTGTAGGGTGGGTGTACAAAAGACAAATACAGACCCGAAAGGATGGACAGAAGCCTATTCTTTCCAGTAAGACCATTCTAAACAATCAAATACCTTGGCAGCATCCACTGCCAGCAGCGCTTCTGGTTCCTGCAGATGGTCCCCTTGGGCTAGACAGACAAAAATGCGTCTAAGTTTGTGTCTGGTTGACCTGTAGGGCATTAAGTCTAATTGGTCTGCGGCTACAATAGTATGGATCACTGGCAGCAGGCGATTTGCCAGGAGGTTCGCTAGGACCTTTGTTGCAATATTTTGTGTTCAAGACCTGGCTGTTCGAATCAGACCACCATGAAGCAGTGAGCAACTACAGCGCCTTGAGACCCTCCTGGGTGATTTACCGCGCTCTATAAATCATTGAGTGATTGACTGATTGATATTGAGGAGCGAGATCGGTCTATATGAGGAACAGAGTTCAGGTGGCTTACCATTCTTATAGATTAAGACTATTTCTGCCTGTCTAAGGTCTATGGACAGTTCTTCTTTGACCTTATCTCCATGTACATCGTTTGAAATGGTTTTATCACCCGTCTTTTAACACATCGAAAGAATTCCACCGGCAAGCAACTGGGGGTCAGTGTTTTCCCCCCATTGAACTGCACAAGGGCATCTGCTATCTCCCCTCCTGTAAATCACCTTCCAGGGATTTCACAGCTTCTTTCCCCAGTTTCGTTATCGGGAAATCT
Organism: Calotriton arnoldi; assembly: GCA_963921515.1. NCBI lineage: Eukaryota > Metazoa > Chordata > Amphibia > Caudata > Salamandridae > Calotriton > Calotriton arnoldi. Next base: position 219,405 of record CAWUFW010010862.1, on the reverse strand, counting down.
TTGAGGAAGTCATGATCCAGCTCCCAGCACCGACCATTGCCCCAGCACTGGGTGTAAAGGTCTTCTAAATGTTCAGCGAAGGCCTGTGCTATCTCTGGGGCTGTCTCCACTATGTCGCACTCTACTGTCATTATTCTCAGCACCCAACGTCAGTTCTCCTCTCTCAATGCCAGTCACGCTATTCTGTGTTGTTAGCTCTAAACATTGACCTGGCTTCCTGGTGTGCCAATCTACTGTAGTCTGCTCTTGTGGCTGCTATTTGGGCAGCCAACTTACCATTTGGTTATGCTAATACTTTTCCTCCAGCTCCCTACAGGCCAACTCTCTCTCCCTCGTCTTGCCTACCGTATCTGCTATTAGCCAGCCATGTATCCCTGTTTATATGCCTCCCAAATAATAATTCTTGAGGTCACTGAACACTCATTCTTCTCAAAGTATGCCTTTGTGGCCTCCTGCATGAAGCGTTTTGATGACCACTAAGTTGGGACCCATGGTCTAGTTTCCATCCTGGGCCTACATATAATATGGGGTGAATCACTTGCATAATGAATGGTGATTGATCTGAAATACCCAGCGGTAAATACCCCACATTTCTGCACCTACCCATTTGGTTCGCTGGGACCAGGAAGTAGTCAATCAGGGACATTGATTGCAATGCATTAGCTGTGTAAGAGTATTGTTTCTAATTAGGATGGGTGACGCGCCATAAATCCTCCAGTCCCAGAGCCCCCAAGAAGCTGCTCAACCTAGCATCCTCTCTAGGTCATATACCCCTCCTAACCATCCTGTCCAGCTCCCCTTGAAGAGTGAGGTTAAGATCTCCCCCACCACTAGCAGCGCCTCAGGGATCGACATGATCTAGTCTGGCATCCTATCTAGGCCCAGTGACTGGAGGCCCAACGGGAGGTATCATAATGCCACATATAATTTCACCCCTTGCCAGGTGCCTCCTGTGGCTGCCCAGCATCTCTGAAGATCTACCCATGTCTTAGTCACCTGGTATAGGAGGGATTTACAAGTTAGTATACAGATGCCTTGTGAACCTGCCTTGAATCCTGCATGTGCGAGCAAAGTGTATCTACCCTTGCCCAGGAAGCCGAATTGCCCAGTAAATGGGTCTCCTATAATAGGATAATGTCAGGCATGTGCCTGGCCAGATATGTCAGTACCATTCCCCTCTTAAATTTGTTGCCCATTCCATTTACGTTCCAGGATAAAATCGGGAGGGATGCTCCAACCTTGCTATGAAAGTGGCGTGTCACTATTGTGTGCGACCCCATTGTCTCTGTCCAGCTACATCGTAAGGATACATCTATCGAGTGTCATGGTTCCTCCCCGCCCACTACCCCCCAAACTGGCCTCATGATCCCTCCAACTCCCTAACCCAACTCCCCAATGTTCGAGGTACCTGTCGCCCTCCCTCAAACATGTTATACTTTACTCAACTAGGGTTTCACTCCTACTGCTCAGCGAGGTGGGGCTGGGCCCCCCAGCTCACCTTTCATCGTCTGCTCTGGCATGGTGGGTTTCATTATCCAGGGTTCCAACTGTCAGTCTCTCCAGGGTGAGTACCCCCTGGTTAGGACCCCTAGACAATTTTGTCCGCTGTCACGGGGGTGACCACTGGCAGAACCAAATCCCCCACGTCATCACCAGATACTCCATCACTGTCTCCCAATTTGGGGGAGTCAATCACCAGGGTAGACCATTTGTTGTTCGTTGACCATGGGCACCCCTTCTGTACTTCCTGCACCACTTTTGAATGTTCCATTTGGGCTTGGTCCTTTGTGGGGGTTCCCTTATTTCTCTTTTTAACTGAGCGGTTAAGTCTCTGCTCTCCCCACTCCGGGTGGCACCTCTGCTCAGCAAATCCTGGCATCCCGTAGCCCTTACGCTCAAACCAGTCCCAAGTCTGAGTAGCTGAAGTAAAGAAGAACTACTCCCTGTAGAATGTGGTCTCGGTCTCTGAAGTTGAGCAGTCTAGCAATTATCGGCCTTGGTGGTGACCGCCCCGGTATACGTATTGGATGCCCGAGCACTGTCTCCAGCAACCATTGTTCCACATAGAGGTCTGTGCTGGGGCCCTACGCGTGCTCTGGGTCCACAATTCAACGCACATTGTTGCGCTTGGAGAAGTGCTCTGTATCATCCAGTCGGGCTGTCAGCTTGTTGATTTCCGATTGCATATGGCAAACCTTTGTGGCATGATCTGTGAATCACGACGTAATCTCAGTTAAGGATCGTTCTGCAGCCCCTACCTTCACCGTTACTTTTTATGATTTGTCCGCAGCAGGCCCACATCCTGGGCCATGGTCTCGATTTTCTGTTACAGTGCTACTTTGGTGACACAGAATGCTGCCAAGATTCTGTCCATATGGGCCTCTGGTGGCGTTCTACCACCCGGCTGCGCACCCTCCCTCACCTTCAGGTCTTGTGCCCCAACTCTCTGCCTCATCCTATTCTGTCTGGGGCTCACCATATCCTCTAGTCGGCCTCCGGCATGGGTCCTGTATACAAACACAGTGCCATCGATGGAGGTCCAGGCCTCCTTCATGAAGCAGTCCCCACGGTGGGCCCCTATAGCAGATTATCCGTAGTTCTGGCTTGTCGCAGCAGGGGGGTGGATTATTTCCGTATCGTCAACCTTTAGACGTGACCAATGTGTGAGTGTGCAAGTTGTGGGCCAAATACAGAGCTGCTGCCCGTACAAGCACCGGTTGGGGGCAGGCTAACTGGATGTGGACAGTCCGCAAGCCTTCTCCAGTCTAGGCCTAAATCTCCACTCGCCTCTCGTGTGCGCACCCCCCGCTTCCCTCTGGCTCTATCCTATGGTACCCAGAGCCTCCTGCTCAGGGCCAGACTGAGACCCGAAACCGGCCCTGGCAAACTGCTCGGCCAGCCCCCCTGGGGGTGAGGAGGGGGGGTGCAGCCGAGCTGTTTGCTACGGCTGATTTCAGCCGATTTTGTTACAGGGAGCCGATATTGCCAGCCCCCGGTAACAAAAACTGCCCCCTAGGGCCTAAAACCAGCCCCTACCCTGGCGGCCTACTGGGGCAACGCCCGGTGCCTGCTACCGCCAGTCCGGGTCTGCTCCTGCTGTCGCTTGGGGCCCTGTCTCTCCTCAGAAGCCCAGCTCTGGTCAAAAGGCCAAAAGAAGAGAAAAAGGGCCCTCCTGGCCCACCTTAGTCCTATTCGGCCCCAGGGCCAGCGCGCCACTCTGGGTCTTACCATCGCTTGGCTGCCAATTCTCACTGGTACATCGGTATCGACCCCTCTCTTGCCCTGGGGAGCGGTTTGCAAGACACAGTGCCTGGCTCTTGTTGCCTCAGTCTTGGGGCCGCGACCTCCTCTTCCACCGGCCCTTCTCACCTACCGCACCGCCTCAGCGAGCTGCAGGCCACTGCTTAACCTGCTTGGTGCAGCACACCAGGCAACCGCACTCCTCGATCACGGGGAGGGGGAGAAAAGGCAGAAATCCAGTTGCCCTCAGTTCCAACGCTTCTCAGGGGTTCTGCCGATGCCTCGCCAAGAGTACTGGTGTCAGGATTACTTAGGCTGCATGGCCTGTAGGTGCGGAGCTCAGCAGTGAGTGACCGCTGCCATTGCCATCCAGGCCACGCCCCCTGAATTGTTGGAATTCTTGATGGCTTTGGGGAGGCGGTTTCTCTGTTCAGTGGGTGTCTAGAGCGGTGTTCCGGGCCTTGTCAGTGATACTGTAACAGTTTTGGCAGGCTCGTCTGGTGGTGGTGGTGCATCAGCATTGGACCGGTATGGGGATGTTGAACTTGATGAGGGCATGGTCTGTCTGTTGGCTTGTGGACTCAGATGCTGCGTGCACATACCAAACACAAGAAAGGCATAACTAACCTAGAGCTTCCATGCAGGGCTTTAAGTGGGATGAAAAAACTGGGGGCGTCTCTCAAAGGGGCGTGGCCAATGTAATTAAGGGTGTGGCTTAAAAAAACGTAAGCTAGAAATCTGTGCTTAGCATAGTGTGCCGCCCGACTTGTATTTTGCTGTTTCTGTCATTGCATCCAGATATATGATACAATGAGTAACATCATACCTACAACAAGTCAGGACTATTGGCTTTGTGAATAGTTGTTAGTTGCCTAAGATAAATAAACAGCAACTATGGCTTGTATATAATATTGAAAAAACTTCCACTTAAAGCCCTGGTGACACCACGACAATGTTGCTGCTCCTGAGTTTCAAAAAGAGAATTGAAATCCAGAGAGAAAAGGATTTTCTTTAAAGGAGTTCCCATCCCCTACAACGCTCACCTGGCATAATGTCATGCCCTAACTTCTCCACTAGTGAGAAGTGAGCAGTGTGAGCACGCGCACATCGATGTACCTGCTGTCACCGCAGACCGGAATAAAACGGACACCAGGGCACAAAACAGAACCCGATAGAGACCCTTTTTGAGGCCCCCTTTAAAAAACTGCTGGGTCTCAGCACCGGTGAGACCCGGCCCACTTAAAGCCCTGCTTCCATGTCAATAATATCAAAAAGATGCACAAATATCTCTCAAAGCACAGCCTAACTTAATAGAATTCTCATGACCTATGCATTAGGCTGAACATTTTGCATAAATCCAACAGCTGAGCTATGAAATTGAAGCCCTCATTACAAGATACATTTAATGCCAGTGGGGCTGGTTGCAGCAGTTATGATGCGAAAGTGATACGTTTTTTGTTGCTTTCATACAAAATATGGTCCTATATTTGGTGTTCTACGCCCTTCGGACGTGGCTTATTTGAGCCGGAGGTTTCCAGTGCTCAGCACTGGCACTTAATCATCAACACCGGGGTGCTTTTCATGAGCACCAGTTAAGGACACATTAATTTATGGTAGGCACAGGAAGATTAAGTGATTTGTCCAGAATCACAGGATATTGAGTCAACACCGAGACTCAAACCTGGTTCCCCAGCTCAGAAGTCGGCAGCTCTGGCCATTACACCACATCCTATCCCCACTTTCATGGTTAGTAGGAAATGGGCTGGTGCAAGCTGCCTCCTGACGAGGGCCCCAGCACTTTTTTTTTTTACAAATTAACCACTACCTCTGGTTCTTGGGCTGCTTTTAGATAATGTTTGTGGGGTAGCGGGAAAGGAACAACGTGTGTGTTTTTTAAAAGAAGCTTTTACTGTTTCATTTAAAAGAAGCTTTTACTGTTTTAAACTCACTGCGTTTATTTGCACTCCGACCCTGGTCCACCGCAGCCTCGCTGTTTGAGTGGAGGGCGGACCTGCTTCCCTGAGCACACCCCTTGCCACGTCACATGCAAGGCGGTAGGCGAGGGCTACATTAAGGCCGATGCCATGGACGCGCAGCGGGCGCGCCTAAGGCAAGCCTGTCTGCGCCCGTCCGCGCCAGGCCCGGGCCGAGGGCCATAACCCCTGGCCCTTTTTCAGATGGTGTCCTGGTTTACTCGAGGGATGCTCTACTTAAATTAAACCAAAAAGATACTTACTCCCATTGTGTACGCTTAGCGGCACATGGAAATAGCCCAGCCTGCCCATGCGGGTTTGAACTACCATCAGCACAGAAGGCCAGGGCATGTCATCTTACTGACAAGGTACTACAAAGAGGGCCCCAACTTTATGACGATACTTTTAGACCAATGCTTCCTAAAAAGAACAACAACGGAAAACATCTTATGAATAATGATGTACTAAAGAATAAGGAATTGCAGTTTCTGAGTACAAACTGTCGCTCTCTTCCAAAACATAAACTTGACATTTTTGACCTATTAGTCAATGAACAACCAGATGCTCTATTTCTTACCGAAACCTGGTTGAACGAGAGCTCTGATCCAGATGTTGTTGCTGCTCTGCCACCAAATTACACTATAGTCCGGAAAGATAGAGGCAAAAAAGTAGGGGGCGGCATTGCCATTATTTTAAAAAAAGATTACCAATGTAAATTTGAAAATTTACCATTTGACAATTGTGAGGCAGCGCTATTTAAGCTGAACCTGACCCCAAATTTCACCTTCTCTGGCATTCTTGCATATCGCCCTCCGGGGTCAGCTGCTTTCTGGGCAACAACCTTCCCCGGACTTGTTGCCCCTCTTCTTATGAGCACCGCTAATTTTTCAAATCTAAGTGATCTCAATATACACCTAGATGATCCGACATGTAAAATCACTACTAATTTTATTTCTGATTTGGAAGCATTAAACATCCATCTACATAATTCCGGACCTACACATGAGGCTGGTCATTTACTGGATCCTATTTTCTCCAGTTTATCGGACATCCATTGCTTTCCAGCACTTCCTCTATGCTGGTCTGACCATTTTATTACTAGGTTTGGCTTGAAACTTCCAGATACTCTGGGCTCTTTTGCTCCTACTCCGAGGACCTTAGCTAGGAATTCGAAAAAACTTGATGTCGCTGCCTTAAATCAAATTCTGCACTCTCAAGCACCTATTTCTAACCAGACGGTCGATACACTTGCTGTTTCAGTGCAAGAATGGCTTCTGAGTGCTATCGATTCCTGCCTCCCTCTCTCCTTAAAAAGAAATATCAATCATCGTGCCCCTGCACTCTGGTTTAATGAAAATCTGAAAACAACAAAAGCCAAATGCAAGGTGCTGGAAAGAAAATGGAGAATGGATTATGCTTTAGAGTCCAAAATTACCTATAAAAGGGCAAAAAAGGCCTATCATAAGCTTTGCAGGTCAGCTCGCGTGAATTATGTTTCAACCACCATTACTAACGCTTTAAATTGCTCCAAAACTTTGTTTAATATGGTCAAAGAGTTGGCTGGTTCTAAAATTCAAGCTAAGCCACTCCCACTTAATAAACAACAATGCAATGATTTGGCTAGCTTTTTCGTCCAAAAAGTTGAGAAAATCTACTTGGAAGTAGCAAACAAGCAAAATAATGCTCCTTTCTCAGTGCAACTTGCCACTCTTTCTCAAACAATATCCACTCCGTTATCTACGGATAATATCCTCCTTGATCAGAACTTTGTGTTTAACACACCCTCTAACTGCTTGCACTCATGGCCCCTATTAAACCCTGACTCTTTTAATAAACTTTTACACAGTGTTAAATCAGGGTCACCTAGGGATCCTTTACCTATCTCTGTGCTCCAACAATTGGAACCTTCATCTTTGTCTGTTATTATGGACCTTTTGAATTTCTCACTACAAGAAGCGTTAGTTCCATTGGATTGGAAGCACGCCATGGTGCTTCCACTTCTTAAAAAGGCCAATGCAGACCCTGCTGTACATTCCAATTATCGACCCATCTCATTACTGTCAGCCTTTTCGAAAATTCTGGAGAAACATATCCATTCTCAGCTCTCACTATTTGTTGAAGCCCAAGGTTTTCTCCACCCCTCCCAATCAGGTTTCAGAGCTGGCTTTTCAACTGAAACAACTTTATTGGGAGTCACGGAAAGATTGCGTTGTCATCTGGATGCCGGAGATACAGCTGCTCTTATTCTATTGGATTTAAGCGCAGCATTTGATACGGTGTCTCACACCGTCTTAGCAAATACGTTGAGAACTTTAGGTATTTGCGGCCCGGCACTCAATTGGCTTATTTCATTTCTGGCCAATCGCACTTTCCAAGTTTTCTCCTCAACAGCCAGCTCTGATATCTATTCATCTCCCTATGGAGTACCTCACGGCTCTATTCTCAGTCCTTTGCTCTTCAACTTATATGTGAGGCCTTTGGCTGCTGTAGCGGAAGATGCGGGGTTGTCCCTGTTCTCCTACGCGGATGACTCCCAAATCATCTTCTCCCTCTCCGTGGAAAAAACAGACGGGCTCTCCCTACTTCAATCAGGCCTGAGTAAAATTGCATCATGAATGCAGTTGAATTTTCTCAAGCTTAATGGGGAAAAAACTGAGGTGCTAATACTTGGCAAAGACAAGGGTCTCTGGGGCCCACAACATTGGCCCTGTGAGATGGGGGTTCTACCTCAACCCTCTTGTCAAGTTCGAAATCTGGGTGTCATCATAGATGACTCCTTAACAATGCATCACCAGGCCATCAAGGTAGCTGCCACTTGTTTTGCCATTCTTAAGTGGCTAAAGAAGATCATCTGGATGCTACCAGAGTCCACCCAAAGAACAGTAGTTCAGGCATTAATCACCTCAAGACTGGACTACGGTAATGTTCTTTATCTTGGTTCCAATAAGGAGGTGATCCATAGGCTGCAGATGGTTCAAAATTCCGCGGCAAGACTTCTCTGTCGGATTCCCAGGGCCGCTTCTGTCTCTGGCCATTTACGAGATTTGCATTGGCTCAGGGTGGAAAATCGAATCCGATTTAAAGTTCTAAGTTATATGTTTAAAATTAAAGCGGGGACTGCACCTCAATACCTACGTTCCTTAACCTACCCATACGTTCCTTCCCGATGCCTACGTTCATCCACCCAGGGGAGGTTTTCTGTGCCAAGATTCAGGCTGTTCCGGATGGGTGGTCGATCTTTTTCTTATCTCGGGCCCTCACTCTGGAATGCTCTTCCCATAGCCATTCGGAATGAAACAGTTTACGCCCAATTCCGCAAATCAGTGAAGACCTGGCTTTTTAACAAGTAATTTTTGCTGCTAATTTTTTACTATCTGGTCTCCATTTGCCTGGCGCCGGGAAACCCTTTTTGGGTAGCTGATGCGCCTTACAAATTAAATAAATAAATAAAGTGCAGGCTTGATTACAACTTACCATCTTAAGACAGTAAACCTGGGGCACTGCACCCAGGAACCATCTGAGCATTACATGAGAATAGGATGTTTTGGGACCTGCAGATGATGCACCCCCAGTGGCGGCTCATCCGCTATGGCGGAAGAGCGTCGCCCCACTGCTTTCAAGCAGTGCATGAAGAGGAAAAATCATCACATGATGATGACTTCCTGATGTAATCGTGCTATGTTTCCTTTGCGGGCGGAAGGGTGGATAGGGCTGCTCCACTCACGGAGCAGGGCAGGGGCAGAGTGGCATGCCCACTCAAGTGCACAATGACTGTTTGGTCGGCCCGCTCAGGCCGCCCAAAGCAGTCATGTGCACTGTCCTGTTCGCAGTGCAGGCTGCATTACAGCCTGCATGGAGAACATACACACCTCTCTAGCCCCTGGCTGACGCTTTGTCCCGGCACCAATGACCAATGCCAACGCCGCATTGCAGCGTTGTGATTGGCTTAGGGGAGGGAGCCTGGCTGCCTACTTCCTGTTCCTGGAAGCAGACTCAGGAGAGCAGCAGCAACGAAGACACAGGACCCGGCCTCGAGGTAAGATTTCTCTCATTTAAATATTCACAACACCCGCTCACACACACATTCCCGCCCCATCCAGTGTCCTTTCCGGCGTTTCCCACCTCCCAGCTGTCCAGTCCCCCCCGCCGCACTTCTCAAAGGCGGCCGCTGTGCGCCCATGCGCAGCGGGCGTACCACTGGTGTGCCAAAGGTATATATGAAGTTACAACGCATACCATTACATCGCATTCCATTACAATGCATACTAATACTAGGCATATTGCAACAGTGGGGAAGGTGTTGGATAGCGGAGATGTAAAAATTACTATTCCCACTTCATTGAGTGCAACCCTAAAACTAACCCTTGCAACCCAAAGCACACCCTGAACCCTAAAATTCATCTTTGAGCCCCCAAAACACACCCTAAAATTCATATTTGACCCAAATGCACACCCCAATTTTCATATTTGACCCAAATGCACACCCCAAATTTCAGAATTGACCCCAAAACACACCCCAAATTTCAAATTTGACCACATAATACACCCCAAATTTCATCTCCATACACCCGAAACCCATACCCACCCTAAAACAAAAATACCCCATTACTGAACTCACAATGCGTTGTAATGGAATGCGATGTAAAGGCACCTGCATTGTTGGAGTTACATTGTAAAGGCATTACGATGTAATGCCTGCGTTGTAATGGACGTCTCCCGTGCCAAAGGCAAGCCATAGGCAAGCCCGTCTGCGTCCGTCTGCCCCTGGACCGCGCTCAGCACCAAGGCCCCTTCCTCTCAGATACTCCACCGCTACGACGCCAGCACCCTCCTCGCTATCAACCCTGGACGCCACATCACCTGCCAGGACCAACCTCTGCTCCGGACCGGACATCGCCATCACTGATGTCTACTAAATCACCTGCAAGGACCACCCCGACCGTCCAGGAGGAGGCATTGCCATCACCTACAGAAGCACACTCCGACTGACCATGCACTCTAATGACCCAACGGTGACCATGGAACACCTCAACTTCCAGATCCGGACCAAACCCAACCCCATCCTCTGCGGCACCCTCATCTGCAGGCCCCCCGGGCCACGGACCCCCATTCTCCGATACCATTGTAGACCTCATTGCACCCCAGGCTCTCCCATCCACCAATGACATTGTACTCGGTAAACTCAAGTTCCACCTGGACAACCCCAGTGACCAGGACACCAACCCCTCCTGGGGAAGCCCCCCAATATCAGACTCAAGCAGCTAGTCACTGCAGCAAGCCACATAGCAGGACACACGGTCGAGCATGTCTCCTCCGCTAGCGGGAACTTCAACTACAGCCACACCACCAGACTCTCCTGGACCGACCATCATTGTATACATCACGTCTTCACCATGCCCACCGTACACCTCCGCCATCATCGCCCCCCCTCGCAGCTGGATCAAGGCCACCGAAGAACGTCTCGTCAACTCCCTCTGCACCACCACTCCGCCAACGCTTACAGACGATGACACCGCAGCGCAAAACCACCACCGATGGATCTCCAACTGCGCCGACACCCTGGCACCCATCAAGAATGGGCAAAACTAGCGCCACATTGCGCCGTATTTGCAAAGTGACGCATGTAGGCATATGCGTGAACTTGTGAAACCCTGTGCCACATCATACCTGCATCAGGTATGATGTACGCAGGGTGTGCGTCCCCATGCGACAAGGCCTCATAGGAGTGGCACAGTGAAATCCCTTAGATTTCGCTGCGACACTTGTAGGACGGCACTGCGTCAGTACCTTACGCCTGCCTTAAGGCAGGCGTAAGGGTGACGCAGTGCCACAGGGATAGGCTGGCCCCATGCATTGCTGGTGTTGCGTCATGCTTGTGACACGACTGCAGCAATGCGTGACTATGGCGCAGACAGATACGTCAGGATTCCAGACGTATCTGTCATTACTTGCGTCATGGAGCACTGTCCAGTGAATACAGCGCATCCGTGGTGTCGCAAGAAGGGCATGGTGAAAAGTGTTGCAATGCTGTCTTGTCGCAGCGCTGCAACACTTTTCATGACTGAGGCCCAGGAATGCGTACTATCTTATTGATGGTGTGCATTCCTGCCCTGTAGTTTTGTCGCAGGGCAGCGCAGCAACATTGCTTGCAGCGCTGTCCAGCACCAAAACCTGCTGAAAAGAGGCCCCTAGTGTTATCTCCATTTTTAAGACCAGCTATTTTCTGGTCTTAAAAAACTGCCTCTAACTGCAGTTAGCAGCAGTTTTTTTGGTCCTCCAAACTTCAGGAATCCCCTTGTAAATATTGCGAAGTGGGGTTAGCGGCCGTTTTTGCACGGGAACGCCTCCCTTGCATGTCATTATCGCTAACAGAAGTGGCGATCTTTAGAATGGACGATTTCGCTGGAAAACTGCCGCTAACAGAGGTTAGCGACAGCTTGTACATAGGGCGATAAAAATCTTGCCGCAAAACCGTTGGAGAAGTGCCACTAAGGCGGCGTTAACTCTTTGTACATATGCCCCTACTGGCAGTAAACATACTCCGTTGCAACGGCGACAGAATGTGCTCACTGGCAATGTTATGGTGGCGGACCATAGTTTAACCACTGTGTTGACTACTCCGTCTCCCCATTGCCAAACTGCTCCGACGGCCCAACAGATTTTGGGCCGTCTGAGAACTGGCTACATGTCCGTCCGCCCAGTTAGGATGGGTGGGTATATAGCCGTTTTATACTACCCGTCACAGCCAGGCAAACCCTGGCGGTAAGGAGCAGTAAAAAACAAACGAATGCCTCCTTCGCCATGGTAGATGACTCCCATGGGATGGCAATGGGGGCCTTTTCTTTTTTTCTTTTCAAAAAGAAAATCACGCTTTGGGATTTTCTTTTTTAAAATAAAAAAGAAAACAGTTTGGTGCAGTTCTCCATCATGTTGAAGGAGGCCTACACCAAACAGAAAAAAATCATTGGTAGGAACAATGCTTTGAGAAATGACTGCCAGCTTGGTAGCCATTTCATGATTTGACGTAGGGTGACCAGAATTTTAAAGGCAAAAACCGGGACATTTCCCAAAAACAGAAGAAGGACTACAATTTTACTTCAACCCAGAGCACAGAATGACAGCGCTCCATAGCAGAGAATGACAGAAGCGGCAGTTAAACATACATAAAATGACATTTTTAAAGCCAGTTGCGTGCCTGTTAATTAAATTATTTTCTTATAACAGTTGCTAACTATCCCTGCTTTGCAAAACATAAAACGATACCTCCTACCTTTTTCAGCCGACCCTCTGTAAAAACCGGGACATGAGCTTAATTTCCTGAAATCTGCCGGGACAGCTGGCGAAAAACCGGGACTGTCCGGGCAAATCCGGGACGCCTGGTCAGCCTAATTTGACGGGACGAGGTGCAGTCAAGGTGACGGAGTAAGCTACGCCGTCGTCCTGACTGCAATACCTCCCTCCGCCAAAGTATAAATCGGCCCCTTAATCTCTAACCAAACAAGCATTGGCATAGCCAATAGGTCTCGCTTTTGGGACCTTATAAGTATTTAGTTATGCAGCACAATATCCTTGGTGCAACAACATCAACTGTTGCATGGCTAAACACTTATAATGTCCCAAAGGCGAGACCTATTGGCTATGCCAATGCTTGTTGTTCCGTGGGACCCATTGGACAGTTTTTTAACATTCACTCACCCACCTTCACCACACTTTCACGGTACAAAACCGGCTCCTCTGTATCCAGGCGACGTAGCACACCCAAGGTGCACTCGGTACCTTCGGTGGGGCCCGATGATGATGAAGCATGTCACCAACTAGGTTGGTGAGTGAGGGCCTTCTAAAAAACAAAATGTGTTTTCCATAGAACAAACAAACGCTAGGAGCACCCACCCCATAGCTAGTTCTCCTTGATACATACATATAAAATTGGAGACCATTAGATGTCACAAACTATTTTGAAACACGCTTGCCTACAAAGCTATGGTTGGCCTTTTGGCTGGAATGTGCGATGAGCATAGAGACGAGAAACAGGAAGGCCAACAACCGGGAACAAAGCAAAACATCGCCAGAGTAAGAAACATTTCGCACGGCCATAAAATTTCACCAGAGAATCTATAATTCCGCATAAGTGTATTCCAAACAATTCCATGCCTTTAGCATGTGGTGGTTACAGCCTGTGGTTTGTTTACCATCCTATTGACAGCCGCGGTATCTGTTATAATTGAGCGATGATCTTTTAAGTGGGAGCTGGCAGCGGGGAGGGGCGTCTTCGCCCTCCATGCACTGCGTGTGATGGTCAGAAAGAGCTTTATCAGCTCCAAGCACTAAATCAGGGTCTGTTTTCCTACACAAAGATGGATGCCTCGAATGTAAAACAAAGTCAGAGAGCAGGCAGATTACAAAACCCCCCTTTGATTCTCCAGAGCCAAGTAAGAATCGCGGCTGCGCGGCGCTGAGGTATTTACAACCCTTACTTGGGAAAGAAATGCGTGATTTAAGGATCTGAAAGGTTCATTTCATTTAAAAGCTTAACTTATTACATAAAACAAGTTGCAGGAATGTTATAGCGTTTCCTCGTGAAAAGAATCCAAGTGAAATTATAGGCCTGTTGTGATTTCAAATCCTCGACCACTGCAGTACCATTCTCTGGCAGCCGTGGGCCAAATTTCAGCTCCTGTGATAGTTAACTGTTGTTTTTGAGGCAAACATTTTGTTTATCTGTTTTTAGCAACATGGCCGCCCGCCGTTTGAAGGGATGTCCTGCTCGAGCCATTGCGCTGCCTGATTGCATTCAGGATGAGTGCTGCGTTGATCATTGTGGTAGTGCGAGCATCTGGTTTCCATCACTGATTGAAGGAGGCTGGAGAGGGATACTGCACTGGGTGGCGTGGTCACTTAACAACCATCAGGGTTCGCTATAAAGGCAATTTAACATATCCTGTAATTAAAGCCTGCCTTGAATGAAGGGGATAGGAGCCTGTGGGTCGGATTTCAGAGCAGAAAAAAATTTATTTTGCATTTGCTTCCCCAGACCTTCACTGAGGAGCAAGATGGTTAAAAGTGTGGTCTTAGAGAGCGTTCCACCAACCAGGGCCGTCCATGTTCTGGATTCATGGATTCAAACGTAATTGTTGGATGGAGCTGGCCACGAATGCCCAGATTATTAAAAAAAAACGTATGCCAGTGTTTAGATGAATTGAATAATCTTTAAAAACTGCTCACAAAACCAACGCAGTATACAGTATTTTACAACCACCCTTCATTCTTCGGAAGTAATTTCCAGTGACAGCTGTTCGGTTAGGTAAATGTTTCTTTTTATATAGCTCATTTTACGAGGCCTTGTTTGTTACATGGTGTTCCACTGGCAGCCAAGAGCACTGATATGAAGTAATTTGCCCAGGATCACACGGTTACTTTGTTAAAATGTGGAAGCCAAAATCAAAAGTAAAGAAATAGAAAAAAACATCTATTTCTTTACTTTTGCTATAATCGCGGCACCCGCGCTTTACTTTTAACATCAAAAGTGAAACGCGAGTGCCGCGATTATAGCAAAAGTAAAGAAATAGATGTTTTTTCTATTTCTTTACTTTTGTTATAATCGCGGCACCCGCGCTTCACTTTAATGTTAAAAGTAAAGCGCGAGTGCCGCGATTATAACAAAAGTAAAGAAATAGAAAAAAACATCTATTTCTTTACTTTTGCTATAATCGTGGCACCCGCGCTTTACTTTTAACATCAAAAGTGAAACGCGGGTGCCGAGATTATAGCAAAAGTAAAGAAATAGATGTTTTTCTATTTCTTTACTTTGTTATAACCGCGGCACCCGCGCTTCACTTTTAATGTTAAAAGTAAGCGCGGGTGCCGCGATTATAACAAAAGTAAAGAAATAGAAAAAAACATCTATTTGTTTACTTTTGCTATAATCGCGGCACCCGCGCTTTACTTTTAACATTAAAAGTGAAGCGCGGGTGCCGCGATTATAACAAACGTAAAGAAATAGAAAAAACAAAGCCAGCTGATTAAAAGTACTAAACAACAGCCGCGAAAGTGAAAGTAATCGCGAGCAGATGGCGAGGGAAGCCATATGGCGCCTGATCGCGCGTGCACGCTCGCGTGAACGCAAGCTGGTCGCCAGCAAACTGCTGTTTGCACTTCCAAAACCCGCTTTCTAAAAGTCTCGCCAGAGCAGCGCATGCGCTGGCTCAGGCGAGACCTAAAAACTACGTGGTTAATTATGTGAAGTGTCATTATAAGAAATCAAGGAATGCACCTAAAATATATTATATAACGAAAAAGAAAAGACGGTCCTACACCACTGGGGGGCGACAAAGCTTTAGAAATACAAAACCCTTTGTATATTGCACGCTAATTTTAATAATGACCAGTAGGTGGCGCTCTTTACCTATTTTGATTAGCAATGTGATTATACAGATAAAATATGAGTTACATTTGGAAGACTAAATAGCTTTGTTTTCTTCAATTTTGAGATATGTGTTGCCTTTGGCAGTAATAACACGGATTTATAATATTGTTAAAAGGAAGGGAAGGGATAAATAGCGACAAGGCTTGGGGAAATATTTTAAACATGCCAATAATTCAAATCGTCACCATTGTTTGAATGACAAGAAATGATATAAATGGAAATTAAAACTGAGATGTTGTGCCAATATGAAAATACCATAAAATCAGTGTGAAGCGTGTTGTTGGGTATTTGCTATTCCCCTCCTGTGTCTTGATAGAACAGGGTTCACTAAGTATTGAGGAATTACAGGGGAGTCAGTAATTCTGGGTCCGAATCTCCTTATTTTGGGTCGGCATTCACCTGAAGATTTCGTCTTTCTTCAGCAGTCTAAATCTCTCGGTGAAAAGAGAGAGATCTGAAGTTTTTCCAGGGATTTCATAAATCCGAGGGGGACAGCCAGGGCCGGACTGGGAACAGAAACCGGCCCTGGCAAACTGCTCAGCCGGCCCCCCCTATGGTGAGGGGGAGTGCAGCCGAGCAGTTTGCGAGGGCCGGTTTCGGCCGATTTTGTTACAGGGGGCCGATATTGCCGACCCCCGGTAACAAAAACGGCCCCCAGGGACCCAAAACCGGCCCCCACCCTAGCGGCCTACCGGGGAAACGCCCGGTGCCCGCTATGGCCAGTCCGGCCCTGGGGACAGTAACTGCTGCTACCGGCCCCATCGGAATTAAGAGGCCCCACGAAATGAGGGCCAGTTTAGGCTAAACAAATATAACGTTATTTTAAAAAAATTAATTAATCCCTCTCGGCTGTGACCTTAAAACAAGACTCATCTTTCTATTCCTTTATCTGTCCTATATGGTACTTGTAGCACTGCTGTCTGTAACAGTTTAAATTGTATGATTTTACACTTCACTGCAGGGGGCTGAGTACATGCACAGGAGCGTACATATAACGAATGACCCAGTATCTCCATGGGGGAGGGGGAGATGGCTGTCACGCATGGAAAGAGTTTAGCACATGCGTGCAACATTTGGAAGCAAGCTAAAGACTTGCAGCCCATGGGAAGGAATATCTGAACTACTAAGGAAAGTGCCCATCATTGTGGTTCATCCCATGAAGCAAGTTCAAATGTGTAGCAAATTCGCCTTTGCTCATTGTCACCTCAGATTGTTTGCAATTTTCTGGACCCTATGTTGCAGGCTTTAGGACTTTGTGCACTTTACCCCTTCTCAATAGTAGTACAGTGCCTGTGCTTCCCATCTAAAACATGTGCTATACATTGGAACTCATTATTTGGCCTATTTGACTTCTGTATAAGGTCATGTTTAATGGTGCCTAAAGTGCACCTGTGATATAGAATTTAAATGTCATATGTGGGCTGCAGTGTATATTTACACCACTTACATACGTTCCAAAACAAATACTGCCCGGAGCACCACTGAGCTATAGTTAGGCCACAGTGTAAAACCCCTGCAGTGATGCGTGGCAGGAAAAACTGCCTTTGCCATGCAGAAAAAGCCTAATTTTCTATATGCATAAGTCACCTTTAAAGCGACATTTTGCAAAAGAATTTCCCTGCTTAGTTTTTAAAATCTGACTTAAATGTAAAATCATATTTTTGGTAACTAAAGCAGAGAAGTACATTTGTAAACTTTCCTTGAAGTCTGAAGGTAAAACCTTTGATTTGGATTACCCACTTGGTGTATCTGAGCTCCGCTCCATTGTGTTTGGCCTGAAATTGTGCCTAGGTCCCTGTCAACCACAAACTGTTGTTTTTCGATCAAGCTTGAATTTGTTAGGTGCTTTTGCATTAAACTTTAAAAATCCAAATATCTGGTTCCCCTTTACCGATTCTGATGCCCTTAATGGACTGTTTTGCTCATTAATTTTTTCTCTATTTTCTAAATTGATTTGACATTTTTATAGTGTTGTGTTCTTCACTTTAAAATTGTTAATACTGTTTGAACTTAGCACATACTTCTCTGGGAACTGCCTGATTCTTGAGCAATACTTACTACGGGTTGAGCAGACATTCTTTCATATAGAGTAGTGCCCTCTTGGATGGTGAAAGACAATATCACTGCCATCTCGCTGGTGCTATGCCCGTCAAATTTAGAGATGACCGCCGTCCCAGTGGTCACTCAGTACACTGACCTGTCCCTCACTGCCAGATTTTTCCTGGTGGTGACAGACAGGAAAAAAGCCTTCACATCATTCGCCCTAAAAACGGCAGATTGTGTAATGTTTATCCTCTGATGACCTCAACTCAGTGGGGCAGCTGGAGAAAGTATTCCATCTCCAGAGCCAATGCAGGCTCAGGTGATGAAATACTTAAGGCTCGTCTGTCTCTAAATACAGAGGGCGGACTGAGGGTTTGGCAGGCAGGGTATTCTGATGCCGTTGCAACAGAATACCTTACTCTAAATCAGGTCCTGTATTTTGACCTAATCAGAGTGGGCCTATTGAGTTGGCCAGGGTGCCCCCCAACCCAAATTAATAATCCCATTTCTGACAAAGGAGTATATTCAATTTTCCTTCTGAAAGATAAAGCTTCTGGAGGTTTCATATCAGATTTCGGCTTAAAGTCGGTCCCTTCTTGGGTCAAAATGATCCATTTTGATGAACTTCTTGCAGAAAGCGATTTCAATGATTGTTCTTCGGGAGTTTCTGGTTGCTGTAGCCCGAAAGGATGCTGATCTGCATATAACAATTGTAAAAACTTGTATCGTTATTTGAGGTCGGACCACTTCATTTAATAATCACAACCGTTGTTAGGGTGAACCCTCGAAGTTACAAAATTTTACCTGAGCTTCACCCCCTGGTAGCTATGGCACAGAGCAGACAGGCTTAATTTAGGGCAATGTATATGGCATTTGTACAGTACAAAACAGCAATAAAGTCAAAATACAAAACAATAAAAATCTCAAACTGAATTAGAAAAATAGGGTAAAATGTAAACAACAAAATGACTCCAAAATGAAAATAATCCAAGAAGAGAAACCAGAGATATGATTTTTTAACGTTTTGAGTTTAAATTGTGCCAAAAAGCACAAAGAGCCATTGGTTGCGGTAGACCGGGACCTATGCATAATTTGAGGCTGACTGTGATGGATCGTAGGTTGCATATACCAACTAGGTTTGCCCTGGTCAAAGATTTTACCTTCTGACTGTGGGCCTGATTCAAAAAGGTAAATTACATTTTAGAGTAAGTTTACACTTTTGAGTAAATTTACTACTGTTCAGTATTCACAAACTCTGAGTGTTAGTTAATCCTAAAAAACACAGTTGTAAGTCCAGCCTTGTCCATGGCCAACCACAGGCCATGTGTCACCCCTGGATCACTCTCTTTGGTTCGTCAGCTTCCGCTGAGTACTCTTCACTCAGGGTAAATGCTGGGCCTCTCCTCCAGGACAGTCTCTCCACCTGTAGTGCCAGGCACATTGCTTCCTTTTCTCAGAAGACATCCTGGCTTCTAGGCTCTTTAGGCAGTTCCTCAGCTCTTCCAGCAGAACGTTTTGATCAGATGATGAACCCTCACCTCTGGGAGACTGGCTGTCAGGCAGACACTGGCACTGGGTGCACAGCAGCTCTTCGAGTACTCTATGGAGCACTTTCTTTCTGAAAATGAACTTGGGACTGAAACAAAGCGGGGTAGTTTCAATCCCATTTTCTATACATTTTCCAGACAGGAGGTGAGCATCCATGGTTTATGGTTGATTCTCTTTCAAATGCCATTTCCAGGCAGCTCTCCAGATACAGACTTGTGCAGAGTGATTTTGATAGCAATGGGCTGGCTCCAGGCAGGAGTACCTAAAACTTGGGCACAATGAAGTGTGTGGTCTCTGAACTTGGTAGTCATCACCCTTCATGAAGCAGGGACAGACAAAAGGGTACGCTCTGCATTGAAACGTCCCCACATTGAACACCAGAAACTGCAGTCCCTCTCCGAATTCTTATCATCCACCAAATGGCAGTGCTTGGGAAGAACTATTCAAAGGTTCTTTGCTAACAAGGCCCTAATAGAATTTCTAAAGGTAGCCTGGTCGGTGGATGGTCATTACAGTCCCCAACTTCTAATTCTCTGCTGCACCTTAAAACCTCCACAATAGGCAGTGATGGAGCAAGGTAAATTAAATAATTTTGAAACCCCCTAAAATAAGAATAATAAAATAACGGTACTAATTGTTTGATGAAATAACCAACAAAACGCACTTTTTAATAAACATTTACATAAATGGTAACTGCCATTTTTGTGCAAAATCTAATCTATTTACCATTGTGAAGTATTATAATATTAATATAGTGATTTGCGTACTAATCAGAGTAAAATCGCATGAGTTGTGCTGTGTAGTAAAATTGTATTGTGGCAAAGAATGCGGATGGTAAGTAAAATGGCTTTAAATGTCGCTTCTGCTAGGTAACACCTAACACGGGTTCTTAGAATGACGGGTGGTAAACAGAAAGGCTTATTTTCTTTGTTTTAATTATGATTGTGTTTGTTTTTATGATAGTTCGCTCGGGCCTATTAGGCCAGGCTGTGAAAATGGCTGCCGGCATAGATGAGGTCATACCAGAAATCAAAGATGGCCTCTAAGCGGAAGGAATAATGACCACATGGGTACGGCTTGTACACCGAGTGAGAAATGTCAAGGTTGCCATGACCTATTATGAAGAGAGTGCCAAGAAAGACTCAGCTCGTATCCGTGAGAAAGAGGCGAGGGGAGTATTAAGAGACAATGGACTGACCAAATTGTGACCATCACTGTTGCAACATTATATAAAGTAAATTTGGACTGCTTTTACCCAAAGAATATGGGAAACCATGAACTTTTAACCATCCCCGAAACCAGTTTGAACAAGGAAGGCGATGAGACAATCTTTGCCACCCCTCAAATGGACAAATTAGCGGGATTCCTGCCCCCAAACATTGCAACTTTTTGTGTAGTAAGCCAGAAGTAGGGTGTAAGAAGGACTGCTCTTATATGGGAGGAGTCGTCGATGCTGTTATTTTGCAAAGCCGATCCTGATGTTAATGCGGATGCTGCCATTGACTTCGAACCTGACTGGGGAAGGAACGAGACCGTTGCGGGAAATCTGTATGGGAGGTCCCGTCGAGGAGGCCTTTTAGAGGGACAGTCAGTCAGATTGGGAGTCCATTCTGTGATTTACGGTTTATCTTCTTTGGTGAACCATTCCTATCTGCATCTAAATAGGTAAAGCATGATTTCAATTTCTTTACAGAATTTCCTATTTTAAATGTTAAAGAATGTATTAAGGTGATTAATAAACTAAGAATCTCACTCGTGCAATTTTGAATTTAGATAAAAATGTATTTCTAATTAATTTTGAGTCTGTGGTTATTTAGTTCATTAATAAATTTGACATTTACTAGGGTTTTAAATCATTGAGCTGGTCTCGATCACCATCAACTTATTCTACTAGTTGGTCCATCGACCAAAGAGCGGAGTACCTTGATGTTTTAGAACCGACAGGATTAAAACTGAATATATATGATGTTTAAGGTAATACTCTGTCAACTTTAATAAGGTATTCCGTTCCTCCAGCAATTCGTTCTTCTTCTTAGCGAATGTGGGTGTGGTCCAGGGAACGACTGAGTGAGTGTATGATATGCGGTGTTATGGGCCCCACCGTCATATGGTATAGTAGATGTGAATGATTTCACCTGGATGTCATGTCCGAAGGAGAAGAATTTATATTAGCCATGCTGGATCAGATTTCTTGGTAGCAGAGTTATGGTTACTATAGATTAGTTTGGTGATTATTGGTTATTGATTATTGAATATTCATGTCTAACACTTCGTGTTGAATTGTATCATGTTATATGTAAGTCGAAATTTTGAAGCTTCCGGGAAGTAGGAAGGGGACACGTGTGGCAAGAGAAGTCACATGGAATTGTGCATTGTCTGATTTTCAAATTGGTGATAACACAGGATTGTGTTATGATAGGGACATTTCATGTATAAAACGTGTATGAGTGAAATAGCAACGGTTTTCTTGTGAAACTCTGGCCTTAATTCTCAGGAGCAGTGTAGTCTCCACATGTGTTTTATCCCCAGAGAAACGGGTTTACCCCTTGCTTGAAAGAAGGGTAAGGTAGAGGGAAGTGCTACACTTATCGAACGAAACAGTATTCTTGCAAGATAGAGTAAGCTATCTCTTTTGTTTAGCGAAAACAGACAATGGAAATGTGTTTTATGTCGTAACTAATAAAATTCAGTCAAGAAAAAGCTGCCGATAATTTTTGTAAAGGAGGGGTCAGGAGTAGAACTGACGTTGACTAAGACCGCGCTGGTATTGGCCAGTGGTGGGAAAACGAAGAGCTTTCCGATTGGTGTGTTGGTGTGAAGACGCGCTGGTATTGGCCAGTTGAGAGTGACGTATAGCTTTCCGATTGGTGTGTTGGTGTGAGACGCGCTGGTATTGGTCCGAATAGCACACAGTAAACAGAACAGAGTTGTGAGTTTGTCGAAAAGAAAAAATCGTGAAATATGGCTTATTATGAGTATTGTAGAGAGAAACCGTAATGGATTGCGAAAATTAAAAACATTTTCAAGAAGGACAAGAAGGTAGTGACTAGGGAAGGACAAGTAATTCCTCCGCCGAAAACGCCAGCTTCTCATATGATGTTGAAATATGGTTATCATACTTGCATTTGGTTAGAGAATTGGACAAAATATACTCAGAATGATGGAGTATTGGCTTTTCCAGAAAATGGTTCATTTAGCACAGCTGTACTTCGGAATTTGAGGGAGAAAATGATGAAACTTGAGCCTAGACCGACACAGTTTGAAGCGTTAGGTGAATGGGAAGATGAGATGTATGAAAGAGAAAGACACAGAGATGCAAAGAATTATAGTTTAGTTCATGGAAGAGTATGGGGAGTGAATCATGAAGACAGAATGAGACGATGGAGATATGCTAATATGACAGATGGTTTGTTTCCAGCCATAACAGTCGAAGAAGTTACAGGGAGAAAGTGTACAGAGAAAAAGAAACATGTAGTAGCGGAAAGGTATGGGTATGGAGGTAGCGAAACAGAGGATGAATTGCTGGAAGATATTTTAAACAGAAAACCACCTCCATATCAACAGAATTCTGAGGTGGTGACACCAAATGCACCACCAATGGAAACTGGGAGGAATCAAAGCCCTGAACGAAGTTATGAAATAAATAGGTTAAATGAAAAATCAGAGACTCCACAGAATGAGAAGTCTGACAGTGGTAATACAGCTGAATTAGCAAGAACCACAAGAGAATTGACTGAGAAAATAAGAGAATTAACTATGAACATGGAAGCCGTGACTGTGCCAGTGACAATAGGACCAGTAATACCGGTATTTGAAAACCAAAGAATAGATGAGCATTCCTTGACCATCCCAATGAACTCGAATATGCAAAGAATGAGAGAAGGGATAATTACAGAAACTAGAGAGACAAGAGATTTGGTTAGCTCATATAGATCGAGTCCACCTACTAACTTGACAGTAAATGAGAGTGAGATAAGAAGGATTCCTATGGGAACTGAGTCAGCAACTGAGACCCCAGAGAGAAGCAAAAATTGGATAGAAATAAATAGTACCCCTGTAGGTCCGACTCCAGAAGAATTAAATGAGTGGATGAGGAATTTGCAGAAGAAAGATGCAGAACCACAACCGTTGGATGTAATCAGACTAAAGATAGACATGGAGGAGTTGATTTTAGGGACTATTGGTACAGAAAAATTGAAATCATATCAGGATGAAGAGATTATGTTTTTGTGTAAGAGTATTACTTGGAGAGCTAGAAATTTGCATGAAAAGTTGGAAGAGACAGTGAATGAACTAGGAGTAGAATTTGGAAAAATCAGGAGTTTGCAGAAACCGTATAGGGTAGATTTTTGTGAAAAGGATATAGAAAATCTGAACACATCAGGTCGATTAACACAGATCAAAGAACTGATTGTGTTATTGAGAAAATGGGGAGATGTGGACAGATGGAGGAGCAGGTGGATGAAAAGAAAAGAGGGAATGACTGATAAAGCATCTTTGGCTTTTACGGTGAAAGAAAAGGAACGAATAGTGATGGAATGTCCAATGAGAGAAACTCCAGGAGGAAGCTATGTACATGTCCCATGGTCTAGACAAGATATATTGTCATTTACGAATGATTTTCCAAAATTAAGAGAGAAACCTGTAGAATGGTATAGACAAGTGGAAAGATTTGTAAAGGTTTCGAAGGTGTTGTGGGTAGATCTGGATGGATTGTTTGACATTGTGGTACC
This sequence comes from Calotriton arnoldi, assembly GCA_963921515.1. NCBI lineage: Eukaryota > Metazoa > Chordata > Amphibia > Caudata > Salamandridae > Calotriton > Calotriton arnoldi. The sequence continues at coordinate 195,445 of CAWUFW010010862.1, read as the reverse complement.
AGCAGATTTATGGACAGAATGTAAGATTACCATTGATTGGCCAACAGAAGAATATCCTAGAGATGCAAAAACTGGAGCGTCAGGTCCAGAAGTAATGAGAAAGTATGAACAGGTTGTCACGTTCTTGAAAAATAAAATTCCACCAAAAGAAACAGATTGGGTAAAGATTGATAGAACAACACAGGAAAATAAGGAATCTGTACATGCCTACTATGAAAGGCTACTTTTGGTTTTCAAACAATATAGCGGTTATGAGACTTTGAGTGAAAAGGACATGAGTCATTTTGTATATAGATTTGTATATGGATTGAAGCCCGAGATAAGTGAAATGATTAAGCAGCACATGTTATGCTGGCAAAATAGCACTGTAGATGAAGTACTAAGGTATGCTAAATATTGTAGTGATGACATTGAGTGTAGACAACGTAAACTAAAAGAAAAAGCGATGTGGGCACAAGTAAAGGTTGCAGAAAAACAAGAAGCTCAAATGAATAATCTGACTGGTGATGCAGGACAGATTAAATCTAAACCAAATATAGGTAAGGGAAAAGGTCAAATGAGTATAGAAGAAGCTAAAAAGAAATGGCCATGCCATAACTGCGGAAAGTTAGGGCATTGGAGAAACGAGTGTAAATTTCCTCCAAAAGCTAATACGGAAAATCAATCATTAAATCCACAGGTGCAGAGTGAGGTGAGTTACCAACAGCTGCAACAACCGCAGGTAGTTACTCAACAGAGTCAGGTGCCACAACCACCTCTTCCCAAGAGTGTAAACCCCCAGAGATACAGTGCAGAGACAGGATTCTACGGAGGAGAGCAGGTAACAAAATTGCCGCGCGCAGCTGCGATATCGCAGTATTGGTTACGGCAGGATGGAAATGAATCGGATGAAAGTTTATGACGGTGCCTAGGAGAGGAAGAAGAGTGCGTGCTTGGCGCAACTCTAGAGGTAGATCAGTCAGGTCCATTTGTGGATGGAGAAGAGAATGGTGTTCATGTTACATTCCTTGTGGACACTGGAGCTACCCGTTCTACTGTTAGATCAGTAGAAATTCCAACCCTTCCTCTCTCAGGTGAATATATCCAAGTTGTAGGTGTTTCAAACCAGCAGATTAAAGCGCCTCTTACCAAACCAGTAGAGGTGAAAGTTGGACCATTCAGAGAAATGCATCGATTTGTGGTGTGTGATTGCAGTCCTGTAAACTTGCTAGGACGCGATCCGCTTTGTAAAATGAATTGCACCATCTATTGTACCCCGGATGGTATTGCATTTCAGACACCAGATGAAGATGTTCTGTATAAAATGACAATGGCAGAGCTAGAACCAGGAGTAAATGACATGTTTCCTGTGTTTGACGTAGAGAAAATCCCAATTGAATTAAAAGAAACAGTCAGATCAAATGTATGGGATTTCACAGGCGAAGACATTGGGTTAATGAGAGGAGTAGACCCTGTAAAAATCACTGTAAGAGAAGGAACAAATTACCCAAATACTCCACAGTACAAATTAACGCCAGAAATTATTGAAGGAATAACACCCGTAGTTAATAAAATGATTGAACAGGGAATTTTGAAAGAAATAATGAGTAGCCCATGTAATTCACCTATAATGGGATTGAAAAAGCCGAATGGGACATATAGGATAGTTCAAGATTTGAGGAAAATAAATAAAATTGTTATTCCTTGTTGTCCAATTGTGCCAAACCCCGCTGTAATACTGTATCAGATTCCACATGATGCAGAATGGTACACAGTTATTGATTTGTGCCATGCATTTTTCTCTATTCCGTTACATCCAGATAGCCAGCCATTATTTGCGTTCCGGTTCGGAGAGCGTATTTTGGCATGGTGCCGAATTCCTCAAGGAATCAGATCCTAAAGAAATCATTGGAAGATTTAAGAATGCCTGAAAAATCTGTGATGGTCCAGTACATTGATGACCTATTGGTGGCATCAAAGACCAAAGAAGCATGTGTTACCGACACAATTGCTTTATTGAATCACTTGGCAGAAGGAGGGCACAAAGTGTCTCCGTCAAAACTGCAATTTTGTCAACAAGAAGTACAATACCTAGGTCATAAGATTGAAAAAGGGATGCGACAAGTAATAACGGAAAGAATAAAAATTATCCAAGGAATGAGAGCTCCAATGACACAGAGAGAGGTGAGAATGTTCCTTGGAATGGTTGGGTATTGCCGACAGTGGATAAGTGGATTTTCATTGATTGCAAAACCTTTACAGCGACTGACAAAAAGAGATGTTAAAGATCCGTTTGAGTTGAATGAAGAAGAAATGAAAGCTTTCAAAGAACTAAAAACGAAGTTGTGTGAAGCACCGGTGTTGGGAATGCCTGATTATAAAAAAGAATTTGAGCTGTATTGTAGTGAGAGAGATGGATGTGCACTTTCAGTGTTAGTGCAAAGGGATGGAAAAATGAAAAGACCCATTGCTTATTTTTCAGCTGTTTTAGACCCGGTAGCAAAGGCGTTGCCTGGTTGTCTGAAAGCAGTAGCTGCTACTTGTGTGAGTCTGGAACAGAGTGAAGGCATTGTGATGGGATATCCGTTAAGAGTATATGTTCCACATTCTGTTGAAATTCTTCTGACCAGAACGAAAACCCAATTCATGACACATAGTCGGCTGACTAGGTATGAAAAGGTGATTTTGAGTGCAGACAATGTAACCATTGATAGATGCACAAGTGTGAATCCTTCAACTTCACTGCCAGACGAAGAAAATGTAGGAGTTAAGGATGAAGTGGATCACAAATGTCTGGACGTGCTTGAATTCTGCACAAAGCCTCGACCAGATATTAAGGATGAGCCTTTGAAAGAATCAGATTATGTGATGTTTGTGGATGGATCGTGTTTGAGGACGAGTGAAGGAGTTTTAAGTGCTGCGTATGCTGTATGTAAAGTAGCTGCCATAATGGAAGCATCCTGTTTGAGAGGGATACGTTCAGCCCAAGTAGCTGAGTTGATTGCTCTGATTCAGGCGTGCAAACTGGGAAAGAATGTCCGAATTACGGTGATCACTGATAGCCAATATGGCTTCGGAGTGGTCCACGATTTTGGACAGATCTGGTCTCAGAGAGGTTTCTTGACGTCTGCAGGAACTCCAATTAGGAACGGTGAGTTTGTGAAGAAATTGCTTGAGGCGATACAGCTGCCTAAACAGATTGCAGTGGTGAAGTGTGCTGCACACAAAAATGGGGCAGACTATATTGGTGTGGGAAACAAGTATGCGGACGAAATAGCCCAATACTGTGCCAGAAATATGGTCTCGTTAAACAGGAGAGAAAAAGAAAATGTTTCATGTCCATTATTATTTACTAACATTGTCGAAACATGGGATGAGGTAAGACAATTACAGGAAGAAGCAAATGAAGAGGAGAAAGATGGTTGGATAAAAGCAGGTTGCAGACAAAGAGAGGAAGATGATGTTTGGGTTTATAGAGATGAAAGACCAGTTATGCCTGATAGCATGATTTCTAACATGGCACGGATGTACCATGGACAAGCTCATATTGGTAGGGATGCCATGATTAGACTTTTCAGACAAACTTGGTACAACCCAAAATTCAGAGCTATAGCTGAGAGTCTCTGTCAAAGATGTCTTACCTGCCAACAGATAAATCCAGGAAGAAAAACAGTAGTGAGTCTAGAAACAATAGGACAGGAAGGAGGTCCTTTTACTAGAATGCAACTAGATTTTATTGAAATGCCCCCAAGCAATAGATTGAAGTATGTTCTTGTCGTCGTTTGTTTGTTTTCTCGTTGGGTGGAAGCCTATCCGACAAGAAGGAATGATGGAGTTACTGTAGCTAAGCTCCTGCTGAGAGAATTCATTCCAAGATATGGTTTTCCAGTAACAATTGAAACAGATAGAGGAACACATTTCCAAAATGAACTGATCCAATTGATATGTGAAGCTCTTGACATACAACAGAAATTGCACTGTGCTTACAGACCAGAGGCTTCTGGAGTGGTAGAACAAGTGAATGGAACAATAAAGAATAGGTTAGGGAAAATGTGTCAAGCCACAGGACTCAAATGGCCTGATGCCCTACCATTGGTGCTAATGACTATCAGAAGCATACCTGACAGAAACACAGGTCTAAGTCCTCATGAAATAATCATGGGACGAGCAATGAGACAAGCACATGTACCTGTCAACAAACTGCTGACTATAACTGATGATCTCGTATTGGACTATTGCAAAGGATTGGCTGATGTGGTACATTCTGTGTTTCATCAGGTTGGACCGGATGCGACCACTCTTGAAAGAAAACCAGCTCATGATTTGAATCCAGGAGACTGGGTCCGCATAAAAGTCCACAGAAGAAGAAACTGTTTGGTTCCTCGCTGGGATAAGCCACGTCAAGTGATCCTGGTGACAACAACTGCTGTCAAATGTGCAGGAGTGAAAAACTGGGTGCATGCCAGTCACACTATCAGAGTTCCAGATCCTGAAGCTCGACCTGGAAGTCGACATCTGGAGATATCTGATACCAGCTGAGCATCCGAAGCAGAACCTGAGATAAGCAGAGTTCCAGATCTTGAAGCTCGACCTGAAAGTCGACATCTGGAAGAACAAGGTACAAGTTTTACAACTGAAGAAGAACCTGAACCAATTGAAGATCCAGATTTTGAAGATCAACCTGTAAGTCGACATCTGGAAATATCAGATACCAGTTCAGCATCTGAAACAGACCAACCTGAATTTAATGAAAGACAAAAGAGAAAATTACACACTGACATTATAAACGAAGAAACTGAACCAAGAGACAGTGATAGTGAACAACCAAGTACAAGTTATGGAAAAGTTCCTCCAGAAATAGTCGAACTAACTGAGGGAGACTTAGATACAGATAGAGAGATAGAGGAAGAAGCGGAAGAAACTCGAGGAGTAGTAGGGACAGATCAACAATTTGAAGAAACACAGGAAAATTTAGATTTAGATAGAAAGATAATTAAAATTCCGGAAGACAATCGAGGAGGGATAGAATCAAACGTTCCAAAAGGAGAGATACAAGAAGGTTCAGATTCAGAGAATGAAACAGAGATCATAAAGTTCAAAGTTAGAGGAAGTGAAGTAAGGTCTGAAACAGAATCAGAAGAAAGCGAAGAAGAAAGAAAGCAAAGACTAGGACCAAGAAAGAAGACTTGGAGAACTGAATGAGAGGAAACGGAAAGCGAACCAAAAAGGCCAAGAAAAGGAGACAATTGGCCCCATGAAGTCAAAAGACTGAGATACAAGATAATAAATTTGAACAGAGATGATGCGGAACAAGAAAATGAGATAACAAGTCAAAAAGGACAAGGAAAGCAATTCCAGAAAGCAAAAAGAGTGAAGAGACCTAATTTGAAATATAAGTCACCTGAGTGGCTATACATCTCATTGACTGACATCAAAGAAGAGGATAATACTCACGAGAGCCCAGACGAAAGCTGTAAACAAATGGGTGAGAGTGAAGTACAACAAACCTGAGAACGAGAAAAGAAGGAAACTCGGACTGGACACAAAAATCTGAATGAGACAAGAAAAAGTTCTGAAAAGAGCTGAAGAAACCACTAAACGAGACAAAGTAAAAGGGTAGAGTGGCTAAGACGTCATTCTGAGGTGTGGTGACACATTTTCTGTATAAATATATATAGAGTTAGATAATAGTACAATATGGTAGACAGTGATCATAGAAGATCTAGATGTGAATTTTTACGTAGATGGTGTAGGATGTGTTTCTTTTGTACAGGTTTACTAATGTTTATTTGGCTTATTTTAGCGATAATAATTCCATTAAGGTTGATTGTAGAAGAGACATCTGTAATAGGGAATAACACGAAAAAGGATAAAGAAGCTAATACACAAAACACTGCAGCATTAGTAGATAGTACTGATTTACATAAGGATAAGTCTATAACTGACTTCTCCAAGAATGTCTTCACGAAATTATTTTATGAATACGTGGAGACAATGGATGTTCGGGATTGTTATGTTTGTATGCAATTACCTGCGTCTGTCACAGAAGGTGTGACTTATCATCACCTTCCTTTGACGTATGGGATAACATGTAGCGTGTTGGCTAGTTTATTTTATAAAACAGATAGATTAGAATATTATTACACTGACATAAACACTGTTTTTGCGAAGGTTCCTATAATTCCTGAACTAAACAAGGTGAAAGAAGCAAAAATGTTTGGTGAATTTTTCCTAGAAAATAAAGATTTAACAATGGAATATGTAGTTAGACACAACCTTACCTGTGAATTAAAGAAAGAAGAAAAAGTCTTCTTAGAGATGGTAGAAAACAGAAGAGTTAAGTTTCAAAGAAAAGTGATAGAAGAAAAGTCAAAAACACCACTTTGCGCATTTGAAGAGAAAAATCATGACAAAGGAGAGACAAATGCAGCTATGACTTTGGATTGGCCCCAAGTTGTGTATTAGTAGAAATAAGACAATGTATGATAATTATTTTGTAGGTTCCAGTGAATGCCGAGATACATATAACATTTTAGGAGGATGGGGATTTAAAGGAGGAAAAGATCCAATATTTCCTGGGATCTATTATATATGTGGGAGTAGAGCTTATTATAGGTTGCCGGACCACTGGTATGATCATGTTATTTAGGTCTGGTCTTTCCAAAGATTTTTCATGTGGAGAGAGGAGAAAAAGGAATACATGAGATAGATAAAACATTAACACGTAGAAGGAGGGAAAGTTTTTCAGAGATAGTAGGTGATATTTTTGGAGCATTGATACCAGCAGTGGGTATATCTTTGAATGCATTTAAGATTCGGAAACTGTCCACAGTAGTAGATCGTTTATCAACGAATACTGCTGGAGGGTTCTTGATGGTAAATACCGAAATGGTTGCCATCAGAGCTATGGTGATGCAAAATCGGCTTGCCCTTGACATTCTTTTGGCAAAAGAGGGTGGAGTCTGTGGAATGTTGAAAGTCCAACATTGTTGCACTTACATTCCAGATAAAAGTGAAAATATACAGAAGTATATAAAGAATATTACTGATTTGCACAAAGAGCTTGCTCCACTGGAGGTTGAAGGTGCCTGGGAGAAACTTGGTAAGAGTTTTTCCTCAATACAGAAATGGTTTACAGAAATAGGTAGTTCTATTATTGGGAAAATACTAATATCAGTAACAGTGGTAATAATGGAAATGTTCTCAGTAAAATTAGCATACATGTGTATTAAAAGGAGAAAAACACAAAATAGAATAAAAAGAGAAAATGAGAAAAATAAAGAAAGAGAACGAGAAATGGGAGAAATAGAATTAGAAGAACTAAAAGAGAATATATACAAAAGATCAAAAAGACAAGATGAGAAAGACACTGTTGTCTGAACTAACCAAATGGACAAGAAACATTTATTTGAAAAATTGTATTAAATGGTTTTTGTGGTGATATTAAAAATCACCAAAGGGGGGAGTTGATGGAGCAAGGTAAATTAAATAATTTTGAAACCCCTAAAATAAGAATAATAAAATAACGGTACTAATTGTTTGATGAAATAACCAACAAAACGCACTTTTTAATAAACATTTACATAAATGGTAACTGCCATTTTTGTGCAAAATCTAATCTATTTACCATTGTGAAGTATTATAATATTAATATAGTGATTTGCGTACTAATCAGAGTAAAATCGCATGAATTATGCTGTGTAGTAAAATTGTATTGTGGCAAATAATGCGGATGGTAAGTAAAATGGCTTTAAATGTCGCTTCTGCTAGGTAACACCTAACACGGGTTCTTAGAATGATGGGTGGTAAACAGAAAGGCTTATTTTCTTTGTTTTAATTATGATTGTGTTTGTTTTTATGATAGTTCGCTCGGGCCTATTAGGCCAGGCTGTGAAAATGGCTGCCGGCATAGATGAGGTCATACCAGAAATCAAAGATGGCCTCTAAGCGGAAGGAATAATGAAGCTAAACCACATGGGTACGGCTTGTACACCGAGTGAGAAATGTCAAGGTAGCCATGACCTATTATGAAGAGAGTGCCAAGAAAGACTCAGCTCGTATCCGTGAGAAAGAGGCGAGGGAAGTATTAAGAGACAATGGACTGACCAAATTGTGACCATCACTGTTGCAACATTATATAAAGTAAATTTGGACTGCTTTTACCCAAAGAATATGGGAAACCATGAACTTTTAACCATCCCCGAAACCAGTTTGAACAAGGAAGGCGATGAGACAATCTTCGCCACCCCTCAAATGGACCAATTAGCGTGATTCCTGCCCCCAAACATTGCAACTTTTTGTGTAGTAAGCCAGAAGTAGGGTATAAAAAGGACTGCTCTTATATGGGAGGAGTCGTCGATGCTGTTATTTTGCAAAGCTGATGCTGCTGTTAATGCGGATGCTGCCATTGACTTCGAACCTGACTGGGGAAGGAACGAGACCGTTGCGGGAAATCTGTATGGGAGGTCATGTCGAGGAGGCCTTTTAGTGGGACAGTCAGTCAGATCGGGAGTCCATTCTGTGATTTACGGTTTATTTTCTTTGGTGAACCATTCCTATCTGCATCTAAATAGGTAAAGCATGATTTCGATTTCTTTACAGAATTTCCTATTTGAAATGTTAAAGAATGTATTAAGGTGATTAATAAACTAAGAATCTCACTTGTGCAATTTTGAATTTAGATAAAAATGTATTTCTAATTAATTTTGAGTCTGTGGTTATTTAGTTCATTAATAAATTTGACATTTACTAGGGTTTTAAATGATTGAGCTGGTCTCGATCACCATCAACTTATTCTACTAGTTGGTCCATCAACTAAAGAGCGGAGTACCTTGATGTTTTAGAACCGACAGGATTAAAAATGAATATATATGATGTTTAAGGTAATACTCTGTCAACTTTAATAAGGTATTCCGTTCCTCCAGCAATTCGTTCTTCTCCTTAGCGAATGTGGGTGTGATCCAGGGAACGACTGAGTGAGTGTATTATATGCGGTGTTATGGGCCCCTCCGTCATATGGTATAGTAGATATGAATGATTTCACCTGGATGTCATGTCCGAAGGAGAAGAATTTATATTAGCCACGCTGGATCAGCAGCTTCGAATATACATATGTAAAACTGCCTCAGAGTATTTTTTAATTTTCCTTCAAAGAGAGCTCATCACAAAGTTGTTGTGAGTGACGAACATGTATCTGATATACATCGGAGTAGGCAAGGAGCGAACAACAGCAAATGTCTCCATAGAGGGATTATGGGCACATGGAATGTTGCTGGAGTAGTAGTATGCCTTAGCAGATTACATCAGTTTTTGTAGGATTTGAGGGCAGCTTTTAACTCCGATAAAGCCTCAGCAGATTAATAAATCTGCCATATTGTTTCAGAGAGAGAACTCAATCTCCATCCCTGTTCAACATCTCAACTGCAATTTTCCTGGGAAGTTGGGGCAGAGGTTGGGGGGCAGAAAAGCACCTATTGTCCCTGTCTTAAATTCACATTCAGGGTAAACAGAACGCCGTGGCACACCATCTCGGATGTAGATTTCCTTCTTTTCAGGATTATCATCTGAACCCTCATTTCTTTCCAGTCAAATGTCATAGGTGGGGGCGGCTGTTTGTGCTGAGGGTAATTCAAGCATTCACCCATCACTTTTTTTAATACTTCAGTGTAATACCCTAAATGCAGCGGGTATGCCCAGATTTGCGTTTTGTGGCCCTCTTGTTCAAGAACCTAGAAGGGGCATGAGATATAGATACAATTTCTTGCTTATGGTCTCAAGGTTTACTATTTGCCTTTCCCTATTTCCCTCTGATTCTGAAGGTTTTGATTCAGAAATAGGGGGAGGGTGCCTCAGTCATTATGATTACTCCTTTCTCATCCAGTCGCTCTTAGTTTCCTCTCCTGACTCTGATGATTTGTCCAGAATGGATTTTGCCAATGATTGCCTTTCCCCTGATATTTCCAATGATGCCTTGGGAAGTCCTAGTCCATCTCCACTTAGCGGCATGGAAGTTGAGCGTGTCAGTTTGCAGATAAAGAGGTTATCACAAGAGTTTGCCATTGCAGTGCAGGTTTCCAGAAGGGAATGGAGTTTTAAATCTCATTCCCATCATCCGCATTCTTTTAGGTCCTGGTGTGAAGCAAAAAGCTTGCTCCTTCTCAATACAGAAGAAGTAGTCTATCTTTTCTTCAGGAGGGGTTCCACCTGGTCTTAAGGAGTCAGGTTTGATCTCAGCAGAGACATGTGATTAGGCATATGATGAGCTGGGGCTGGAGACTTTAGAGAAAGGAATTGAAATGGCTTAGAGCTTTAGAGCAATAACCTGATGTTTACCTGTGGTCTACACTAACTTTCTGTTCATAAGAGTATTTTGGGGTATAAGGGATAGAGTCAGTATTTAAGGGTCTAGTTAACATACAGTGACAATGCCTGGTAACATGTCATTAATTGTTGTGGCTCTCTGACCGTACTAGTTTGTACTTGTTCTTGCATCCCCCAGCTTTATTTTACTCCTGTTCCGTTCTCTTGTGTCATCGGTCCCCTTCTTTTTTTGGTTGTACTGTGTTTCTGGTACTTATGGGTATCTTTTCTCTCAATGGCTTGCTTCATACACTTCTAACTAGTTTGGTTGACAGTTGCATCCAGGGATCTCCTCTGGTATCCTGATTTGTAAGGGATTTGTCACAGCAACATCTAATATTAAAACGGGAAAGTTGAAATCTCGACTGTGCTATTATTGTAATCTGTATTCAGTACTTATCAATCGTTTCCCAATTTCTTGCAGCCGGTGCAGTGGTATACCGTACTCCCACCAGTGAATTTTCCTGTACTGTGCCCAACCTGGGGTCTTTAGTACGCATTGGGAACCTGACATAAGGTTGCTACGCTAAGGCCCTAATTAGGATGTCGGTCGGAAAGCCTCCGACCTGTGGTCAGAGGCTTTCCGACCGACATCCTTGGTTTGAATTCCGACTGCTGTATTAGGATTACGGCGGTTGGAATTCAAACCGGCCGGTCAGTCCGGCTGGTTTCCAATGGGCTCCTGGAGCCCGTTGGCCAGTCAGAAACCAAATATAATTCCGTGCAGATGGTGTTTCCGCCGTCTGGATTATAATATCGGTTTCCAACAGGCTTTCCAGGATGGGCTTTTCGTCATGGAAAGCCTGTTGAAAAGTGACTTTGGGGGCCCCTAGCAGGGCCCCCTTCTTGCTCGGCCTCCAGTTGAGGGCCGAGGGGGCACCAATGGTGCCCCACTGTAAATCCCTGCAACGTGCTGTGCCTGCCACACAGTGTAGAGATTTACAGTGACTCCCATTTCTCTATGGGAGCTTGTGCTTTGGCTGGTTTCCGACCGCCGCACAAGCTACCATTGGGAAATGGGAGTCTGCGACCGCACCATGTGCAATTGCATCATAATTGCAGTTTCGGACCGCCGACCTGAGGTTGGTCGGTCGGTCTCAAAACCTCAGGGATGTCAGTCGGAGGAAACTCCGACCGACATCCTAATCAGCCCCTAAGCGTTCAGTGGGCCTCTATTAAGGATTTTAGAGAATCTCGGGGTGCGGTCTGTACATTATGACAAGGGTGTTTCTAGTGTTCGTCCCTCCTTGAGACTTAGTTTCTAGCTGGGGGTCTGTTATTGGTTTGGGAGAAATCTCATTTTAAACCTTTACAGTCAAGGCTTTTAGAGAATCTTGGGGTGGGGTCATTACACCACTTGGGTTTTTCTAATGTTCATCCCTCATTGAGGCTGTTAATTACTAGCTGGGATCTATAATTGGTTTTGGAAGTTTTGAAGAAGTCTCATTTTGAACCTTTACAGGCAGTGAATGTTAGGCACCTTTGAAGGTTTTTTGTTCCTGATAGCAATTTCCTGTACCAGGATACACGGGAAACTAGGCTCCCATTCTTATAAGTGTTATTTCTCAGGATTCTTCCTGATAGTTTAATTTTAAGGTTTGGAACTACCTTTATCTTTAACGTTTCTTCTCCTTTTCATTTGAAAAAGAGTCTCATTTCCCTGAATTTAGCCTATTCCAATCTTCTCCTGAGGATGTGGTTCTATGTTCTTTGAATATCAAAGGAGCATTTTTAATTTATCATGAGAGTATGTCTTCTTTTATACACTGGACCACATTTTTTGTTACTTTTGGACCAACCAAGAAAGGTCAGCAATCTTCAACACAATCACTTGGTTAAGTTCTTGATTTGTGTTGTATACTTACTTCAGCGAATTGCAGGGTGACTCTTAGTTCAAATTTGTAGAGTAGCTACTTGGGCCTGTCCGTCAACCTTTGTCAAGCATTTCAAACTTCAGCATGGGGGTCAGTCTGAAGATGTCTTTGAGTTAAAGTTTCTCTCTATAATGTAACATGTACGAGTTATTTTCCAAAGTATATAGTTGATTTGAAGCAATAGTTGTGTTTTTTCATTTTTCAGTTTATCTTGGCTTTTGTTCAACTTGGGTATTTGTTGCAGAGTACCGAACAGCACAAGGAAGGGGACAAAGACGTAATGTTTCATTCAATAACTGATATTTACAGTATATGGTGTTACATCCAGAGCTGCCGACTTTAGAAATGGCAAACTAGATTACATTGTCAGCATCAGTTCAACATCCTGTGATTCTAGGCAAATAACTTATGGCCCGATTACGATCTTGGCAGACAGGGTTACTCAGTCACAAATGTGATGGATATCCTGTCCGCCAAATTGCAATTCCATTATATCCTATGGAACTTGTAATACGGCGGACAGACTATCCGTCGCGTTTGTGATGGAGTATCCCATCCACCAAGATCGTAATCAGGCCCTTAATCTCCCATGGCTAAAAAATGAACGTGACCTTGTGTAATGTTACTGGTGCTCATATAAAGTGCTCCAATACATTTGGGTCGAATTGCACTATATAAAACTAAAAAAGAAAAATCCATTACTCTGAGTCCATTCTTTTTCCCCTCTAGTCATTATTCCAGCGTTCACTCTACTGAGTTGGTCAGCCAGCCCAACTTATGAAAATACAGAACCCTTCATATTATATCTAGTTATATCAGGATATGCTGGGCACAAGTGGTCCTGTAAGATGTCTGCAGGAAGTGAGGTGGACTAAGGATGGGTTTTGCAGCTTGATAATACTGTAGGAGGTGGATCGGCCACATACCAGAAGGTCTAGGCTGCGGAAGAATGTAAAATTTCCTGGCTACCAAGAGGGAAATTTTCACTTCTATTAAGGACACGGAGGTGAGGATTATGCATTTTCTTTTATTAATAGTGGTTATTTTAAAGTTCTTTCCTTTAATAAACAGAAACTACATTTCCTTACAACACATGAGAAAAGTGTAACCAATAAAACTGTAAAGTCCGCCAATCACATAGCAGGTTCTCGTATATCCCCTAATGACGTCCTTTCCTCTTTCTTCATGTGAGGATGTTAACCATTTTTCCTTTCTCTGGTCAATTTTCTGTACTATACCTAAGGGGATAATGTAGTCTCTGTTATTGAGCTTCTGTATTTAATATTGATTTCCAATCTTGTATACGTTCTTTACTGTAATACCCACATTACTACTTCCTAGAACCATCTCTGAAATCTTACTTTGCTTGCTGAAAAAAAGCCAAAATTGATCCATAACATTGAAGTATATATATGTCATAACCATGCTTGAAACGCACGTTTGACCATAATGGAAAATGTATTACTTACTTCTACCCATCATTTCTCCAGGGCACGGAACTGAATTTTATTTCCTCAAGATTCCTGGGAGGGATAATCCTTCTCAACAGCTAGGAAATGTTACATTCTATGTCAGGACCAGAGGCGAGGAATAAGCATGTTTAAAGCTTACTTACCACCATTACAGCTGCGTCAGAAATCTGTTTAAAGTATAATTTTTTGAAGGACGATTCAGATGACCAGTCTGCAGCATTCATATCTTCAAGTCTTCCTCCTATTGCTATTGCCTTGGAGGCCTTTTCCCTGCTAGTTGAGTGAGCCCCAAATCTACTAATATCAGTTTGAGTCTCTTGCATGATCCATTTGACCTACCTGGCAATAGAAGGGGGTGAAACAGTCTTAAAAGGTAATTGTGTCTCTCCTGGAAGCTTACCTCTGCAATCATACACTCATATGCCTTTATGCATCTAACCACACCTAATTTAGGTTTATAATTGAAAGCGGAGTATGATACTTACCTTGTATCTGTTTATATTTTTCTGGGCACAGTGACAGTCACCCCTTTTCGTGTAAACATATGCCCTGAAATATCCAACGTCCTGACATCTGATTCTCTTTTGCAGGAAACCAAACACAAGAGCATTTCCAATTTCCTGGTCAATAGTTTATCTTGCCAATTCAGAAGGAATTGTAGGACAAACATGAACGTCCCAGAGATTGGAATAGCTGGGTTCTGCAGGTTTTGATGATTTAACTCTTTACAATAACTTGCAGACCAAAATATATTTTCCCTACAACCGTCTCGTTAATTGGGTTATGCCTTGAGGAAATTGCCAAACTGAACCTATTAGCCATTCTGTAAGTGAGCCTGGTCCGAGCTTCGCCACAAGGAAATTCAATATATGGACAATTCCTGCCCCATGAGATCCAAATGTTTCTCCAGACACTAACCAGACCATCGTCTCCTTACCGAGTGGCATCTCTTGATGGTAGCTGCTGCCCATGCTTATTTAAAGAATTTTGCAGTGACCTCTGAAAAATGGTTGTTTTTTAATCATCCCGTAAAATCCTCCAGGCCTTGAGTCTGAGACGGCCCTGCATCACTAGTGGACGTGGATGCCCGTGACATTCCTGTAAGATGCTCGGAATGATCTGAAATGCTATCGGTGGTCCCATGAGAGTGCCATCAGCATGCAACACAGGCTTGTGATTTCCAAATGGGAGTCACTAGACTTTCAGGCGTCTAACTTGAGCGGAGACCCTGGTAATCATAGCAAAGGGGAGAAAGGCATACTTCTGTACATTCAACCAACCCTGTAGGAAAGTATTCACAATCTTTGCTCCAGGGTTTCCAGATGACGTACACTGGCAGTAGATTGTTCAATCTGAATGCGAAGAGGTCCGTGCCACATGTCCCCCATCTGGCCATCAGAGCTTTGAAAGTTGTCCAATCCAATTCCCAGTCGTTGTCTGAGCTGTATCTGGATTTCCAGTCCACCACCATGTTCTCTAGCCCTGATAGATACTCGGCTACCAATGAACTCTCTCTAGGCAAAGGTACCAAAATTCTTTCGCCATCTCTGACAGGTTTTTTGATTTTTTTCCTGTAGATGTTTGATGCACTGTATTGCTGATGCATTGTCCATCTTCAGGAGGACACAGTAGGACCTGCCATTAGGCATTGACTTTGCCATTAGGTCCTGTTGGACCTGGCCCTTTTTGCAGGGTTATCCCCAAACGTTTTGCCTTCCTCCTGTATTTGTCTGCATTTCATTTTTGCTGGTTTTATGACTCTGGGCACTTTCCCACTGCTGTCCAGTGCTAAATTACAAGTGCTCCCTATGTAAAAGGTAATTGTAATTGGTTTGTCCTTGATTGGCATATTTAATTTACTTGTAAGTCCCTAGTAAAGTGCACTATGCATGCCCAGGGCCTTTAAACCAAATGCTACTAGTGGGCCTGCAGCACTGATTGTGCCACCCACATGAATAGCCCTGCAAATATGCCTCAGACATGCCACTTCAGTATCTGTGTGTGCAGTTTTAAACTGCCATTTCGACATGACAAGTGCACCCACTTGCCAGGCCCAAAACTTCCCTTTTATTACATATGTCACCCCTAAGGTAGGCCCAAGGAAGCCCCATGGGCAGGGTGCAGTGCATTTAACAGGTAGGGCATGTACTGGTGTGTTTTACATGTCCTAATAGTGAAATACTGCTAAATTCGTATTTCACTATTGCAAGGCCTATCTCTACCTTAGGGTAACATGGGGATTGCCTTAAAATATCTTTTAAGAGTAATTTCTCATTGGGAGCAGATAAAGATTTAGAGTTTGGGGTCTCTGAAATCACAATTTAAAAATACATCTTTTAGTGAAGCTGGTTTTTAAATTGCATGCTTGAAAATACCACTTTTAGAAAGTGATTGTTTTCTTGCTTAATCCTTCTGTGCCTTTGCCTGTCTGTAGAATCCACGTCTGGGTTGGGATGACTGTTGGTCTCTTGTGCATTCACTCTAGACAGTCACACAAAGGGAGCTGAGGTGTGCCTTGCATATCCTGATGGGCCTTCCTGAGCTAGAGTGGTGAGAGTAGTTGTCTTCTTACACCTGACTAGGGCTGTGCCAGTCCTCACACAAAGCTGTCTCCACCCCCCTGTAATGTGCCTGGAGCTCGGGTAGGGAAAGGCAGGGTCTTGTGCACTACAAAGTCTTTCCTTTGAAGTTTGCCTACTTCAAAGGCAGAAACTGGTCTAAGTACTGGAGCTGTGACACCATAACTTGAGAACACTTCTAGATTGAGGACATTCTGCCAGAAAGAGCTGTGTTGCTGTCAGGAAGGACTACCACTTTGCTGTTTGCTTTGTTGTGTTGGCCTGCTGCTTAGGGTCTTGGGCAGTGAAAGGACTGGACTTTGCTTTCTGTATCCTGCCTTCCAAGGTTCTCCAAGGGCTTGAATTAAGCTGGCCTCCTATTGCAGAAGTTTCAGGGACATCAAAGACTTCCTCCACATCATATGATCAGCACTTGGACTCTTCTGCTGTGAATCCTGCATTCCCAAGAGGTGCCAAAACCAGTCCTGGGCCCTTGGAACTGAGTGGCTGTGCTGTAATCCCAAGAAAAGCAATCCTGACGCTGTCCTCGACGCCAATGCTTGCACCAAAGCCATGGTCACCACTCGTGAAGATCAAGACGCATCGACCGCGACAACATCGCAACTCCTGGTTTGTCGACGACAGCGGCATCGACTTTGACAAATGACACCGCTGCCTGCACCGTGGCTGAGGGCACCGCTTGTGAAGAACACAATACATCACCTGGTCTCACAACGCAGCCCCGGGTCTGCCGTAGACGGTGCTCAGTACCGACGCCGAGCCATTGCCTGCACCGAAGCCGTGGTCACCGCTCGTGAAGAGCACAAAGCATTGACCATGACAAAATCGCAGCCCCGGCCCCGCCGACACCAGCGCTCCTGACCTCGACATTGTGGAGATCGATCCCCAGCATGTGTGACTCCAAAGACTCAATGACTTCTGCACGACTTTTGGAACCGATGACTGCTGATGCCTCTTCTTCAGATTTCATCGCAAGGTCCCTGAGGCCTCTCCACTTCCAAAGATACTGTTTTGCAGGTCTGTCCGACGCCCTATCACTGAACTGTTGGATTTGTGTTGTTCACTATGCCGCTATAGCCCCGGATGGCGCAATCGACTTCAAGGAACTGTATTTTTAAGTTTATTCTTGCAAAATCCATAACTTTACTTGTGTATGTTGGATTTTTATCATTTTGGTCTTGTTTTACTCAGATAAATATTGGCTCTTTTTCTAAACTGGGGTGGAGTCTTTTTGTAGTGTTTTCACTATGTTGCTGTGTGTGTACAAATACTTTACACATTGCCTCTGAGATAAGCCTGACTGCTTGTGCCAAGCTACCAAGGGGGTGAGCAGGGGTTATATTAGCTGTGCAACTTACTTACCCTGACTAGAGTGAGGGTCCCTACTTAGACAGGGCGCATACCGACTGCCAACTAGAGACCCCATTTCTAACAGGTCCCTCGCCCTGTCCCCGGCGAGGGACCTAATGGCAAAGGAACCAGCCAGACGTTCCAGGCAATTTATATGGAGGTTCAATTCCTCTATTGACCATCTTCTTCCCATCAAAATGTCCCTGCATCTGGCTGCCCATCCCCACTGGCTGGTGTCTGATTCTATTTTCAGTTCAGGTGAGGCACAGAAGATCACTCTCCCATCTCAGGCGCCCATGTGATCCAGCCACCACTGAATCTCCATCCTGGCTTTCGATGACAAGGGATTTAGAAATTGGGCTTCTGGTTGGCATGGGTATGCACCCTGTCCAAGCAGGAACCATATTCCTAGTCAGGGTAAGTCACAACACACCTTAAATTATCCTGTGGTCACCCTCTGGTAGCTTGGCACAGAGCAGTCAGGATTAACTTAAGAGGCAATGTGTAAAGTATGTGTGTAACACTTCAAACAGTAACACAGTGAAAACACCACAAAAAGACTCCACACCAGTTTAGAAAAATAAAGAATAATTTTATAAATAAAACAAGACCAAAACGACAAAAATCCAACAAGTAGGAGTC
The DNA here is from genome assembly GCA_963921515.1 of Calotriton arnoldi. NCBI lineage: Eukaryota > Metazoa > Chordata > Amphibia > Caudata > Salamandridae > Calotriton > Calotriton arnoldi. The sequence continues at coordinate 177,190 of CAWUFW010010862.1, read as the reverse complement.
GAGCTATGAATTTTTACAGAATAAATGTAATATAGCGCTTAGAAGCAATAAGAGCCTAAATGGTAGATCTGGTCGCGCTGGACCAGGGCAAAGTCAAATGTTCAGCCCGACCGTGATGGAGCATGGGCCAGATAATTTGGGCCCGCTGAACCAAAGTACCTTGATCTGGGATGCGCCATCATCTACAAAGATGCGAGGTGCAGCCAAAGCGATGCGTTGGTGTCAAGTCATGCAGTGGACAAGATGCATCGATTTTCTCCACACAACTGCGGCAATGTGTTAGTTCCGAGTGCGAGACGCTGGTCCCTAATGCGATGTGTGACCACTGCTCCCACAGTAGGCGATGGGTTGTTTCCGAAGACAATGCACACAACGACGAGGATGCGCTGGATGCGACTCATGCAAAGGTGAAGATGCGCTGGTTCTAATGAGGATGCATGGGTTCTGGTTAAAGCAGCACTTTATACCCACTTCCCAGGGCCCAGGACTGGGTTGGCACCACTTGGCAGGGCAAGCCTTGCAGCAAGCAAAGTCCATGTGCTGTACCAGGATCTGTTGAAATCTTTGATGTCCCTGAGACTTAGAAGAGGAGGCAAGCAAGCAAGCCCTTGGAGTCACTCTGGGTTCAAGTGATGCAGGTCCATTCCTTCTGACCCAGGCAGGAGAGCAGTAGGCATCAGGCAGCATAGCAGTTCTTCCTGGCAGAGTCTTCACAGGTCCAGAAGTGTACTGAGGTTATGGTGTCAGAAGTCTAGCACCTATACCCAGTTTTGCCTTTGAAGTGGGGGAGACCTCAAAGAAAGCTTGGAAGTGCACAGAGGTCCTCCCTTCCTGTCCTGGCTCCAGACTCACTGCAGTCCTTTTGTGTGTGGACAGGACACAGCCTTTTCAGGTGTAAGTGTAAGGCTCTGCTCAGCTCTTCCCTCCCATCACCCAGCATAGCCCATCAAGACACACCTAAACTTCCTTTGTGTTTGGCTGTCTAGAGAGAATACACAAAGCCCAGCTATTACCCAACCCAGAATGAAAAGAGAGGCAGCAGGCACCAAACGCCTAAAGTAGGTAAATGCCAACTTTCTAAAAGTTCCATTGCCTAAACAGTAACTTAGAATCCAACTTCACCAAAAGTTGTGATTTTAAATTGTGAATCTAGCGACACTAAAACTTTTGGGAATTACACCAAAAACATGTAATAAGGTAATCCCAATGTTATCCTATGGGAGAGATAGGCCTTGCAATCGTCAAAAACGAAATTGGGAGTTTTTCACTTCCAAGACATGTAAAACTTAAAGGTACATGTCCTGTCTTTTAAATATTTGCACACTGCCTTGACGGTCATACTGGACCTACCTTAGCTGTGACTTATATGTATAAAATGGGTGGTTTAGGCCTGGCAAGAGATTTATCTTTTACTAACTAAAGGTATCCCAACCAATAAAGGCTTAGAACTAGACTCACGTGGGGTCAACCGCTCAGGCGCGGGAAAGGAAGCAATTCCTTTTTGTTAAGTAACCCTCACACACCCTATTGGTATCATGCTTCATCATAGGGTTCACCCTGACTCCTACAGGTCAGGGTGGACTCAACCGTATTTCAGGGAGCGCTTAGGAGAGATAGGCCAGGGGGTCTAAAGATAAAAATCCTACTCCGTTCTCCAGGTATCCCTGTATTAGTGGAGATGAGTGGATATTAAAAATTACTATATACATGGGGTTGTGCACTGGACCACAATTTCCATGAGTCCGTGGGCCTGTGGTAGTCTTTCTGAGAAATGACGCGAGACACACGCGCCAGAGACAGGGTCTTCAAGTTTACCCTTGTATTGGACCACAATTCCCATGAGACCGTGGGCCTGTGGTAGTCTTACTGAGGACTCCTAGGAAATGACGCGAGACATACGCGCCAGAAGACGGGGCACTGCTCCCATCCGGCACGTAGATGCACGAAATACAGCTTTAAAAGCCGCGCTCCCACCAGAGAGAACTGCTAATGCCAGGAGACGCGGGACCCAAGTAGGTGAAATGAGGGGCAGGACCTTTGATGAAGTAAGTGACAGCACAAATCCCTCCATGAGGGAAAAGGGACTTCAGTCTTATGTGATAGAGTAATATGGGGGCACACGTTGTTAACTACTCGAGTCTTTGTTTTTCTTTCCCCACTTTACCTTGGCCATCGTGCAGCGTATGACTACAAGGCTACCCCTTCTACCGCTTCCTTTGAGATACGTATAATCCTCCTAAATAGGGTAAGAACTGTGCGATACGAATACCACCACAAATGAGGATAAGCATTATGAGCACCTTCTGTACCTCTGAGATGATAATGAAGTGGATGGCTGTCGAGTATCTATGTGAGAATACAGTTATGTTGTTGTAGTGGAGTGTTTTAAATGATATTATTCACGGATTTGCACAAAACAAAGCGAGTATTGGCCGCATGCTGCAAACTGGCAGTCTAATGGGACAGTGTGGCCCATTAAGAGCTCATTTTTCTGATCACAGATCACTGAGTGAATCGAGTGAGAGCACACCCAGCACACTGTGAGTGCACGGGTGAAATGTTTTATGTGTAAAAACTGTTTGTTTGTTCTCACTTTTGTCTTACAGGAGGATACATATCGTAAAGTGACTGGAGAGGGAGATAAGTATTCCATTCACGAGGGTGCAGCTTTCTGCTCCCTCACTATAAAGATATAGGAAAATAACCCCCTTTTTTTTTTTTTAAGATCCAGGGAGGTAATCTCTATTTGCCCTGAAGAAAGCCCGGGACCCCAGAGGCCTTCAATCAAGGGCTGAAACATGTTGGCACAACACTAGGGCCATAGGACCATTACCCCCTGACGACCCCTTGTATATAGTAATTTTTAATATCCACTACGTCTCCACTAATAAAGGGATACCTAGAGAACGGAGTAGGATTTTTATCTTTAGACCCCCTGGCCTATCTCTCCTAAGCGCTCCCTGAAATACGGTCAAGCCCACCCTGACCTTTAGGAGTCAGGTTGAACCCTATGATGAAGCATGACACCAATTAGGTGTGTGAGGGTTACTTAACAAAAAGGAATTGCTTCCTTTCCCGCGCCTGAGCGGTTGACGCCACGTGAGTCTAGTTCTGAGCCTTTATTGGTTGGAATGCGGCCCCTACAGGCTTATTAGTCACAAATGAGCCAAGTATCTTCCTAGATGACCTCATCTTCAAGAAAGAGTGGTCACTTATTGCGTGGAGGTGCACGCGTGATTGGTTGATTTTAATTATCAACACGGCTAAAAGCCTTTCAGAAGCACTACTCATTAACATCAAAACGAGTCAAGATGCTTTATTCACGCAAATAAAAATAACAGTATACAAAAAGAAGCTTGAGGAGGTCAACAAGGAAATCCGCAAACACAAGGATTACTTGATGCAAATTGCAAAAAGACCTGAAGAAATTTGCCCATGAGAAGATCTACCCGTACATCAGGGACGATTATACCAAGCAACCAGACACCGATACTGGGTCATCTCATAGAAGTGACTCAGGATCCTCATATTCTGATCAGGATGAGTGGTCCAGTGATAACTCCTCCAAGAGTTGGAGAGACAAGCCAAGAAGACAAAGGAGGGGGTTACAATCAATCATACCCTCCACCACAGATGTACCCGTGGCCAGGACTGTATGGCCACCCGCAATTTCAAGGACCGCCCCAATACCCAAGCATGCCATACTTCCAGCCTAACCAAAACCAGCAACATTTTTTAGGCCGGGGCAGGAGAAGAGGCAGACGCGGCAACAGGAGAGTCCAATGGGAAGACGAGACAAGAGGGATGAACACGAGAAGCCAGACGAAGGACCAACAGGCAGGTCCAAGCTCAAGGTAGACCTTGTGGTCAACCGCACGGACGTGGAGCTCACCACGGAGGAACTAGAGGTACTGAACAAAGGCCTCGGGTTTGTCCCTACCACCAATATTGACAAATTCAAAACTCGTTGCGAGATAAGCGAGTTCTTCAGAAAGATCCGGGTCAAGACGTTCTTTGAAGGAAACCCCCAACAGGAGAGGGACACTGGGCATACCCCCTTACGACAAAAGTTCACTTTTTGCCCACCCTGTCCCTCATGCCCCCGGAAGTCATTGCATTTGAGGAGGCGGTTACCAAAGAGATTGAGTCACTCCAACCCAAAAGGAACTCCTATAACAACTTGAGCAGAAAGGAACGGGAGGCCCTGAACTGCGATACAAATGCCACCACAAATGAGGATAAGCATTATGAGCACCTTCTGTACCTCTGAGATGATAATGAAGTGGATAGCTGTCGAGTATCTATGTGAGAATGCAGTTATGTTGGTGTAGTGGAGTGTTATAAATGATATTATTCACGGATTTGCACAAAACAAAGCGAGTATTGGCCGAATGCTGAAAATTGGCAGTCTGATGGGACAGTGTGGCCCATTAAGAGCTCATTTTTCTGATCACAGATCACTGAGTGAATCGAGTGAGAGCACACCGTGAGTGCACTGGTGAAATGTTTTATGTGTAAAAACTGTTTGTTTGTTCTCACTTTCGTCTTACAGGCGGATACATATCGTAAAGTGACTGGAGGGGGAGATAAGTATACCCTCCATTCCATTCAAGAGGGTGCAGCTTTCTGCTCCCTCACTATGAAGACATAGGAAAATAACCCCTTTCTTTTTTTTTTTTAAAGATCCAGGGAGGGAATCTCTATTTGCCCTGAAGAAAGCCCGGGACCCAAGAGGCCTTCAATCAAAGGCTGAAACATGTTGGCACGACACTAGGGTCATAGGACCATTACCCCCTGTATATAGTAATTTTTAATATCCACTACTTCTCCACTAATAAAGGGATACCAGGAGAACGGAGTAGGATTTTTATCTTTAGACCCCCAGGCCTATCTCTCCTAAGCGCTCCCTGAAATACGGTCGAGCCCACCCTGACCTTTAGGAGTCAGGGTGAACCCTTTGATGAAGCATGACACCAATAGGGTGTGTGAGGATTACTTAACAAAAAGGAATTGCTTCCTTTCCCGCACCTGAGCGGTTGACGCTACGTGAGTCTAGTTCTGAGCCTTTATTGGTTGGAATACCTTTAGTTAGTAATAATTGACTCGGGAGGACATATCCACTTTCTGGAATACCTCTCTTACCCTTCCGGCCTTGGTAGGGGGCTCTCTACCATAGCCTATAGTGAAGAGATTTATCTTGCCAGGTCGAAGTGGCAGTATAAAACTTCACATACATGCTCTGCAATGGCAGGCCTGGGCCATGGTTAGAGGGCTACTTCAGTAGGTGGCAAAATAAGTGCTACAGGCCCACTAGTAGCATTTAATTTACAGGACCTGGGCACATGAGGTGCACTTTGCTAGGGACTTATATGTTAGTTAAATATGGCAATTGGGTAAAGCCAATATCATCATATTGTCAGTCTGTGCTGGAGAGGCAGGCCCAGTGGTGACTGCAAACAAAAGGATGTGTGTAATCCGAGAGCCACAGATGTTTAAAGAGGGATTTCTGAGCATTATACAGGGATGTGAAATAAAGCTTTCAAATGGCTTTGCTATGTTTCAGCTTCGACAGAATAGTTTTGCTACTTTCTAGAATTAGAGAAAAAAAAAGATGTTAAGCAGAAAATGTTTGAATTACGTACCTCATTCACGAGGCATTACATTCACTCTGTTCAGAGGGCTGGAGTCAATTTCCAACTAGAAAACTGAGATTAACGAGGCTGCCTAAAAGATGGTTCTTTGTGCCCTTCATGAATGTGAACTAGCCAATAGGTCTGGGTTTAATGTTTTAATGCTTGTAGTGTAAACACATTAAAGCTATTTAAGAAACGAAATGTACACTGATACCATAACTGTTTTCTACTTACTACGGAGCCCGAGCAACCTTGGCCGATGCCCGGTGGAGCTGTCCTATGCAGCTATAGAGGAGTCTGGCGCTGGTTTACCCCCTCAGCCGTCACCTACCCAGCCGGACATCTGACATTGTTTTTCCGCGTCTCCCCGTTGTGTTTCCTTCCCTCACCCGCCTCCTCCCTCCATGATTCTTGGGCTGCCTCCCCTTTTCCAGCCCTGATTGGAGCCTTGGAGCTCAGCTACCTTGATTTGATTTTGTATTTCCCGCCATTTTGGGATACCTGCTATCGGTGTCTGTGGGTCCTCCATCTTGGCAGTTTTGACCTATCGCCTGTTTGTCCTTTTCTTCTAGTCTACTCCCTCCCCCCCCCCCTTTCGGCTTCCCACACCCATCCCCTCATATACTGTCTTTCACTTTGATTGCCTTGACTGCTTTGTTACCCCTGTTGTACTTCTCCCCCTTGCCGGCCTGCCTGACTCTATCTGCATTCCTTACCCGTTTACCATTCCCTCTCTACCTTACCTTCCTTTTCCCCATAAGACGTGTGTCTTGGCTTTTCTACGCGCTAATACCACATATTATTGTGTAATCTCATGTCTTCTGTTTTCTCCTATTGTCTATACTTGGCTACTGTAATTGATGTAATTATGTAACCTGTAACTCGCTGATCCTCATGTAAAGCGATCTGATACCTCCGGGTCTAGCCAGCGCTATATAAAACTTTGCAAATAAAATCATGTTTAGGGGAGGTAGCACAAGCACTTTAGTCCTGGTCAGCAGTGATAAAGTGCACAGAGTCCTAAAGCCAGCTTAAACGAGGTCAGAAAATGGAGGGAGGCAGGCAAAAAGTTGGGAGAAGACCACCCTAAGGCTGTCAGGTCTAACAAAGGGGATGAGTTCTGAATAGGTTATTCCTCTCCACAGGTGACATGCTTTGAGTCTCTATAGTGCCCTGTAGTGAAGAAGACCAGGGAAGATAACCTGTATCAAGGAGGATAACAAACCCACTATCCTGGCCAGTTGTCTGAGCGAGATCCTGTCTCATTACATGACCTTCTTTAGTCCTTTCTTGATATTCAAAATCATCTCTGGGAGGCTCAGGGTGTCCTTTGTCGAATCTATTACAAAACCGACAAATTACATTATTTGCTTCGGTATCAAGTCTGACTTCTCTTTGTTGGTCACAAAACCCGGATCCTGTACAAGCACAATAGTTATGTTCAAATAGGAATGTAAATGCTGCCAACATTGATCCAGGTGCAGGATGTCGTCCAGGTATATTATCAGTCTAATACCCCTCGTTCTTAGATGAACTACCACTGAATGTAGTAGAGCACCACTGGGCTGAGGATAGGCCACATGGTAGTTCTTGAAATTTGTAACACGGGAGCTGTCCACTGGGGCCCGCATCTTGATGTTTGGCTTCACCCCAAAATAGCCAGGGAGTCGTTCTGCCAATTTGAGGAGTTGTTCGCTAATAGGTGTGGGAGCTATGAAAATGGCTGGGACCGGGCTCTATTCTCCTCTCCTGGAAGTTGCTTGCCCTCAGGGAGCCATTCCTACTCATCGCCCTCATATTACGGGGAATATTTGTGGTCTCTAAAGGGCTCCATTGAATGTGGGTGGGAGCACCGATGATATACCACATAGTAGGCACTTAAAATGTATTACACCCTTATTGTATATACAGACAGCCCTTTCACTGGTGCTCAGTTTAAGTATTTTTTTTATATTTAGACTTATTCTACCCAAAAGGTATCAGGCAAGAGGGGCTGAGGTGGAAGCCATAGGTTGCCTTTCCATGGTAAGGGAATTCACTCAAGCGCACCGCGACTGCAGCAGGTAGGGCGCAGGGACTTCTCTGCCTCAGATCACAGTCACCCGCACCTATGAGGACGCAGAACGGCACCACCTAGGGATCCTCATACAGGTGTAGAGGACCCAGAGCGCTCATCTTCCACACCTGAACTGAAGCCTACAGCGCTACAAATGGACACAGAGTTGTGTTCCAAAGTGAAATACACCAAATCACTTAAGGTTATTAACAGAGAGGAAAACTGTAAGGCCACTTAACTAATGAGCAGTGAAAAAGAAGGAAAGGACTTCATGTGGGTATATACACCAGCCTGGTATGTGATTGGCGGACTATACTGTTATTTGGTTACTTTTCCCAATGTTGTTTGTGTATATTAAAGAAAGGAACTTTAAAACACTGCTATTGCACTCCGGTCCTGACAATGTACTCAAGAGTAATGACATTACTAGTAATTAACACATTATATAACTGAGTCACAGCCATAACCTCACTGTATACACCAGTAAACATATCAATGAAGAGCAATCTTATCAACCAATAAGTCTTAGCTGTTGGAAGGCATGAATTCCAAGGTACTACGGTGCTTTTTCAGTGGTTTGTTGGTATTTTACAGGTTTCGTGACAGCAGCAGGACTTCGTAATTATGTAGGCAGAATTCAGGTCCAGCAATGCGGTGGCACCTTCTGCCGCTCTGTTTTGTAAACTCACAAGTTGGTTGGTACTGTTATCACCATTCTGTGACCCTGACGGTCCCCGTGGAAATCTGGCAACTTGTTTCTGCTAAGCGTCTTTCTTTTGCGCGCTACTTTTCCCCCCTGACTCTTCTTCCGGTATGTTCCTGTTTCCGTCTTCTGATAGAAGTCACTTCCGGTGGTGTTCCCTTTTTGCATTCCCCTTCCAGATGTGCTTCCGGTGTGCTGTTGTTATTGTTCCCCCTCTGAGTCCAAAGATAGCTTCCTGCTTCTCCATCCTGGGGGCGGATGGCGGCTCGGGCAGCGCTGCTGCTGCTCCTTCTGGGGGTGGCCGGCGCCTCCCAGGGGGACAGAGAGCCCATGTACCGGGACTGCGTGAGCCAGTGTGACCGCAGCAACTGCACCGGGGCCCGCGGGCGGCAGTGGAAAGAGCGTCAGCCCTTCTACATGAACCTGACCGGTGAGTGGGGCTCGAGGGCGGCAGATGGAATTGTGACTCGGTGGGCATATTCGTTTTCTCGACAGCCCGTTTGCGCCGCTTACTTTGGACTATGACATTAGTCTCCTTTCTACATTATAACATAGAACAAGCTACCAGCCTTTGAGAAGCAAATTAATTTATTCATGGATTGTTTGAACCGCACTTTTACGCAAGAAACCACGAAGGAGCGCCACACAATTACACAAATGGTATTCTTATCTGTGTAGTTCTCCACGTAACTGACCAAATGGATTTAGAGTGCCTCACTGACCTTGAGGGATGTCAGTCTATTTCAAAGTGCGGGTCACATCAAAAGATTGGAGGACGCTTACAGTTTAGGTATTGATCAGTGTACTTCGTGTTTGACCAGGCTTATAATTCTATGGCAGCACCGCAGGCAATGGTTATACTGTTACACTTTACAATTGAATGGCAGCCAAAACACAACAACTCTATAATACACATATTTCCATTGGCAATTTATTTATAAAGTTTCATATAGCGCTAGCTAGACCCGTGGGTATCAGAGCGCTTTACATACACAAAGGAAAAGAAAAGATTGCATAACAACGCAGGACATGAGGATGCATAAAGATAAAAGCAAAGACATAATACTTATGTATCCAGTGAGGGGAGAAGGACGCATGTGGCTGACACAGTCAGAAAACCACCATCCTTGAAGGTCAAAGTTAGTGGGGAGTCCATTAGGTTATTGATGCCTAGGATGGTTGCCTTGGTCGGTAAAGTATTGGTTGAGGAGAAAGGAGAAAGCAATAAATGGCCACAATCAGCCCTACAATATTTACATATATCTTCTCATTTTTCTCCTTCTTCATGGTAGCCAAGTACCCTCTATTTTATTTGATGCTGGACGTTTGCGTGCTTGGGGCAAAGAGAGCATACCTGTCAAGTGGCTGCATGATTATTTTGCCAATTTGTGAGGGTGATTGCTGGGAGTGGCTTTTTGTTCCTCCAGCGCACGGGTAGAATATCAGTGGCCCTTCCTGTATCCTTTGGGCTGCACAGTAATCTCTTCTACTAGTTGGCCATTAGCCGCTGTGGTATCTTCGGCTGGCCCCAGGTTCCCTTTCTTAACCCTTCGAAAGGTGCTCTGATTGGCTTAGTTCAGGGGATATGAGTGTGAATAATCCCATCTCTCACCTCTCCCGTCCATGGCACTATGGCATCAGTGCAAGCACTCCTATAGTCTTTCCTTTGCATCAGCAGTTTCAACCGAAGTACGTCTGGCTATTTTAATTATTTGTTTAGCTTCTGGACACCTGTTTTAAATATTTAGCAGTTTGGGCAGCATAGCGTAGATCTATTTTTTTTGTCTGTCCTAATTAAAGTGTAGATAATATTTTGTCACGTGGTGTCCACATAGGATTTATGTTTTTCCTCGTCTACAGCTCACAGATTAGAATGCAACACGGAGCGATTACCATTGGTTAGATTTATAGCAAGCATTCCTCCCGTCACCTTTGTGTGTTTGACGACCTAAGTGGCTAAGGGTATGCCCAGACATGGGTCCTGTGCTCACTGTACTACTGGAACGAGGCTGCATCCAACTGAAGAGCAGCAATAACGGTGAAACCGGTCTTTGGTTGATTATGTTCTGCTTCAGGAAGGTCCTGGCAGTTCAGACTGTACTGCCCCTATTGGAGCAAAGTCAAGACTGATTTGTATACAGCTGCGCCAAACTGAGGTGGACCTGAAACGACCTCCCCCTCTGGCAAAGCCCTACACTGCTCAAGTTCAGGCGAGATCTCAAGACCTCGCTCTTCAGATGACCTCAACGAAGCTGCACACACCCCACCTAGCGCCTTGAGACCCTACTGGGTGAGTAATGCGCTTTACAAACCACTGATTGATTGATTAATTGTTTGAATGATGGGTTGGGATGCCACACTGAGCGATTGCCAGTGGTTAGACTTATTGCAAGCATTCCTCCCATCACCTTTTGTGTTTCTGCGCCATAATTGTACATTTTTAGTTCTGCCTTCACAGTGCAGCTCTCACTATACCTTGAGTGAACACCAGAAAAAGATTTAAGAAGAAATATTAAGACAGGGTCTTAGCTTCTGCCTATGTGTTGATCTTTTTCTGTACAAACTTGATTTGGCAGGAGGTGTGTACTTCTACTGAAAAAGAGTGCTTGTTTTGCATTGTAGAAACGTTTTTTCTCAAAACAGTGAGCTTGAGTTGGATATGGCTACAGGCCAGTGGCAATGGCTATAAGCCTGATTGGTTTGTCAGGAAACGTTATGTCAGGTGCTATAAGTCTGGTCCATTTACAATGAGAAGGTAGAAGACCTACCTTACTAATTGTGAAAAGATATTGAATCCAATAGACCTTTTAAGGGTGAGTAGTAATTAAATCTGTTAAAGCCTGCACCTAGGAGTTTTGTTACCTAGACTCTCACAGCTTAGCATAGAAAGACAGGGTTTTGGTTTTCCCCCTGACAAACCTTAGGGGCAGAAGATTTGTACTAAGAAAACCTTTTTAGGCTCTTTTTTTAAAGAGGTTTCCTATTTTGCCAACTGTAATTTTGTACATATTTCTAATGTCACGACTATATACCTGATGGTTGCCTTGTGCAAAAGCTTTTTTTTCTCAATATAGTAGACCTGGGGTGGTTATGGTGACCGGTTAGTGTTAAAATCTGTGGCTTAGTTGGTGTGCTGTTTAAAGTTATGTCAGATGCCATAGGTATGATCTGTTTATTATAAAAAGTTGTGACAAAGACAGTAGGCCTGAACTTTGTATTGTGAAAAGAATATGTTAAAGCCAATTGACCTTTGGGTGTGAATTGTTATTTCAATATGTTAAAGCCTGTCAACCGGTATTTTGCTACGTAGAATCTTAGACGACTGTTGTTGGGTGGGTATTTTTTGGTGTTGGTTAACCCTCTGAGACACTTAAGGGATAGAAGATTTGCACTGTGATAACTCTTACTAGACCCTCTTGGGAGGGTGTATATTTTTTGTAAACACAATTATAGTTGCTTTTATAACAGTCATATCTCTGTACCAACAATGAAATTCCTGTGAAATATTAAAATTGCGGTATAGTTTTCCCCATGTACCAGAGACCCCGGGCACGTTTTTGCTTGTGTAACCAACATGTTTCTCTCGTTTTCCTTAGCTTAATACTCTGTGCCACTCGGGGAGCTTATCTGTCCTTTCTCGCCGTTCCTGAATATCACCAGGAAGCTCTCATCCTTTCTCACCATAGACATTCCAGTGTCCTCTGAACCCTTCATTGGCATCTCTTCAGCAGAAATCTAGTCCGAGTTAGGCCTGATGGTTGTAATCAGTGTATCATTATTCTGCTTTTTGCTTACAAGAATCCTAGTGCTACACACATATAGTGATTTTTTTTTGTGTGTTCCCTTTTCTAGGTTTACAGTGACGACCCAGTATGCAATGTGTTAATGAGAATGTTACCGATCGCTGTTTTGAGATAAGGCATTATTCTGATCCACTCTGTGTACATTGTTTCGTTATCTTTTTCTCATTTTTCTTGTATTACTAGGATATGTAGCTGTGCGTTAACTATAAGTGTATTAAAGTACTTCTGGTCTGACAGATTTAGTGCTCTGCCAGGCGCTTGCGATGGAAAAAAAAAGCTATTTGGATGATACACACATTAAGGGTTTTTGCGTCAGCCGTTTTTAGCCATTGGTCTTATCGAGGGTCATTCACATTCGTCTACCCATGAAAGCATGTGACAGTGGGTCAGTCCACTTAAGCCACTGGCTGTATTACCACTTGAGGACCCGAATTTGCACATGTGCCTGAAAATGGGCGCCGTTAAGTGTTTGAGCTGGTGGGCATTTTGTTTAGTTTTTCATATTCTCATTTTATTGGTACCCTTTTATTTATTTCTTCCTGTTATCGGTCTCGCCTAAACAGCTTTATCAGTATGGAAAGAGCTCATGCCCTCATACACCACCCAATACACCAGTTACACATATACACACATATATAAGGGGCTTTGGACATCCCCCTTTCTGCCAATGGCTACTATGGTTTATCTAGTTAACGCATTGGCTTTTGTGGTTGTACATCTGTACTGGAATTAACCCACCACCTTTTGCTGATGTGAACTCCTTAAGTAAAGAAGGATCGCTCACACAGAGTGCCGCCAGTTCATTTTAATCTGTTTTTTAAAATTGTATTTTTATTTGCAGAACGGACTCTAAGCGCGCAGTGTGTTTAACCTCCCCAGCCTCATCCGTTTGCTGCTTAGTTGTTCTCCGCCAGTCCCAAACAATATCCACCCCGCAGTATAAAGGTAATGGGCCTCACGGGTTTGAACGAAAAGGAAAAGCGTTCTCGAGGAAAAGGATAGTAAGAAAATACATTTCTTTAATTCCTTGCGCCTGGAATGTTGGAATGCATGGCGGAGATCAATTTTACACTAAAGCAGTGGGCCCTGTGCCACAGTGTGAGAATCTATTTAGTAGGATTCGAAGAGTCAAATCCTCTTCGTTTCAAAGTAACCTTCTATTTCAATATTTTACGCAACGTGCTGGAATTTCGCTGCAGAATTAGTGTGACAGAATAAAAATTAAGCTCACAGAATTCAGCGCTTTGTCTGAAGTACTCTGGCCGTCCCAAGTTAACTAATTCTGTAGAATTGTATTTAGGAGTAAAGGGACTCTCTCCAGCTGCCCTAGAACGGCTCAAAATTAAAGGGCTTTATGAAAAGAATTTCATAGGCTTCCACAGCAAATCCATGGCACTAGAAAAACACCCATCCGCGTCAGTGTGGTCCTACCAAATATTCTGTAAAATATCAGATGAGTGGAATGTGTTTGTGAAGTTATTTCAGCAGTTTGATAGCAAATGCTTAGTGCAAGTTTGAAGGAACACTTTCATAAGTCTAAGCGCTGTTCAACGAAACATCTATGGAATTGTATATAAATAACCTGTACTGGCCTCAAAATGCCGTCAAGGTGCACAGCTGGACAGACCCATCACCTCGGTTATGTGATCTGGGTTCTGAAGGTATTGTGGTGGTAAATCAAGGAGCAGCTTCCTCACTCTGTGGACAGAATCAACACATTTACCAAAGTGATGGGTAGTGAGGTCCGAAACTACTGACTGCTCGTGTACCCAGAGAAAATGCCTCACAGTTTTGGTCTGTATTCTTAACTCTTACAGAGGGGCCCCGGCCCCGAGGTTAGCCTGGGCTGTTTAAGAAGTTCGTATTTTGCCAAAAGAGTCAAATAAGGCACTTTTGATAAAAATAAAAAAAAAGTATTAACATTTCCTCTTGTCAAGGTGTGGTTTATGTGCCTGGAGACACTAATACTCATATCCCTTCAATCTGCATGGCGTGTGAAGTAATGTATGTACACGTCCCTATTGTACAGATTCTGTTTTATGCGTTATCCTCTCTTTTTCCCGGCTGGGCATGAAGCCCATAGTCTCTCCCACACAACTTTCCGTCCCCATGGGCCATGCATACATTCACCTCTCCTCCATGTAGTCACCTGTTCGTCACCACTCAAGCCAGAAGGCCATACTATACTGCACCACTCTTGGTGCCATGCATTTATCCTCTCCGGTGTCCCTTCCACCAATTCGCTGACTGTTCCTCCCATGTGCCAGAACGCCATACCCTCCCTCCCTGTCTGCCAGCCATTCTGCTTCTGAACCACGTGCCTATTTTGTAATGGTTTATTTCCATAGTATAAAAACGGAACGATTAAATGATAAGTGCAAGTCATTTAATCTAACATTTGAAAGAAAAAAAAGATTGTTCTCGTTCTTTTGCTTGTGTTATAGAAAGCAGGCTAATTTTTTGTCTGACATTTGCTGAATTACTTTTTATGTTAAAACATGTGATGTCTTTTATGCCTTTCCCTCTTTGATGTTGAATCAAAGTCAGTTTGCATTACTTGTAACTTGAAAGATTTTGATATGTTTATTTTGCAAGGCGCATTTACTAGGAACAGAGTAATAATGTCACTTTTGAAAGCTTGCTAAGCACATAATGTTTTTGGTTAAAACTGGAGTACATATTGTTCAGTGCATAAGTTGCAGGCCGCCTGACAAGGCGACTTGGGCAGAAATCATGGTTTCTTTGATTGAGGCCATTGAATTGTATCAGTTTGAACCGCTGCGCTTCACTGTCTTTGACAAATTCAGGAGAGTTAAAAGTATTTTACATCAGATAGTAAACTATACAAAAAATAAAATCCTTGCTTGTGTTTGGCTTAAGAGGATAATGTTGACAGTTAAATGGTGCACATCACATCCTCAGTTGTCTCTTGGCAACGAGCAGCACCTTGCAGAAACAGAGCGTTGTGTGTTTCATTTTTAAACCATTCCAAATGTCTTCACCAATCCAAATGTGCTTATATGTCTGAGTAAGAACTTATTGGATAAGTGGAGATAAGATTCTAATTCTGTATTCCAAGTTCTTTGTTGTGTGTTGTGGAGCAGAGGCATTAAGTAGGAGTTGATACATAAAGTGTTGCTATACTATTATTCATTTTAATTTACCCATGAACTCATCTAACTTTAAGTACTAGAATTGCAGGTATTAAAGAAATAGACTGTTTCCTCAGTACATGGCCGTTCTATCGATGGTCTGGCTTGTATTTTGATTCTTAGGATCAAGCCAGGCAGCCAGTTTGGCTCTCCTTATGAATATGCTAGCTTGCCTACCTCTATTCCAACATACAGTCCGTCTCCCCCCCTCTCTCTTTTTCCTATGTTCTTCACACTGTCTGACACTCCGTCACTCTCTCTTCCTCTCAAACACTGTCCTTTGCATACTTTTCTCTCTTTTTTTTTATCGTTTCCTCTTCAGTCATGCACTTTTCTCTCCCTCCATGCAATGATGATCCCCATCGCACCTTTCATAAAGTCGATCTCGTTAGGAGACGTTGTTAAATGCAAGGCAATATTCGCATTAAACCACTCTCCCTAAAGATGAACGCCTGCGCGGAGGTCTCTCCTGAGCTGTTGTGAGCAGCACGAATTACTGGAGCCAGAGAAGGCCTTGCCATCCTCTCTGCTGAGCCACTGTCTCTCTTTCTCCTGTCAGGCTGGAGCTGCCATGATGATTGCAAGTACGACTGCATGTGGTACATCGTTGGGCTGTACATCAGGGAAGGCTACAAAGTGCCTCAGTTCCATGGCAAGGTGAGTGGGATCTGAAGTGTTTTACCACTGTTGTCGGTTGTCTTTGAGCTGGAGAAGGTCCCCAAACGTTTGATGGCCCATGGCCTTGCCTACGTAGCGAATGGGTAAACTGAGCTGGACCTGAGGATGATACTAAGAGTTTATCTGAGATACAAGAGTGAACGGACACTGGTTCACCAGGTGAGTTTTGGGCTTGTGGCTTGGGCTTTGGCCACTCTTTGAGCTTCCATTCTGTCTCCCTATCACGCAGTGTCCCTTTTATGCCCTTCTCTGAAATAATGGAAAAGAAGTCCAAGAGCAGTGGTAAGTGGGTCAACCGTAGTAGAGGGAGGCACTGGGCCCAGGCTACTCATGGACCCTAGAGAGAACTAAATAACTATAACGAATAAGACATTCTTATGTCAACCAAGCCAAACAAAGTTGCTGGTTCAAGCACGGGTAAGAGATGCCTACCACACCAATTTCCAAGCATGGTCCTGAGCCTTTGAAATATATAATGCTAAATGTTTCAAAGGTGCCTCAGGATAGAGGTATTATAATCCCAACATTTCGGATGGTTAGTCAGATAGTGGCTTTTCCACTGGATTGCTGTATGAGGCCCGAGACGTTCCTCCCAATGGTGTTGGGACGCAGGGTGGTGTGACATTGAGTGTTGGTGTTTCTGCCTAGGTGCAGCTGGCTTCTTGTACACATGTTGCTGTTTCTGGCTAGGTTGCTACCTCTGGATATTCTCGAGACTTTTGTTGTCCCTAGTGATCTGTTGTTCCTTGTTCCTTCCTTCCTTCCTAGTGGCCGTTCTACCGGTTCCTGTTTTTCCAAGAGCCAGCCTCTGCATTTGCCTCCTTCCTTAATGGACTTGCCAACTTTGTGATGCTGAATCGCTACCGGACCTTAGTCCCCCCAGCATCTCCCATGTACCACACCTGCGTGGCCTTCGCTGTGGTAAGCAGTGCAAGGCCTGGGCATATGTGATGTATTTGAAGCTCCTCTTCATGGCAGGTATTACAAATGCAACGTCATCAATATTTTTCAGGCAGATCCAAATACCTCTAGATAATGTCCTCTCACGTTTAAGCACATTGTGTCATCTGTTCAAAACAAACATGCTTTGGTGACTATACGAAGATGAGGTCATGGTTTACATTTGCTCCCTTTTTTAATCATCACATACTATGTTCCAACTCTGAGCAAGGTTTGTTTCTCTAGTACAAGGAAAAATTCTGCATTTTGTAAGTTGTAATTTTATACATCCCCCATCCAGGTTGCTCGGGTTCTTCGTCAGAAGTGAGAGTGTACAACTGAGGTGGTAGGCTTCAATAAAACCAGTACTGCATCCATTGTCCAAGGGGTTTTAACCTTTATTATTTTATATTGTGAAAGCTCTACAAGTTGGGTAGCTCCTCTGCAGTTAAAAAAAATTCACATTGGGCTGATAAAGTACAGCATCATGAAATACAGTTAACTGGACTTTCGGGTAGGGAAGGTTTTGCAAATTTCAAAATACACAGTCAGATACTCGATATCTGGAGGAATCCCCTAAAACAAACTAACTGTTTTCTCCAGAACTCGAGTATGTGACTTTGGGCCAGATGTATTAAGTCTTTTTGCGGACACAAAAAAGGGTCCGATTCACAAAATCTATCCATTTGTGACCACAAAATGCCCTTTTTTTATGTACCAAACCCAACGTTAACGAATCGCAATTTGGGTTTGTGACTGAACACCGATTTGATATTTTGAAGGGACATATTAGCGAGTCCCTTCCAAAAAACATTTCGAAATGGGATGTATTAATGTTTTGTGGCTGAAATCCGGTCACAAGCAATTAATAGTTTACTGAGCACTCAAAGATAGGGGTAAACTATTTGCAAACGGGAAGGGGTCCCGCAGGGATCCCTCCTCCTCTGTGAATGTTGGCATAAACGTTTTTCAAGAGCTCTTAAAAATGTTTGTGTAGGTTTCCCTCTTTTTAGAAAATTGAAGACAAATAGGCTGCAAAAGTTTTTTTTTTTTTTTTTTTACTTTTGTTTATTTAAATACAATTGCAGACATGGTAGCCTGCTATCCACCATCCCTGTGCTGGAAACTAATCACAGTGGGTTTCAATTTGCAGTCTGCCTTATTAATATTCAAAAGGTAGGTCGGATTTTGACCCACTATGATTCAGTATTTTATGAACTGACCTATTTGTACATAGGTCAGTTTGCAAAATACTGCACTGGTCCCAAAAATACTGGTCGAAAATTGTGACCTGTATTTTGTGACGAGTGCTTAGTAAATCTAGCCATAATTATTTTGAAACTTGCAGAAACCCTTCGTATTGTGATTTTTAAAATTTTTATGTCAATTGTATATATATTTCACTTTAGTGTCACTTTTTCACTGTGCGATCACCTAAAAAAACACACATATTTTGGAGCCACGGTATATGTTTAGTTTAAATATAACTTTTTCTAGATATTATGGAGCATATTGTAGCTGCAGCATATGGACTGTGATTTTGGTTATTAATAAAACCAACAAATATTGTGCATTTTGTATGTATCATAAAGATTTCTTGGCAGCACAATGGAAAAGCAGAATATGTCACAAGATGGCTGACCTACCAGAGGCTCATTTTTGCTCTTGTACTGAAGTGGTTTAGCAGAATCACTGCATAGAAATGCTGACAGTTCACAGAGGTGGCATAAATGGTGTTATTGTCAGAATACTCAAAACATGCACTCGGCTTACTGAGATGTAGGTCGAGTGCATGTTATGAGTGTTCTGGTTGCCCTAGTTACAGTAGCATTCCTGCTGAAGGTGTACTGACTGGTTTTTCTGCTCTCTGTTCTAGATCTCTTTAAACGCCTGGTTCTGGAGTACTGTGTTCCACACCAGGGATACTGCATTGACCGAGGTGCGTTAAGTTAAAAAGAGTGCCGCTTGTGTTGTGCAACTTATACCGTACAGGGGAATGTCTGTTCAACGGAGAGAGTCCTCTGTGAAACAGGAGTGCTTCTGACATTGAGAATCAAGCATGAGTAATTTTGTATGAATGTGTCAAGTTTTTGCTCTCCATCGTCTTCAGGGCAGGTAGTAAAACTCTTTGATGTAATCAGCTCTCCTCACAGTATCAGGGTCTTTGGGATTCTGGGCTGTCTCATCTACTCCCTGCATCTTACTCGTCTGTGTCTTACCATGCCCAGGTACATGCCTTCGGTCTCCTCAGCACTTCCTGTGCCAGCGTTTCAGTGCTGCATGTCCTATGAGAACTAGTCCGCACCTCCCTGTATCTGGCTTTCACTCCATCTACATACCCTCCTTGTTGATTGTAGGATTTACTTCTGCATCTGGCAGCTCTTTGACTCCTGCCTCTTTCTTGGGTGTCTTTAGAATATTACCACCTTCCTCTATCCTGCTGCTCGTTCATCACATTCTGACTTACCGTCCTAGAGGAATTCCCTGTTTTTTAAATCTCTGCTACAGACGGGGCAAGACCTGTTTTTTCTAATACATTAGATATACATAAAGTGGGCTTCAGGACACGCTCCTTGCTCACGATTGGATGGTTATGTTATCTATCTCACTTCCTTGCCTCTGGTTGAATTACTTTCTTCAAGTTTCGTGTTTATCCTACCCTGGAGCATTTTGATCTCAGTGTCTTGATTGATTGAGGTATCCTTCCACTGCTGATGCCAAACATTGCATTGCGTGTACGGGACTATTTTTCCACTCTGTCTACCTGCTTTCCCTTCTCCCTGTATTTATTTTTCCCTCATCATATATATAAAATAGAAACCCTTCTCCTTGTCCTCCCATCATCCCATTGCCCATGACCCCAGCCATATACATTTCTGGTCATCCACCTCACCAGAGCAGGCGGCAGTATTAAAATCGTTTGACCATTTCTAGACGGTTACCTACATGAGCAGCAGGCATCTTTCAGTGAGTAGTTTTTAATTAATCCCAATAATCCCAACAGCCATCTTTGAACAAGATTGGTAAAATGCTTGTAAAATCAAATGCTTTCATAGTTGGCGGCCATGGATGCACGGTAGTCGCAGTAGGCATCTTTCAATGCATTTTATTTTACCTTTCACAATCCCGTTTAAAGATGGCTGCCACAGACTAGCCCATTTCTTCCTCAACCTTCCATGAAGCAAAAAGCATTGGCACAGCCAATAGGTTTCATTCCCTAGACTTATTGGCTTTGCCTGTGCTGGTTGTAGTTATGACTTTGAGACCAGCAGAAGTTTCTGTTCTACTTTTGGATCTCGGGGTCTGTCCTGCTCTGCAGGGAGTTCATCCAGGTCTCAGTAGCAGTAATTGGTTCTAAAATTACTCTGCTCCCGGATGCTTGTCATCTACCATTGGGCTTGTATATTCCTATCAGTGTATATAAGGCACAATGACCTATGTTATATCAGTCTCTGCACTACTACCTAGAAGCAATGGTGCCTGATCTAGTGTCTATCCTTGCAATGAAAGCAGAGTACTGGTAATCCTATAGTTCTCGGCGGGGTTACATGTAGGGCAATAGGGGTGAGTTTTTCGTTCAGTGATTAACTGTGGTCTGTTGCGTTTAACTTCTTGGAACTGATTAACCGTTGCAGCCAGCATGGCTCGCGGGTGGGTGGGCGCGCGTGTTTGCGCGGGGGTCTTAATATTTAAAAAAAAAACAATTTTAAACTTACCTTGAGGCCGGATCCCGCGTCTTCTCAGCTCCTGCTGTCCTGCCTCCGACAGGAACTGGAAGCACGTAGCCAGGCTCCCTCCCCTAAGCCAATCACAACGCTGCAAGCAGCGTTGTAATTGGTGTGGAGCGCTGTAACACGGCGCTCAGCCAGGGGCTAGAGGGGTGGGCATGTTCTCCATGCAGCCTGCACATGGCTGTTTTGGGTGGCCAGGGAGGGCCGATCAAACCGTCTTTGCACACTCGGGAGTGGGCACACCTCTCCTCTCCTCCCCTGCCCGGAGAGCAGAGCAGCCCCGCCCACCTGCAACACAAACATAAAATGGTAATAACTAAAAGTTATTACCATTTTATGTTTTTGCTTCTCACACTGCGAGAAAGCAGTGGGGCGACACTCCTCCGCCATAGCGGAGGAGCCGCCCCTGCTGACTAATGCCCTCTGGCTTACAAAGGCTTTGATATGCTTGTTGTTGATGTTTCACCAAGAGGCAGTGGACTCTCCTTGTGGCCCTGCCATCAGTAAGAGGCTGACCGAGTAGTATCAGGGGGCTGTGATAGCACAGCAGACTGAAGCTTACATGTGGGCTGAGGCTTGGCGGCTCTGAACTGGCCTCCTCCTATCTTATTCATTAAACTACCAACTTCCCTTTTTTTTACTGATGCTTACATGCAAATAATGACAAAAAACAATTGGTTTCACTGATTGTGTTAATTTTAATAATGGAAAAAACATAGTACGTTTTATTTTGAGACTCTCTCCATGCCGTCAGTCCCAACTGCCTGATTCGTATTTGTGTTTGCCAGCAGGGGGGATGATAAATAAAAAATAAAAAAAGGTAGGATTTCCTATTGAATTTTAAATAGCTGCAGATGGGCATATGTACTTCTGTTACAATGCTAGTTATTTTAGGGTTGTCTTATGTTACTTTATATGGCCATTTGGCTCACCAATAACTGGAGAAACTGAGTGTGAATAATCATTTATCAAGTAAATAAGTTTGAAAGTGTGGTAGTTGCGAGTGACATTTTTTTCAATTGCCCCCCAAAAAATATTGATAAATACCAATAAATGGAGTGATAAATATGTATAAAAATGTAAAAACAAAACAAAATGGGAGTCCTAGTTATTGATGAGTTGCAGTTGGTGCCAGATGAATCTGGGGTTGTATTTGATGTGGCTCAAGAGCATTTGTGAGTGCTGACTGAATTTAGGCTTATGGGGTTATTTTGTGAGCCTGAGGCATGGGTGTCTATGGGTATTAATGATCCTGGGAGTATGTCTAATTAAGAACCCTTGTTCCAGAGTGATGTTCATGCCTTGCCAGGTGTAATCCTTATGGAAATGGGTTCTGCTAGCTGTGTGTTGGTGCCATTCACTGTTATTTTTTTACTGATCGCCTCTTCTTACAGAAAATGGATTACTTCTGCGCATCGGCTGTCATTCTGCACTCCATCTACCTTTGCAGCATGAGGTAAGGCCCAGCATAACCAGAAGAGGCACAAGAGCTCATCCTGATAAACGTGCCTCCTAGCGCGAAGGATGAGGGTACAAGGAAAAAAATCTCTTTTAGTTCTTATGTATTACAGCTTGAGTGTCCATGTAGCTCTGCTTCCAAAGCTTATTCGTAGAAAGCTTTCTAGAGAGATAGAACGATTTGGATATCTGAGATGATACAGCACTCATTTTTAACGACATTGGGGTCCGCACTCGTCAGTTTTTTTATTTTTTTTATTTAAAGAGTTTTATATAGCGCGAACAAGACCACAGTGGTATCAGAGCGCTTTACAGATGGGTAGTTACGAGGGTACAAGAAATAATGACAATAGCACTGACCGGCACAGCAAAGGCCAATATTGGTCACAACAGTCACATATTTCAATAAAGGCAAGAGTAAGAAAGCAAATCCTAGGGTAAGACTTAAGGTCTAACCAGAGATTTCTTCAACAGAACTCTTTTAACTTTCTTAGGAAAGAAGCCGAAGTTCATATCACAACCGAACAGTACAGGGGCAAAACAAATAATAACAATCCTGGCAGATTCACTCGAGACAAGAGTGAGATAGCGAGACCTCAGGTGGGCTAGGGGACTAGCCCAGGAATTTCTTCATCAGAATCTGTTTGCCTTCCTTTTTAGGTCTCGACCTAGCGACGCAGCGCGAAGCGCTGTCGCTAGCGAGACTTATTATCGTCGACTTGCTTCGGAAGGGAGACCGGAGATGTGCACGCGGAGGCCGGACTGGAAATGTGAACACGCACGTCCAGGCACGCGATGTGCACATCTCCTGTCCCCCTTCCGTCCTCTCCAGCCGCATTGCACGCACTCCCCAGCTGTCCTTGCACCCCCTCCAGTGTCAGTCAGCCATGCGCCTGCCACCCTCCCCCCCCCCCACCTTACCATCGTTCCGCCATGCTTCACGCGATGCCCTGCAGCGTGTCCCTAGAGCTCACAGGGTGATCGGTGTACCTCGCAGCCAATGCGGTCGCCGTCACGCTGGTCTTTGCTGGCGATCTCCAGACAGCAAATGTGCACGCTTACGGCGCGTTCTGATGTGCACTTGCCCGGACAGCTGATGTGCACGCTCACGGCGTGTCTGTGTTCTATGGAGACATTTGCGTGCCGACTCTCCAAGATGGCAGCTTGTTTTAAACTTTGCAGACTGCATGCTTGAACTAAATCTGAGCACACAGGACGCTTCCCACCACCGCAGAGGGACACGATGCTACCTTACAGCGTCTGCTTGTTCCTCTTGTAACGTATCATTTGCTACCTCTTTTTGTATTTTGTTTGTTTTTGTTATTTGCACAATTGTCACTTTTTCCTCATGTAATGTAACGCTTGCTTTTGTTTTATGCTCACTTGTAACGTTACTGTTCCTATTGTGAAGCGCTCTGACACCTTCGGGTAAAGTCCGCGCTATATAAAAACGCATAAAATAAATAAATAAAATATGCCTTTCCTGCGGAGCGCGAGTTTCCACACGACGCCCCCTCTGCCTCCTTCCTGAACAGTGAAGGTGGAGCCAGCAGCTGTAAACTAAGCTGGTCTTAGCTTTCACTTTCACTTTCTCTGGAATAGAAACTTAACTCGATCGGTGGAACATAGAGACCGGGAGACGACGAGGGTGGACACGGGAGCACCGGAGGAACAGCAGACAAAGTAAACGCATCGCCGTACAACAGAGTCAGGTAGGAATGGAGAGAAGGCTGCCCGGGGGGTCAGCACTGGACACCCGCAGGAGCAGAGTCGATGTCAGCGTGTCGTCTGTCAGGTTTCACAATTACCAAAACAAACGACGTACGATTTACCAGTCTCTGGAATCTAAGTTTTCCAGATTCAAATTCTTAATTTAGTAGTAGTGGAAACAGAACTGAAGCAGATTTTACTCACTCATCCACCTTACCTGCGCAAGAGAATCCAAGAAAGTCCCTACAGCACGGGGAGGGGTGGGGGAGTGGTACAGGGTGGCCTAGTACAAACAACCAGGCAGTGCACCACCGAAGCGCATGGGCATTGGCGCCAGGAAGCTCCGTATCATATTTGGCACCTTCATATCCGCTAAATCATCAAGTGCGCTCAAAAACACGGAATACCTCCGCCGTAGTGTTTTGCTTAAAAAACTAGCGCCTGGACACTCATCGGAGCATCTGCGCGCTCTACAAATCCCATTAATCAACATCAAATCTGAAAACCTTTGCTTCAAATTCCTCTCTTTTATTAATGTCATCCGTGGGAAATGCGTGTGACGTGATCTGTCACTCACTTGTAAACTATGCCTCTGGCCAGTGAACAAAACACTGGCGTACAGGGAAGCACGGATGGGCACGGAAGACAGAGTGACGGATAGCTTCTGAGAAGCAGGGGAAAGCACAGGACACAGTGCTCGAACGTAATGTTTTCTTCCTTTTCCCTGGTAAATACCATATTTTATGTTTCCAAGGGCAAAGTTCTCTACACAGTGTCTTACTAACTGTCTTCAGTATTGCCTATTCATAGCACCAACATCGTAAGAAGCTGCAGGGAGCTCATCCTGAGGGACCAGGCAATGAGGTACAGACACCCACTAAGGGCACAGTGGAGTACAGAGGGGGTATGCAGTCTCCTCTGTGCAGTGTACATCCTGCCCTCTGCAGCAAACACCCATGAGCCCTTGGGGCACTGCTGCCAGAGCCCCTCGGCCTATTGATAGCTTTTATCCACCTAGTCTGTCTGTCCTAACCTGTACAATCTTCGATCAATATTATTAAACAAGCATTTGCAATGCAATAGGTCTCGCATTTGCAAGAGTTTGAGCTATTGGCATTGTAATAACAATGCTTTTTATTTGTGTTTTGAAAACCTGAAAGTGGTGCGTAAAAACACCCACTTTGTACTTATGGTCTTTGCTTACGAGAAGCAAGGCTGACATTAAAAAAGGCGCTGTTATCTCCAGCCTTGCTTTTCGTAAACAAGGACTATAAGTACAAAGTGCGTGTTTACCCACCACTTGCAGTTTTTGAAAACACATAATTAAAGGGCATTGTCATTTACAATGCCAATAGCTCAAACTCTCGTAAATGCGAGACCTATTGCATTGCAAATGCTTGTTTAAGGAAGCTGTGGAATTATTCTGTCTTGTTTCAGGTGGTAAGGAGTTCCAAATTCTAGGTGCAACACCTGAGAATGCTCTATTGTAAGTTTTCTTTTTATGGAATTTCTGTGGTTTAAGTAGTAAGGTGTTGGAGCCCCTAGAGGATCTGGAGCCTCCAGAGAGCTCAAGTTTTGTGCAAGATATAACGGGGTGTTGAAGTGTAGAGCTTTGTGGGCCATGCAAGCAATTTTTAGTTGAATCCATGCTTCATACGGGAGCCAATTAAGAGCTTTTAACTCAGGCGAGATATGATGATAACGTTTGGAGCCTGTAATGAGCCTTGCAGCGGAATTGAGAGAGGCCTTAAGTGGAGCCATCTTCAGTGTTTTATCTAATGTTTAATATGCTGCTCTTTTAATAATTAAGTTAAATTCAACACAAATTTGTCTGGACACCGTTAATTGGCACAGTCAGTACTATATAGCTGGTCAGCGATTGGTCAAAGAACGCGCTCAAAGCAGAGATAACTTTCACTTCCAAAATAAATGTATTTAGTTAATTATATTGTAGTTTTGTAACAGGCTAGCATGTCACCTTCCGGTTACTTTAGTGTGTTCAAGTGACAAGAATTGTTTTAATTTGTTTACAGTTATTTTAATAGCTAGATACAACAAAAGCCAAATACGTTGTTCTTTTAAAAAAAACTATTTCTCATTTTATTTTATGTATGTGAATGCGAATTGTGTTATGTATGGCTCCCATTGAGAGCCTCTTTTGTTTTTCAGTTTCTGAATGCCATAACTCACTGCCATGACACAGCATCAGTGGATAACAAAGCTCGTGACCCACTGTTGTGGTGTCCTAAACCTTTCAGGCCAGGCTGACGGGGCTCCCCGAGAGCCTGTAGCGCAGCGCTGCTTGTCCTCTTTGAATGAAAGCAGAAAGCACATCTGCAGGAGGCAGAAGGAAGGCCGGGAAGGTGGGCGGGTTTGGTTAGGGGTTGCAAGTAAGGATTTTTTTTAAATTTGGGCCTGGAGAAGAGGCTGCGTTATTTATATCTCCCCCATGAATTCTCTGCTCCTTTGTTGCATTTGAAAGCAGGTGAAGATGATTTTGGAGCTTTACATAACATGGAATTATAGATGGGTAAAAAATGAATTACGGTGATGTTTTTCACCTCGGGGTTCTGAGTGACATCATAGACAACTCGAGCTTTGCTCTCATTGTCTATTTGATGTCACTCGGAACTTCTCAGTGAAAAACATCCCTATAATTCGCTGTTACCTGTCTATATATTGCTACACTATCGCAACATAGTTCAGTGGCTTGGCCTGTTATTTCAATTTTCTCTAATGGTTTATTGTGTACCCAATACATTTCTGACTTTCTGCTTTCTCGGGGCAATTCAGTCATCAATTTACAAATTCATCGACCTTCATACTCTAACCACTAATCAAAAACTTCACCTTAATAAATCAATCCAAGTAAAGCCAGATTAACCAAATAGACATTATATGGGTTATATAGGTTACCGTTACACTGTTTCACTGAACCTGTTACCTTTCAGCTTTGTCTAATTTGTCTTGCTCCTTTTATAATACTGCCTCCGCAATACCCATCTCAAGTTTTAGGAAAACTGCTTTAGTCCTGTCTACTTATTCGGACTATTCTGAAACAGTTAAAAGAATTCTAGTCCAATATCTTTTCAAATTTTCTGAATCGTATGTACAGAAAAAAATGTTTGCAACATATATTGATGTACATCACATGCTCATGCATAGCTATGGGTGTCTGGATTGCAGTAGCGGCCCGTGGTGGGAGTGCTGACGTGGGGCAGGGGCTGGGTGGGGGTAGTAAACTACGGATTACGGCCGATTAGAGGTAAGTAAACATATAAATAAATAAAACTAATTTCGTTGCTCGCGCTGCATCGCCAAATGCGATGCAGCGCGTGCAACGAAATTCGTTTTATTTATTTATATGTTTACTTACCTCTAATCTGCCGTAATCCGTAGTTTAATACCCCCCACCCTGCCCCTCCCCCGCCCCACGTCCGCACCCGGCAGCACTCCCACCACGGGCCGCTACTGCTGGATTGAGTCTGGAATTCCAACTGTACCTCATTGGCCTGTCCTTTGTTGGAGAACTCCTCTTGGGCCGCAGGTAAATTCCATGTTGAAGAAAACACGGGCAGCAGCAAAAGCAGCAACCACTAGATAAAGCAGTACCAGCTGCAGCAGTCCTTTCTTGAAAGGCAAAGCACTAAGACTTACTCGGAGGTGGATTCCGTGGAAATGACAATGGAAAGGACAGAGCCACCCAAAACAGGGTGTCCTTTGCCTCTAAATAGAGGCCATCCACTAATTTTGACTTATCACACAACCCATTTTGGGGAATGAGTAAGCTTTTTTTTCGATTGCTCTTTATTAGAAGTTCTCCATACTGAGGACAACAACATTTAGTATCGGTTGCATATCAAGTATAGGACCCAGTTGCTCGTACAGTTCAGAATCTAGGACACAGTGGGTTGAGTACACAGAAATCACAGTCGGCAAGATCCATGTGAGTGAGGAAAGGTAGAGCGCAGCGCTTGGTGACCTGCCGGGGCAACGTGCACCAGTATCTGCGAGAGGGGGAGCAGCGATAACACCAATAGCAGGGGGGCTGCAACAGTGGGAAGTGGTGCAAGCCACAGTGGGCGCTACTGCCCGGCTCATTTCCCCAGGTTAATTGATCAACCCCTCATGGCAGCCGCAAGTCAGAATTTGGTTCCAGTGCCACGCGTGATGTGCATCCCTTGCGCCCAGCCTGTCACTGGAGCCGTTGCATCGCATCATCTTTGGTTCATGCCTAGCAGTGGATGGAGTTCCTGCTTCCAACCCGCTACTGGTGGTGCCGAGACCACTTTTCAGTGTATTGTAGTCGCTCTCCCGCCAGCGCTAGCGCCAAGTCTATGAATTTGCACCAGCTTTGTCTGTTTTTGGACAAGGCATCAGACCCAGCAGGCACATTTTTGGGTTGCGGAGCCTGTTCATTATATGTGTTGTGGTGGCACAGACTTCTGTCCAGAACAATTACTGTTGTGCATCATATGATAAAGGGCAGCAAATTCTGTACCACATCTGGGGCATGTATGTGGCACTGTACCTAACAATCTGTGTAACTGCGAGGGGTGGGTCAAGTATGTGTAGTGTGTATAATTGAACTGCAACAATTTCAGTCGCAAATTTCTTGTGATTTGCGGGATATAGTTCAGGATCCTGTTCCAGTTCACAACTGTAAAGGCAATTTGGAAGTCCTGACTTCAGTGATGCCTCAAACTGGTCAGTGCTGGTTCCACTGCCTGGCCAAGCGCTGTGTATAAATAAGTGATTCTGTGCCATGTGGGGCTCCATGTTAGCATGAGTAGTGCTGGCTTGGGGAATAGGTAAGGTTCTATATTCCCATTGGGAAGAGATCACCTAAGATAAGTGGTTATTATTCATAGCTAGACTTCCATACCACACCACCAAATATTTCATCTGCTGGCACACCATCAGCTAAAACAAAAAAAAAAGGCTTCTGCAAGAGTAAATGCAGGCATTGCTTCAAAAGGGAGCAGTAGGACCATTAGTGGTGAAAAATGGTTTACTCCTTGTACTTCCTTGTTCCCAAAACAAGATGGCACACTGAGGCCAATACTTCATGTCTGACTGCTCAACCGGTTTATCTTCTTCGAGCACTTCAAAATGACACACTCAAAGACATCACTCTGCTGCCCTGTGTGTGAACTATGTGGCGACCCTCAATCTCAAGTTCACCTACTTTCAAGTCTCCATCCACCCAGCCCACCACCCATACTTCAGGATAATGGTAGGTGGCAAACATTACTAGTTCAAACTACTACCTGTTGGGGTGACATCAGCCCAATGGTGTTTATCTAATGTCTGGTAGTGGTTGTAGTGCAGCCTTGCCACTATTCTGTTCAGATCTTTCCACATCTGGACGACTGGCTGCTAAAGAGCAACAGCATTGTCTTGCTCACGCACAACGGTGTTCCTTCTTCACAAGTTGAGCTTTAGAGTCTAGAAGTTCACTAAACGTTCTTATGTGGATGTTAGCATCTGCCAAGATGCACAAGGCGGTCAGCCTGTCATTTAAACATTGTTCCAAACCTCTCCCGCTACAGCTAGCCAGATACCGCTTTAGGGAGAAGGGCACTGATTTTCAGTGTCTGCAAAGCAGATGCTGCAAACCTGAAATGTTACCTACCTGTAGCAATCGGTTTGCAGCTTTTAGTACTGTAGATTCTCATGTGTCCTCCCACTTCCCCATAGACCAGCTTATGGTATGACATTTGGAATAGTAATTACTTTCAAATATGTAGTCTTACCATACCAGTATAAATAGAATGCGCTGCTTTGCATTCCTTGAACCGGTGTGCCTAGGTAGCAACACCTTACCCAACATGTTCTTTTGAGTGTGGCCACATGGGAGCAATCAAGTGAAAACAGAAAACGCCCTCACTCAATGGAGTTATAATGACATTTAATTGATGGCGGCAACAATCGGTGGAATAGTTGCACTATTATCAGAGCTTAGATGTTATCCTATTCACTCAGTGGGGCTACTCCTGGCACGTTCACTGTTTCCATCATATATTCTTGTGGTGTGGACACAATCTCAAGGCCAGTCGTCACTCTCTGTCAGCAGTAACACTTTACTAGGGTAGCCCCCGGCATACGCCTTAATTTGGTACCTGCCTCCCCTCCTGGCAGAAGAATTTGTGTATACAAAGGCAATGGCTTGCTTCCTCCTGTGGGCTCTGTTTTCCTGCACCCTGTGCATGGTTGTTACCTTTTTCTCCTATGGAGAATTACTACACACGGATAGTGTCTCTTTGCTAAATAAGAAGTTTCCCTGCTTCTCCAATCCCTTCCAAATTGTCCTGTTATCTGTCGCCAACTTCCACTCAAACTGGTACTTTAACCCAGTGACATTACACACCACTTTCCAGATCATGTGCACAGTCAAAATGCAACACTCAAACCATAAACCGTTTGTACATTCCTGCACTTGAATCTTCATTTTGACAACTCTGAGTTGGGGCATTACACCAATCACTCTCCGGTAGTCTTTTAAAAAAAATTTTTTTAGCTGATTCTAACCATGTAGTTCAAAGAAACTCTACTCCCCATTTGAATCCCTGTATCTTTCTCAAGATTGCAATCTACACCGCTCCCTGTAGGCATTGCATCATCTGCCCAACTTTTGTGTACAGCTTTCACACCTTTTATGCACTTCTCTTTCTCGCCCTACATAACATTGACCGATAAAGCTAATGTCTTATCAGTGCACACTTTTAACAAACTCTGCCTCGAAGTCATATGCACTTAAATTAGCTCTTTTTCTTCAATCAGTGTTATACATCAAATGTGCTAATTCTAATTTAATCTTCACGGTCTTGCTTTTCTTTCTCATCAGGCACAGATTTTCCAGTGCATGCAACTAATAGCTAGCAAGTTTCCTGTCCAAATAAACAATATCTTGCTCGCTGCTGTAGCTTGTTTACGCTTTGCTCTCAAAGTAATAGATTTCTTCACATCTAGTTAAACTTGAACATTGTTTCCTTCAAATATTTCCTTTGACACTCCACGTTTGTTTTCTCTTTATTTTCCCTTTTCTCCTTGTATAACTGTCTCTAGTTCTGCATTTCTTATCTGGCGCACTCCTAAAAGAATCACCCTGTTCTTTCTCTCTGTAATCTGCTCCCATGTTACCTTTGTTGCATCAGCCAACAAAGTTGTCACTTCTCTCTGTTTCTACTAGGTGATCAGCACTCTCAGTTGATCCCTCCGTTTTGCTTCACCTGGCAATTGAACTGCAGTTAACACCAGATAGGGTTGCAGCCTGGCCCCATTCCACCGTATCTTTGTCTACCCCACTTTTCTGTGATTTCCTTCTCTTTTCTGTTAAATAGAGTCCTAGTGTAATTTAATTGATAGCAGCAATAACTGATGGAAAAACAGCACTATTATCAGAGCATAGATTACATCCCATAAGAGTTGCATAGATCCAATGAGTAACATGAGAGTGTAGACATTAAAGACTTGGTTTCCTACGTCCCTGTGAAGCGCTGCCGGAGACTCCTTGTTGTCACTACCAGTATCAATACATCATAGAGGAATTGAAAGCTGGCATGCACACAGCAGTATGAACTATTCTGCATCTGAAGTCCCACAGATGTCCAGTGATAGTCTTTTATGACTAATATGTTGACAGTCATTCTTATTGATCCAGTCGGTATACGTTAATGTATAAGTTGTGGCTATTTGTCTATGTAAAACATGTCAGTTTTATCCCTGGGATCCAGTTAAGTGTTCCAAATGCCCTAGCGGAGGCTTCCATCCCTGTCAGCGTCTATGCATGTCACGGTGCCCTGTTCCATCGGGAAATGTTCTCAACGTTGATCGACTAACTAGGACAAGGGAAACTCAGCGATATATTTAGCTTGCTTTGGAAATCCTTGGCAACAGTTATGCTAGTGAAGACTACATGTTTAAGAGAAAATGAGCAAATGCAGCTTGTATTCACATTTGCACATAGCATCAACAAATCTAAGTTAACCCCTGCGTAACATTGAGATTCTTGAACTCTTGTATTACAGCATCACTACTCCCACTTACTGCCATCTGTGCTGGAAAAGCACAATCTAAGGGGGATCCGTCCTGGTGCATTTCGTGTTTTGGGGGAGGCATCGCGAATCCCCATGAAACCAAAGCCTTTACTTAGAAAGAAAAACAATTTGCAACGTCCTCACTCAACACTAGATGACAAAATGATGTAGCACATGTGAATCTGTAGCACTACAGCTGCAAACTGACTTTTACAGGTAAGTAACATTTTTCCTACTCATGAGCCCTTTGAAGGATAAAAGTCATTTCCTGTCGGCGAAGAGAGACTTAAAGGCTTTCATAGCATGTGCACAAGTAACCTTTAAATATATTAAAGAAGTTTACAGCAATGTAAAATAAATAAATGAATAAATTTAAAAAGGTGCAATGTTGCGATTTGTGCTGGTGATCACCTCATTCACATCCACATGTGTCAGAACGCATGCGTACACGAGTTGAATGCTGCTGGCAGCATTTGCTTTTATTGTATTAACTAAAATAGTTGTAACTAGAAATAAAAACATTTTGTTAGTTTAATTTGGGAATGAATCTTCCCTGTACACCTACTTTAAGTGGTTTTTGATCAGATTCATTATAGTGGAAGTATCTGGGATGTCATGTAACTGAAAATAGCTTGCCATGCATTGTAAATGTCAGTGCAGCCATTAATCTTCCGGGTGCATGGACAGCAGCAAGTGCTCCATATGTGTGCACAGAAAGTGTCATATGCTCTCAGGGTGGAGAGAAAATGGCACCTGCTCCCTGGGGGCACAGAGAAACAGCAGCATGTTTGTGCTGCAGTTGTGGCTCCTCCGCTAATGTGGAGGAGAGTCGCACCACTGCTCTCCAAGCAGTTTAAAAAGGAAAACTAAAATGATGATAACCAATGTTATTATTATTTTAGTTTTCCGTTTCCTGCTTAGGGCTTGGCTTGGCTGGCCAGAGCAGTGGCCAGGTGGAGGAGTGGTGAGCACACTCTAAAGTGCGCATGCCGGCTTGGCCGGCTGTCTTGGGCAGGCAAACCGTCATGCGCACTTTGCATGTTCTGCACCGGCTGTATTGCACAGCTTGGGTGGAGAACATGCCCACCCTCCCACTCCCTCTCTGAGCGCCGAACGACGGCGCTCAGACCAATGAGACTGATGCTGTAAGGCAGCATTGTGATTGGCTAGGGGAGTCTGGGAGCTTCTTGTTTCCTGCTGTCGAAGAGCCGAAGAGGACCGAGAGACTCACGTGGCCCAGCCGGCCTGCTGCTAAGTGTTTTTTTTTCTTTTTATTTTCATTTACCCTCCCCTCGCCCCGCCACCCCCATTAAATAGCGGTCGCTACTGTTCCGCCGGGGGGCAGTCCCAGAGGACCACCCTATGGGCACACACAGACAATAGCACATGCAACCTGGGGATGTACAGACAGCAGCATGCCCAGCCTGGTGGTTCTCTAACAGTGGCATGCGCACAGACACAAACAGATGCATTATAAAAGTGGTTTTAGATTACTCTGGGGATCTTGCGCAACTGCTATCTCTGCATGCAGACTCCATGACCGAGGGAGCCTTCTTCCAGTTGAAGTCTCCCTCAGATTCCCTATAGTTTAAAGCTTTTTTTTGCTAGCTCACTATTAATGCCATTCTGCATTTTTACAACAGTCACTTCCTACTATTTCCTCTTCGGAAATTTGCAAAACTGGGTCATCATAGTGAAAGAAAGAAAGAAGATTGATTAGCCAGCGATGAAGTTCTTGTGAAATTGAAGTATGCTTGATGAAAGGGAATGGTTTTGACTCCTTTTCTGAAATTGGTATAGTGATTTAAGTTATGATGCGCAGGACTGAATTGCAAAGTTGTGGACCATCTGCTGTGATAGTCTCCTAGTCAGTAAGCTTAGCAATGTTCTAAAAGTCATCAAGCCAGCTCCTAGACTCTGGTACTAAGGGAACATTGGCATCCCACTGGAGTCCTAGATAGCAGGAGAACACTATTGGCTCTAGAGGGGACCCCAAAGACCAAGGTACTCTGGACATTCTACTGGCTTGCTCCGAGAGCCAGAATCCAACCAAAATGGCAGAGCCCTCTGTGCAGTCGAATAAATTTCAACCTTTACATGCCATCGCTGCTCTTTAGAAACTCCACTAGAGATGTGTTGTCTGGGGGGGAGGAGGGGGAAGAGGGGCAGAAAATCTGTATCCAAGCTCTTTAACAGCCCTCTGTTTATCCCAGTTCCCACACTTGTCTTTTAAAAGAAACCAACAGTAGTTTGCCTCTGGATGGTAGACACTAGTTTTCTGGTAGATGGTTACTTGTCTTATCTGTGATGAGAACAACATTTTATCATGTGGGAATTGGGATCTGTGGTGATGGAACTGTGTTCAAAATTGATTCGTTAATAAACCTAAATAAATGTGGGCTGATGGACTGGACTTGATCTCTCCGAGTTTCCCATTTTATAGGACTCTTGGCCTGAAGCATCCCGCCTTCTCGAGTGCCTTCAGAGCAATCCTCATCATTCTGTTCGTCTGCCACGTGGCCTATCTATCCCTGAGAGGCTTCGACTATGGATACAACATGGCAGCTAATGTGGCCTTTGGTATGTGCACCTGCCAATTGAATAATATACTGCCATCTATCAGAGCCTTATAAACTGCTTTTACTATGCATGCTCTGTTTGCAGTGCACTTCAGCTCCCTTTTGACGCCTGGATATAAAAACACTCTTTGGCTTGTCACCAGAATATAGGTGTGCTGTGAGAGAAGCACTGCTTAGATGCGTGTGCCCCTTGTTGCACATGGCAACCATAGCAATAGCACCATATCTTTTGGCAATGAATGATGTTTTGATACAGATTATTACTTTGTGGGTAGTTTGAAGGCACTAGTATGGTAGAAATGCCCCTACCTCTCCCTGTACCTCCAAATCCCCCTCCCACCGGGGCTGGAGGTGGTGGTATGCCAGGAGTTTTAAGTACACATGTCCACACAGAAAGTCACAGTATATATGGAGGTATGCCCAGCGGAAGTACAAAAAGTGAAGTTGATGGCACAACTGTTCTTAGCTGACCCAGGTCATTTTTTTCTTGATAAACCTAAAGAATAAGTTGAACATCAGCGTTGAAAGTGGGGTTAGGGCAGAATAGAGATGCTGGGAAGTGGGTCATGATGTGCAATCGGACTGTGTGAAAAACTGTATTCTGTCTAACCTCTACAGGTATGGTGAACCTTTGCTGGTGGCTGGGCTGGTGCCTGCGTAACAAGCAACGTCAGCCGTACCTGTGGAAGTGTGTGCTGGTTGTGCTGCTGCTGCAGGGCCTGGCGCTACTGGAGCTGCTCGACTTCCCTCCCCTTTTCTGGGTCTTCGATGCGCATGCCATGTGGCACATCAGCACCATTCCACTGCATGTACTGTTCTACAGGTCAGCTTTATGTTCAATGTGCATGCTCTTATATGGCGTGAGCCCATTGACCTTGTAGCCCACGCTGTTCTGTATTGTTAATGCAAATGTGCTTTTGTGGGCTGTTAGTTCTCTGCACCTGATGCACATGCCCTCCTACAAGTAAGCTTCATGTACAAAACAGATGGGTCCTCCGCTGCACGTGGTCCAAGTATAAACTCCTTGCCCTGCAGCAAGTGCTCTAGTGAAGGTGAGCTCCAGGCTGCATCCTAAATGCACATGCTCTTCTGTGGGTAGAAGTGGTGGCTGGTGTTTGCGAGCATGATGGGCAGGGCCCCTCCATTTCTAGGAACGTAGGAGAAGAGGGCAGGCAAGACGAGCCCCGCCATAGGCTGGGTGTTTCATGTTAAAATAGGTTAGAGATTGTTCTTTTTGTGTGGGCAAGGGCTCCTCTAGCCCTTGGTGCTCAAGCGAGGGCAGTTAAGTCAACTGTGGGCCTTGGCCTTCTTTCAGTAATTTTAATTTTGTCTTCTCTCAGACACTGATGCCGTGGCTCGATGCAGAGTGAGCAGAGTGTATGAGGAGCATAAGGGAGCTAGTGGGGGGAGGTGGGGAGGCAGGAGGCATATACAAGGTTGGGGTGGGTCGATTCTGGGGGCTGGGCATTGGGGGCACCTCCTCCACAATGGCGGAGGAACGTCACCCCACTGGCTCAGAGCCAGCAGCTGAAAAATAAAACAATATTTTAATATAGTTTTATTTTTCAGCTGATGGCTCTGAACCAGCGTGTGCAGGGGCCGGCCTGTGGAAGGGGGGAGGAGGAGTGGCAGATGTGCGTATGTCATTTTGGTCTGCCGTCTCCAGCCGGCCAAACTGACATGCGCACTTAGGTTTCTCCAACCTGGCTGTATTGCACAGCCTAGTTGGAGAAACAGCATAGACTCCCTGTGCCTGAGCGAGCGTTGATCCTGCATGCTCGGGCCAATCCCCAAGCTGCTCTCATGCTTAAGAGCAGCGTGGGTATTGGATGGGGCTCCGTGAGGCTGGCCCAAGAGCTGCTGAGACGAGGAGGTGGACGCAGAGGAGCATGAGGCGGCTGGCAGCATCCGGTAAGTTAAACATTATTTATTATTATTTTTAACCCACCCCGTACGCTCATAAATGTCCTTTTGCGCGACATTTAGGTGTAGATTGAATCACCTAATGACCCTGTGTGGCCTCCCCATATTTTGCATTAAAACGGCTATCACATCTACACTGCACTGCATCAGCACAACGTGCAAGTGCCCACCACAAGAAATTCAAAGTATTCGACGGTTAAAGGACCGGAGACACCCCTGTTTCACAGTCACCAAAACATGCACAAACCACCAAATGATAAGTATTTCAGAAGAACAATGGGCCGCATGTATCAACCAAATTTGCGAATTCGCCCGTTTGCGAATGCAAAAAAGGTTTTTTACATTTATCAAACCATATTTTGTGATTCCGTAACCTGTTCCCGAATTGCAAAATGGGTTTGCTATCCGGTATTTGGAAGGGGCGTTCCTTCCTTATAGAGAATCCGTATGGTATGTATGAATGTTTTGTGACCGTGAATGCGGTCGCAAAACATTTGCATTTTGCCACCTATTTCAAGTAGGTTGTAACCTATTTGCAAATGAGAAGGGGTCCCCAAGGGCCCCTTCCCCTTTCGGAATGGTTTTAAAAACGTTTTTAAGCAGTGGTCACCACTGCCTGCTCTTAAAAAATGGAAAGAAAACTTTTTTTTTTTTTTTTAATCGCAACCCATTTTCCTTTGAGGAAAACGATCTGCAGTATAAAAAAAAAAAGATTGCTTTATTTAAAAGCAATCGCGGACATGGTGGTCTGCTGACCCCAGCAAGCCACCATCCTCATGATTTTAGCGATTTCTAGGGGGTTGCAAATTGCGATCTACCTCATTAATATTGATGGGGTAGGCCGATTTGAGACCCACTAGGAATTGGTATATGAACCTCATGGATTTTCATACATTGGAAATTGCGATTACCTAATTGCGATTCTCAGTAAATCGCAATTAGGTAATCGCAATTTCCAAATTTGATACATGTGGCCCAATATGTTTTTGATTAGACGTGGCGTGGTGTGCTTAAGCTTTAAAGCGCACTGATCTCTTTTTTTGTAAGAACACCTGACTTAGTGTACCCCAGTATTGACTAACTGCTCCAAGAAGCCTCATGGCCCAATGAATTTCTTAGTAGCAGAGCGATAATTTTCTCGGATCTGATTTGCCGTCTCAAGCTTTTGAATTTGTATGCAAATTTTGTACCAAAATGTTCATGGAGGGGGAATCCCCAACCACTTACATCCCCTCTTGTGTCTGTCAGTCTCACTCGCACCCTGACATTTTTGAAACACATTTTACGCCCGACCACTTTCAAGTCACCAGCTGCCACGGGTGGGTAGCAAGTTGCCTGCCCTGCTCCACGTGCTCTTCTACTGGCAGCTACTATTCTCCCTTCGTGCATGTTCTTTCAAAGGTCTGGCCCTTCCTTCAAGAGCACACACACTTCTACAGTTGACATGCCCCTATGCACATTTTCTTCTGTGGCTAGGAACTGCGTTCCTACTGCATTTCCACAGATAAATGTCTTGCACCGATTGCACATACTCCTTTGCATGTGAATCGTGGAGTATCCTCACTGCACATGCTCTTTGTGTGAACTCATGCCCTTCTGCAGACAGTTTTCTACAGTTCAATTGAGGTTGATTCTGTGTGTACTTTAGTTCTGGCGACCTCCAGGGTTTTATAACAAGCATTACATTGCAATAGGTCTCACAAATGCGAGATTTTGAGCTATTGGCATTGTAAATGGCAGTGCCTTTTATAATATTAAAAGGCATTGTCATTTACAATGCCAATAGGTCAAACTTTGGCAAAAGCAAGACCTATTATATTGTAGAGCCCGGTGACCTTGAAGCGGGCGCCGCGCTCCACATTATAGTTAAAAAAAGAATGTCGCTATTGTGCTGTGGGGGTAGTGGGCACCCACTTTTATTAGTTATAGCGGCCTAGCGCTCTATATGAAAAGCGGCCGCCATTGTCCTGTGTGGGCACGCTGAAAATACAAAATAAAAAACAGCCGCCATTGTCCCCATTAGTGAATGAACAAAATAGTGCTCACCCACTTATAATGCAGACCGTGTAACAAGCCAAGTAAAAGGTCCAGTCGTTATGGGAGGTAACAGATGCAGACAAGGCGATACCATGGAGGGACTAACAAGCCTGTTTACGAATCCGAAGCCAGCATTTACGAAGGACAATGACCTAAGCCAATGACAAATATGGGCAGAGAATGGGAGGGGCTTCCAGTGAATACTCCAATACAGCATGCCTCGCAGAGCGAGCAGGGCATGCGCGCTGCTCCTAGGCTCGACCTAAAAATTAGCTTTGTTTTCCCTGTTGGATGTTCGCTTTTGCTGGTGAGATCCACACAGAGCTGCACATGCTTTTCTACTAGTGCACTCTGTTTTGTTGCATGTGCATTTCTTCAGGTAAGCTCCTTGCACCTGTTGCATATGCCCTGGTGGATAAAAATAACCCTTCTTCACCGCCAGTCCAAAGAACAGACTCCAGAGAACTACAGCAGCTGTGAACATGTTTGGCTTATTTCAGGGGACCTCTCCTTAAAATCATGGGGGACCCTGAATTCTTTATTTATGTATGTATGGTGTTCTATATCATTATGAAGATACAATGCTAAGAGAAGAGAGAGAAGGGCAAAAAAAACTTTGATCATGAAGAAAGGCGGAAGGGAAATAACCAGGAGCAGATTAGTTGAGGTGAAGATGTAGCACATGGGTTTTTAGTGGTTTCTGTAAGGTTGAGCAATTCAGGTTGAGTTGGAAAACAGCCTTTACAACGTGGCATATCACGTAAGTGTGTGTATGTATGTGTGTGCATATATATACACACACCCACATATGTGTGTGTGTGTATGTATGTATATATATGTGTGTGTGTGTGTGTGTATATATGTGTGTATATATATACACATATGTATATGTGTGTATCTGTATATATATATATATATATATATATATGTGTGTGTGTGTATATACATATGCATATGTATCTATATATATGTATCATGCATGTCAATTAGGGGTTACAGCTGCGACCCCTGGCTTGCCCTTTGCTAACCCTGGCAGAGTCCCTGCGACCCCTGACTTACAAGGCTTGCTGTGTAATGTTTTATTTCTGAAAAAGAAAAACAAGAAATCCGTTGTAGTGCAGCCTTCTTGTCTTGAAAGCATTGATCAAACTACAGCTAGTGAGATGCCTATCATGGTAGCTTCCAGTTTGGTTTTCACTCAGTTTAAGTGCTCCATTTTTGATTTTGCGCTCTTGCAGGAGGCTCGGGGGACTCTTGCGAGCCAAACTGCCAACATATACAATTATTTTTTACCCTAAATTTCTACAAAACTACTGAATGGGTTTACACCAAATTACAAAAAGCATGATCTGCGGACCAAGATCTAGCTTTCTGCTGCATTTGGTGTAATTCCGTTTAGCAGTTTTTGCTGTAGCCGTGCATGGGGATTTTGCATTTTGGGAACTGCAACAGTTGATGTTGAATATCAATAAATTGGCTCAGTGGAAGCTAGTAATTGAGCATCCTCAGGTTCTCTTTTTGGCTGTCTATAGATCTGTGCTTCAATATCAGATTTCTCATCCTCCGTCAAATGTTTTTCTTCAGAGTCTCTTCTCTTATCTCGGAGATTTAAGCAATTGGTGCTCCTGGTAGTGATGAAACCGACCTCATTTGCGAGGTAAAACTAGGATTTCTTTTCCGAGTTCTTTGAAAATGTGAGGTCCGATTACTGTACTCCTCTTCAAGCAGTGTATCTCTTGTCCTTAATAGATCTTCAGGATGCTCTGTGTTCTTACCTCCATTTGACGTCCTCATCACAGATGTTCAAGTTTCTTACTAGCTAGGGTGACCAGATTCTCAAAACAAAAAACCGGGACAGGCCATAGACATAGAAGTAGGGCTACAGTTTGCAGCAAGCATCAACATAAAATTAGGACTATTTGACAGCTGTCATAGACATAGAAAAGGGACTACAATGACAGCCTCCTCCACAAACACATTTGAAGAATTACAGAGGACAAATCCGAGGTCTTTAATTGGCTGTAAACTTAGCTCTATTTTAACAGACTTTGCCTCAACATTTGCTATAGTTGGGGACCACCCTTGCCTTGAAACTCCAAGTATGTATTCTTATTAAATAAAGGAACATACATATGTAGTAGTCGTCAAAATCAGTTACTGCTGTTAGTAGAATACTCCTCCCCATAAAGCACCTCTCTTCCTACATTCAGCATATTTGACTTAATATAAATAATTTTTGGTTCAATAAAAATGTTTCACATTTCCAAGATTTTATTAATTGAAGAATTATATACACTGGGTAAAAATCCATAAAGTAGGAACAAACTGAAAGACAGCTAAAAATGTGAAAAAAGTGATAGCAGGAATTGTTGAATGAATCTAATTCACTGGCAATTACTCTGAGCCCCATTCCAGTTCATCCTTATTTTGCACACCATGCCACCTCAGTTTGGACCCAGCCATATGCAAATCAATGTGTCACTGGAACCAATCTATACCTGACTTTTGAGCCCTAACTAGGGCAAAACCAATCCTGGGTTGCTTGTGTTCTGGTTTAGGGAGGACATAGCCTGGCAGGCCGGCTGGGCTGTTCCCATTGAAGCAGGGTCAGGACTCCCATCCATCACTTTTTGTGTACTTAAAGGAAACAAATTGACCATGATATCCCTTTTCATATTAAAGAGAGATTTTTGCATATGAAGGAAGGCTGGAAGAGGGGCGGCTGTCACAAATGCAAATAGACATCCCAAGTCTTCCTGAGCTTGAAAACGACTCCCGGATCATTATATAGGCACCAGATCTCCCTCAAAATGGCTCCAGTTTCCCTACGTGTCTGTGGAGTTAACCTAGTTTTCTGTTGGGCTTCTACCTTGTAGTGATGTACACATGTGTATTGGAGTGTAATGAGATTTCTTTAATGTCCTGACCAGCCAACTCACAGTGCATGTCATGCAAACCACTACCAGTAGAGTGATAATGTAGAAATAATATACTGATGTAGAAACCTTGAGTGACGGAACGCTGAACATATTTAAACTTGTGAGTCAGTGGGAGATGTGGCTTCTGATGGTAAAGAGATGGGGGGCTTTGGGTTAAGCATTTTCAAGAATTAGAAGGCGAGTTTATAAAGTATGCTTGAAAACCGGTTGTGTGATGGAAAAATGCATGCTTCAACAACGCATGCCTTAACCACGCGGTCTAAACCCCTACCGCGTCTTTACCACGCATGCCTTTACCACGCAATTTTGTGGTAAAGACATGTTTAGTAAATGGGCATGTGTGGTAAAGATCACACTCCTGCCCCTCTGCCCTAAACCCTAAAACACCCTAAACTTTAAATCCCTACCCCAGCCCGACTGCCCCCTCGACCTGAAAACTGCCCCAAACCTGTCCCCTACCCTGAGCCCTACAACCCACCCCCCTTAAAACTACTCCAACCCCAGCCCCC
Source organism: Calotriton arnoldi (assembly GCA_963921515.1). Taxonomy (NCBI): domain Eukaryota; kingdom Metazoa; phylum Chordata; class Amphibia; order Caudata; family Salamandridae; genus Calotriton; species Calotriton arnoldi. Next base: position 135,301 of record CAWUFW010010862.1, on the reverse strand, counting down.
TCTCTGATCCCTAAAACAAGTCCCCACCCCCTAAAACCTAACCCCACCTACCCCCGCCCCAGCCCAACTGCCTCCTTAGCCTTAAAACTGCCCCTTTCCTGTCCCAAGCCCTGAGCCCTAAAACTCCCAACCCCCCAGCCCTGAAAACTTCCCCGACCCGCCCCCCAACCCAAATTATCTACCCCCACTTCTGTCCCCTTCCCTGAGCCCTAAAACTCCCGACCCCCGTCGTCCCTGTAAACTACCCAGACTACCACACATCCCTACAAAACCCGAATTACCTCTCCGCCTCGTCCTGATCCTTCCTCTTCCTCCTTCCCGCTCTTTCGCCCGGCAGCAGCAGCAACTAGACCGCGCATATGTCTTACCATGCATATGCATGGTTAAGGCATATTCGTGGTTTAGACGTGCGTGGTACCACCTGCGTGGTTCAGCCTAGCATAGTTCATGCTGCGTGGTTAAGGCTGTTTCCCGTGAAAACCAGATGAGAAAAACTGACTCAGAGCTGCATGGTATATTTTCCGTTCTCTGTGTCAAAGCACGATGAAGGTGCAAAACCTTAAGGCCGTAACAAGTTCCTTAAGAACGTTTTGGATGTGGGACCAATTGCCCACCACCCCAAACATGCCCCATAACACCTCAAGAGTCCATCTTAGGAGTTTCTAACAGTTTCTTTTTTGCTCCAGTGGGCCCTCCATAAATTCATCCTTCGCCACCTTTACAACAGTAACATTTACCTCCTTCCCTCAGTCACGCACAAATCCAGGCCCTCTGTCACACTTACATCCTGCTCATCAGTCACTCGCATGCACCTTTGACTGGTGCCCATGACATTTTAAACAAATGGGCTGTATTTTTTGGGGACAGGTGGAAAAAAAGAGAAACGCTCTGCTGCAGAGGCTGGGTCATGACTTGCTGGTGCTGTTAGGGCTGGGGAAGGGTCATGCAGGATGGTTCTACTCCAGGCCCCTTTCACTTTTGGCAGCTGCTTGATTCTGATGTATTTTGCACGCTCCGTAAAAGGGCAGAGCAGGGTTACACAGGTGGCTGGCTGGATGTTGCTGCAGGTGGTGACCTCTGACTCCTGTGAGCAGAGCAGGGTCGTGCTGGTCACTGGTGGTTCAAAGGCACTCTTGTTCAAAGGCACTCTTGTCCTGATGGCTGGTGCAAGGACGTTGTTGCTGCGTCCTGCGTCATAAAAAGAAATGGAAACCCAGAGAGAAAATGTCTCTCTTTAAGGATTTCCTTTCCGCTACAACAATCACTTATGCGACCACACGCTGTAACTTTTCCAGCAGTGAAAAAAGAGTATGCGCACATCTGTTTGACACCAGTGCGTTTACTAAACCCAGACACAACCGAAAAACCAGGACATTTCTTCAATTTGGAGAAAAGTGTTGGGACACCGGGACACTTCTCCAAAAACCGGGACCGTCCGGGGAAATCCAGGATGTCTGGTCACCCTATTACTAGTGGTTATTAGCTAACAGAACCGGGTCCTACCATTCACATTTAACTCAAACTCATGGGTGTTTGCCGAAGATGTCAATATTCACATCTATAATATGTCTATTTGTAACATGCAGTTTCCTTGGCCAGTAGCAGATGCTGCTGTTGTTCAACTCAGTGATGTCTTTTTTCAAATCTTGGGTAGGATGAAAGGCTCAGTAGAGATGCTGGAATGAAACTGCTCACTTGCGCTACCTGGAATACAGCTGGTGTAACCTGTGCAGACGAGTCTTGATCACCTAGCCTTCGCCCTGGACTCTGTTCAACATGGGTTTTCTGATGACTGAACAAGTCATCTGTAATCCCCTTTAGAACATCCTGCTCATGGGGCAACCCTTGGATCATCATGAAGAATGTGCCATATCTGCCTCAAAGACACAGTGACACTCTAGTAAAAAGACCCAGCTGAAGGGGGTCCAGAAGCTTGTGTCCTTTGTAGTTAGGCTATCCAGTTTCTCTCCATAAGAGAAGGGAAAAGGAGGACGCAGACTCACCTGCAATAAATGTTTTAATCTGCTTCAGGCCAGTGTTCTCATGTTGTTTTTGTTTCTTTTTGTTTCATTTTGTTCTTCTCTCCTGCACCTTTTTGTTATCCTCCTATATCATTCTTACTCTCACACCCTTTATTTGTTCCGTAATATTTTTTCTCTCATTACATCTTTGCCTACGTGCATGTTTTGCTTACTCCCCATTCATATTTTGTGTACAGTTTTATGGTTTTATGTGCACTTCTGTCTTTCAGCTTCCTGGTGGATGACAGTCTATACCTTTTGAAGATAAACTCAGATGTTTTCAAGTTGGACTGAAACAGCCAGGATGCCGGGGAGGTTGCCAACGTGGTCGCGGTTGGGAATGCAGGCGATGCCTTATGCCAGCATGGCATGATTCTATGCTCTGGGCTGGAATCTACGGTCATCCCAGTGACTGCGTCGGCAGGAAGCATTACTTCGAACGGCACTTAAAGACTGTCACCTTGGCCTGTATTGCTGCTCTGGAATGTGCTCGAAAGCTGTGCCATGGCCATGTTGCCATACTCATGTCCTATCTGTGAGTATGGGAGGGAAGGCATTTGTCCACGTTGGCTGCTAAGGGGATGAATGGCATCAGTGCCCTGATCCACCCAGGTATGCTGGCTACTCTGTGATTCAATGGAGGCAGTGCTTGTGTGCTGGTTAATATGTTGATGGCTCTGTGACTGAATGGAGGCAGTGACCTTGTGATCCTTGGTATGATACCTGCTCTGTGGATAAATGGTGGACCTGACCTTGTCCACATTGACTTCATTGGTTTACTGGAAGGCAGGGGATTTGTCCTTCCTAAAGGCTTTAAAATAAATGAAGCTTTGCATTTCTCCTCATTTTGTCCTCTGAGATTGAATGAAGGATGTTTCTTTGTCAAGGTTGGTTTATTTATTCCTTCTGGTTTAAACGGCATCTCAAGCTTTTGTCCATTGTTGACTGCTTTTCCAGTTTTAGCACAAATCGAATCTTGTCTATATTGGTACATTGACTTGGTGGGATTGAAGGAAGGCAGTACCCTCGTCCAACTTGATATACTGTTTGCTGGGAAGTTGAACGGGAGTCTGTGTCCTTGTTCGTGGTGGTATGTTGGTTGTTTTGCGGTTGAATAGAAGCAAACTCCATAATTTACTGCTTTCAGTTTCTGTGACAGGAAGGGTTTGTGTTCAACATGTCCTTTTTGCAGCTTTGGGATGAGTAGACATAAGCTGTGTGGTTAAACGTAGGCAAATTCCTTGCCTATGTTTAAGTGTTGTTTAAATATGGGCAGGGCTTTTAACCATTTTCTCGATTTCAGTGGAAGACAAAGTAGATGCCTTGTTTGAAATGTTAGCTGCTTGTGGACAACTGGGTAGAGGTCCCGTGCCTGTTGGCTGCTATGAATGTAAGAGTAGACAGTGCCTTGTGCGTGGTCTGGTTTGTGGTAAAATAGAAGCGGTATCCTTGCCCATGCTGGACAGAGTGGTGTATTGACTGGTTTGAGGTTGAACTGAGGCAGTACTGTCGTGCACTGAGTGCACTTTTCTATATTAGTGTTTGCTGCTTTTAAATTAAATCCAGGCAGTGCCCTTGTCCATGAAGTTGAGTTAAGTTGGTGCCATTGATTCCCTTGGTGTGTTGACTGCTTTGTGGTTGAACTGATGGAGTGGGCTTCTTTGGGGCTGAATGGAGACAGTGCTGATGTCCAGACTGGTGTGTAGACAGATTTGGGGTTGAATGTAAGTAGGGCCTTTGTCCATCTTGCTTTTAGGCTATCCATGGTTCAATGGACCTGCTGCCACACATGGCACTTTATTATGGTCTAAGCATTACTCTGAAGAGTTTGTCTTTCTTGGGTGAAGAAGGAAGGCTATGGCTGCACTTTAAGCTTGATATATTATTCCATGGTGTATTTTATGTATACATTAATATGTTTATTTTGGACAGAGCTCACTTCTTCCTGTTTGTGGAAGGGAATACCTAGTACTGCCCTGAAGAGTTGATGGGGTATTGATGGTCTAGTAGGATTTAAACCCACAAGAGTTGCCATTCCTTTAGCGTGTGGTGCAGGCATTGCAGTAGCACTATGGTTTTTCTTTAACAACATGGCCAACCTTGTGGCTCCTTCCTTTGGCAAAAGAGGCAGACAGTCAATTAGAGCTACAAGAGATTATTTGTGGTCCGCAGGAGATCCTTGCAGACTAATGGCTGAATTGAAATCTTTCCAGTTGGTAGAGGCCCCCCACCTCTTGTCCTAATAGAAAAGGCAGCAACCCCAAGCCAGTTGACTCTCAATTTGATTGCTATTAAGAGTTATTATTTTTTCACTGGTTATTGGTTGCTGTGACGTAAATCCGCATTTATGAACATTTTAAGAGTATTTAGTGTTGGTTTTATCATGCTGCTCTACATAGTGGCATCTAACTAACTGAGCGCCAGGAATCTCAGTGAGGCTTATTCTTCAAAAAAGGGTGGGCCTCTGTTACAAACAGCATGTGAAAATCATGAGCCTTCAAACAACTGTGTGAGACGCTGGTCAGGAAATATCCTCTATTGGCATCTGCTGCGGTCCCTTTGGCCTTTTGCCAGCAAGATCCTAAGCATGGGTCAGGCACTCCCTGAAGGACAACGACCTCAGTCTGTCATCCCTGGCTAGAAGTCGCTCTGCAAAGAGTAAACATTTGGCCTATGTCTAAGGCTTCAGGTGTTTTTATATGGAACAGTGATTTACAGTAGCGCGTATTTCAAGATAAAGAGCAAGGTTTATTTGATGAGTATAGCTTATTAATAAAATAAAAACTGAAATCACACCAATTATAGGAAGCATTAACTAAGGCCTATAAGATTACAATTAAAAGGATACCTGGCAATTATCCTCTCAGTAAGCTGCAGAATCAGTGGGGAGCAAGTTTAAAAGACCCTTCTTTCTGCCTGCATAGCCATTGGAGGGAGATCTTTCAGAGAGCTTGACTGCCTCTTCTGTCTTTTTTTTACTGTGTTCCTAGGCTCGAGGTGATCAAATGGATCAACTGCAAGTAAACACAGAGGGCCTATTTACGAGTTTAGGTGTTATTGCCCCTGATAAATGACGATACCACGGGGTACGCTATTTATTGGGAGCGATAAATAACACCTATTATGAGTTTATGGGGAATAACATGTGGAGTTTGATGTTTAACATACCAAAATCTGCATCAGACCGTAATTACCGTATGTTTTCCCCTGATAAATTTCAACAGGTTTGACTTGCCGAAATTGAACGAATGTTGGGTTATTTAACTCATCCGATAATTATCACATGCATTACATAAAACCAAACTCATAAGTCCTTCCTGTGGTTAAACCCTTTTTTACGCACAGGACGGAATTTAACAAGACACTCTTAATTAGGCCCAGAGTGATTTGTACTTTGGAAAAATCTATCCTAATGACCTGTTGTCTGCCATCCAGTTCATTAATATACATACTTCCGGGTTCACTTACATCATAATCAACCAGCGTCTCTCCTCCAGAGTTTGTTAGTATTTCTGCCCTTGGGCTCGCTTCTAAATTTTTCTGTTTGCTCCTGTAGTTGGCCATTAGTTGTATGCTGGTGCCGCATGTCCCTGGTTTTGAACTCGTTTTTCCAGGGTTCGAGCTGCTCACTGTTACATTCTTTGTGTAACAGGACTGTCTCCTTGTGCCTCGGGTAATCACATTATCACTGATTTAGTACTGAGACTGTAGCTGCTGCCATGCCTGCTATACCCTGCTGCTGCTGATGGAAAACTATTGCCCATCTGTGCATTGTGTATCTGCCATCGACTATCCTCCAGTTTTAACGGCACATGACTGCGTCCTCTGGTCTAACCAGAACAAAGTGAAGGTATGAGCTTGAATGAGATTCTACAAGTCTTGAAATTTTGGTGAGAATTTCTGAAAGGTATCAATGGGTGTTGTGGTATGAAGAGAAGACTGTGCTTAGCTGGAAAAAAACGTTGCAAGCCTTGGGAAGATGTTGTAGGTTCCAATACAGGGAAATGGAATGTTTAGCAATATCTTTTGAGTGACTTGCCGAACCCATGGAGTTTTTGGTGTTTCAGTCTAGTTCATACATGTGACCTCCAGCACAATACTGAAAGGATAATCTTCCAGAGAACTGAGTGCCAGCCTCTCCTTCCCGGTATCCCTGAAGTCATAGATGAACTCACCCGGTCTATCCTTATTAAAGAGATTCTCTCTTATTCGCTGAAAACACCCAATTTGCTCATTAGCTCCTTCTTAACATGTGGGGGCCTATCCTTTGGCAGAGAGCTGATAACTTGCTAAATGTCCTGGATAAATTGTATTTAGGAGAAGATCTTTCCGGTAACAATATCAGGGTATTCCCCTGACGGCCACAAGATTATAGTAAAGATTTTGATTTTGCCTTGCACCCTAATGCAATTTATAGGGAGAACAACGATTTTTTTGTGTGCTTTCATCGGTACATTCCTTTCACATCCTTGTATTTAATTCACAGTACATCTACAAGGGCAACAGATTTTGTAACGGGCCATCCATTCAGTATTTATCTGGACATTTTGGCTTTCTGACAAGTAAATGTCTGGGACCATTTGCGACATTCCTTTAAAGTCCGAGGATGTAAAACTTGTTCTTTGTTTTGAGGGAAAAGGAGTTACAAAGATAAAAAAAGAAAAACATCCTTTTCCAAAATGTCTAGCTGGGTGTATATATATTTCAACACATTACTTCCCATGACAACATTTTGAAAGATGCGTTCTGTTTGTAAAATGAATGCCCATATCCAAAGAATGTCCGATTTGTGTAACTCTGATAAAGATAAATGCACTTTACTTTCCCGCAAACTATCCTGTGCCTTTTTTGAAGGTGCTGTACTCTGTTTCAGGACCGATTTCTTTTTTTATTTTTTTTATTTTTTTTATGCATACACACTTTACCTTTAGGATGGACATTGTATTTTGGGGTACTTTTAATGGGAGACCCTTTATTTGCCACTGTTGTGCTTAACAGTGTTGTTGGCATCTTGGATTCCTGTACCCACATAAACAAAAATCCAACCTTTATTTCTTTGTGTGGATGTACCTGGTAAAACATGTCTCACGTGTCATGCCAATGAAGTGCTGTGCATAATTGGGACACCAGCTGACACCTTCGGCTCCTGGTTTGTTTGGCGTGTTCTTGGTTGCATGCAGGAGGAAGGTTGTACTTGCTGCTTTTCCAAACAAGGTTAACATTCATGTTAATGATGCCATGAAGGACTGATTCATTCTGTATTTTTTTACCTGGTTTACATGTCTTATTGCCATGCTAGCAGAGCTGTAGATGTTACGGACACCCTGCTGGTCTCCGACAAAGGACTGCACCCTCCCCTGCAGTGCGAGTTGGTAAATATATCTCATGGAGGCATCGTTCGCAGGGGGGCTAACAGAAGGGGAAGGGAGTAGCAATGTGCCTGTTCATGCCTTCTCTAAGTTATGACATAATCAAGCTGTTCTTGTCACTGTTTTATTTATTCAGAGTTGTTGTTTTGCTTGCAATGAAATAAGCCGCTCAACAATGCTGCTAACCCAAGGACAACTTTATTAGTACAGTAGGCACAGACGGGCAGTACCTACTACTGGACAGCGAAAATCTTAAGTACATTTGGAAAAATACTCCCACATCCCCAGTCCGTGCAGCTTCTCCCTGCTCTACTGTCCCATAGAGTAGGGGCAGTTTTTGAATAGCACTTTTCAAACCACCCTTTCATGGTGACCATGTCTCCCCCACGCCAAAGCTTATTCCCCCCAGAGTGCATTAGTGTACCCTCGCCTAGCTGTAGCGGGTTGCGCATGTTTTATCTGCATTTTGCCTTTATTACTCTCACTTTGTATTTATATCCAGCTTGGGCTGTGTACGGTGTGGGACTTGAAGTTTTCTGGGTTGGGAAGAGGGGGTTATGCTCATATATCTGATTTTTGTGACACTGCTGTTTTTCCTTTGTTAATTGTATTCCACCCATGTTGCCTACTTTCAGTGCAATAAAGTATTTTTGTGGTGAAAGGTTTCCTTTGTGCGCTTGTTTTTCTCGCCTTCCATGCGCGGCACTGCTTGATGTTGTAAGAGACTGACTACTCTTTTCACTGGAATAGGATGTTAGTTTATGAATACCATGTACCTATTTTAAGTTCTTATGCATCATATGGGATGATCTTCAATGGTACTTTGTCCCGACCCAAGAAAGGAACTGTTTGTTTCCAATTTAATGCAGAACATATTTCTATCTTGGTTGTTTATGATTACATTTCTTCCTCTCTTATCCAGAACAAATAGTCTTTTGTAAACGCCTCTATGTATGTCACCCATATGTAAAAATAGTTGTGCGCATGCTGCTTTTGTGTAGATGGTCCTCTACCCCCACTTCATTTTGAGTATCGAGTAAGTGTTTTGGACTGCCAGACTGCGGTTTCTAAGTATGTTTAAAAGATTTATGCAAGGCATAAATCTGTAGGCATGTAGACTGCCTTACTGGTTTATTTTCAACCATCTGCAAGGGTGTTCTCAAATTCACCCAGATGCCTGTCTTTCAACAGTGCATAGTTTCCAGTTAGCCTTCTTCAGTAATTTCTTCACAAAGCACTCAAATGACCTTATCTTATGCAGAAAGTACTACCCAGGTAGTTCATTTTTTAGGTCGAGCCTGGGTAGCGCATTCGATGCTCTGCGAGGCATGCTGTTTTGAGGTAGGGACTTGAAGCTCCGCCCACTCCCACCCACATTTTTCATTGGCTTGTGTCATTGTCGACTGTAAGCTGTGGCTCTTCATTGGTCCAAAGGCTTAGTAGTCCCTCCTTAGTACCGCCTTGTCTCATTTTGTAACCTCCCATGGCGACATCTCCTGTTACGTGTGTTGTTGCTCGGTAGGCTTTAATTACAGCCTCCGAGCTCTATTCTCTCAAATAGCTTTGTCCTGCCTGGACACGCTCTCTTCTAACGCTTTAAAAAAAAAATTATAGCACGCATTTACAATGCAAGAGGTCTCGCATTTGCGAGAAAAACAACACAGAAATAAAAGGCATTGTCATTTGCAATGCCAATAGCTCAAACTCTCATAAATGTGAGACCTATTGCATAGCAAATGCTTGTTGTTTTTGTGGGCATGACACATTTTGGAGTTTGCTAAAGACGCAGACAATAACAAGCTTTTCTTTGAGCAGTCCTTTGATTTCATTAACATCTGCTGAAAAGCAGACATGAGTACAAGAGACCCAGTACTGGTCGTGCTGCCCTATGTACAAATGCAAGGAGTGCTGGTAAAAATGGTGTATCCTCTATCATCCAGTTTAAGTGGGCATGTCCTTTGTAGACTAGCGCCTGCAAGCATTAAACCTGCAGACCCCGTTGACAGTATACAGGGGAGTTCTGCGTTTTACATTTTTTATAAAGGAATTATGGCATGGCCAACATAGTATAACTTAGGCCATGGCCAAGTATTTTTTCTTCCCTTTGGCGGACTCAAAGTGTGAGGAGGGACGATAAAACCTTTAGCCAGATCCTAAGCCTAAAGTTCGATTCACCTTAACCTCAGGTTGAAAAGCACCAAAGGCTAAAACATATCAAGGTACCCATTATGGGGCAATTCTTAGTTATCTAAAGCGTGTACTGTTTACCTTGATGTTAATAACAGCAAATTTGGTAATTGACATATTAGATGAGGTAAAATGTATTCATTTTAGAAAATGTGTCATTTGGAATATTAATTTTCTGCATGATTGAAGATTGACTTACAGTTTATTAACAATTGTTGATTGTGGAAGTTGCAGGTGATTCTAGTAAGGTCTTTAAAGTGACACAACCTATGTGTCTGTTGGAATTGTATTGAAAGTTAATGTAATATGTTGAGTAAAACTCAACAATGATAAAGAAGCAGTAGGTGATGGGATTAGATCTGGAGTACACATGACTTGGAAAGATTCTCTTAGGTTGATGTACCAGACATTAACAATATCAGACCTTAAACTACATTTTCTGCTATTATTTAAAGTTGTCTATACATTAAACCGAATTGGTCACACAGTTCCAGATAGTTTTCTATGTAATGATCTAGGGTTTTTAACATACATTTTCAGATTCTATTAGGTTGAATATATTTTGGAAATAAGTAGTTGTCTGCTTTACTGAAAATATTAGCACATTATGTGAACAAAACCATGCAAGAATTTTTTTTGGAACAGACCTTTGATGAGTCAACAAAAATAAGATCATGAATTTTTTCTGGGCACCAATTTCCTAACATTAGGCTCCCTTGTTTGGGTTGTAGGATACCTGTTGTGCAATTGATGATGTATTAAAAGAGGTAATATCCCAGATCCCAATAAAAACCTTTCTTCCCACCCAAAAGACAATTTTGGGTGTTTGTGATTAAGAGGCCTCGATTGATACAGAAGTTGATGTTTACAGGGTTCTCCTCTGCATGGACCTGAAACGTTTTTTCAGGCTTTTCTGCAAACATGGCCCCATTTTATAAATCCTAAACCCTCTGCCAAAGTGCAGGCCTAGCCAATTTACCAACCCGAATCGTGGAATCTGGCAGACTGTAATCTCAAATCTCCTAAGCATTAATTGGCGAAGTTGTGTACAGGTAACGATCAATCCTATGAAGCTATAGGATTATTTTTTTTATTTATGAGTTTTGTAACTCCTTTCCACGGATAGGCATACGCTCATAACCAACACTATATAATTTATAAGATGTTATTAATAATGAATGCCCTACCCTAGTGCAGATTAAACGAACAGACGTAACTATAAAAACAAAACCGTAGCACTGAAAGAAATTTACAAACAGTAGATTATAAAAATAGCGTCACATTTTATAGTATTTTTTAAATTCAAGCATTAAATGATGAAACCAGTCTTTTGTAACCAACCCCTCCCTTTTCCCCTCTAGCTAGACCTTCTTACCATCAAAATGTCCATCTGAGTTTCTTAGGTCACCTCTAAACCCCATACTTTTGCTGAATACTAGAATTGTTTTCAGTCACCTTCTGTTATTTGAAATGGTCACTGTTGGTCATGCGTTGTTCAAGAGCTGAAAAATATGCAGAGAGGGTCTAGTTCTAGGCAGCTGGTGGCCGTCACTGAAGATGTTTGCGTACACATCTCGAACGAAGCTCCCAGAAAAGTGAAATATGGGCCTGATTCACAGAACTAACTTACGTCAAAAACGTAAAGTTAGTACTTTTTGGTATTCACAGAATACACTTACTCATTTTGGTATTCACAGAATGCACTTACTCATACTAACTTTATGTCCGCACTCGGGCCGGAGATTCCGGCCCTTTGGTGGAGATTCCGGCCCGGAGGTGGATATTCCGGCCGGTGGCGGACATTCCGCCACTGGCCGGAATCTCCACAACCGGCCGGAATCTCCACCATCGGGCCGGAATCTCCACCAAAGGGCCGGAATCTCCACCAAAGGGCCGGAATCTCCACCAAAGGGCCGGAATCTCCGGCCCGAGTGCGGACATAAAGTTAGTATGAGTAAGTGCATTCTGTGAATACCAAAATGAGTAAGTGCATTCTGTGAATACCAAAATGAGTAAGTGTATTCTGTGAATACCAAAAAGTACTAACTTTACGTTTTTAACGTAAATTAGTTCTGTGAATCGGGCCCACAGTGTCTGTACTAGTTTTTTTTTTTCCAAACTTGGTTTTATTGAACAGTTGCATAATCCATGCTATGATAGCATAGCAGAGCACATTCAACAGTGTTATTGAAATAAAATGATACTACCAGTACAGCCGTCAATCAATAAAAAAACCGACAAATCAATAATTCACAGATTAAGGCCGAGGCCCTAATTCCACAAATGTTTCTGGTTAAACATCAATCTGCATATGTCAGACATAGAAATGCATCTCTGCAACAGCATTGCAATTTAAGATAATGCTATCAAAGAAACTAGAACAGCCATTGTAACAAACAAGTAAAACACAAAGAATTCAAAAAACCCATCAGCGGCAGCAGACACCCATTGTGTGTTCAGCCCCAAGCTCCTCCCCTCCCCCCAGACCCCTGTCCACGGGTGGAGGCCATTAACCTGAAGGAAAGAGTGGGGAAGGGGCAAGGGGGCCAAGACACAAGGAGGTCCCAGGATTCCCAGAGCCCAGCCCACAGGGGGTGCCCTGCTTCATCCCATCGGCTAAAACATTGGCAGACACACATCCAGGGATCTGGGGGGGTCCTAAACATCAACCAAGGGTGTCACCGAGTTTGTCACCGGCGAGTACCCTGTGGGCGAGGCTGGCTCTGGCTCCTTGGCTGTCAAGCCATCCAAAATGTCACCCCAAAGCTCCAAGTCCCTCTCCGCATTCTCATCCAGTGCGGACCTGTCTTAACTGCCGCTCCTCAGCCACTCCCCACTCATGCAGGGCTGCCCTCCATCTGTCTTGCTTGGGGGGGGGGGGCAGTGAGTTGTGACGTGTCTCGTGAATAGCGAGGCGCTGTTTAGCCAGCACCAATCCTAACAGGTCGAACCTATGTTTTATCCTTGCCCCTCGTTTCGGGGTTGGCAACACGCCCAGCAAGCAATGTTTGATTAAGTTCTCTATCTGGACCTGAGTGATCTCGCACAATATCCCGTCCCAGTAGTGTCGCAGTTTAATACAATCCCAGGTCATATGGAGGAATGTAGCCTGCTCACCCTACAGTGGGGGCAAGCGGGGGATCGTGTGGCATTAAATCTATGCAAACGTTGAGTTAGATGGGTTCTGTGCAAATAAAACAAGAATTGGCTGAACTTGAACCTTGCATTACTGGAAATCTCCTGGACTTGAGCGAAAGTCTGTCACCACTCACCCTCCACCAGGGGCTCTGGTAGATCGGCAGACCACCTGTCGTGAATTCCTGTCTCATCTACCCTGCGGTTGACTTTCAAGGCTTTGTATATGCAGGAGATCAGGCCCCTGGAGTTGCAGCGTCTTCGACTCCTCTGACTCTGCCGGGAAACTGACCCAGATCTTCTGTGCAGTGCGCGAAACATTAGCTTATTGTAAAAATTGGTTGGGATGGAAGTGAAAGCATTCCAGCGCCTCCTCTGATGTGAGGACATTTTCGTTGAGGTATAAGTCCCCAGCGGTGGAGCAACCCCCCTCATACCACTGTGTTAGATCCATCATGGATTGGATCTGCCGGTAAATGGGTAACCATTAAAGGGGCAGCAACCTGGCATATGGGGGCCCTAGCGTAACCGCACATTCCCAGACCTGACGAATGATCATCGAGCAGCCAGCTGGCGCCCTCAATACCCTCATCAGGAACCCCGAGAGGTCTGCTCCCCCGCCCCGCTCCACCAACAGCGCCTTCACCCATTTGGGCCATCTGCACACCACTTTGCAGCGTACTGCAGCAGACCTGTAAAATAATACATCCGCTGGTCTGGAAGACCTAAGCCTCGGAGCTCCATGTCCAGTTTAGCACCTCCATCTTCACCCAGCTCTGTTTACCAGCCCATACCAGGGAAACCAGCAGGCTGTTCAATCTAGTAAAGGTAGCAAGTGGTATACGGCAGAGGGAATTTTGCAGGACATAGAGACAGCGGAGAAGCAACACCACCCTGCTCAAAGCCACTGTACCCATGACGGAAAGGGGTAGGTAATTCCAAAATCTGATGGAGGCTTCAAGGAGATGAGAACTCCACCCATATTCAGACTGTAATTGGCCTCCGCAGAATGGGCCACCTGCATGCCCAGGTTGTGGAAATGATCGCACTCGAGAGGAGCCCCGTCGCAGGGAGAGCGGCAACATCTACTCCAACCATACCAGCCAGAGGAAAGAGCACTGAATTCTGGCAATTGATGCGTAATCCAGAGACCTCCCTCGAACGCAGTCATTATCTGTAGCAACTCGATCACCAGTCATTCAGGGTGACTGATGTAAGTGAAGGCATTGTCTGCGTATAGGGAGATGACATGGCTACATCCCCCCCACCACAATACACCAGTGAGCCATGTTGCGGCATAGCCTGATCACCGGTTGGGGGGCCCATATCCAACACGGAGAGGAGCAGGGATAGGTAAACATTGAAAGACCACGTTTCGATTTCTGACCCACGCCACCGGGTGAGTATATACCAGCCGAATCCACGGAAGGAACATCAGACCCAGTCTCATCCTCTGTAGCACGTTCCAGAGATAGTCCGATCTGAGAGTATCATAGGCCTTTTCAATATCTAACGCCACTACCGCAGCCCTCAGGTTTGTGTTAGCTACTTAGTGGAGTATGATGGAGCAGGGTAAATATAAAAATGTTAACCTCCTAATATTTTCGTATAATAACAATAAACATGTTCGTTCAAGTAAATAACCAACAATGTATGTCTGGGAAAAGGATAATACGCAGTTTTATGTGCAAAGTAATGAACTAATAGTTGTTTACGTTTCTAATATAACATAATATTTTGCGTACTAAAATGATAATAAAATGCATGTTTTCGTGCTTTAAATAAAAACGTGTTGTTGCAAAATAAAGCGATGGTAAGTAAGGGACAGCTTTATATGTTGCTTCTGCTAGGTAATACCTAATTGGGGTACGTAGAAAGACGGGAGGGAAACGAAAGGGTTTATATTTCATTGTTTTAATAACATTTTGTTTTCTTTAGAAATAGTGCGCTTAGGCCTGCCGAGCAGTAATATAAAATGGCCGCGAGTTACTAGAGTGCGCAGGAGCGGATGCAACCACGTGATAGAGGAGAGAGGCTGTTGCAAAGAGATGATCACGTGCTGATGCCGAGAGGCTAGGATGAAAGTATGGTCAAGGCTGCTGTGACCCTTCTGAGCAGATGTGTGCCAAGATGGTCAGCAAGAAGCGTGAGAAGCCTGGTTGAATCAATAGAAAGAACATTATTATACAATTGTTGCAGAAAAGAAACAATTTGGACTGATCGAAACGGATGAGTGAGTGCATGAACTGTGGGAAACGATGCTTGCATGGACATTCCTCACGGAACTAGTTAAGACCAGGAAGCTTGATTAGAATGTATAGGGACCTGAGTTTTGGACCAATGAGAATGAATCGCGCCATGTAAGAAGAAACATTTTATGCTGTAAGCTAGAATTAGGGTATAAGAAGACCTACTCTTAGTAGGAGGGGGTTTAGAATGCTGCGGGATGCTGCGGGAGATGCTGAAGAAGTTAGATGCTGTAGATGGGAGAGTTTGCGGTTGCTGATGCTGACGAGCTGATGCTGCTGCTGTTATTTTCCTTTTCCAGTTGAGTATGAAATGCCGCTTTAGGAGAACTAGCATTTGACAAGATTTATATTAGAATTATTAGGATTTCCCCGAGAGATAGGTAGGTTGATCTATAGAGTCTTTAGTATGATAACCTCATTTTCGGTCTAATAAAAGTGACATGCAATTTGCAATTATAAAGATGATAAACGCAATGATCTGAATAATAAATTAATCCTGAATTTTCTGCATTTAAAAACTTTATATAAACTTTATTATCCTTTAAACAAATGACTCAGTGATTTTTCTTTAGCATAATGATTAATAATGTTTTGGTAAAAGAGTTCATTGTGATTGAGCTGGTCTTAATCACCATCAACTGATTCCTACTAGTTGGTCCATCGACCAATGAGCGGAATACCTTAAAAGCAAATGAAAATTATTGTGTCTTTATAAAAGAGGTATCCCGTCTCCTTCCAGCAAAATCGTTTTCTCCTAGGTTTCATGTCGGAGGAAAATCCAGGGATATAAATGAGTAAGTGAATGTATATGCGGTGTTATGGGCCCCACCGTCATATGGATATAGTGTGTGTGTTAGAGAAATAATTGCACCTGGATGACCCAAAAACATAGTAGGAGAAAATATTTTTATTGTAAGCGCTGGATCAGATTTCTTGGTAGCAGAGTTATGGTTACTATAGATTAGTTTGGTGATTATTGATTTTTGATTATAGATAAGTTTATGTCTAACACTTTTTGTTGAGTCGCGTTATGTTATATGTAAGTTTTCACGCTTCCGGGAAGTAGGAAGTGGAACACGTCTGGCAAGAGAAGTCGCATGGAATTTTACACTGTCTGAGTTCAATTTGGTAATAACACAGGTTGTGTTATTTAGGGACATTTTGCGTATAAAAGGTGTGTGAGTGAAATAGTGATCGGTTTTCTTGTGAAACTCTGGCCTTAATTCTCAGGAGCAGTATAGTCTCCACATGTGTTTTATCCCCAGAGAAACGGGTTTATCGTTTGCTTGAAAGAAGGGTAAGGTAGAGGGAAGTGCTACTTTATCGACGTAACTGAAAGTTCTGTGGTAGGGTAGAGGTAAGCGCTGCCTACTGGAAAATACAGAATTCTTGTGTGAATGAGTAAAGCTATCTTTTCGGTTTAGCGAATCAGACAATGGAAATGTGGATAAAATGTTGTAACTAACAAGAATTGTTGGAAAAGAAATTGCCGATAAATTTTGTAAAGGAGGGGTCAAGAGCAGAAGTGACGTAGACAAAAGCCGCGCTGGGATTGGACAGTGCGCTAGTCACATGAGAACAGGAGTGAAGTGACGTAGACAAAAAACTGCGCTGGGATTGGACGGTGTGCCGTAGATAGAAATCGTTGTGATTGGAGCGTTGGTGTGAGTCGCGCTAGCATTGGTTGAAATAAACGCATAGGGAAAAGAGTTGATTTGCCGATTGTTGTAGGAGAGAAAGGTTGTGAATCATGACGTACTATGAGTATGGAAGAGAGAAAACGTCTTGGATGTCGAAAGTTAAGAACTTCTTTAAGAAGGACAAAAAGGTAGTGACTAGAGAGGGACAAATAATTCCTCCGCCGAAGTCACCAGCTTCACATATGATGCTTAAATATGGATATCATACAAGCATTTGGTTAGAAAATTGGACAAAATACACCAAGAATGATGGAGCATTGGCTTTTCCTGAGAATGGTTCATTTAATGTAGCTGTATTACGGAACTTGCGAGAAAAGATGGTAATGTTAGAACCTAGACCAACACAGTTTGAAGCTTTAGCGGAATGGGAAGATGAGATGTATGAACAAGAGAGATCTAGAGGATTGAAGAATCATGAGTTTTTACCAGGAAGGTTGTGGGGAATAAATCATGAGGACAGAGTAAAGCGTTGGAGATACGCTAACATGGCAGGAGGTTTGTTTCCAGCTTTTGCGGTTGAGGAAGAAGCAAAGAGAAAGTGTATTGAGAAAAAGAAACATGTAGTGGTAGAAAAGTATGTGTATGGTGGTAGTGAAACGGATGACGAATTGCTGGAAGATATTTTAAACAGAAATCCACCTCCATATCAACAGACTTCTGTAGTGGTGACACCTAATGCACCGCAAATGGAAACTGAGAGGAATAAAAAACCCGAACGAAGAAATGAAATAATTAGGTCACAAGAAACATTTAAAATTTCACAAAATGATGAGACAGAAAGTGACAATGCAACTGAACTAGCAAAAACAACAAAAGAATTGACAGAGAAAATAAGAGAATTGACAAAGAATATGGAAGCTGTAACTGTACCAGTAACGATAGGTCCAGTAATGCCAATTTTTGAAAATCAGAAAATAAATGAACATTCTTTGGTGATTCCCATGAATTCACATATGCAAAGAAAAAGAGAAGGGATGGAACTGAATAAGGAAGGTGCACACAATTCGGCGAGTACGTGTAGACCAAGTCCACCTACAAATTTGACTATAAATGAGAGTGAGGTTAGAAGAATACCTATGGTGACAGAGTCCGCATCAGGAACACCAGAAAGAACCAGTGATTGGATTGAATTAAATAGTACACCTGTAGGTCCGACTCCAGAAGAGTTAAATGAATGGATGAAAGCGCTAAAAGCGAAAGAACCAGAAGAAAAACCATTAGATGTAATTAGGTTAAAAATAGACATGGAAGAGTTGATTTTGGGAACAATTGGAACGGAAAACCTAAAGAATTATCAGGATGATGAGATTATGTTTTTGTGTAAGAGTCTTACATGGAGAGCTAGAAATTTACATGACAAATTGGAAGAGATTGCAGGTGAACTAGGAGTGGAATTTGTGAAAGTGAGGACATTGCAGAAACCGTACAGAGTAGATTTTTGTGAGAAAGACATAGAAAATTTGAACACATCAGGAAGACTGACCCAGATAAAAGAGCTGATTGTTTTATTGAGGAAAGTGGGGTGATGTGGATAGATGGAGAAACAGATGGACAAAGAGGAATGAGAAAACGACAGATAAAGCAGCTTTAGCTTTTGCAATGACAGATAAGGAACCAGTTACCAGAGAGTACCCAATGAGAGAAACACCAGGTGGTAGTTATGTGCATGTTCCGTGGACCAGACAGGATATACTGTCAGTTACAAATGACTTCCCAAAATTGAGAGAGAAACCAGTAGAATGGTACAGACAAGTGGAGAGATTTGTTAAAGTGTCAAAAGTGCTGTGGATAGATCTAGATGGATTGTTTGACATAGTAGTGCCTGCTGATTTATGGACGGAATGTAAGATTACAATTGATTGGCCAACTGTGGAATATCCAAGGGATGCCAAAACAGGAGCGCCAGGTCCAGAAGTGATGAGGAAATATGATCAGGTAGTTACCTTTTGAAGAATAAAATTCCACCAAAAGAAACAGATTGGGTGAAAATAGACAGAACAACACAGGAAAGCAAAGAATCAGTGCATGCGTACTATGAGAGATTGTTGTTGGTTTTCAAACAGTATAGTGGTTATGAGACGCTAAGTGAGAAGGACATGAGTCATTTTGTATATAGGTTTGTGTATGGATTAACACCGGAGATAAGTGAAAGGATTAAGCAGCATTTGATAGGGTGGCAGAATAGCACAGTGGACGAAGTTTTGAGATATGCTAAGTATTGCAGTGATGAAATTGAGAGTAAACAGCGTAAATTGAAAGAAAAAGCCATGTGGGCACAGGTGAAAGTTGCAGAGAAGCAAGAAGCTCAATTGAATAATACTAGCAGTGAAACAGGACAGTTTAAATCCCGACCTAATATAGGTAAAGGAAAAGGACAAATGAGCATAGATGAGGCAAAGAAAAAGTGGCCATGTCACAATTGCGGAAAGTTAGGGCATTGGAGAAAGCGAGTGTAAATTTCCTCCTAAACCTAATGTAGAAAATCAAACATTAAATTCACAGGTGCAGAGTGAGGTAGTTACTCAACAAGGTCAGGTGCCACAACCACCACTTCCCAAGAGTGCTAATCAACAGAAGTACAGTGCAGAAACAGGATTCTACGGAGGAGAACAGGTAAAACAGTTGTCACGTGCAGCTGAAATCTCACAATATTGGTTACGACAGAGTGAGGATGAGTCGTATGAAAGCTCATGACGGTGTCTGAAAGAGAGGGAAGAGTGCGTGCTTGGCGCAACTCTAGAGGTAGACCAGTCAGGTCCATTTGTGGATGGAGAAGTGAATGGTGCAAATATAACATTCCTTGTTGACACTGGAGCTACCCGTACTACTGTTAGGTCAGTGGAAATTCCAAATCTTCCTCTCTCAGGTGAACATATACAAGTGGTTGGAGTTTCCAATCAGCAAATTGAAACGCCTCTTACTAGATTAGTAAAGGTGAAAATTGGTCCATTTAATGAAATGCACCGATTTGTGGTGTGTGATTGTAGTCCCGTTAATCTTTTAGGACGCGATTTATTGTGCAAGATGAACTGCACAATTTATTGTACTCAGACGGAATTGCATTTCAGACTCCAGATGAGGATGTACTGTATAAAATGACAATGGTAAATTTGGAACCAGAAGTAAATCATTTGTTTCCTGTATTTGATGCAGAGAAAATCCCAATTGAGTTGAAAGGGACAGTAAAAGAAGAAGTGTGGGACTTGACAGGAGAAGATGTAGGATTAATGAAAGGAGTAGATCCCGTAAACATTTCAGTAAAAGAAGGAACGAGTTACCCAAATACGCCCCAGTATAAATTGACTCCAGAAATAATTGAAGGAATAACGCCAGTAATAAATAAAATGATTGAACAAGGAATTCTAAAAGAAATCATGAGCAGTCCATGTAATTCGCCAATAATGGGACTGAAAAAGCCAAATGGAACATATAGAATCGTACAGGATTTAAGAAAGGTAAACAAAATTGTTGTACCTTGTTGCCCAATAGTACCGAACCCTGCCGTGATTCTATACCAGATTCCACGCGAAGCAGAGTGGTACACTGTGATTGATTTATGTCATGCATTTTTCTCTATTCCATTACATCCAGATAGCCAGCCAATATTTGCGTTTAGGTTTGGAGAGCGTATTTTGGCATGGTGCCGAATTCCTCAAGGGTATACAGAGAGTCCCTCAATCTTTAATCCGATCCTAAAGAAATCATTGGAAGATTTAAGAATGCCAGAAAAGTCAGTAATGGTTCAGTATATTGATGACCTACTGGTGGCATCAAAAACAAAGGAAGCATGTGTTAATGACACGATTGCCTTGCTGAATCATTTAGCAAAAAGAGGACATAAAGTGTCCCCTTCAAAATTGCAGTTTTGTAAACAAGAAGTCCAGTATTTAGGGCATAAAATTGAGAAAGGAGTACGAAAGGTAACGACAGAGAGAATAAAAATGATTCAAGGAATGAGAGCTCCAATGACACAAAGAGAGGTAAGAATGTTTTTGGGAATGGTTGGATATTGTCGACAATGGATAAGCGGTTTTTCACTAATTGCTAAACCATTGCAGAAACTGACAAAGAAGGATGTTCAAGATCCTTTTGAAATGAATGATGAAGAAATGAAAGCATTCAAAGAACTGAAAAAGAAATTGTGTGAGGCTCCAGCATTAGGAATGCCTGACTATGAGAGATTTTGAGCTGTTTTGCAGTGAAAGAGATGGATGTGCATTTTCAGTTTTGGTACAGAGACATGGAACTATGAAAAGACCAATTGCATATTTTTCTGCTGTGTTAGACCCTGTAGCCAGAGCGTTGCCTGGATGTTTGAAAGCGGTTGCTGCTACTTGTGTGAGTCTGGAACAGAGTGAAGGCATAGTGATGGGGTATCCATTGAGAGTGTATGTTCCCCATTCTGTGGAAGTTCTTTTAACAAGAACGAAAACACAATACATGACACATAGTCGGCTGACTAGGTATGAAAAGGTAATTTTGAGTGCAGATAATGTGACCATTGACAGATGTATGAATGTGAATCCTTCAACATCATTGCCAGATGAAGAGAATGTGATTGAAATGGATGAAGTAGATCACGATTGTCTGAATGTGCTCGAATACTGTACTAAACCAAGAGCTGACATCCGAGATGAGCCCTTAAAAGAATCAGATTATATTCTGTTTGTAGATGGCTCATGTTTGAGAACGAGTGATGGAGTTCTAAGTGCAGCATATGCAGTTTGCACAGTAGCAACTGTTTTGGAAGCATCTTGTCTGAAAGGTGTACGGTCTGCCCAAGTTGCAGAATTAGTAGCTCTGATTCAATCATGTAAGTTGGGAAGAAATGTACGGGTTACGATTATGACTGACAGTCAGTACGGCTTCGGGGTCGTGCATGACTTTGGTCAGATTTGGTCACAAAGGGGTTTCTTGACGTCTGCAGGGACACCTATATGGAATGGAGATTTTGTGAAAAGGTTGCTTGAGGCGATACAGCTGCCTAAAGAGATAGCTGTAGTGAAGTGCAATGCACATAAAAATAGGGAAGACTACATTACTGTTGGCAACAAATATGCTGACGAAAATGGCACAGTACTGTGCAAAGAATGTGGTCTCTTTAAACAAATGCCGCGAGAGAGAGCATATTTCTTGTCCATTGCTTTTTACTAACTCAATTGAAACATGGGATGAGGTAAGACAGTTACAAGAGGCTGCAGAAGATGAAGAAAAAGATACTTGGCTAAAAGCAGGATGTAGGAAACATGAAGAAACTGATGTATGGGTTTACAGGGATGAGAGACCAGTTATGCCTGATAGCATGATTTCTGACATGGCAGGGATGTACCATGGGCAAGCCCATATTGGGAGAGATTCAATGATCAGACTTTTTAGAGAAACATGGTACAATCCAAAATTCAGAGCCATAGCTGAGAGTCTTTGTCAAAGATGCCTGATTTGTCAACAGTTAAATCCAGGAAGGAAGACCGTATTGAGTCTAGGGAGAATAGGACGAGAAGGGGGTCCTTTTACCAGAATGCAGATGGATTTCATAGAAATGCCACCTTGCAGCAGATTGAGGTATGTTTTAGTGGTCGTCTGTTTGTTTTCCCGTTGGGTGGAAGCATATCCAACAAGAAGGAATGACAGTATCACAGTAGCAAAACTTTTGCTGCGAGAATTCATTCCGAGGTATGGTTTTCCAGTCACGATTGAAACAGATAGAGGAACACATTTCCAAAACGAATTAGTTAAACTGATTTGTGAAGCCCTTCGTATTAAACAGAAACTACATTGTGCATACAGACCAGAGGCTTCTGGAATAGTAGAACAAGTAAATGGAACAATCAAGAACAGGTTAGGAAAAATGTGTCAAGCTACAGGACTGAAATGGCCAGATGCTTTGCCATTGGTTCTGATGACAATCAGAAGTATTCCGGAAAGGAAGACTGGACTCAGTCCACATGAGATAATCATGGGACGAGCAATGAGACAAGCACAAGTACCTGTCAACAAGCTACTGGCTATAACTGATGATCTAGTACTGGATTATTGCAAAGGATTGGCTGATGTGGTGCGTTCTGTGTTTCATCAGGTTGGACCGGATGCGACCACTCTTGAAAGAAAACCAGCACACGACTTGAATCCAGGAGATTGGGTTCGAATAAAAGTCCACCGGAGAAGAAATTGTTTGGTTCCTCGCTGGGACGAACCACGACAAGTGATCCTAGTGACAACGACCGCAGTTAAGTGTGCAGGAGTGAAACACTGGGTTCATGCCAGCCACACCATCAGAGTTCCAGAACCTAAAGATCGACCTGTGAGTCGGCATCTGGAAATAATAGACAACAGTTCAGCATCAGAAAGAGAAGAGGAGACAAACAGGATGCCAGAACTTGAAGATCGACCTGTACGTCGACATCTGGGAGACCCAACTACAAATGAAACGATAGAAGAAGAAATAGAGGAAATAGCTGAAGTTCCAGAATTTGAAGATCGACCTGTAAGTCGACATCTGGAAATATCTGATACCAGTTCAGAATCTGATACAGAACATTCAGACGGAGAAGAAATTACAAAGACAAAGTGGAAATTTGAGAGCATAAGAGAAGAAACTGAGCCAGAAAACAGTGACAGTGAACAACCAAGTACAAGTGGTGGTAGAATTCCTTCGAAGATAATTTTAATAGATGAAGAAGGGAGAGTTTCAGACCAAAAGTTAGAAAAATCGGAAAAGCCCCGAGGAGCAGTAGGGACAGATAGTCAAACACAAGAACAGGGAAATTTAGAAGCAGATAGAGAAACTGACACAAAATCGGAAGAACCTCGAGGAGGGACAGAAGTAGGTGAACGAAGGAAGATAAGAAAAGAACCACAAGTAGCTGAAAGCGAAATAATTAGTTTTAAAATAAGAGGAAATAACGAAAAGATTGAAACAGAATCAGAAGAAAGTGGAGAAGAAAGAAATGAAAAACTAGAGACAAGAAAAAGAAATTGGAAAACAGAAAGAGAGGAAAAGGGAGTGAAGCAAAAAGGCCGAGAAAAGGAGACAATTGGCCCAACAAAGTAAGAAGATTAAGATACAGAATAGGAAAATTGGATGGAAAAAGTGCTGAACAAGTGAATGAAATAACAAGTCAAAAGGAGCAAGAAAAACAAGGTGGTAAACACTTGCAGAAAACAAAAAGAATAAAGAAAGTGAATCAGAAGTACAGATCACCTGAATGGTTGTATCGTGCTCTGACTAGTTACAAAGAAGAATTGAACACTCACAAGAACCCAGAACAAAGAAATCTGATGGGAGAAAGTGAAGTGCAACAAACCTGAAGAAACAAACCTGAAGTGGTTGCTGTAGATAGTTTACCGGATTTGACACTGTAGATAGTTTACCGGATTTGACAAAAACACTGAACTGACAAAATTACCGAATGTGACAAGGAAAGAATTCTGAGAAAGAATTGAAGAAAGAACCAAGCAAAGACAACATTCTGAAAGTACAGAGTGGCAAGCAAGTCATTTCTGAGGTGTAGTGACACAATTTTCTAGAAAATAAGTACAAAATGGAGAATATTAGAGATAGAAAATGTAAATGTGAGTTTTTGAAAAGATGGTGCAAAATGTGCTGTTTTTGTACAGGATTATTAATAACAGTATGGGTAGTTTTAGCCATAACTATTCCAATTAGTTTAGCTGTAGTGGAAAAGTCAAATAACACTGAGAAAGAAAAAGGAGCTAACACTCAAGAGCCAGTTATTTTAAGGAGTAGTGCAGAATTACATAAGGATAAATCAATAACAGATTTTTCAAAGAATGTGTTTACTAAATTACTGTATGAGTATGTAGAAACAATGGATGTAAGGGATTGTTATGTTTGTTTGCAGTTGCCTGCATCTGTAGCAGAGGGTGTGACTTATCATCACCTCCCTTTGACGTATGGAATAACATGTAGTGTATTAGCAAGCTTATTTTATAAAACGGGCAGATTAGAATATTATTACACTGATGTAGATAGGATTTTTGCAAAGGTTTCTGTAGTTCCCGAGCTTAATAAAATAAAAGAGGGAAAGATTTTTGGTGAATATTTCTTAGAAGATAAGATTTTAACATTAGATAATATATTTAGGTACAACCTTACCTGTGAGTTAAAGAAAGAAGAAAAAGTATTTCTAGAAATGTTTGAGGAAAGAAGAGTGAAATTTAAAAGAAAAGTAATTGAAGAGACAAAAACACCTCTTTGGGCGTTTGAGGAAGACCATCATGACAAGAAAAAGATAAATGCAGCTATGACTCTGGATTGGCCCCAACAGGGAAGGTTGTGCATTAGAAGAAATAAGACAAGATATGACAATTATTTTGTGGGTTCCAGTAATTGCTATGACAATTACCTAATTATAGGTGGATGGGAATTCAAAGGGGGAAAAGATCCAATATTTCCAGGGATTTATTATGTTTGTGGGAATAGGGCTTATTATAGGTTGCCGGACCATTGGTATGGATCATGTTATTTAGGCCTGGTCTTTCCAAAGATTTTTCATGTGGATAGAAAAGAAAAAGGAACACACAAAATGATAAATACCTTTACACGTAGAAAAAGGGAAAGTTTTTCAGAAATAGTAGGTGATATTTTTGGTGCATTGATACCAGCAGTGGGAATATCTTTGAATGCATTCAGAATTCGAAATTATCCACAGTAGTAGATCGTTTATCTACAGATACTGCTGGAGGGTTCTTAATGGTAAATACCGAGATGGTTGCCATGAGAGCTATGGTGATGCAAAATCGTCTTGCCCTTGACATTGTTTTGGCAAAAGAGGGCGGAGTCTGTGGAATGCTGAAAGTCCAACATTGTTGCACTTACATTCCTGATAAAAGCGAAAATATACAGAAGTATATAACAAATATTACAAATTTGCACAAAGAACTAGTACCACTGGAGGTTGAAAGTGTTTGGGGAAAACTTGGTAAAGGGTTTTCTTCTGTAACGAATTGGTTAACAAGAATGAGTGGATTAATAATAGGAAAGTAATAATAATAGCAACCATGATAATAATAATATTAGTATTGAAGCTTGCAGTAACATGTATAAAGAGACGAAGAAAGCAGAAAAAGTTAGAAAAAGAAAATATGATAAACAAAGAGAGAGAGAGAGAAATAGGTGAAATAGAGTTAGAAGAAATAAAAGAGAACCTGTACAAGAAAACAAAGAGACAAGTTGAAAGCGATACAGAAGTATAAAACTAACAAAAGCAAATGGATAAAAGATATATGCTGTCTGAGAAAATTGTATAACTTAGGTTTGTGTGGTGATGTTAAAAATCACCAAAGGGGGAGTTGATGGAGCAGGGTAAATATAAAAATTTTAACCTCCTAATATTTTCGTATAATAACAATAAACATGTTCGTTCAAGTAAATAACCAACAATGTATGTCTGGGAAAAGGATAACACGCAGTTTTATGTGCAAAGTAATGAACTAATAGTTGTTTACGTTTCTAATATAACATAATATTTTGCGTACTAAAATGATAATAAAATGCATGTTTTCGTGCTTTAAATAAAAACGTGTTGTTGCAAAATAAAGCGATGGTAAGTAAGGGACAGCTTTATATGTTGCTTCTGCTAGGTAATACCTAATTGGGGTACGTAGAAAGACAGGAGGGAAACGAAAGGGTTTATATTTCATTGTTTTAATAACATTTTGTTTTCTTTAGAAATAGTGCGCTTAGGCCTGCCGAGCAGTAATATAAAATGGCCGCGAGTTACTAGAGTGCGCAGGAGCGGATGCGACCACGTGATAGAGGAGAGAGGCTGTTGCAAAGAGATGATCACGTGCTGATGCCGAGAGGGTAGGATGAAAGTATGGTCAAGGCTGCTGTGACCCTTCTGAGCAGATGTGTGCCAAGATGATCAGCAAGAAGCGTGAGAAGCCTGGTTGAATCAATAGAAAGAACATTATTATACAATTGTTGCAGAAAAAGAAACAATTTGGACTGATCGAAACGGATGAGAGAGTGCATGAACTGTGGGAAACGATGCTTGCATGGACATTCCTCACGGAACTAGTTAAGACCAGGAAGCTTGATTAGAATGTATAGGGACCTGAGTTTTGGACCAATGAGAATGAATCGCGCCATGTAAGAAGAAACATTTTATGCTGTAAGCTAGAATTAGGGTATAAGAAGACCTACTCTTAGTAGGAGGGGGTTTAGAATGCTGCGGGATGCTGCGGGAGATGCTGAAGAAGTTAGATGCTGTAGATGGGAGAGTTTGCGGTTGCTGATGCTGACGAGCTGATGCTGCTGCTGTTATTTTCCTTTTCCAGTTGAGTATGAAATGCCGCTTTAGGAGAACTAGCATTTGACAAGATTTATATTAGAATTATTAGGATTTCCCCGAGAGATAGGTAGGTTGATCTATAGAGTCTTTAGTATGATAACCTCATTTTCGGTCTAATAAAAGTGACATGCAATTTGCAATTATAAAGATGATAAACGCAATGATCTGAATAATAAATTAATCCTGAATTTTCTGCATTTAAAAACTTTATATAAACTTTATTATCCTTTAAACAAATGACTCAGTGATTTTTCTTTAGCATAATGATTAATAATGTTTTGGTAAAGAGTTCATTGTGATTGAGCTGGTCTTAATCACCATCAACTGATTCCTACTAGTTGGTCCATCGACCAATGAGCGGAATACCTTAAAAGCAAATTAAAATTATTGTGTCTTTATAAAAGAGGTATCCCGTCTCCTTCCAGCAAAATCGTTTTTCTCCTAGGTTTCATGTCGGAGGAAAATCCAGGGATATAAATGAGTAAGTGAATGTATATGCGGTGTTATGGGCCCCACCGTCATATGGATATAGTGTGTGTGTTAGAGAAATAATTGCACCTGGATGACCCAAAAACATAGTAGGAGAAAATATTTTTATTGTAAGCTCTGGATCAGTACATGGGACTGCCGTTGCAAGTTCATCTGTGTCCCATGCGGGGCAGAAAGCCACATTGATTGTTATGGAACAGATGCGTTACCCCCGCCCCAAGTGCATTGCAAAAGCCTTCGCCAGGACCTTAGCATCAACCCCCAGCATGGACAGGTGATTGTAGGACCTGGGGTCCATCAGATCTTTGCCAGGCTTCTAGGAGCATGACAGTCTGGGCCTCCCGCATAGAGTATTTGTGAAGGGTCTCCAGGAATTGCGGGAGCAGGAGTCCCACAAACTTCTCATAATATTTTACTGGGAGCCGGCCCACGGCCTTACAACTTGCCATGGCACTAATTGGCTCCTGCAATTCCTCCACCCTAAGGTCCTCCTCGAGACCCTCTCCCTGTGCTTCCATAGAGCGTGGAAAGGCCAGATCATCTAGGAACCTCCCTGTTGCAACTGGGGGATTCTGAGGACCCCCTCTGTAAACCATAGCCGGGTGTTCCCATAAAAGTAAGTTAATGCCGGCCAGTGTACTTGCCACCATGCCGTCCGGGCACCTCAGGGAGAGTATGAGCGGGGACGGTATTCTCTTTTCAGCAGCCATGCCAGCAATCTCCCAGACTTATCCCCCTCCTGATGCAGAAACTGTTGGTAACCTCACCGGGTTAGACAGTCCAGCCTGTCCCAGATATCTCCGATCCGCCGCTGTGGCAGCCAACAGGGATTCCCGACACTCCCCGCCCACTGTCACCTCACGCTGAAGACCCGTCAGGACCCCCTCCACCTCAGTCAGCTCCAGCTCAAGGCACCGCCTCGCACCACCCACTCTAGATATGTATTTCCCATGTGTCACCTGCTTTAGGGTATCCTACTCCAGCCCTCTCTGAGTGATGGACAACCAATTAGTGTCAAAATACCCTTTAGTCACCTCACGGAGCTCCGCTTGGAACATTGTGTCACTCAGCGTCTCCGGGCGGAGATGCCAAAAGGGGACCCGTGGCTTGGCGCCACCCACACCCCAATACAACAGCAACGATGCATGGTCCCAAAGGAATCAACCCAATATTTGGGTCTGCAATACGGCAGCCTCCATGTCGCCAGACACCAAAAACCTGTTGAGCTGACTATGGGTCTTATTCGTGGGGACAAAGCGTTTGACTTCTTGCGTTTCAAGGTGGGTCGCGTGGCAAGCATCTATGTAGTGCAAGCATCCGATCACCACATGGAGGGCATCCCTCATGTGCGGCTTAGTACGCATCCATGCAGGTGGCGGTCCAAATGCCCGTCAAGGACGCAGTAGAAGTCCCCGGCACACAACAGAGGGACACGACCATAGGGGATCAGCTCCTTTTCCAGCTCCAGGTAAAAGCTACCATCATTAACATTCGGGGCATAGACGTTCAAGAGGCACACTTCTACCCCATCTTGTAGGCAATGCACAGGAAGGTATAAAGGTACAAACCCGGAAGGGAACCTGTGCGGTCAGTCAGGTCACCACCCCACGGGCAGTAGGAGTAGATGGTGGAGTTGATTTGTCCCCTCCATTTCTTATATACCTTGTGCACCTCACTCTCCATTAAATGCGTCTCCTGCAACATTGCTATATGCACACCATGTCTGCGAAGATACGTTTGTACCCTGTATCTTTTCACGTAAGAGGTGAGCCCCGAAACATTCCATGACACAAATTTAAAGTGCGCCAGCAACTCGCCTCATCCCCCCCACACCCCGCCAGCATCCACATCATATAATCATATCGCTGCCGCTGACGAATTTCAATTGAACTAAAAAGGGAAAAAAAAACACTCAGCGGGTACACGCAGAAAAACAGCAACTTGTGCCTCCCCAATCACTGCAATTCCCCCGTGCCCTACCCTCTTAACAAGTCAGCTCATAGCAAACTATAGTCTAAAAAAACAAGCATTTGCAATGCAATAGGTCTCGCATTTACGCGAGTTTGAGCTATTGACATTGCAAATAACAATGCCTTTTATATTTGTTTTCGTTTTAAAAACATAAATAAAAGGCATTGTCATTTACAATGCCAATAGCTTTAACTCGTGTAACTGCGAGACCTATTGCATTGCAAATGCTTGTTTTTACTGCTACTATGGGCCAAAATGTTCCACTTCACGTAACTTGTCAAAACCGTGTTTGCCGTTTCATGGCGAGTTCACGCCGGGGAAGGGGCGGCCTTTCACCCCCTCTCCTGCCGCAGCATTACCTAACATGGAGAAAACACAGACGGGAGAATGAGCCTTTGAGGGACTGACTGAGTGAAAGTGCAAGACGAGAAGGAAGGCGTGGGTGGAATATTGCATGCAATGTTTGTTCTCTGAAATGAAAAACTTCAACAATACATGACAAGAATGTCCGGGGGGCCTGGAAACAGCAGCAAGTCAGTAAGCTAGGTGCAAGGCAAATTTAAAGCGGCAGCACGCTGCATATGACTGCATACTGTTGTAAGTAGCCACAGAGGGGGAAAGGGTTCACGGACCTACACATGCCTCCGCCCAAGTAAACAGAGGCAGGCAACGGGTGGGAGCTGTTGGTGGTGGCGGTGGTGGGAGGGAGGGGGGGGTCACAGTGCGAGGTCCTGGCGTCGGCTCTCCGCCGTATCCTAACCCCACAGCTGCATTTGTGTTAGGAGGGTGGGGGTGGGGTGGGGGTTCCTAACACGAGGAGGGAGGGGGAAATAAAAACAAAGAGTCAGCAACGAAAGTAAAGATAAAGCGGGAATAATATAAATGCAACAAATGCTGTGTAACTCAGTGATAACCCCTGGCCGGGGCCTGGTTACTTTTCCCTGCAGTCATCGCCGCAAAAGTTGTTGCACAGTTAGGTGACAGCTTGAGACACGACAAACCGAACAGTAATTCAGCTGCCCACTCACAGTGGGAACATATTAGCGTCTAGGTGGACACAGCCTGTTAACTTTAAAACGGGTGACTGTCAATGACTGTCAATGATGCTGCTGCCTCCTCAGTAAACGTGTGGAGCAGGTCAACTTTTCCACACAAACAGCGCTGATGAAAACGAGCAGCCATCCCTTGGTGCCGCCTGGTCTGCCCGCTTCTCAAAAGTCTGCACCCATTACTGTCACTTGTTTGTCAGCGGTGATGCGTGATTAATTAGAGAGATCCACATTTCTGCATGTCTTCTGTCACACATACCTTTTCCCCATCAGTTTTTTTTTTTACTGCTACTATGGGCCAAAATGTTCCACTTTACGTAACTTGTCAAAACCGTGCTTGCCGTTTCATGGCGAGTTCACGTCGGGGAAGGGGCGGCCTTTCACCCCCTCTCCTGCCGCAGCATTACCTTACATGGTGAAAAGTTTTAAAACACAGACGGGAGAATGAGCCTTTGAGGGACTGACTGAGTGAAAGTGCAAGACGAGAAGGAAGGCATGTGTGGAATTATGTCTGCCGTATCCTAACCCCACAGCTGCTTTTGTGTTAGGAGGGTGGGGGTTCCTAACACAAGGAGGGAGGGGGGGAAATAAAAACAAAGAGTCAGCCACGAAGGTAAAGATAAAGCGGGAATAATATAAATGCAACAAATGCTGTGTAACTCTGTGATAACCCTTGGCCGGGGCCTGGTTCCTTTCCCCTGCAGTCATCGCCGCAAAAGTTGTTGCACAGCTGGGTGACAGCTTGAGATGCGCGAAGGTGCCCAGGAATGTGTTTCACTATGAACAGCCAACGTGCCTACCAAACAAACCAAGCGCTCGCCCCCGCTGTTTGGGCGGTGGTGGGAGGGAGGGGGGGGGTCACAGTGTGAGGTCCTGTCGTCGGCTCTCCGCCGTATCCTAACCCCACAGCTGCCTTTGTGTTAGGAGGGTGGGGGTTCCTAACACGAGGAGGCAGGGGGGGGAAATAAAAACAAAGAGGCAGCAATGAAGGTAAAGATAAAGCGGGAATAATATAAATGCAACAAATGCTGTGTAATCTCTCCTCAAAGCACCTCAATAGTTCCACTCGACGCGCAGCATCCGTGGGAAGGAAGCCGACAAGGAACGCGAACGAGCAGACCCTCCGTGCCAGTCAGGCTGACCGGCTCCGTGCCGGGGAGAGCTTCCTCACACCGACAGCCTCCGAGAACCCTCTCCTGACAGACAGGAAATTCAAGTTTTAACACCCTGCTTCCTCCACAAGCCCGGGCTTTCATGGCGACGTCTGCTGCGGGCTAGCCCTGCAGAGAATCAAAGAGGCCCGCGGTTATCTCTTCACGACAGAAACGTGCCTCTTTCATCTGTTTTCAGGGTCGCTCGTAAATACTTTTCATGTTTTTGAATTCTTTGGTTTGAAAAGAATGAGAACAAGCTGAGGTAGAGAACGCCCAGTCTTAACAAGCATCGATCTCTTGTCTTTATGGGGCTATGTGTAGAAACACATGGCCCCATAAAGATAAGAAAGTGCTTCGCGACAGAAGGAAAGCAGGAGAGCCAGTCCGGGTGGGCCGGACAAAAAAGCGAAAAGGAGGCACCCCAGAAAGCTTATTTCCAATGGCAGCCCACCGTTTACCATAAACGGTGATGCAAGCCAATGGAAATAAGGGGCGGGGCTTCAAGCCCTTTTCTCAAACTCCTCATTTACAATAAATCTCGACGAGCGAGCTGCGCATGTGGGCAGCAACGCTAGGCGAGACCTAAAAAAGGAGAAAGAAATTAAAAGGAAGAGAAACAATCAACAATTCATCACTCAGCCTATCTCGTTCCCAAGTAAATAACCAAAACAACAATCAGCCTCTAGTATCCCACCACCACACTCGAACCCCCTCACAGCGTACCATTCTATATAGAGCAGGGGGGGGGGGTGCACGCCCGGTGCCAGCCAAAGCCGTGTCAGCCCCCAAACGATACACGTCCACACCCGCAAACACCCACAAGCAACTCTGAACACCACAACCATACGACTCTTAACACAACTCCTATCACGCAGACACTCAAAACACTCTGCAAGCGTCTGCAATCGAGACCACTGTGAGGGGGAATAGTCCTGCCCACGTATGTTGCATCCACCTCCTGTGCTCAACCGTTACCACAATTCGGTGACATTGCACAAGTCCGGAGAGTAGGCCGCTTGTCTGTGGGGCCAGCCTGGACCTGCAGTTCCTCGGCCGCAGCACCATGGTCGGCACAGCGGCTGCTCCAGAGTACGACCCCCACAACAGTCACAACTGGCACAGAATCATGAGGACTCCGGGTTCGCCGGTGTTTCCTCCACCACATCCGCTTACTGTCCTCCAGTCACCATCTCTACGAGCACCCTCGCCTCCTCACACTCCGATTGCTGACGTTCCATGTGCAGTGTGCCATCTCGGCGGACCACCACTCGTGTTGAAGCCCGGGAGCCTTTTCGCTGGGTTCGAGCGATAGGTGTCTGAAAGCCATTCTCGAGAGGCAGGGACCAGCGTGCCACCCTTACTCCGCACCTCCAGCCAGTCTTACACAGCATCCTAGGTAGTGAAGAAATGTCCGCAGTCATCATGAAGAACTTTTTACTTGGCCGTGAAGAGAAGCATATAATGTAATCCCATGGCCTTCAGTTTTTGCTTCATTCCCCCTCCCCCCCCTCTCCGGACATCCACAGCTGCTGCACCTACTGGGTATAGTCTGGAAAACTATGGATCACCTGGCTCTCAAAGATAGGATCTTCAGCCTGCTGGACAGCCTCTAGAACTGCATCTATGTCCCTGTAGTTCAGTATTTTAGCAATGACGGCTTTGGAGCAAGAGCACTATGAGCACGCTCAACCACAAACAGAGAGATCTGAAAGAGACACGTTAGTGACAGATTCCTTACCTTAGAATATCCCCAGGCGTCAGGCTGGATCCGGAAAGTTTTGCATAGCAGTACCCCTGCGCGTCGGTAGGTGGCGTCGTGTGGCTCCGCGTCCTTCGTCGGCGTCGTGATCGCCGGGATGACGTCGCGGCCAGTACTTAGACGCCGCCCATGCGCGCTGGCGTCAGTTCTTTCTTTTCCGCGCCAGTAAGCGCAGATCCGGATTGAGCAGTGCCCCAGTCATTTTTTGACTGAATATTTTTGAGACTTTTTGTCCAAGCTTTTTTCGAGTCGTTTCGACTCCAAAGGTGTCAGTAGGGATGCCCGGCTTCAAGCCATGCGCGGTCTGTAATCGCATGATGTCGATTACGGATCCGCACCGTCAGTGTCTCTTCTGCCTGGGGCGCGGCCACGACCCCCAGTCGTGCCCCGAGTGCCGGTCCCTCGCTCCGAAGGCTTTGCGAGAGCGGTCTCAAAAGCTCCTCGAGGTCCGGCACTCGGCTCCGCGCCGCTCGAGGTCCCGGTCCCGTGAGAGTTCGAGGGGCCGGTCGCGGAGTCGTCGTCATTCATCGGGGTCAAAGTTTTCGTCCTCCGGTAAGGCGAAGCACAAGAGGTCTAAGAAGCGTCACTCTAAGACCTCCCCTCGCCGGTCTCGCGACCCGGCCGAGGGTCCAGACAGTGCCGCCCCGCGGCTCCGGGGGTGCCCGCGCAGCCGACGCCGACCTACCCGCCTGCTCCGGGTCCGACGTCGACTCCGGCCGAGATACAGGAGTTCCTGTCGGCCATGGCCCGGCCCTTCGGGCCTAAGGGTCCCCCCGGTGCGCCTGCGGGCCCCAGTGGGAGTCCTCCCTCGGCACCACCGGCGGCTCCGGCCCCGGTGTCTCCGGCGGCTCTGGCGCCGCAGGACCCCCTCGGATCCAGGCCTGGATCCCGGTCGATGCCGGTTGACCTAACGACACCGGCGCCGACCTCACCGGTACCGTTCACGGCGCCGCCCGGACACGGAGCCGGATCGACGTCGCTCGACGCCGATTCCGATGGGACCTTTTTTCCCCTCATGTCCCTCCTCCTTACTTTTCACCTGTTTTGGAGGACGAGGAGGACTGGGAGGGGTCGGAAGACCCTCTCACAGCTCAATGTGAGCCTTATCAGGACTGGGCTGAGGAACTGGGGGATGCCAGTGGTCTGGTCACCTCTCCTGACCTTGGCATGCTGTCTCCTCCTTCCGTGGCTACGGAGGAGGGAGCAAGTTATGCAACGGTGTTGCGTAGGGCGGCTGAGGCCTTGCGCCTCGAGCTCCCTACGGTGGCTGTCAGGACTAACCTCCTGACGGAAATGCTTCAGCTGGCGGCTACCTCTTCGGAGCCACTGCTGCCGTTCAACGACGCACTTTCGGACGTTCTTTTGGGCACCTGGTCCAGGCCCACCATAGGGGCTCCCGTGGACAGGAACGCAGCCCGACGCCATCGCCCGGCCCCGGGCGACCCTCTGTTTCTCTCCCAACACCCCACCCCCGAGAGCTTGGTTGTCCAAGCCTCTGCCTCCCAGAGCGCCTTCCCTACCGCTCCGCCGGATAGGGAATCCAAAAAACTGGACCAATTTGGGAAGAAGGTTTTTTCTTCCTCCAGTGCTGGCTTGCGGTCCGTGAACACCGCTTGCCTTTTGGGCCGTTACTCCCACTCTCTGTGGGATTCGGTGGCGCAAGTGCTGCCCAAGTGTCCTGAGGAGGTCCAGGCACTTCTCTCCCGTGCTGTTGCGGAAGGGAGAGACGCGGCGAAGTTCGCCATCAGATGTGGCCTAGACACCGCCGACTCGCTAGGCAGATAGCTTGCTACGACAGTGGCGCTTCGCCGTCACGCCGTCACGCCTGGCTGAGGACCACTGGTTTCTCGGGCGATGTCCAAAACACCCTTATGGACATGCCCTTTGATGGTATCCGCCTTTTTGGCAATAAGGCAGACAGCGCTGCTGAGCGCTTTAAGGACACGCGGGCTACGGCCAAGTCCTTGGGCCTCTCCGCCTTGCGCCCTCCGCAGCAGTCTGCTTTTCGCCCCTTTCGTGGCCACGGAAGGGCGCCCAGTCACGTCCACTGCCCAGCCACCGGCCCGCGCAGCAAACGCCTTTGCGCGCCCGAGGACGTGGCACCCGCCGAGGCGGGTCGGGTAACCAGCGAGCGGGTCAGGCCACCACCTCCGCCCCGTCCGCGGCCTCCAAACCCTCCTAGTCCGTCCTTTCCGGTCCACAGCACGCCAGTGGGGGGCAGGGTCCGCCATCACCTTCCCCACTGGCGCACCATCACATCGGACAGGTGGGTTTTGGACATTGTCCGAAGGGGCTACTCCCTCCCCTTCGAGACTACCCCTCCAGCCATGCCACCTCAGCACCACCGCATGTCGGGGGACCATTTGGCACTTCTTCGACAGGAAGTTGCGGCCCTCTTGGCCAAGGGGCCATCGAGCGCGTTCCGACCCCAGAAGTAGGGCGTGGTTGTTATTCCCACTACTTTCTGGTGCCCAAAAGGACAAGGAGGACATGCGTCCTATGTTGGACCTCCGGAACGTCAATCGCTTCCTCCGGAAGGAGAAGTTCAAGATGCTCACCCTAGCTCAGGTCTTGACTGCCCTCGACCATGGAGACTGGATGGTAGCGTTGGACTTGCAAGACGCATATTTTCACATCCCCGTCCTGCCGGCCCACCGGCGTTACCTGCGGTTCACGGTAGGCCTCGAGCACTTTTCACCGTGCTTCCCTTTGGCCTTACCAGCGCCCCTCGGGTGTTCACGAAAGTGATGGCGGTGGTCGCAGCTCATCTGCGCCGGTCAGGGGTTCCAGTCTTCCCCTACCTCGACGACTGGTTGTTGAAGGCGGGCTCGTCCCA
The DNA here is from genome assembly GCA_963921515.1 of Calotriton arnoldi. Lineage (NCBI taxonomy): Eukaryota > Metazoa > Chordata > Amphibia > Caudata > Salamandridae > Calotriton > Calotriton arnoldi. The sequence continues at coordinate 99,066 of CAWUFW010010862.1, read as the reverse complement.
GGCAGTCGTCTCGCACCTCCAGACTACGGCCGGACTCCTGCACTCGCTGGGGTTCTCCATCAATGTGCCGAAGTCGCACCTGGTTCCTTCTCCCCAACTCCTTTTCATCGGAGCGGTTCTGGACACAACGCAGTTTCGGGCCTATCCTCCCGAACGGCGAGTCCGGGATATTCAGGCTATGATTCCGATCTTTCAGCCTCTCTCCTGGGTTTCGGTCCGGATGACCCTGAGGCTGCTGGGCCTCATGGCCTCCTGCATCCTGCTGGTCGATCATGCCAGATGGCATATGCGGGCTCTGCAGTGGGACCTGAAATTCCAGTGGGCGCAGCATCAGGGGAACCTGTCCGATTACGTCCAGATCTCGGAGGGAACTGCACAGCAGTTGCAGTGGTGGCTCTCGAACCAGCAATGGGTCACGGGCAGATCCCTCTCCCTTCTCCAGCCAGAGCTCACAGTTGTGACAGATGCGTCCCTTCTGGGATGGGGCGGTCACATGGGAGAGGCGGAGATCAGAGGCCTCTGGTCTCCGGCGGAGTCCCGGCTCCATATCAACCTTCTGGAGCTCCGGGCGATCCGACTTGCACTGAAGGCATTCCTTCCCTCTGTCAAGGGGAAGGTAGTGCAGGTGTTCACAGACAACACCACCGCCATGTGGTACTGCAACAAACAAGGCGGGGTGGGGTCGTGGACCCTTTGTCAGGAGGCTCCACGTCTCTGGACATGGCTGGAACATCAGGGCATATTCCTGATGGTTCAACACCTGGCAGGTTCCCTGAACGCCAGGGCGGACGAACTCAGCCGCAGGTGCATGATGGATCACGAATGGCGTCTTCACTCGGAGGTGGCGCAAGGACTCTTTCTACAGTGGGGAGAGCCTTGGTTAGATCTATTCGCCACCGAAGAGAACGCGCAATGTCAGCAATTCTGCGCGTTGGAATTTCCAAGGCGGCACTCGCTCGGCGACGCTTTCGTCGCGAGTGGAGTTGCGGTCTGTTGTACGCCTTTCCGCCTATACCACTTCTACCCAGAGTGTTGAAGAAGATTCGGCGCGACCGGGCCCAAGTCATTCTTGTGGCTCCGGACTGGGCTCGAAGAGTTTGGTATCCCGAGCTACTCAGTATGAGCATCGATCCCCCGATCCGTCTGCCTCTTCGGGAGGATCTTCTGTCACAGCAGCAGGGGACGGTCCTCCACCCGAACCTGTCCAGTCTCCACCTCCTTGCATGGAGATTGAGCGGTGGCAGTTGATTCCTTTCGACTTGCCTCCCGAAGTTTGTGATGTGATTCTGGCAGACAGGCGTCCCTCCACTAAGGTGGTATACGCCTGCAGGTGGAACAAGTTTGTGGCATGGTGCACAGCAAAGGCTGTGAATCCCCTTTCTGCCCCTCTTTCTGAGGTTCTACTGTTCCTTCTTTATCTGGCCCAACAGGGTTCTGCCCTGGGTACCAGCAAGGGCTACCTTTGTGCAATCTCGGCCTTCCTCAGGCTTCCTGATCAGCCTTCCCTTTTCAAGTCCCCTGTTGTTAACAGGATTCTTAAAGGCATTACACACCTTTTCCCTCCTGTTCCGTTTGTGATGCCTCAGTGGGACTTGAACTTGGTTCTTACCTTTTTAATGTGCGCGCCCTTTGAGCCTCTCCATAACTGTCCTCTTCGTCTTCTCACTCTGAAGACAGCTTTTCTGGTGGCTATCACCTCCGCTCGGCGGGTGAGTGAGCTCCAGGCTCTTTCTTGCAAGCCCCCCTTTCTGTCTGTCCATCCAGACAAGGTTGTTCTTAGGACGCGTCCGTCCTTCTTGCCAAAGGTGGTTACTGCCTTCCACATTGGGCAGGCCATCACTTTGCCCACCTTCTTTCCGCCTCCGCATCCTTCCAGAGAGGAAGAGAGGCTCCACCGTCTGGACCCAAAACGTGCGATTTCTTCCTATCTGACCACACACAACAGTTCCGGGTGGACGACCAGCTCTTTGTTGGCTAAGTGGGCGCCAAAAAAGGTCGGGCGGTACACAAGCGGACCATCTACCGCTGGGTTGTCTTGTGTATCAAAGCCTGCTATTCTTTGGCTAAGAAGGAGCCCCTGTTGGGCTACGTGCCCATTCCACCAGGGCGACAGCCGCCACCACGGCTTTGGGACGTGGTGTCCCATTGCAGGACATTTGTCAGGCAGCTACGTGGGCCTCGCTGCACACGTTTACCAAGCATTACTGCCTTGACAGCCAAGTCCGGAGAGACGGCTTTTTTGGCCGTTCTGTTCTCCGAGACTTCCTCGTCTGATCTTTGTTCGCAGACCCACCACCGGGGTTAGTATTGCTGGGGTATCTATTCTAAGGTAAGGAATCTGTCACTAACGTGTCTCTTTCAGATGCACAAGTTACTAACTTGTGTAACGATGTATCTGTAAGAGACAGTAGTTAGTGACCGATTTCTTACCGCCCCACCCATCCTCCCCGTTCTGCGAACTGATTTCTAGGGTTAAGGTCATCCCTTTCAGGGCCCTAGTTTCAGACACCAGTGTCAGTTTTTTGCATGGCTCTGCGTTTCTGGCGCGGAAAGTCGTGTACAGAACTGACGCCAGCGCGCATGGGCGGCGTCTAAGTACTGGCCGCGACGTCATCCCGGCGATCACGGCGCCGACGACGGACGCGGAGCTGCACGACACCGCCTACTGACGCTCAGGGGTACTGCTATGCACAACTTTCCGGATCCAACCTGACGCCTGGGGATATTCTAAGGTAAGGAATCTGTCACTAACTACTGTCTCTTACAGATATATCGTTACACAAGTTAGTAACTTGTGCGACTGGGTGGCAGTTGGGAAGGTTTCCCTAATTCAGCATACAAGGAAGAGCTCGGGCGACTGGCCTTCCGGAAAACCAAGAAATCGAAAGTTGCAACGTCTGGAGCGACCCTCCAGCTCCTCAGGTCTGTGCTCCAGCGTTGTGGTTTTGATGGAGAGCTCAGTCAGATTGGATTTCAAAGTGGAGACCTCTTCCTGTAGTTTGACTACATCCTGCTCCATGGCCAGTGACCGTTCTGCCATTTTACGCAGGTTAACTCTCAGGAGTCCAACATCCGACGAGACAACATCGATCTTGGCCTGGATCGCTGCGCTGGATGCGCTGGATGCCTCGATGGCAGCCAATATCTGTGTGCCCGTAGGTCCATGCTGCTCTCCCTGGTCCCCCGCCGGGCCCTCGAGGGGCATATCTCCCTTACTACTCGGCATGGGGCCCATGAATTGGTTAATTTTGGTCTGCTGCGGTCCCTGCTCTGGTAGGTCCGTCCCCATTATAGTAAGGACAAAAGGTCACGCCCGCACCCCCAGGTACGATGGTGTAAACCCCAGTAAAGCAGAGCCCCATTAGAGCACAAAAGCGAGGGGGGCATGCACCTGCCAGGGGAATCACTGGCGCAAGAGTCGCAGGGCGAGACCCACTGTCCAGCAAGCAGAGTCCAACTGGAGCAGACGCTGATAGGGGTAGGTGTTATCGGGAAGGCTTTAGTGCGTTGTGCAGTCCCAATGTGCTGCAAAATGCCAGCAGTCCACACCCCTCAAAGCACCTCAGTCAGTCCCAAATAGCGAGGGACATCGGAAAAGCCACAAGCTGGGGGGCACTTACATTGTGGTGACACCAGTAGTTTTCAAGCCAGGCACACATGCAGCAGTCCGGTCGCAGGCACCAGGAGGTCCAAGAACCAGGGTGCAAGGCCTAGGTATGGGTTAGAAGTGGTGAGCAGTCCTGCGTGAATCCTCCAAGTCAGCCGTTTTAAATATAGTTTTCCCTGGCCTCTACCCTTAATGGGCACTGCAGCATACTCACCTGTACTCCACAGGCTCTGGCAGATTCATGAACCACTGCACAGTGGAGTTCGAGTCCTCACACTGGGCTTCCAGGCCTAGGCGGGGCCACCTCATCTCACCTCAAGGGCCCCCCATGGTTGCAATAGGCCTCATGAAGGGCGCCAGCCCCACACGGCCCGGTGCTGTGTAATCCCACGGGGCCCAGGCCACAGCAAAGAGGGGAGAGTGTACTCTGGAGGCAGGAAGCAATCCTCAGGAAGGTACAAGGAGCCCAGCGGGGCCACCCAGTCGCACTCCTGTGCTCCTGCTTCGTGCGACCTGCCCTCAGTGAGCTGCTGGGGGACTGGGCAAGGAAATTACAGAGGCCCCCCACCTACCAGGCAGCGGAGGAGCTGTCGGGACAACTCCCAGGTGTTGGAGGTAGTGGGCTGCCCGTTCTCCCCAATGCAAGCTTCGATCACTGTCCAGCACGGTCCCCGTATAACAGTGGGACCGTGTCAGCGATACCCTGCTCCAAGGCACAGTCTCGGACACTGCACTGCACCTCCAATGGCAGCCGTGCAGGGTCAGCGCTCCCTTTTCGCCCCTTAGTGCCCAACCCTGGAAGAGGTAGGCAATCCAGACACCAGTGCACAAGGATTGCAGGTGGATGGCAAGGATAACTGGAGGAAAGTTCATGAGCTAAGTCAGGTTTTCCCTGAACCAGAAACAAGCATCCTGGGACGTTTAATGAAAACAGACTGCATTTGAAAAAAAAGATTGCTTTCTTTAACAGCAATCACAGACATGGTGGTCTGCTGACCCCAGTAGGCCACCATCCTTGTGATGTCTGCGATTCCCACTGGATCACAAATTGTAACCTACCTCATTAATATTCATGATTTAAGTTGATTTACGTCCCACTAGGAATCAGCATTTTGCGAACCTACCTATTAGTACATAGGCTGGTTCACAAAATATAGCACTGGTTGCAAAAATACTAGTTGCAAATTGCGACCAGTATTTTGGGACCAGTGCTTCATACATCTGGCCCTTAGATCTTCTTGCACAAGATTTAAAGTAGAAGAGGTGATGGAGATAGTATTGATATGTTTAGATAACATTTGAAAGGTATTATCAAGAACTTATTTTTTTTTAATAACCAAATGTTAATTTTTTTTTACAGAGCTGCATCCACATCGAAGCACAATCATACAGTAATTTCCCATTGAATCTGATCCATGGGCACCAGCAGTACCCCAACCACAAAATAGCTTTACACAAGCAGCTCATTGTAAACACACCACTTCCCCCATATCCTGTGATGTTTTCGAGGGCAACCACGGGCCTCGTAGATGGGCCACTCATGGCGCACACACCAGTCGACCCCCCCACCCCCCTGCCACATTTCCAAGGAGGGGCTTCCGGGCACCTGCAGCAGCGGGCTATATCTCTCTTTGCTACCAGGGACACCAATGAATTGCCTTTTAGCCCGGGACTCACTGATTTCTTCCAATAGTCCCAGTAGTTCCTCTCAGAGATCCAAATCAATGATATCTCCAGGGCTGCAGAGATCTCCCATCTCAGTCCCTCCCAGAAGGACCTGAGACGCTTACAGGACCGCGTCATGTGAAGAAAGTCAGCATTTGGAGGTTGACAACGTGTACAACCAGCCTGCCCCCGTCCCACAGATCCGCTGCATGCGGGACAGAGTTAAGTAGGTAGCATCAAGGTAGTTGATCTGGACCATTCGTAGCCTGGAGGAAATGGCCAACTCCAGCGGACCATGCCATGCATCTCTCCAGTCCTCGTCATCCCATTGTCCCACCCAGTCCTCCCATCTATGGCATAAATGTATAAAATTGTCCGGGGCATTAATTATCAGGGATCGATACATCGCTGAAATTGCTCCCTTCCCCAGGTGTCCCATCAATAGTGTGGCTTCCAGAGGGCTATACTCTGGTATCTGTATGTCTGCTGGGACGTGAGGTAAAAGGGCGTCACGCATCTGTAAGTAACGGAAGAGCTGTGTTTGTGATAAGTTATAGTGTTCCTGCAGTTCTTGATATGACATCAGAAGCCCTTTCTTTTCGAACATCCCCCAAGTAAGTAATTCCAATACGATCCCATTCAGAGAATCCCGCCAGGCCGGCCACCTGGCCTAACCAGGTGCCCTGCTAATGGGGCATCATATCTGTGAGGTGGCACATCAAGCGTGTGAGGTGCAGGGCCGCCCTCCAACAAAGCACTGTTACCCTGGTGCAGGACGGAACCACCTTGGGCAGCGGGGTGCCATATAGGCGGTCCAGTAGTCCATCAAAGCCCAGTAAGTGCAATTCAAGCAGATAGGCTGGGTTGTCCCAACCACAAGTGAAACACTCGTTCATTAGGACCAAATGAGCGGCCAGATAGTAGCCGTAAATGTCAGGGGCACCGAGGCCCCCATCTAACGGCGACTTCCTGGGCGATACAAAGGCCACGCAATGTTGACCACCCACCCAAATGAAAAAGGTTAGTTTCGATGTGAGGGAGCGGAACAATGCCCTGGGAATGGAGTAAGGTTAATTTGCCAGGACGTATAGGTATCGAGGCAAACACATAATTTTCAAAAATGCAATATGCCACATAGGATTAAGTTGGAGGTGGCTCCATTGACGCGTCTTGAGCCAGTGTCAACTGAAGAGGATGAAAGTTGAGAGAGCAGGCCAGGTCCGGAAGACGAGAAATGTGGACCCCAAGATACTGAAAAGAGTGCTGCGTGGTTGGGATATTGGGGCGCCAAACTCGTCCCATCGCATCACTGACCACTGATACCAATACAGATTTACTCACGTTCACCCGAAGGCTCGACGCCTCTGCATACAACTGAAGGATCTCGAGGCATCGGGCCCCATTGTCTGAGGGTTGCTGAGGAAAAGCAGAACCTCGTCTGCTTTTAAAGCAATGCAGTCTTCTATATTTCCCCCCAGTTCAAGCCCCGAACCTGTGTATCGCATCGTATTCGGTGGGCTAATGGCTCTATAGCAAGAGCAAAAAGCAATAGGAATAAGGGGCAGCACTGATGAATGCCCCTACTGATCGGGAATGGCGAGGAGGGAATCCCGTTGACACGTACCTGCACAGACAGGACTGTATAGAGGAATTTTACCAATTTGCAGAAAACTGAGCCGGAGCCCGCACACTGAAGTACCGCCTTGATTAACGACCAAGAGACTGTGTCAAAGACCTTCTGAAAATCAATCAGGCAGAGAGCGAGCTCTCCCCCCAGATGAGGCATTCCACCCTACGAATACAATGGCGAGTACTCCAACCCCGCATATGGTCCAGGTGCACCAAATATGAGATGGTTCGGCCAATTCTGGTTGCCAATCCCTTTGCAAATCTCTTGATATCAGCATTAATGAGTGGTATGGGACGATATGATGAACAGCGATCCTTCGATAGACCAGCCTTGGGTAAGACCCCAATAGTGGTGTGTCGAGGTCTGAGGAAAAGAAACTGCGTTTCAAAGCATCGGCATAGAGGGCTACTAGATGTGGCGATAAGAGATCGAGGTATCGTTTGAAAAACTCAATAGGGAACCCATCAGGGCCAGGTGTTTTCCCCTGTTGGAGATCGGTGCTTTCCTGTTCGACCTTCCCTATCAACACAGGTGAATCCAGCTCCTGTTCTAGGAAGGGGGAAATAGTTGGTAGGGGAATATCCCTGAGAAGAGGGCGACAGGACTCCCCTGGAGGAGGTGGGCGTGCCATGTATAAATTTTGATAGTCGGCTGCAAATGCCTGGGAAATAGCGGGCAATTCCTCCCACGAGGCTCCAAAATCATTTCTGGTGTCCGGGACCACCCTGTTGGAAACCTCCCTATCGCCAGCCAGTACAATAGCTTACGCAATTTGTCGCTCTGGGCATACACCCTTTGAGTGGTTTCCCCCTAACATTGTCGTGCCTCCTCCAAAGAGATCCGTGAAGTTTAGCCTGCACCATTTCCAAAGCACGAGCAGTGGCTTCTGATGCGGATCCCTCCATCGCGCTGTCAAGGGCAAGAATATGGGCTTCATGCTCAGTAATGTGAATCTGCCTCTGCTCCTCTTTGCATTGCCCATATCCCTTTATACGGCCTCGAAGGGTAGGTTTACCCGCTGCCCATAAAGTATTGTGGGAAACCACAGAATCCTGGTTTTCATGCACATGCAAAAAGGTTTGTATCACATGTTTTGCAAATTTTACTACACTTCTCGTCTGTTAAGTACCACGCATTAAAAGGATGCATGGGACGGAGTAAATTTGCAGAAGCACCCGACTCAAGGAGGAGAGGGGCGTGGTCTGAAATGCCTCTTGGCAATATTTGGATAGTTTAAACTTGTAATGGGTCACAGGCTGGGAGTCAAAAAAGGTCAATGCTAGATTCAGTTCCATGGGCAACCGATAGATGCGTATATGAATGACGCATGGGGTTCTAACTACGCCAAGTGTCACAAAGCCCCAGAGTCAGCCCAGGAAACAAAGCATGCAGATCACGCCCTCCTACCAGGTCGCGGGGCATTAGATATGTCGCTATCCGGGTCGGGATCTGCATTAAAGTTCCCTTCCAATAAAAATTATTCCAGGAGGAAGGGTCGGTACGAGAGGTTGAACCACCCACAGTGTGGGTTGTAAGAGTTGCGGGGGGACCTAACAGGATACAAAGTTGAGATGTTTGGCGTCCAACTGCCATTCATTGCCTACATACCGCCCCTGAGCGTCCCAATGATCTGATCTGTTTGCTAGCAGACCTGTAGCTTTAGAAAGAAACCTGTACATAGACATATTAGTCTCCATTACCCTTTCCTGTCTGAGCCAAACAATGTCGAATGGTAAGTTCCATTCTGAACCATTTCATTCAAATTACTATAATTATTTTCTTTCCAATTTCAGGTTGCAAAATATGTCAAACTAATGTTTGCAAATTGATGGGGGTCTTAAATTCTGAAATAAAGCTAAGCTCATGCAAGTGGTATGTTGCAAAGTTTTATTTAAAAAGACCATTTCTCTGAGTCGTGCATGCTCTAAACAAGTTATCAGTTCATTGAACTTGCCTAAATTTAGATCCCCAACACTTTGCTCGTTGATATTTTCCTTCAAATATGTATAACCCTGGACCAGATCCCATGCAAATGAGTATATGCCCCTTTGTGATCCCAACGGTGCAAAATGCATGCTAGGGAGATCTGTCTTGTTGGAGGGTCCACATATGGCACAGAGATTTGGCGTGAAACATGAAATCAGAAAGTGTCCACAGATAACGCGCACTAGGGCAGTCTGGTTTCTCTATTTGCTGAGTGCCCTGCAACAAACCTTAAATTGTGTCCATCTTTACCCCTACCTGCTCAGCTTTTTGCCATGCTTATATTAACTCTTGTGACTATGAGAGGAAGGAAAGAATAGGGTAAGAAAAGAAGAGGAAACATCTTGTTCCACAAACAGTCATATTCAGCCATCCATCCACTGATTTTTGTTCATCAAGCCACTCATCCCAACTCATGACTTCAAATATTCTCATTACTCATTCATTACCTGCACCATCACATTCATGTCTCAAACACAGGCATCCATCAATCAATCCACACTCCTTCCTGCACACGCTTTACAAAATCTTGCCAACCACCCCACACCCATGAATTCATCCAGCATGGGCTCATGCAACCATCCATCTCAATCATATTGCAGTATGAAAGAAAGCAGATGCTCGGGAAGGCTCATATAAGTCTAAAACGGATATAATGCAAAAATAGCCAGCAAGCTATTTTTTGACTGCTTCATTCAAAATACACGTCAAATGGCTACTCCTGAATGAACTTCATCAGCAATAGCCCTGATGCCATTTGCTTGTCACTTCCTTCTCCTGTTTGACAATCGTTTTACAATGTGTTTCAAAATGTGTTTTTTTGTCCTTTTGACATACTGCTCTGCTAGAACTGCGCTGCGCCTACTTGTAGGGCTGATACCTGGTGATCACTTGTTATTTCGTCTTCCCCTTGCACCCCCATGTACTTTTTATGTTTCAGGTACTTCTTATGTTTCCTTACTGTACTGTACTCATGCTGCTACCTCATGCCAACATTCGTTACTTTGTACAGCGCTCTGATACTCGTTTGGGTCTTGTTCGCGCTCTAAAAACCTTTTCAAATAAATAAATAAATAAGCATTAAAAACATTTTATGCACATGTTGCCTGTTCCAACAGGCCAGAGTCCGCTGTCAGTTCACTTGTAGCACATAATGCTAAGACTTTACTGTTCCGTGCTACATTTATACACTTTTTCTCAATGCAATAAGTGGAGGACAGAACACATGATTAAATAGAAACTTCAGGTAGACACTAAGGAACAGATGCTTGGTTCTTCTTAGGGGAAACATGTGGGAATGCCTTGAAGAAAGATACAAGCAGCTGTTTAAAAAGGCTGACTTCACAAAATCTACAGTTTCTGAAGAATACATCTAACCATAGATTCCTCACCTTTAGGATATTTCCCAGGCCCCAGACTGGATCCGGAAGGTTTTTACAGCAGTGCTCCAGCGTGCTACTAGGTGGCATTGTGTGGCTGCCCTTTGACCTTATTCTGCCCCTACAGTGACATCAGAGCCTCATATAGGCACCATCCCTGCTTGCTGTCAGTTGCTTTCTCTCCGCGCCTTCGAACGTGGATAAGGAGCGCTGCTCCCTTTTTATTGGTTGATTAATTCTTTCCAAACTCTTTTCCAGTGTGCAAGGGACCAGTGTCCCCACTGAAGACTACAGGGTTCAGACTGCCGTGACTGCTGGAATCGGATGTCAGTGATGGACCCCCACAAGGTTTGCCTCTGGTGTTTGGGCTCGAGGCATAACTCTAAAAAATGTGCCCTCATGCACCCGAAGGTGACCCAGTACCCTGAAGCAAAGCTGTATGTCTCCAAACAAGGACAGAATTCACAGACCTCCTGTAAGTCTTGCTCCCGCTCCAAATCAAGGTCGTGGACTCATTCCGTCCTTGAGTCCAGTCCTGCGACAGGGCATCTTTGCAGTTGAGGTCGTCCAGTAAGTCAAAGTCCAAATGTAAGAAGAAGCATAAGCAGTCTAAGTGGGGCTCAACCCCATCCTCGCACTCTGTCCAAAGAGAAGTCTGGAGGACATCAAGGTGCCAATCGATCTTGCTACTGATCACAGAGTTGATTACTCAACTGATCCTGTTGCACCCCGAATTTCCCAGGCCATTGGCGACGCAGCAGCAGATAGAGTCCTTTAAAGAGGCCGTACTGCATATTTTTGACACTCTTCCGGGAATCTCGTGTGCTTTGGCCCTGAAGGATCCCAGGGGCAGGCAGTTGGGTTTCCACCGGTGGATCCATCTTTGCCCCTTGAAGCCACCTCTGCTTTCTCTCCAAATCCAGTGTGGACTTCATTCCGGCTCCAAAACCTTTGCTGGCTCCTTCTCTACTGACTCCAATCCCAATGTCGCTGGAGGTTAAGCCTCTGCTGACTCCAGTGTCTGACCTCCAGCTTAATCTGCTTGGACCCCGACTGAGATCGCGCCTTGACTCCACTCCAGCACTCTTGTCCCCCGTTCGCTCTGATTCCGAAAGAACACTTCCTCTTCCATAAGGCCTTCCTCAGAGGCTTAATCAACTTTTTGGTTTGGATTCTTATCAACCTGAGAATGAAAGTGGTGATGATGGGGATGAATAACCCTCACACTATGATGAAGATATCTGTCTGGACATGAAGGATTCCAGTGGGCTGGATACTATCTCCCCTGACACAGGATTGGTGGGACCATCATCAATGGAGGAGAGTGCATCATTTGCCATATGCAGTAGTCTTCAAAGTGTGGGCAGTGGACCCCGAGAGAGGTGCAGCCTCACTTTAGAGGGGGGGCACCAGCCGGGCAACATAACATACAGGCTTTGTTTTCTCTGCTTGGGTAGATCTTGTAGGCATGCCCAACTACCAGTAAACAAGCATTTACAATGCAATAGGTCTCGCAATAGCAGGATTTTGACCTAGTGGCATTGTAAATGGCAATGCTTTTTATAGTATTAAAAGGCATTGTCATTTACAATACCAATAGGTCAAACTTTAGCAAAAGCTAGACCTATTGTATTGTAGAGCGCGGTGTCCGTGAAGCGGGGACCACGCTCACCTATAAAGGAAAAAAAAAAGAAACAGTGCGTTTAGTTAAAACAAAAAAAAAAATGAAACTGAGCACGGTGTCCCTAAAGCAGGCGCCGCGCTCAGCATGCAATTTTTTTTTAAAAAACCAAATGGTGAAAGAACGTGCTGTGTCCATGAAGCGGACGCCATGTTCTTCTAAAAAGTAGTAATAATTTTTAAAAAAAGCTTCAGCATTGTGCAGTGAGTGCTGTGGGGGTAGGGGGCAGCCGTTTTTAAAGTTAGAGCGGCATAGCGCTCTATACGAAAAGCGGTGGGCACGCTGCAAATACAAACAAAAAGGCAGCCGCCATTGTTTGCCCCATAGTCAATAAACGAAATAGTGCTCACCCACATATAACGCCGACCGTGTAACAAGCCAAGTAAAAGGTCTCATCGTTATGGGTGATAACACATGCAGACAAGGTGGTACCAAGGAGGCACTAACAAGCCTACTTATGAATCAGAAGCCAGCATGTAGGAAGGGCAATGACACAAGCCAATGACAAATATAGTCGGAGAGTTTGAGGGGCTTCCAGTGCATACCCTAATACAGCATGCGCGCTGCCCTTAGGCTCAACCTAAAAAAGGACAAAACAAGCTTAACCCACACAGTGTCCATGATACATACGTCACCCTGATTGCGTGGGTTACGTTTTTTTGGTCTTCTTTCCTGCAGCTGTTGGTCTTGTTCTAAGAGCTAGATCCCTGCTCTTAGAGCAGATTAGTAAAAAGCCGAAATATTCTGTGTTTCTGTTCTCAAAATTAAAGGGAGCTCCAGAGATCAATCTGGCACTACAGAAAGATGTGTCCCTCTCCAGGCCTCTGAATTTATGGTAGTGCAGGAGAGAGTAGTCACTTGCTTGGCAGGCTGGCTTCACCCAAGCACCAGCCTTTCAGAGGCACCAGCTGCAAGAGGGAGCTGTGGCTGGCAAGAGAACAGAGGGACTGAAGTGGTTGCAGCAGGCAAGACGGACAGCAGGAGATCAGGGCAGTGAAGGGGGACAGTAGCAGTAACAGAATTGTGGGACCGTGATGAGGGAGGAAACAGTGAGGAGATGTGGATGCAATACATAGCTGGTAAGGTTCCCTGGTCTATGCTTGACTTCAAGTACTGGTTTAATAATGGGCTAAATCAACCTACAAGTGAAAATAATGCACATAAAAACCCTGGACTCAAACAGCTAATAATGCATTGATCTGGGAAACCTCGCAGGGTTGGAGATGGGATTGCTATGTTCATATGCCCACACGCACCCCACAGGCAAGACTGGCAGTTGCACAGCAAGTTTCACCCCCACATAACCAGACAGAAGCTGTGCAGGCTTCTCTCACTCTGACAGTATCAGGGTGACGTTCACTGAAAGAAGACTAAGTGCTGCATTGACAGCAACAGTGCAAGCTTCATCCATATGCCACATGTAGGGCTGCAAGGACTGTTTTCTACGCACTGACAAACACACATCCCTATACCCTCCCCCCTAAAAAACAAGATGTGAACCATTGGCAATGGAAGTGACGGCTTCCCTTAAACACAGAACAGCTGCCCTAAACCTCATTGCAGGATATTGTTATTTCCCTTACTTTTTCCACTAATATTTAATTGACAAAAAGGACAACTAAATGACATTGCTGTTAAGATTTCTTGCAGTACATTTATTTTTCTCCATATCCAATTAGGCTTCATAAAACATAAAAACTTTAGTTTACTCAGAAAATTAAGGGGCCCCAACAAATAATTTCATATCGGGGGAGGGGGGCTTGATACGGAAAAGTTTGAAGACCACTGCCATAGTGATTTGACGTGAAGCTGAGGTCCTGGACCTACAGATGCCTTCATTTGTCCTCACCGAGGTTTTGTACCCCGGCACCACCATCTGAGCCCTTACGTCCATTTAATGAACCCCTGATTGTGACATCCTTATGGTTACCAGGGCGAAGCCTTGCACTTGCCCTCCAGTGAACAAGTAGGTGACCAGGCACCACAGACCGGCACTGGGCACCTACACTTTTTCACGCAGCACCTGACTCCTGAGAGTTTGTGGTCCAAGCTTCCTCCAGCAAAATGAACCCTAATGCATTCCACATGATCCCTCTCGACAGTGGGTCAAAAAGGATTGCTGCGCTTGGTAAGCTAATAGCCTCGTCTGCCAGCTTGGCTTTGAGGTCAGTCAATGAGTTCTGCCTATTTGGCCGTTATATACATGCCTTTGGGACCAGCAAGATCTTAATGGCGGCCGTGAAGGAGCATCGGGCATCTTTGGCTCAAACCTGTCTGGCCAGGATGCAGCAAAATATGTCATTAGGGCTGCCCTGGATATTATTGACTGGTATGTGCGGTGGGCACTAGTGGGTGCCCCATGATCCACTGGCTTTTCTGGGGACGTGCAGGCATCTCTAATGGATATACCCTTTGATGGGTCACAATTCTGGTGAAAAGTTTGATCTTGTTCTCAAACGCTTTAAAGAAAGCAGAGCCACAGCGTGTTCATGAGCCTTTCAACCCCTGCAAGACGGTTTCCTCAGCACCCACGACCCTTCTGAGACTACTCTGGAGGGCTGGTGTAAAAGCACCACTAGGCTCCGCCATCACTGCAGCATCACTCCAGCCCTTTTGTTGACAGGTATCAAGCAGATAGTGTTCCGGCCACCAGGGCATCAGCCTTCAAGCCACTTTAGTTTGCCCTCAGTGGCACCCAATCAACCTGCAACCTGTGGGAGGCAGGATCAGACATTTTCTTCCAGGGTGGCAGGCCATCACATCTGACAGATGGGTCGTCCAGCAGGGATAGGCCCTCCTAATCCCTTGTGACTCACTTCAGCTTCCTCCTACTTCAAGAGGTGCAGACGAATATGCGGTGTTACATCGCAAGCGATACATCGCATACCATTACAACGCAAGTCGTTACAACGACTTGCTGTAGGGGGCGCTGGATGTTGGAATAGTATAATTTACTATTCCAACTCCAGTCTGTGCAACAGTAAGGAAGGTGTTGGATTTTAAATCCAACACCTTCTGCCCCCTACAGCAAGTCGTTGTAATGACTTGCGTTGTAATGGTTTGCGATGTAACAACGCGGTTGTTGTAATGACCGCGTTGTAATGGCATGCGATGTATCGCATGCGATGTATCGGATGTCTCCCGTGCAGACTCTACTGGCCAAAGGAACTGTTGAGCTGACGCTGGCCTTGGATGTAGGGACGGGTTGTTACTTCTGCTATTTCCTCATGCTGAAGAATGATGGAAGCTTCGTCCTATTTTGGATCTTCGCCCTCTGTAAGCCTTCCTATGGAAGGACAAACTCAAAATGCTCACACTGGCCCAAATTCTGTCTGCCATGGATCCGGGCAACTGGATGGTTGCCTTGGACCTGCAGGACGCATACTTTTATGTGCCCCACCTGCAGTCCCACAGACGTTACCTGCGGTTCAAGGTCAGCAAAAAGCATTTTCAGATTGCTGCGTTCCCCTTCGACCTTAACAGTGCTCCTAGGGTGTTCATAAAAGTGATTGAGGTGGTCGTTGCTCATCTTTGAAGATTGTAATTCCTGTTTTCTCCAACCTTTACAGGCTGTTGCAGGTAGACTTGCCACAGTCAGTCCTAGACCACTTCCAGAAGATGGCAGCCTTCTGACATTGGGCTTCTTGATCAACAAGCTGACCTCCAATGTGACTTCTTCTCACAGGCTTCCATTTATACAAACTGTTCTGGACACGGTGCAGTTCAGGGCCTTTCCTCTGTCACTAGTCCAGGACATGGAGGCTATGATCCTGTTGTTTCAGCCTCTGTCCTTGATATCAGGGAGGGCAGCTCTGAGGCATCTTGGCCTGAGGGCCTCATGCATCCTGCTTGTCCGCTTTGCCAGCTAGCATATGCGGGCTCTGCCGTGGAATCTGAAGTCTCAATGGGCCTAGCACCAAGGAAACCTGTCAGATGTCATCCAGGTTTCAGAGAAGGCGGCATGAGATCTTCATTGGTGGCTCCTAGACCATAACCTGACAAGCAGCAGACCCCTCTCCTTCCCCACCCAAAGCTGACCCTGGTGATGGATGTGTCCCTGATGGGCTGGAAAGGTCATCTGGTAAAGGTGGAAATCGTAAGACTCTGGTCTTTGGCAGAAACCTGGCTTTGCATAAATCTGTTGAAGCTGTGGTCTATCTGCCTTGTGTTGAAGTCCTTGCTGTCGTCCATCAAGGGAAGGCTGGAGCAGGATCTCACAGACAACCGTCACCATATGGTAGTGCTACAAGCATGGCGGAGTGGGACCCTTGGTCCTGTGTGAAGAGGGGCTGCACCTCTGCATTCGGCTGGAGTGTTGGGGTCTGATGGGATCTTTAAACACCAGGGTGGACAAGCTCAGCTGGTGACGCATAGTGGATCACGAATGGTGGTATCCTCCTGGAGTGGTGCAGGTTGTCTTCCAACAAAAGGAGAGCCCTGGCTAGATCTGTTTTTTACCACTGCAGAGAGAGCGCTATGTTAACACTTCTGCACATTGGAGTTCCCAAGAACACTTTCTCTAAGAGATGCATTCAGGCTAAAATGGAGCATGGGACTCCTGTACACCTTTCCACCACTGCCTCTCTTGACCCGAGTTGTGGTGAGGATTAGGTTCGACTGGGCCTAAGTCATCCTAGTGGCTCTATAGTGGGCCAGGAAAGTGTTGGACATTAACATTCATCCACCAGTCGGGCTAGCACTTCAGGAGGATCTTGTGTCACAGAAGCAGGGCAGGGTTCTGCACCTAAGCCTGCACAATCTACTCGTCCACGAGAGTGAGCTGCAGCAGTTGATTGCATTTGATCTACCTCTTGAGGTTGTGGATGTCATCCTTGCAGCCAGGCATCCTTCTGCAAAATCTATTTATGAAGGGCATGGGACTAATTTGTGGATGGCGTGGAATCTGCAACTCAGACCCCCTACCAAACTGTCGGATGTTTTGTTGTTTGTTTTATCTGGTCCCAGCAAGGGCTTGCAGTGGGCACCATTAAAGGCTATTTGTCAGCCCTTTTGGACTTTTTGCGTTTGCTGCACCAACCGTTCTTGTTTAAATCACCTCTTGTGATGTGGTATGTTAAAGGTTTGACACACATGTTCCCTCTAAAACCGATTGTGATGCCACAGTGGGATCTTAATTTGGTCCTCAGGCTCCTCCTATGTACCCCCTGTGAGCCAATGCACAACTGCTTGTTGCATCTTCTGCCACTTTCCTCATTGCAGTCAATTGAGCTTGTCATGCGAACGAGCTCCAGGCTCTCTGTGCACCTGCCCTACACCTCCCCCTCCCAGACAAACTGGTGTTGAGGATCAGGGCAGCCTTTTTGTCTAAAGTAGGGACGCCTTTTGATGTTGTGCAGTCTATTACCCTCTCAATGTTTTTTGTCTCGTCTCTCTTCTTCGAAGGAGAGAGACTCCATCGGCTGGCGTTGAAAAGAGCCTTAAGCTTTTACATCGATTGCACCAAAGACTATTGGGTGAACAATCAGCTTTTTATGGGATTCTATGGGGGGAAAAATTAAGGCAGTGCAGAAAAGCACTTTGTCAAGGTGGATAGTGCTCTGCAAAGCACTGGGCAAGAAGTGGCCTCCATAAAGACTGAGGGCACATTCCACCAGGGCCAAGGCTGCTATTATTGTGTTTGCTCGCTGAGTACCTGTTCTTGCCATCTGCCAGGCTGTGATGGAGGCGTCGGTGCACATATTCATGAAACATTACTGCCATGCCTGCAAGGGCTATTGGGAAGAGCATTTCGCCTGCTTGGTCATGCAGGTCTGAGCCCACACCATAGACCGTCCACCTTGGGAAGGTACTGCTTTGGTAGCTATTCTAACGGTGAGGAGTCAGAAGTTGAAAGTATCTATTACAAAAACAAGTTACATACCTTTTGTGACACTCAGGTGGATACTCGATCTAATTGCAGATTCCTCACTGCACTTCAACCTCCCCTCTCTGTGGAGTGGTCTCTTTCTTCTATCTAAAAAGGTCTCAAATTAGAGATCTGCACAATGGTACCTTCAATTGTTTAATGCTCTGCGTCCCAGGGCAGCACACATCGCCTAGAAGCGTGTTGGAGCACTGCTGCAAAAACCTCTGGATCCAGTCTGGCACCCCAAGAATATTCTAAAGTTGAGGAATCTGTGTTCCACCAGAAAGAGTGTTAACGAAGATAAGTAACTTGTTCTTCTCGGTTCGTTTTGCCAGTTTCAGAACGAGGCTACACTTAATCGAACAGACTGGCAAAATTTGCAACATACAACATGGGGTAACAGAATGGCAGTAATATTGCAAATCCTGAGGCAACTGCTATCTTTACCATCCAACACAATTATTCTTAATCCACAGAGCTCGTGACCATACAAAAATAGCAAAAATATTTTATTCTCAAAAATGGAATCAACAATGCAAAAAAAAAAAATATATATATATAAGCACGTGTTGGACTACAAACATAGTGTATTGAAAGACAGACTTGTAGTTTCTCATCTACTACTCACAAAGTAATTTTGGCACCGGAGTAACGATAAGGGAAGAGGGAAAGCCAGTAAAGATACGAAGTTCGCTTTGACTGCTAAACAGGACGCTGGCGGTTTTTGACACAAAAAAAAAAAAAATCCAGAGGGTGATACATAATGTCAGCTGCAGAGATGAAAGAAAGAGAGGAGGCAGCACTCTCTATTTTTGACGACACTAAAATAACCACAAAGAAAAATATAGGAAGTGTGCCAAGTAGTGACAAGGCATCGGATGTAACTATTCGGTTAAGGCGCTTAGAAAAATTGAAGCGCAGTGAACTTTCGAAGTGGTGGGAATCAAAATCACTTCAGCGGTATGTGGAAGTAAAAAGAATCCCCAGAGGCCTCAGAATTTTAGTGGCACCTACTTATGAAGATCCAAACCCGAACATGCTCCGCGAGTGGGCAGAGAATAATCAGGAATCCTCGCGTAGAATGCTTGCTATATTGATTAAATATGCGGACATTGATCGATTGAAAATAATGGAAGAAATAATGCAAATCACTGAGATGTTAGATAAAGAATCGGACAAAGAACCCATAGAAAAATTTAAAAAGGAGATGGCGGAACGATTGTGAATATTGGAATCTTCAATTAAAGAACGTAAAGCACAAAAGTTTTTGCGCGATAAAGGAGATTATGAGCGCGGGCAAATCTACACTTTTGCCAAAAAATTCGAAAACCTAAGAAGACAAAAAATGAATACTAGTGGGAAACCAACTACTGAGGTGCAGTCAGGACTAAGCAGTGTGCAAAGTTCCGAAATTGAAACATCAGCAGATGAAGGTCCGAGTGTGGTATCAATGGATAAAGTTCCCTCAGTGATTGATGAATTTGTTTTTTTACAGCAGGAACGGAGATTCAATCTCCGGCCCAGAGCACCGGTAAGCAATTTAAAACCACCAAGAGGAAGAGGCAAAGGCAGCAGAGGCGCAAAGGCTCAAAACAACGGGAGCTCAGAAGAAAAAACCAAGACCAAACAAGTGAAGCAGTAAAAGAACAGAATAAAACATCGATTATCAATTTAACCAATATTCCACTGTCTGAAAATGAAAAAAGCATTCTAAGTTTAGGTTTGTCATATTGTCCTACAGCAGAGTTTAATTATGTGCAAACAAGAGTGGACATCTTCAAGTATACAAGAATGCTTAAATTGAAGAAACACTTTGCGATAAATCAAGGACAACCTAGGATACCAGCAACAAGCAAACCAATTTCAGAGGAAAGAGAACTGAATAGCCTACAAGTCAACGATATGGAGCTTCTAATAGGATTGAGGCAAATGGAATCTGCAACTAATATGACTAAAGAGATGGATACAGAGCAAACAGCTATTCAAGTGACCGAATTAGCTGCAGAAGAAGGAATCGACATTGGAGGAAGTGAAGCAACAAACTTTAGACCTAATTCAAGATTTGTTCCTATGTCTATGAGAGACTCTATAGATGTATTCAATGAACTAGTGATTAACGATCTAAAGAATCTTGAAAAATGTACAAGTGTCAAACATAAAATTTTGTCCAAACAGCAAAAAGAGCATACGGCTCTCATTACGAAGTTAGTATCAAACAGGGACTGCATAGTTTGCAATGCTGATAAGGGCAGGAACATAGTCCTATGGGACAAGCAGAGATATCTAAATGAAGCTTATAAACAACTGAACAGAGGAAGCTATGTTAGAATATCTATGGACATCATGACTACAAGTCACCGTCTTTACAATGTTCAACTGCAAGATTGGTACAGTCAATGTTTGATCACGCGTGATGAGCTAATGTTTTTAAAGATTAATAATCCTGTAGTGCCAGTCTTCTATCTAATACCAAAGGTACACAAGGATCTTGAAAACCCGCCAGGCCGTCTGATCATATCGGCAATAGGGAGTGGGTTAGAAAATACTTCCAAATTCATAGATTCATTTCTTTGTCCCCTAGTTAAAATGCTTCCATTGTATATTCAAGATACGGGGGATTTTTTGAAGGGAATCTATGATTTACCCTGGGAGCAAGATCTTTTGTTGGTTACTATAGACGTTACGACGCTCTATACCATCATTAGACATGATGACGGCTTAAATGCAGTAAAATACTTTTTGGGCAGTAGATCAATAAAAATGTGGACACATACACAGATGTTAATAACGATGGTCTCAACTTGCTTAAAAAACAACTATTTTCTTTTCAATGGTGAACTGTTCCACCAGACCTGCGGTACTGCGATGGGCACCTGCTTCGCCCCCAGCTATGCGAATCTGCATATGGGCTGGTGGGAGGAGCAGGTGGTCCGGAAACAGTACCAGGAGGAATGGCAAAATAACATTTTGCACTGGAGTCGGTTCATCGACGATCTATTTGTCGTATGGAACGGCTCAGTGACCTCAGTTAATGAGTTTATTAAAAAAACTTCAGGTGAATAATTTGAACTTAAAATTCACGAGTACAATCAGTGATACATCGGTTAATTTTCTTGACTTGACTGTTTATGTAAAAGATGCAAAATTACATACGAGGCTGTTTAGAAAACCTACAGCGGGAAATACGTTGCTGCACGCAGCAAGCTTCCACCCCTATAACCTCATTAGAAGTATCCCCTATGGGGAATGTCTGAGGAGCCTGCGGAACTGTAGTGAACCAGAGGTCTTAGACGATTAGTTAAACATTTTTAAAAAACACGTTTTAAAGCTAGAGGTTATGCTGAAAATTGTCTGCAAACATCTATACAAAAGGTAAAGAAACAAACAAGGGAAGAAGTTTTGTTTAAGACAAACAATGTAAAACAGAAAGTTGGTGAAAGCAACAGTAATGCGTGTAGATTGATCACTACGTATAATTGACAGCATGGCACAGTGAGAAATATACTTTCTAAACATTGGCACTTGATTCGAAATGATTCTATAATGGGGAAATTAGTGCTAAAGAAACCTTTAATAACGTTCCGCCGGGCAAGATCTTTTAAACAAATGTTGGTCAGTAACATGGCACCAAAATCTGATCCACCAGTGGCAAATTTAACATGGTTGAAACGTAAAGATGGTTTCATTAAATGTACAGCCTGTGTACATGGGAAAAACATGTCTACATATATACCGGGGTTATCTAAAAGAGAAAAGAAGATCAAAGGACAGTTCACCTGCAAAACCGAATATGCTATCTACGTATTGAGATGCCCTTGTAATTTACAATACGTGGGAAGTACTATTTTACCAGTGCACCTAAGAGCGATTAAAAATGGCGACAAGTCATACCCAGTGACTCGCCACTTTGAAATATTTCACAATAAAAATGAGCAGGGACTGTCGTACTTCGTCATAGATGCCATCCCACCCAATGTCAGAGGTGGTGATAGAGAGAAAAAGTTAAGAAGATTGGAATCTTGTTACATATTAGAGCTCGATACGAGAGCTCCTTTCGGGCTCAATATGGAAGGAGATATGCAAACTCATCTTTAATAAGTTTGTGGGAACATAAGAGGTGTCTATGTCAAAATTTTGTAATATATCCTTTTATAAATTCTTTGTTTTTTATAAGTTTTTTTTCTCTCAGAGCACTTTTTTGAGCACTTTTTACTATAAAACATAAGATGAGAACGACAATTTAAATTGTAAAGCCCACTTGGGCAGAATTGAAAAATTGAACAATTGACGGGAGCATGTAGTGCAATTTTGAATTTATAATACATCTGGTTGAATATGTTGACCTAATGAAAATGCAACCGTATAAATTGAGTGTTCTAATAGTTACATTATCGAGAAATCAAAAATGAATGTCAACTAATCTTCATTGATGAAACGATAAGGATAACAAATAACAAAGTACAGTATATTAAGTTTAAATTACTTTGCGAGTAGTAGATGAGAAACTACAAGTCTGTCTTTCAATACACTATGTTTGTAGTCCAACACGTGATTATGTCACATGCACGGTGAATTTAAAATGGTGGTAATTTGACAAAAACTTTGTTGGTGAGCAAGCCTGCTGGTTCAGGCGAAACGCGTCCAAACAGCTGACAGATAAAACCTGAATTTGTCAAAACACGGCGTCGTCAATCCTTGGTAATCGAGGAGGTGTTCGTATATATATATATATATATATATATATAACATGAATGCTATTTGCCGAAAAAGTGTTTCAACGCCTCGTCAGGGGTAGTAAGTGCTATATAAATGAAATTACAATACAATACAATACATATAAATAGAAAAAGACTCTAAAATAGTGTGATCATCTCTTCCATACCTCTCATAACCCATACTTGTCCACAAATTCACCCACAATACAAGCATACAAAAAGACCATATAATAATTAAATTCAAATTCTTCTTCCTATTGTATGTCTTCTTAATACATAATTCCTTATAGACATTGTTTTATGAATGAAGCTTCCCAATTAATAATGAAACATAGTATGGAACAACATCAGTAATCCAATAACATGAAACTATCCGGTGATTAAAGTGTGAGGAACACTCCGATACTCTCTAACCGCGTTTAGGCACTGGGGCCTTCCTCAGGAGAGCTATACGTCTTTAGTGAGGATAATGCCTTAAAATATATAAAATATCATATAAGAGTCCTGCAATTCCAACATGATAAATGATACATTGTGTGTAAGCAATCACCAAGATCCTCGATTTTACATGAAAACAGAAAGAAAGAGCTAAGTTAGTGCATAAATATCATTGCATGTCAATTCACATGCATCATTAAGGTGTATAATCTGATGCCAATAGCAACCAACATTCCCGAGTATCATACCCGAAGTGCACTCTATTATTGCTTTCCCTGCCTCAGGAACTCTCATTTGTTTCAGGGGGTCCCCTCTTTAAGTAACAAAATGGCAGTACATTTAAACGTGTGTTAATGTGCAAGACTGCTAAGTTAATGATAAGATAATGGTGGTACTGTAGGTAGGTGTATTATATGGTTCCTGCAAATTAAGTAGTACTTTGTATCAGGTCAACATGCACTTCAGAATATAGGGACTTGGTCCACACATACCATCAGAAAATGTTGACAAAATTCCTACCTAGCTCACAGTGCTCCATTCTTACCCCTAACCTTACCAGGGTTCCAGATGTCAGCAACCTCAAACATGACCACTCTTATTCCCAAGCAAATTGTGGAAACAGATCCACCCTTTTGTTGTTACACTTCATGCCCAAGGTAAACACAAGAAAGATACTAAAAAGATTTTCAATCATATTCTTGTATAGAAAGCATTAGCTACGATTATTAGACAGATGAAACAAAGCATTGTAAGTTATGAGAATGGTGAAAAAGGTAAACAATTCAACTGTGGTAAAGTTACTATGTTGTTACACTCTTACCTACTACTAACTACAGTAACAAGAGCATAGTGGGAGTACCCTCTGCCGGATCCATTGGGATAGCCTTACCCCCCCACCCTTGTATGATGGGCCAGGAAGTCAGTCTAATGTAGAACAGGCTATCGTCCCTTGCAGGATAGAGGTCAGAGTCACCAGGACTGCATCTCAGTCACAGTGCACTGCGTTCCAGGATAATCCCAGCAGAAGTGCTCTTCTGAGGAACGTAGCACAGAGGCTGTTTATATAAGAAAAGCACCATTTATATGGTGCTGTGTCAAAGGTGCAGAGCTGAAGCGATGGTTTGTCTGGAGCCTTAGAGCTGTCTTCAACGGACAACATAAGCACAAGGGCATCACGTCCTATGTGCCTATCTTTGGACAGAGTGTACAGACAAGGCAGCAATGCTAACTAGGAATAAGCTGCACATACAGTAGCTTCTCAGTACATTATCGTGTTAATATAAAATCATGTAAAAAGTCACCATTAGAAAAAGAAGTCAAGCTAAAATGTGAAATCTAAAATGGAGACTCAGCATGGGCCCTAATATACTTCACTACAGTATAAAAACGAATTCAGATCTTTTTACAGACAGGATGCACACATATATATAAATATTGTCTTGGTAGTCATGCAGTCTCCAACCAGCCTTCATGCATTTATCTGTCCACCCATATGCACTCCCTGTGATACATTCATTCATCCACCAGCACCCATGGGCCCCTTCATTCACCCACATCTGTTCTTCTAGTCCTCTGTACATCCATCCACGTCTGCCGTAATCCATCCGCCAGCTCATTTCATCCTCTGTCAGCGCTTTGTTTGCTAGAACTATAGATACATTATAAAATTTTCACTAAGAACTAGTACAGCTTGGACAGGGTCAGTCACTTGTCAGGAAGAGCATGACTACCCAAGGCCGCAGGAAGTTTAGGTTTTTCTCTAGCGGTCATGTGTGACCATGGCTATGGTGTGTGGAAGGGGACAGCTAGTCAGAACCCCCCAGGATCTTGCAGCTTTGGGTGGCAGATTTCATGGCCAAAAAAGCAAAATTTGCAGCCCAAAACCTCAAAATTTGCGGTATTTTTGCGGTGGGCAAAATATGTGCCCGCCACAAAAATACTGCAGACTTGTGCTTTCAAATGGCCTGCTGGACCCCGCAGGGGGCACACAAAGGTGTGAGGCAGCCTGCAGGCTAATTGCTCAGCAGGGGGCGAGGTGCATTTCAAAGGCAGACGACAAAGGAATTTATCACCTCTGCTGCCTGCCTGTTGCTCACCCTCTCTTTAATGGCTCAGTTGCAGCACAGAGCCAGTAAAGAGAGGGTGAACGCCATTTTTTTTTTTTTTACATATTTTGTGGGCACTTTTGTAAAAATCGCGGCATTTTTACAAAAGTGCAGATTTTGTGATTTTTTTGTAAATCGTGAAATCCTGGGGGTTCTAGGCTAGTGGTTTTAGAGGGGCTGTGCTGATGGAGAGAATTGGGGTGGTGGGTGTTGTGTGAATGCCCCCCTGACCTCAGCAGGGGGCTCAGTGAGTGAGGCTCGGTTCCTGTCAGAGCGTATCCAGTATCTGGGCTTCCCAGCACATGGGTGCCCGGTCAGATATAGCACATTATAGCCCAGGCCTGGAATAGCAGCAGCGGCGGCCTGTATATGAGACTGGAGGGAGGGCAGAGTAGAGACACAGAGGGCTGGTCACAGCTAAGGAGTGAACTAAGCAAGAAAACAAATGAGAGAGCAAGGACCAAATAGTGGGACCGTCCCTGTCCCTAGGTATGCAATATATAAAAACAACTTGGACGAACCCAATACAAATGACTCTGTAATGCTTATAGTGCCAGGCACCACATAGGTTTGTCAGAAGAACCCTCACCCACCAACCTAGTTGGTGGCATGCTTCATCATCGGGTTCCCATCTGAGTAGCCGAATGCTACCCAGCTGTGCTGCGACGCCTGATTACAGCGGAGAGGGTTTTTTTTGTTGTGTGGTGGTGTGTAGTGAAGTGGTGAAATTTAAAAATATCTCTGGAATATCCGACTGATCAATTTTTTTATTCCCAGTGGCCCAGGATATGTTAAAAACAGAAATGAGGATAATCCGTGAAGATTAATAATTGGTCTTCATTATCCTGCTGGTCAACATGTTTCTGTGTTACAGCAAACAAATGATGGATGGAATGCTGACAATGCAAACATTCTCCCCCAGTCAAAAGATCTGGGTTAAATCCATCGTTCTTTTGCCCACTACGCCACCCCAGTTTGGACCCAGCCACATGCAAATCAGTCTTGACCCTGTGCCCCATGGGAACAGTCCAGACCGAACTGCCAGGCTAGGTCCTCCCTGGACCGGAAACAAGCATCCTGGGACCGGTTTCAGGGTATGTCACCCTTCTTCAGCCAGGCTAGCTTGAATCCAGTGGCACAGTGAGCAAGGGACCCACGTCTGGGCATACCCATCCCACTTAGGGCGAAAAGTGTTACAGCAAACAAATGATGGACGGAATGCTGACAATGCAAACATTCTCCCCCAGTCAAAAGATCTGGGTTAAATCCATCGGTCTTTTGCCCACTACGCCACCCCAGTTTGGACCCAGCCATATGCAAATCAGTCTTGACCCTGTGCCCCATGGGAACAGTCCAGACCGAACTGCCAGGCTAGGTCCTTCCTGGACCGGAAACAAGCATCCTGACAAATAAAGGACATACAACAAACAGTTAAAAACATGAATAGTGTCGTTTTTTTAGATCAACACTTGCCCTTGTATGTGGTGGTCCAGGGCACTTAGTGTGGCGCAGTCACGTTTGTCAGCATTCATACTTCAAACATGCCACATACTAACACTACGCCCCTGGTCATGCATGTGCTTTTGTTGTGTACATGCATGCCTATGACTAAATAGCTGGTTGGTGGTTGGTTACTGCCGGTGTCACACTGTGTGTAAAAAGAGAGTAGCTGCGAGTGTTGTGTGACGCGGTTACTCACGTGGACTATTCAACATTTCAGTGATAGTCACCACCTGTGCGCAAATATAGTTTTTTGCGTGCGTATATGTCACTTTTTGCCATATAAATATAATTACATTGACTACGGCTATCTCGTAGCTTGTCAGGTCCCGGGAGGAGCGTTCACCTATAGTAAAACACTGTTAAAAAAGGAAGAAGGAAATAAGACCAGTAAAGCCGCTGTCAGCGTCAGCAAGTGGTATAGGTAAAAGAGAGAGGTATGTAGCCTATATCTGGAAACGCAATTGTACTGCCTCGGTGCCGGCCCCAGGGTAGAGAAAATGAAATTGAGAATTACAAAGACCTTACTTCATCAAGGTAGAGCGCCCGCATCAACACCTACTCCGGTCTCCTCGGGATCGCGATGATACCCGTTGTGAGAACCGGTGTGATTTTTAACCCTGGGCATCCAATTCCGCTCCTCTCGCGGAATTTGCAAAATTTAGGCAAATTCGCGTTCCGCGGAGAACGCGGAATTGCCAACAATTCCGCGATCCGCGGCGTAGCGGAATTATTTTCTTGTCGCGCTTTAAAAATGCATTTTAGCGCGCG
The DNA here is from genome assembly GCA_963921515.1 of Calotriton arnoldi. Classification (NCBI taxonomy): domain Eukaryota; kingdom Metazoa; phylum Chordata; class Amphibia; order Caudata; family Salamandridae; genus Calotriton; species Calotriton arnoldi. Next base: position 71,726 of record CAWUFW010010862.1, on the reverse strand, counting down.
CGATAGCGACTTACTGCGTTCGCCGATGGGTTTTCCTATCCGTTCGCGTGCGCCACGAGATTTCGGTAGCCGGCCGCGTTATCCCGCGAGAGTTTGCGATCGCGAACACGTCATTCGCCGCGCCATCGGACAACGCGAGAGTGTGCGATCGTGAACACGTCATTCGCCGCGCCATCGTGCACCGCGAGAGAGATTGCGACCGCGAACACGTCATTCGGGCGCGCCATCGGACATCCGGTGATATTTTTGTACAGCTCGCGATCCCGAACACGCAAAATTTTCAATCTGGAGAACAATAACATCGCAAGCAGCATCAAACCTTCTATAAATTGATGATTTGGCTGGAAAAAAAATCTCAGATTGATATTTGGCTGTCCTTTTTGGTCAAATTTATTTGGGGGGAGAGGAGGAAGTGCCACAGAGTCTCCTACTTCCTGTTCCTGTCCAGCAGGCTCCTCCCAGTGCTTTGTCCATCTCCTGTTCATTTTTCACTTGGATTTGAGCTGGAAGGATCACTCTTTGTGTCTGCTGCATCATTATCATTGGATTTGAGGATTTTGGAATTTGAGATTTTACAAGTAAGTTGGTGTTGTTTGATTGGGGCATTGCAGTTGCTGCAACTTCATTTTTGGTACTTTTCATCATTTTTTAAAATAAATCGTTGTGGGTAGCCAGTAGGTCCAGAGCTAGTCATGGGTCATGGATTGCTGTGTGATGTATTTATTAATTTCAAACATCATTTAGGGGGCATGGATGGCATTGGATTGAATTGGAAAATGTGTTTTTTGGGTTGTATTTCAGTTTTTTGGGCTGTGTGTTAAATACATGCCTTAGTTGTGAGTGGTGTGCTGCAGGCCTTGTTTAGCCCTGTGTATTTTCGTTTTTGCATTTTATTGCATTACAGGCAAAGCAAAAGCAGGGTGGTTTACCATGCAGCCTTTGCCTGGCTATTATAGGCCTGTTTTCAGTACATTGTTTTCCAGGCCTCCTGCTTGTTGCTTGTGATTTGTGAGTGTCCATGTGGCTGGTAGCCATTTCTGGTGGGAGTTACAAGTGTGCTGCTTTAGCCATATACTAAGGCCTGCATGTGTTTCCCTTTGTGGCGTAGGCTTCTTGTTGTGGGCCTGGCCATGAGGCTGGCGGCCATTTTGAAGCCAGGCAGTGTGCTTTTGCCATGGGCCTGCATTGTCTGTCTTCAGTTTCTTGTTGTTGTGGGCCTGGCCATGAGGCTGACGGCCATTTTGAAGCCAGGCAGTGTGCTTTTTGCCATAGGCCTGCATTGTCTGTCTTCAGTTTCTTGTTGTTGTGGGCCTGGCCATGAGGCTGGCGGCTATTTTGAAGCCAGGCAGTGTGCTTTTGCCATAGGCCTGCATTGTCTGTCTTTAGTTTCTTGTTGTTGTGGGCCTGGCCATGAGGCTGGTGGCCATTTTGAAGCCAGGCAGTGTGATTTTTGCCATAGGCCTGCATTGTCTGTCTTTAGTTTCTTGTTGTTGTGGGCATGGCCATGAGGCTGGCGGCCATTTTGAAGCCAGGCAGTGTGCTTTTTGCCATAGGCCTGCATTGTCTGTCTTTAGTTTCTTGTTGTTGTGGGCCTGGCCATGAGGCTGGCGGCCATTTTGAAGCCAGGCAGTGTGCTTTTTGCCATATGCCTGCATTGTCTGTCTTTAGTTTCTTGTTGTTGTGGGCCTGCACATGAGGCTGGCGGCCATTTTGAAGCCAGGCAGTGTGCTTTTGCCATAGGCCTGCATTGTCTGTCTTTAGTTTCTTGTTGTTGTGGGCCTGGCCATGAGGCTGGCGGCCATTTTGAAGCCAGGCAGTGTGCTTTTTGCCATAGGCCTGCATTGTCTGTCTTTAGTTTCTTGTTGTTGTGTGCCTGGCCATGAGGCTGGCGGCCATTTTGAAGCCAGGCAGTGTGCTTTTTGCCATAGGCCTGCATTGTCTGTCTTCAGTTTCTTGTTGTTGTGTGCCTGGCCATGAGGCTGGCGGCCATTTTGAAGCCAGGCAGTGTGCTTTTGCCATAGGCCTGCATTGTCTGTCTTCAGTTTCTTGTTGTTGTGGGCCTGGCCATGAGGCTGGCGGCCATTTTGAAGCCAGGCAGTGTGCTTTTGCCATAGGCCTGCATTGTCTGTCTTCAGTTTCTTGTTGTTGTGGGCCTGGCCATGAGGCTGGCGGCCATTTTGAAGGCCGGTAGTGTGCTTTTATCCATAGGCCTGCAAGCTTGTAGCCTAGTCTGCCAACAGGCCTTTCATCCAGTGGGCCCAGAGGTAGTCAGGGGTGCATGAAACAACTGTTTCTGTGTGTTCTGTTCAATTTAAACATCATTTAGGGCACATGGATGGCATTGGATTGAATTGCAAAATGTGGATTTTTGGGTGTATTTCAGTTTTTTGGGGTGTGTTAAATACATGCCTTAGTTGTGTGTGGTGTGTTGCAGGCCTTGTTTAGCCCTGTGTATTTTCGTTTTTGCATTTTATTGCATTACAGGCAAAGCAGTGTGGTTTACCATGCAGCCTTTGCCTGGCTATCGTAGGCCTGTTTTCAGTACATTGTTTTCCAGGCCTCATGCTTGTTGCTTGTGATTTGTGAGTGTCCATGTGGCTGGTGGCCATTTCTGGTGGGAGTTAACTAAGTGTGCTGCTTTTGCCATTTAGGCCTGCATGGTTTTCCTTTTGGCTTACTGCTTGCATCCATCCCCTTTGCCAGGTGCAGCTCCTGAATGATGTGATGACTGAGCAAATAATTTAATGCCAAACAGGGTCCACTTCTATTACATTTGTATTTTGGTTGTTGTTCCTCTTCTTTCCTATCCTTCCTGACAGTGTACACAGTATACCATGAAAGCCCTTGTTGACAGTCTCACAAATGGCTACACTAATTTATATATTTTATTTGTTTGTTTGTACTGCTAGTAATTGAACCACAACAACAAATGCAACATTTCACTGATGTTCTTCTCCTGGCTTCTTTGCTTTTAGGTGCACAAAAGACAGAGGAGGAGGTGTCATCATCACCCGTTGTACTGCCAGGCAGAAGTCCTGCTGCGCGTCACGTCCACGTGTGACCACAGACATCTCTGCAACTTGTGCACCTGCGTCCTGCTGACATCTGAAGAAGATGGCCCCAAAGAAAGGTACCAGGTCCTCCAGTACCAAGAAAGTTGCCAGTGAGAAGAAGGGACAGAAGAAGGAAGTGGCACTTGCCAAGACTGGTGTGCCGGCCGATGTGTTTTTGGTAAAAACTTACGCCTGCAGCAGCGGTGTCCAGCGGGGACCAAGCTGGGAGCAGCACCTCTGCATCAGTGGGCCCACCCCAGCAACCTAGGCCTAAGCCCATGACTGTGGCAGAGGTAGCCAGTCTACTAACTACCAGTGATGTTGAAATGTCATTATCGCAAAGTAGTACCCAATCCACGCACTCGCAGGCGGAAACTCAGCAGATAAGTGGGCAACCCCAGCCGCAACCCCAGCCGCAACCCCAGCCGCAACCCCAGCCGCAGCCAGAGCCACAGCCGGAACCGCAACCACAGCCGGAACCACAGCCGCAACCACAGCCGCAGCCGGAACCACAGCTGGAACCACAGCCCACAATAGTAGTTGTTCCACCTGAAGTAGGGCAGTTCAGGAAATCGAGCTTTTTGCAGACGAAGAGGAGCAAGCCACTGTTCCAGAAGATCCATTGTCTTCCATACCCCCAGCAAGGAAAAGGAGGGTTAGTCCATCAACTTCTTCTTCAAGCCCCGCTTCTGATGATCTAGATGCCACTTGGAAGCCACCAGCTCAGCCTGAGAGTGATGCACGCCACAAGACAAGGCTAGTGAAAAGGAAGGTTCCAGAAAGCCTTACAGTTATGGAGTTAGATGTAGACGAGGGGTTGATGATGATGATGATGAAGAGCCAGTCATCACGAACATCACTCCTGGGCCTGCGGAGATGGAGACCAACATTATTAGACTATCCCAAATCGCTGCGAGGGATGTAGCACGGATACCACCAACACAGGTAACGCCAACACGACCTCCAGCTTCCATATTTGCCTTTGCAAAGGTCCGGCAGGGACCTACATCCAGCTCAACCACCACCTCAGTAGGTGGTTGTAATGTAAGTGCACAGAGTCAAATTCCATGCACACCCTCCATTTCATCTGGTATTGAAAGTGGCACCTTCAGCAGCGCCAGAAAGTTCTCCTCCCCAGTTTGGGACTTCTTTTCGGTTAGCAGTAAGGAGGAGAACATTGCTATATGCTCAATTTGTCGGCAGCCTGTTAAGCGGGGTAAGCTTGTGTCAGGACTCAGCACCCTCAGTGTAAGATTCGGGGCCAGTCCGTGGGAGCTACAGTGTTTAACCAGTCTTGGACCGCATTAGTTAATGCAAGGTCCACCAAGATGGCTGCTTGCGCTGAGGTCAGCGCTGCAGCCTTCCTAATGTGAGCACGAGACTTTCCGCACAGCTGAGGCTCGCTCTCTCCCTCAGCTGTGCGCACTTCACTCTAGGCGGTTACGTGTGAGCAGCGCTAGAGATTTCGTCCGAGTAGAGCCAGTGTAGTTAAGGCGTTTTCGAGTTTTCGCGGCAGTATTAGACTGAGAGATTCGCCGGGAGTTAATTACCTGCCATAGAAGAAAAAGGTTTTCACAGCGGAGGTTTCCGTTTCCCTTAGTGTCAGCTGCATTCCTGTCATTCCGACGGCGCAGCGGAGGTTCTGTCAGTCACGCAAGTACCAGAGCAAGCTTTGACTGTATATTCGTTACGCTTGATGTATTATTGGAATTTCCCCCTTGTAATTATTTCCCAGCATTTCCAATTCGAAAATACATTATTAAAATCAAGTAGTATGCAGAAGAGTCTTCCCTTCGAATGCTTACCTGAGTATCCTGCTTAGTGAATGTCGGTATCTACTTACCTGTAAAAAGAAAGAAAAGGTATAGTTAGTTTAGTTCTAGAAATACTTAAGGACACAACAATTAATAACTCAATGAAGAACATTTAGAGTGTTATTCTCTTTTTCCCCTTTCCACAGAAGAAACACAATTCCTTATAAGAGATAGGAACAAACTATCCACAGAATAACTACATAAGAAGAGAGGCAATAACCTAGTCTTAGAGGGTACGTAGTTTTTAAGGAAAAGATAGCATAGCAAATGTCAAGTTCAGCTAGGATGTAGTAATGTGTATATTTTTGTATTATAGTGTCGAGTAGAGAATACTGCATAGAACAACCACAAGAATAGCAGTTTAGAAGACACCAGACGTAAAGAAGACCAGGCTGTCTCTTCTCTGTCCCATACCCCTTTCCCCCTTGGGGGTTTCTTCATATTCCCTTGAGTATTTGGGGAGTCTGGAGGGAAGCTCGAGGGGGCTTTGGGAAATATCACCGTTCTGCTCCTGTGAAGTATCTTGGGAAAACTTCAAGTAAGTGCTCTTGACAGAGTGAAGTGCCCACGAAGCTTTACTCACCTGAGCAGAATGGCCGAGGGCTTGGACCTGAAGAGTTTAGGAGGGGTTTTAGAAGTTATTCAGAAAGAATTGTTAGCTGTCAGTGAAGAGAATAAAACCCTAAGGCAGGAATTGTTGTCCTCTAGAAGAGAGACGACGGATTTAGCCAATAAGATAGACAGTATTTTCTCAAGCACTAGTTTTTCAGCCCAATCTCCTGATACACAAGCTAGTGGCTCTACCTCTTTCCCACACTCTAGAAGCACTACACAAGTAATACACTCCTTGTCTCCAGTGATTCCACTGGCCCCCCAGAACGCTTTAGTGGTGACCCACAAAAGGCTCAAATCTTCCTTACGCAATGCTCATTGCACTTCATGTGTCGGCCCACCATTTTCCCTGATGCACAGTCCCGGGTAGCGTTTGTTCTATCCTATCTAAGTGGAGACGCAGCGGCTTGGTCTATGCCATTGGTCTCCAAAGATTCAACAATTCTGTATGATTTTGATGAATTTAAAAAGAATTTTTGCGAATCTTTGATCGAAGGAAAGTTTCCCAAGCCACAGACAACGAGTTACTGGAGTTACGACAAGGAAACAAGGAATTAATTACCTACTTGACCCAGTTTAATAAACTCATTGTAGAAACCGATTGGCCTGAGAATAAAAGAGCTGCATTATTTTATAGGGGCTTGAAAGATGAACTCAAGGATGCCCTGTCCCAAATACCAAATCGGCCAACCGAAGTTTCCACTCTCATAGATTTGGTCCTAGAATTAGATTATCGATTGTCTGAACGAAGAGGCGAAAGAAGGAAGGATTTTCGCCCGAGTGTACCCAGATTTGACCGGATGAAATCTGAAATAACTAGACCAGCAGAGAACACCCAATCGGTCGAGCCCATGCAAATTGGTGCGGTCAGAGGCCCTCTGTCCAAGGAAGAAAAGGAGAAGAGGAGGTTGAACAATCTTTGCATGTACTGTGGAGTCAGTGGTCACTTTGTTAAGTTCTGTCCGAAGAAACCAGCAACTTCACCGAAGGAAAACTGGCGGCACCACTTGTAGGCGGAGTTGGACAGGTGGATGCTAAGGAAATCACAACTCCAAAACCTCATTTGTTGGCGAACACACTGCAGTCATCTGCTCCTCACTTAACTCTTTCAGTTACCTTAAAATTTCGATCGTTCTCTCACCAGGACATTTCGGTGATGATTGACTCCGGAGCTACCGGAAATTTCTGCGACCTCAAATTTGCTGCTAAAATAGGATTACAAGCAATACAAAAAACTAAGAGTGAAGCAGTGAGAGCGGTAGATGGCACGAATCTTTCCTCGGGGCCGATCGTCAGTCACACTGAGTTAGTGGAACTCATTCTACCTGAGGGTCATCGAGAAGGTCTGCAGTTCAACTTAATTGATGCGCCGCAGTTTCAATTAATCCTAGGCCTTCCGTGGTTAACAGAACATAATCCTCAAATTGATTGGGAGAAAAGATCAATTAGAATGAACTCTGAATTCTGCAAGGAGTCCTGTTACCACGATAAAAATCAAGAGAAGGAGTCTGGTTTAGCTTCCAGTCTGTGTGAAAATGGAGCGGCAGTGTGCGTGATCCGTACAGAAGAAATTCCAAAAATATATCGGGACTATGAAGATGTCTTTAGTGAAGTAAATGCCGAAAAGCTTCCTCCTCACAGGTCCTATGATTGTAAGATTGAGTTGGAACCCGGTGCGAACCTCCCGTGCAGTAGAATCTATGCCCTGACTGAAAAGGAGGACTCATACTTGAAGGAATATATCCAAACCTACTTAAAAAATGGTTTCATCAGGCCTTCACAGTCTCCGGTCTCTTCGCCGTTATTTTTTGTGCCTAAGAAGGAAGAAGGTGATCTCAGAACTTGCATTGACTACCGCGCTCTGAACAGAATCACCGTCAAGAACAGGTACCCTTTGCCTCTGATTTCCGTACTTTTGGACCAGGTTAAGGGAGCCCAAATATATTCCAAGCTCGACCTCAGAGGGGCGTATCATTTGATCCGAATCAGAGAGGGGATGAATGGAAGACCGCGTTCAGAACCAAGTTTGGTTTGTACGAATACCAAGTTATGCCCTACGGTCTTTGCAACGCCCCGGCAGCTTTCCAGTATTTTATAAATGACGTTCTGAGTCAGTATATTGACAAGTGTGCTATTGTCTATATTGACGACATTCTGATTTACTCAGCGTCGGAAGATGAACATCAAGAACACGTCAAAGGAATCTTGGAGAAGCTGAGAGAGAACAGTCTATATGTCAAGCTGGAAAAATGTGCATTCCATGTACGATCGGTGGCTTTCCTTGGATTCATTCTATCTCCAGAAGGAGTCACCATGGATACTCAAAAGACCAAGGCAGTGTTGGATTGGCCATCCCCAAACACAGTAAAGGAAATACAGCGATTTATTGGGTTTGCAAACTTCTACAGGAGGTTTATTCAGGATTTTTCTCGAAAGGTAATTCCAATAACTCGTCTGTTGAGAAAAGGTGTTCCGTTCTCCTGGTCAGAAGAAGCGGCGGATGCCTTTCAGTCTCTCAAGGAGAGTTTTACTTCTGCGCCTATTCTCCTGCACGCTGATCCAACCCAGCCCTTTTATTTGGAGACAGATGCATCAGATCAAGCTATCGGAGGTGTTCTCTCTCAAAGACACAAGGAAACCGGCCAATTACACCCAGTCGCGTACCATTCCCGAAAACTTCTCCCGGCTGAGATTAACTATACAATTACGGAGAAGGAGCTTTTAGCTATAAAAGATGCCTTCAAGGAGTGGAGACACTACCTGATGGGAGCTCGACATACAGTAACAGTATTTACAGACCATAAGAATTTGCAATTCCTGAAATCAGCTAGAACTCTGACACCACGGCAACTCAGATGGTCTTTATACTTTGCGGATTATAACTTTGTGATCACCTATCGCCCAGGAAGTAAGAACGGTAAGGCGGACGCCTTATCCAGATTGGACACTGATGAGCAAAGATTGGTTATTGATGACCAAAAAATCATTCCAGAATCGAAGATTGTGGGAGCCGTGATTAGAGAAATAGACTCACTGGATGAAAAAGTACGAAAGTTGTTTACTCCAGAAGAACTCCAGCAATGGGTGGTGGAAAACTCGTCTCGAGAAATTCGCAATGGATTGCCCTATCATGATGGAGCCTTGTTCATCCCTACCTTGGAACTGCAAGAACAAATTCTACATGACTGCCATGATCACCCCTTGGCAGGTCATAAAGGAATTAATAAAACTGAAGAACTGATCAAGAGACAATTCTGGTGGCCAAGAATGTCTAAAGACATCAAGCAATATGTGTTAGGTTGCGGAATCTGTGCTCAGGGAAAATCGACACGACAATCACCCCAGGGGTTATTACAACCAATGCCTACCCCCCTCACCCCTGGCACACAGTGACTATGGACCTTATTGTAGACCTACCCTCCAGTGGAGGCTTTAGTGCAATACTGGTTTTTGTGGATGCGTTCACCAAGATGGCCCACTTTGTCCCATTAAAAGATACCCCTAGTGCTAAAGAGTTGGCCACACAGTTTGGTTTACATGTGGTGAGGTTACACGGTATCCCGAAGGTTCTAATTTCAGATCGTGGCTCTCAGTTCCTGTCTCATTTTTGGAGGGCTTTTACCCAAGGGTTAAACATAGAAACTAAATTCTCCACTAGTTATCACCCAGAGACAGACGGTCAGACAGAAAGGGCAAATCAGGAGCTAGAACAGTATCTAAGACTATTTTTGTTAGATCAGGAAGGAGATTGGCCAGATCTCCTCTGGGCTGCGGAATTTGCGCACAATAACTCTAAGAATAGTTCTACTGGTCATTCTCCATTTTATTTAAATTATGGTCAACACCCAAATCTGATGATCAGCACTGATGAAGTTCCAGTTCCAGTAGCTACAGAAATTGTTAGGCACTTAAGTGAAACACACGAAAGGGCTAGAGAACAGCTGGAAAAGTCTAAAGAATTATATAAAAGTTATGCAGACAAAAAAGAAGACTAGAAGATGATTATTTAATTGGGAGCAAGGTCTGGCTCAGTACCAAGAATTTAAAACTAAAGGGAAATAGAAAATTCCAACCTCGCTTTATTGGCCCCTTTGAAGTTGAGAAGAAGTTAAATCCGGTGACCTATAGATTGAAATTGCCTACACAATTAAAGATTCATCCAGTTTTTCACGTTTCCTTATTGAAGAAATCATCACCGTATCTCAGGTCTAGAGTTTCCCCAAAGCCAGTTCAAACTGTAGATGGAGAGGAGTTTGAAGTAAAAAGAATAGTAGATTCCAAATGGAAGAACAGGAAGTTATACTACTTGGTAGATTGGAGAGGCTACGGTCCTGAGGAGAGATCCTGGGAACCACAGTCTAATGTGCATGCCCCAAGACTAGTAAAGTCTTTCCATGAGCAATTCCCCCTTAAGGCAAAACCTGGGAAACCCCCTTGCGGAGGGGTACTGTCAGGACTCAGCACCCTCAGTGTAAGATTCGGGGCCAGTCCGTGGGAGCTACAGTGTTTAACCAGTCTTGGACCGCATTAGTTAATGCGAGGTCCACCAAGATGGCTGCTTGCGCTGAGGTCAGCGCTGCAGCCTTCCTAATGTGAGCACGAGACTTTCCGCACAGCTGAGGCTCGCTCTCTCCCTCAGCTGTGCGCACTTCACTCTAGGCGGTTACGTGTGAGCAGCGCTAGAGATTTCGTCCGAGTAGAGCCAGTGTAGTTAAGGCGTTTTTCGAGTTTTCGCGGCAGTATTAGACTGAGAGATTCGCCGGGAGTTAATTACCTGCCATAGAAGAAAAAGGTTTTCACAGCGGAGGTTTCCGTTTCCCTTAGTGTCAGCTGCATTCCTGTCATTCCGACGGCGCAGCGGAGGTTCTGTCAGTCACGCAAGTACCAGAGCAAGCTTTGACTGTATATTCGTTACGCTTGATGTATTATTGGAATTTCCCCCTTGTAATTATTTCCCAGCATTTCCAATTCGAAAATACATTATTAAAATCAAGTAGTATGCAGAAGAGTCTTCCTTCGAATGCTTACCTGAGTATCCTGCTTAGTGAATGTCGGTATCTACTTACCTGTAAAAAGAAAGAAAAGGTATAGTTAGTTTAGTTCTAGAAATACTTAAGGACACAACAATTAATAACTCAATGAAGAACATTTAGAGTGTTATTCTCTTTTTCCCCTTTCCACAGAAGAAACACAATTCCTTATAAGAGATAGGAACAAACTATCCACAGAATAACTACATAAGAAGAGAGGCAATAACCTAGTCTTAGAGGGTACGTAGTTTTTAAGGAAAAGATAGCATAGCAAATGTCAAGTTCAGCTAGGATGTAGTAATGTGTATATTTTTGTATTATAGTGTCGAGTAGAGAATACTGCATAGAACAACCACAAGAATAGCAGTTTAGAAGACACCAGACGTAAAGAAGACCAGGCTGTCTCTTCTCTGTCCCATACCCCTTTCCCCCTTGGGGGTTTCTTCATATTCCCTTGAGTATTTGGGGAGTCTGGAGGGAAGCTCGAGGGGGCTTTGGGAAATATCACCGTTCTGCTCCTGTGAAGTATCTTGGGAAAACTTCAAGTAAGTGCTCTTGACAGCTTGGTACAAACTATGGTACCGGAGGACAAACAAGTCATCTCAAAAAACACCACACTATCAAGTGGGAGGCTCACCTACTTCACTTAGAAAAAGGGAAAACTGGACCCATTGCTGTTGTTGGGGATGAAGAATTAGGGGAAGATATGATCGCGGTGGAAGGTCAACAAGAGGGAGACATTTATAGCCCTACCCCCAGCAGTGTACTGGTAACGCCCACATCCTCAGCAACATCTGAGTGGCACCGTAGTAAGAGTCAACATGAGACACAAAGGCAACCGGGCACTGCAATGAGCAAAAGTGCAGCGTCGTTGAGCCTAGCTGGGTTCAAGAAGAAAGGTGCACCACAAAGGAAAATATTCCAGCCTACCATTGACAGCATGCTTAGGTCGGAGGGGCAGTACCAACGCAACCACCCAACGGCACGGTTGTACAATGCGAAGCTGGCTAAAATGTTAGCGCTGGACCTTCTCCCTTTTTCATTTGTGGAAGGGGTGGGTTTCCTTGAATTTGTGTCAGCCATCTGCCCTAAATGGAAGGTTCCCAGCCGGTCCTATTTCGCCCGAGTTGCTGTTCCAGCACTACATCACGATGTGCTGGAATTGGTTGGACAAGCTTTGCAGCAGAGTGCTGTTCACAAAATCCACCTGACAACAGACATGTGGACCAGTTGCCAAGCCACTGATTACATGTGCATCACTGCACACTGGGTCTCTTTTGTGGGGGTTAGAGACAAGCTATCTGAAGTAGGTGCTGTTGACACAGCTGCAATTTTTAATGCTTCTCGGAAACATGCAACTGTAGCCATGTTCGCCATGGAGAAATCTCATACTGCTGAAAACATTTTGGAAGAGTTTAACAGCAAGGTCTTTGAATGGCTGCGCCCCAGAGGGCTTCACATTGGTTTTGTTGCCACGGATAATGGCAGTAATATACTTAAGGCCATGACGCTTGGTGAGTATTTCAGGGTCCCGTGTTTGGCGCACTGCATTAACATTATAGTTCAAGACTTTCTGAAAAAAGAACCCATAGTCAGCAACTTACTGACCACCTGCCGCAGAATATGCACGCATTTCAGCCATTCTTTTAAAGCCCGGAAGCAGCTGAGGATCATTCAACGTGACTATAGAATGACAGTGAAAGCACTCATCCAGGAGGTGGCAACACGTTGGAACTCAACGTATTACATGCTTGACCGTCTGTTTGAGCAGTACAGACCAATCAATGAATATGTCATGCGAAGGGCGGATGCTACTGTGAAAGGCATGACCCTTCAGATGGACCAATGGTGCCTAGTTAAATCTCTTACAGAGATACTTCTTCCTTTCGAGGTCTTCACACGTGAAGTCAGCAAGGAGGACTGTACTATGGGCCAAGCTATCCCATTGTTGCACATGCTAGAGCAACAGCTGAAGGGGGTGTGTGAAGCGTACAAAGGTGTGGAGGGAAAAAAGAAGCATATGAGTTGGTGGAGAGCTTATCATGTCGCTTAAGTGAAAATGCAAGGGTGCAAAATAAGATTGTGTCACAACAACATTACATTTGTGCCACAATTCTGGATCCACGGTACAAATCGGCACTGCACAGTAAGACATTACTCCCTTTTTCAGAAGTGGATGTTGCCCGGTACAAAACTTGGATAGCTGAGGCAGCCAGTACATTGGAAAATGAACGGCTGGTAATTAAAGGCCTCAAACCCACGTCAGGTACTGCAGCAGAGCATCCGGCGTCAAGTTCAACTTCAGAGCCTGTGGGCAGTGCATTTGGTTCACAGCTGTCACCAACACTATCGACAACAGCAATAACCGGATCATCAGCCCCAGTACAAACGGCACAGGATTGGTATTTACAGCAAGGACTTGCTAGGTCCAGTGCTGATGCAAAGACAAAAGAGGCCGCACTAAGTTTAGCACCCCTGAACATTGACCGAATGGTCCAGGCCTACCTGGATGACCCAACAGAGGTCTACATTGATCAAAACCCACTGCGGTATTGGTATGGCAAAAGGGGCCAATGGCCAGTGCTCAGCAGGCTGGCGATAAACTATCTGGCTTGCCCTGTCGCAAGTGTCTCTTCTGAACGTGTTTTCAGTGCTGCTGGTTCCATTGTAACAGTGAAAAGGACCAGTCTCTCACCCAAAAACGTTGATAGGTTAACCATGATCAAAATGAATCAGCAATTTATACCACCGAATTACACAATTCATGAATCAACGCAGGAAGATGAGGACAGCGGCTCAGGTGACGGAAGTAGCGTGTTGGATGCTGATTACCTACTTCTGGTTGAACCTCCAGAGTTTGAGGACGAGCTATACTTCCCTGACAACTAGGCTTCCACTTCTTACTGTGGTTCTCCCTTATTTACTTCTATTTGTTTGTCTGTCTTTCTGTTTGGAAACTTCAAATCACAACAAATCCATCACCACCGTCTTCGTATTTTATTGCCTTATATGAGTTTCAGCTCTCTGCATTTCAGTCCACTCCTCCGAGTCCTGCTCCTCCTGAATCGACCTAAATCTATTGCCCTCAAGCCAGATGATAATTGGATGTAGCATAATCGAAGAAAAACTAAAATCTTGCCTCGTTGAGTCTCTCCAAAAGAAGTGGAACATGATGATGACTACTATAGCTATCCTCCTTTCCGAGCCGATACAGACTGCCCATTAACTGAAGATGAGAAGGAACAGGTAATGAATGATGACATGCATTGGACGCTGACTGAGTGATTTGTGTTGTTGTTGTTTGTAGTGCATGAAGGTAATTCATTGTGTACTATTATCTAATCTACACACTAAAAGTAACTCAATGCAATGTTTGTTTCCATTCTTGTTTTTCAATAACAATTTTCTACTTCTACTGCAGGCCGATCCATTGAATATGGAAAGGGGACTCAATCTGTACACTACTGCACACTGAGTTGGACAACACACCATGATGATGACCACAGTGACATTATCTCTTTGCAGTCACTCAGTACGATCAGAGATGATTGATGGAATAACTCAGTGCTTTTCATGAGTGCATTAAAAGGTAACCAAGTCAACAACAACCACTGCAGACCTACATGTCTGTGTAGTGGTGGAGTCGAGTGTGGTGGTATGACTGACAGCGGGGCATTGATTTAGTCACTTAATTTGTAAAATGCTATGTTGCTGTATATCTGCTTTGTCTGCCTCTGTCAAAAAATGTACGCTAAATGGAGGATGTGTCACGGGTGCCGTGGGCCTGCTCTGTCCTGTTGTTGTTGGAGGTTAATGCTGGAAACAGACTAGAGTAGACATGATGTATCCAAATCCATGCCGCCTCTGAAAGTGTTCTTTTTGCACTCCACCGTAATTTAGGCATTTTTTTCTACTTGATTTTTCAATATCCCTTTTGTTTTCCCATCTGCAATTACAGGCCGGCCCTTACCCTGTGCTACACTGGGAAAAACAACTCTCACTTACCTTACCAATGAATCTACATCTTCCAGGCAGGCAGTGGCGTCACCCAAGATTGATGGCCGGAGCGTCCATGGAAGGGAGGACCAAGACGAATGCCGAGATGCAACTCCACATTTTAACCAGGATAACATACAGTAACAGTATCAACTTTCATCATCTTTTAAATTTGATTCATTTTTTGTCTTCAATCATTACTACTGTGTGTTGTTGTTGTTATGTTTGCTCTCTGCTTATAATTCAATTCATCCCTACAGCAATTTTTGGCTTTTCTTTGCTATCTTTAAGCCCGGGCCGGTACAACACAACAGAAACTGAATGTAATTCGGGTCTCTCTGAGGGCAGACAGGCAAGGAAAATTGCATAATATACTGCTGCCCTGTACTGTCTAATTGTGTAGTAGTAGTAGTTAGTAAGTACTATCATTAACCATCAAGTTATCATCATCATGCATGCATTTCCTTTTTCTCCCTTAACTGATTTATGGATATGGTTGTCTGCCAAGATTGTGTTTTGTTGTTGTCCATGCGTACTGTTTTTCTTTGTCAAACCTTTCCCAAAACCCCCTTCCCAACCATTCATCAAACCCTAACCCTCTTCCCCCGGGCTGTGTGACTTATTGAGGTGTGACTAAATTAAATGTACACCAATAATTTATCACACGCTTGCTGAGGCGGATGTGGCTAAAGCAACAAAAATGCATTTTCAAGGCAGGGCGCGGATCTTCTGCTTGCCCACCCTCCTATGAGCAGTATATTTGCGATTTTTTTTTTTTACCAAAGGAACCTAATCCATCAACATTAATTGCCGGCATAGATTGGATTTGTTGTCATCCTCAGAAACAGCACTAACGGTTACGCTTTTGTCGAGTCACGGTGTACTGTAGGCCTAGTCGAGTGACTCGACACAGCTAGAGTTTGTAACTCTATGTACTAGGCTATCCCCGCAACCATTATGTTTCCTTGTATTTTGGCATATTATTGTTTGGCAGTAAGTTCCGTACTGTACTTCGTTCTACTACTCCTCCCACAGTCTCTCTCAGGCGACTGACTGTCTCATTTTCTTTTATTTGCAAGTGAAACTGCCAGGGTCTACTACTACTACCACCACAACCATGGCATGTTGGGAAAGAAAACCATCATCACCATGCAGCCATCGCCGTGCCCAAGTTAAACATCAAGCACAGGTAAGAGAAGAAGTTTGGGGGAGGCATAATTAATAACAGAATTTTTTTCACTAATTCTATTTCACACACCCTTTGAGTCCAGTTGCAGAATGCATAGAT
Source organism: Calotriton arnoldi (assembly GCA_963921515.1). Lineage (NCBI taxonomy): Eukaryota > Metazoa > Chordata > Amphibia > Caudata > Salamandridae > Calotriton > Calotriton arnoldi. Next base: position 55,933 of record CAWUFW010010862.1, on the reverse strand, counting down.
TAGGAGGAGAGACTGACAGTACTAGTAGGACAAGTCCCTCAGTGAGGGGTACCGCATCTGTCTGTTTGTGTCTTAGTAACTCAGCCAATTATTTAAATCAAACACTGGCTGTGGCACTGCACCAGCAAGGAAACCGTGTGACGTAAAACAGTAACCCCACCCACAAAACATTAACCACATCGTATAAAGTCTAAATATGTAATTTAATACCCTAACAAAAATAAACTATGTAAAAAAATCCCACAACACCTGACCCACCCCTCTCCCTAACCCCAACCAATGTTCATGTCCCGGAACGAAAAGTCCGACAAATGTCCAAAAGTCCAAAACCCAACGCCCGATTCCCACCCACCAAAAGAAGCTATAAAAAAGGGGCAATAAATAAACGGGGTCTCAGCGGGCTTGCCTCTCCAGGACACGGATGCGCTCCTCTAGGCAGCCCACGCGGTGCTTCAGCGCGCGGCAGTTGCATCCACAGGGGGGGGCAGCAGTGCTTCTTGCTGTGTGGCGGCGGGCGGCTGACAGGGGTGGCGCCGTAACACTGTAGGGGGTGTCTGGGGCCCGGGGCATTGGAGGAGGCTGCAGCTGCTGCCGCCTCCTCCTCCTCCTCCTCCTCCAGAAGAACCAGCCGCTGGTATTCGGCCTGTATGGCCTCCAGCTTCCGGCGCCGGGCCTTGGCTGCCAACTCCTTCCTGTCGACTTTACCTTTGGAAGGAGTCGCTATATCAAGAAGAAAAAACAAGACTATTGTAAAATATACTCTTAGCAAAGCAGTCAGACAAATTCATTCTACACATAGTGGCACAGTAGCACTAGCAAGCACAGTACGTAACATTTGTGGTATGTATCTATCCTCCCACTACCTCGGCCTCGAACATTTGTGGGAATTTCAGGCATTCCACCACCCATGCATCTGATTCATATCACACACCTATGCATGCATCCCACGTATCGGATTAGTTTGTTAGCAGGCATTAGCGCGGGGATGCCCATGGGTAACCAGGCGCTTTATAAATCTTGTTTTCATTTCATTTCATTCATTTCATCCTTCTCTGCCAGTCATAAATATAAAATCTCGCCCGTCCTTCCTCCTTCCACCCTTCTTTCCCTTTTCGTTCAACCCATCTATCAAGGTCATCTGATCAGACTTTGTCTTCTCCATAAAAATTTCACAGCTGAGTTGAAGTCCGATAGAAGAGGCCATTGGTTACTCTCAGTACACTCCCGTCGCTAATGCTATTGCTAATGCTAAGTAAAGGGTGTCTTCTTCAACCGTTCACAACAACTTCTTACTTAAGTCTCAACAGTACAGTACACATTACACCCTTGCAGCGAGTGTAATGTCAATAAGTAAGGATTAGGAATATAACTTACCACCGCCCGCCACTGCTGCTGGCTCACCCCCTGCAGCTCCTCCAACTGCCGCATCACCTGCACCCTCAGCGGCCGCGTCACCTTCGCCGCTGGCCCCGGTACTGGTGGTCGGTAGTACGCCTAGAAAAACATTACACATTTTTCAGATGCCATATACACCTCCCCCTATTTTTGACTAGCAAGAATGAAAAAAAAGTTAATACATACATAATACATATACAACATACATCACTAGTATAAATCAGGTAGTAGAGTAGACACTGGTAGTGTTATATGGTCCCTAGGGTCATTCTAGTCTTTGCTAAGTTACCCCGAGCCATGCAATCATTTTAGCTCTGTCTTTTATTTTTGCGCAAGTTACCTCGCAGCTTGTTGTGAAAGACGCCTTTGAGCCCACATGAGCTCATACTGCTACTGTCTGAGCGCTGCGTACAAGGTCGAAAAACAACCGACTTTGTTATGGAGTTCTGGTGTTAGTCCATATTGCTTATCCATAAAAAACTGCACTTTTTGGCACGACTGAGAAATGCTTGCACTATACTAACCCGCACCATTTTTCTCATTACAGACGGAAGATTCCCTTATACGAAGAACCAGAGCTTTGCAGACCTTATGATGTAACCAGTACTAGGTTCTTCTAAGGTGAGGGCTCCCAGAATTCTCACATCTCCATTTATAATTTTATATAAACTAGATTCCTACCAAGGGAGGGTGGTTCTTCCACCACTGTTCAGTTATCATGATCTCGCCTTTTGGCTTCTATGGACTTGTAGTTGTAAGTAACTTGTAAGTCTAACTAAGTGTAACAATGTTTATTGTTTTAATCTTATGCATTTTGCTGTTGCTGCTGCATTATACAACGTACAGAGCTTGTCAGTTGGAAATAAAAATAAACCTTTCGAACTTACATAGACTCGGTGGTATTTGGTGTGGACTTACACGAGAGAGTGAGCAAAAGGGTGTGCATTGCTTCCGCGACAGAGGTTGGGAGTGTTATGTTGTCTGGGTTGTCTACTCATTGGGTATTTTGGGGGGGCGTTTTGGAGTAATGAGACACTATAACTAGTTGGTCAGGGGATTGTGGTGGCTTCTGATTGAGGTGTGAGGAAGGTCCAACCTCCCATCACCAATGTCCTATTTTCTTGTGCAAAGTTCTGTATGTGCAGAATCCCTACAACAGTAGTAGTATGTCCTATCCTATCTAAAATTCTAAAATGTGGTTGGGCATTTTCTTGGTGGGAATTGTCGAAAAGCCTCAAGAATAAGAAGACTAGAAGTAGTAGAAGAGGACAACCCAAAGGACTGGACTCAATGGCTATAGCTATTGGTGAATATGAGTTTTATTTAAAATATTTTAAATAAAGAGTGGGCAACTGGGCAAGCTTAGCTACAGACAGACTAATAGTAGTAGTACAGAGAGTTATAGCAGACACAGTTAGAGGCAGGGATAACAAGAATTTAGAAACAGATAGTATAGAGCAAAGAAGATTTTGTCAAAATTCGAATTAGGAGGATACCTAAATAATAGTTCGGAAAAAATAAGGTGCAGGAAAAGTTTGGGAAATATAATTAATAATATTAACCACTGGAGGACTTACTGGGGCCAGCAGCAGAGCCCTCGATAGAGGAGCGGTCCTGTCCCTGGGAGGCATCTTGTTGATCTTCGTGGCCCACCGCCTGCGACCCGTCTTCTTGCCCCTGGGTGCTGCTGATCATGTAAGATTTCATAAAGAAAGAGACAAAAATTAAAGTTTGGTGTGAAATAAATAAAATATTTTAAAATACGCACCAAAAACTTTTTGGTAACAATAATTGCAATAAAATTGACCTATCTGATCGACTGGTAGTATTGCGAGATTCACGGACCGTCTAGCAAGCCTAACTACCACCTGACCTAGCCCACCTATTCCAATCCAGACGGGCCAATTGTTCAGTAAGTCTGCATTTCCATTTATTTTAGTCCTCAAAAATGCATAGATGGAGGACACATGCATACATTTTTGCATACACCAAATTGTTGGCTGGTTGCTGCTGATGTTCTGCTAGTGATGATATAAGCCTATTAACACTCAGAAAACAAACTACAAAAGGTTCTGCGAAGTTCTGGGGTAAGCAGCACTCAGCAGCACGTGACATGACAGAGGATGCGTCACGCACACCACTTACAAATTACCAACTAATAAGTAACTAAACCTATCAATCCACCACTATCCCTTCTTAGTGGCAGGAGGACAAAGGAAGGACTACTCTCTCTAGCATTACATCACTTAAGTTCTCTAAAGTAAACTCTTACATAATCATCAGGCCAAGCGAGCGCAAAGTTGCAAACAAGTAAGATTAGTAGCGCCGAGCGCCTGTGTCATAACAATCACAGATTTGTAAACGTAATTTACCTGCAATGTAAGCAGCAGCATTCTTGCTGGTCGGAAAAAAAAATATATTCGCAATATATAACACAGAGCAGAACACAAAGTAGTAATATTAAATAGCTACTCACCAAGCCCCGGGACCTCCACTCCTAGCAGGTCCAGCTGTTCCTGCTCCCGGTCCAGAATATCGGACCACCGGTGCGTCAGCTGATTATTGGTGCGCCGGACACCAGAGCAACGAAACACTGCCCGACGCACCTTGCCCCACCGCTGCCGACGCTCCCGGAGCCCGTGCCCGTACCCAGGCCTGCCGCCTGCTGCCAGGGTTAAGGGGAGGTGGCGCTGAACAAAAAAAACCAGAGCGGCCACCTCCGACTCATTAAATAAGGCTCGTGCCTGCACCCCTCTTTGGCGCCGCCTTCCGCAAGGAAGGCGGTTGCGGCTCTGGCTCCGACTTCGAGCCCTGTGGCTGTGGCCCTTTGCCATGGTTCTGGGTAGGCGGGGGACGGAAAAGAAAAGGTAGGAATTACAAAAAATTAAGTAAAAGAAATGAAAAAGCAGGTAATAGAAAAAGTGTGAAAAAGTAGTTAAAAACACACAAAAAGTAGAAAAAAACTCAAAATATAGAATCAGGAAAATAGAGAGATAGATAATAAATAAAAAGACCCAAAAAAAGTTTACAGAAACAAAGGATTGAAAAGATAGAGGGAGGATTGAAAAGCAGGCCCAGAACCATAGCAATAGACTGAAAAACAAGATGGCCGCGCCCATTGCGACCGCATGGGCAAGTTCGCGTGATATTTCCCCCGAGCACGCAAAGCGTCGCGAACACGTAATGCGCGTTCCCGAACAGGAAACCCTTATCGCGAACGGGCGGGAGCATGCAATACGCGACCCGGAACTGGAAATAAGCATCGCGAGCGGGCGGGAGCATGCAATACGCGACCCGGAACAGGAAATACCATCGCGAGCGGGCGGACAAGTGAAAACAAGATGGCCGCGCCCGTTAGCGACCGCATGGGCAAGTTAGCGATATATTTCCCCGCGAGCACGCAAAAACACATCGCGAACGGACGGGACCAGCAATTCCGCGATTTCGCGGACTCTCCGCGTGCTTGCGGAAATTTTTAGCAATTTCGCGGAGATTTGCGTAACGCGACTACGCAAATTTCACCCACCCTTAGTGATTTTAAGGTGTGTATCGCGGGAAACTGAGGGGGGCGGAGTACGCTCGTGAGCGTCAACGCGTGCGTGGCGTGTGGGCATGCGCACATGTGTATTGCTGTAGTACCCGTATGCAAAAGGCTGGTATGCACACTGAGGTCGAGATCGAAGGCAATGTGGAAAAAGTTATTATTTATCTGAGGATGTACTCAGGACACTATATGGGGACCGATTGATGTGATGTAAATAAAATGAAATGAAATATCATTACGCCACACTTTTCAGTGGTCTGAATACTTAGTGAAAACTGTAAGCTGGCCACGAAAGGTGCAGGTGGCCGCGATGACTAATCCTTTCGTGCAAAACCGAGGTGTTTTACTGAGTTATGGGGAGAACCAATTGAATAAGTGGTGTGTAAAAACAATGGTTACAGGGACAAAAATAGTTCTGTAACAGTCAAACTACTGAAACATGGCAGTAGAGTGAGGCTGGGCATTATGATGTATAAAACAAGTGTTGTGTATGATGTAAATACACAGTGCTAATCTTGTCGTGTACGGAAATTGTCCCTTAAGACAGGCTGGGCGGTTAAAGGATGCAAGATGTAGAATTCTATATGTGATTTCAGATACTTGTGAGGCAGTTTAAGTATCATGTTTACTTGTTTAAGCTGTTCAATGGGATGTTATCGTTTAACCCACGAGTATGGGTGGACAAACGATAAATCCAACGTTGTTCTTTATCAAGAAGGCGCTGGTGCATGTTGGTGGTGTTTGGCTCCAGCTGTTCTATTACCACCCAATCCATGTCGTTTGTCGTGTGTCCAGACTCCAGAAAGTGATTGGTCATCCGTGTAGTGTTTCGTTTACAACGTACGTTGCTCATGTGTTCGCAAATTCGCGTCTTTATTTTGAGACTTGTCATGCCTATATACCTCAACCCACACGGGCATGTGATGAGGTAGATGACATTTATTGAGTTACAGTTTGTGTGTTTTTGAAGTTGCCATGTTTTGCCTGGTTCTAAATCAAGATTTTTAGTAGGTTTCGTCAAGTGGCAGACACTACAATTTCCGCATGGAAAATGGCCTGTCACGATAGGAAGGCCCCATGCATTTAGTACAGTGTTAGGCTGCCTGGAAGGTTGTTGGGGACGTGTTGATACCAGACTGTCTTTTATACTTTTGCCTTTTTTGTATGAGAATAGTGGTTTTTCCCACTGCATTTTTCCGGTGTTCAGTATTTTCCAGTGCTTATATATGATTCGTGAGACTTGGTTTGATACTGGATGACACATGTTAATGGGATTGTTGTCACTGTCTGTTGTTTCGGTTCCAGGAGGCCATCTCGATTTTGATTACGGGCCCTTCTCTTTGCCGTGTTGATGATCCTGTCTGGGTACCCACGTTCTCTTAGTTTGGTGGTTAGAGTTTGTGCTTGGTTTTTGTAATCTAGTAGATCACTACAATTTCTGCGCAATCGCAGGTATTGTCCATAAGGTAGGTTCTCTCTTAATGTTCTTGGGTGGAAGCTGGTGTAATGAAGCAGAGAATTTCTTGCCGTAGCTTTGAAATGGGTTTTGGTCTCTAATGGTTGTTATATCCAGGTCAAGGAATGTGATGGTTTCTTTACTCACATTGTGGGTGAACTTCAGGTTGGGGTCACATCCATTAATCCAAGTGAAAAAGGTCTGGAGAGAGTTGTCTGATCCTTCCCAAATGAGGAAAACGTCATCAATGTACCTCTTGTAAAATTTCATGTTTGAAGAGAAAGGAGTGTTGGTGTTGAAGAGGTAAGTTTGTTCAAAGTTATAGATGTGTAGTCCAGCTACACTGGGGGCAAAAGTACTACCCATAGACGTGCCGTACGTCTGTAGAAATAGATCCCCTTCAAACTCAAAGAAGTTATATTTCAGCGCCAGTTCTGCACATTTGAGGATGAAGGATTTTGGGGTCTTGTACTCCCAGTTCATGGTGTTGAGTGATGATTCCAGTACTTGCAGTGTTTCATCTTGGGGCAGGCTGGTATATAGACTCTCTATGTCTAAGCTTACCAATCAGGATGTCGCGGGATTGAAGGAGAGAGTTTTGATTTGCCCCAGTAAATCCTTTTTGTCCTTCAGATATGTAGTAGTAGTCTGCACGATAGGTTGAAGAAAAAAATCACAGAACCTGGACAGTGGTTCTAACAAAGAGCCAATGCCCGATACTATGGGGCGACCCGGTGGTGGAACTTTGTTTTTGTGAATCTTTGGGATTGTGTAGAAGTATGGTGTCTTGCCTGTGGTTGTAGTGAGAAATTGGGCTTCTTGTTTACTGATATGGCCCATGTTTTCTGCAACCTCCACCATATCATAGATTCTGGTTTTTAGAGAGGCAGTTGGATCCTCTTTCAATGGTTTGTAGTTTCTTGTGTCGCTCAAGAGGCATCGGCATTCTTCTCTGTAGGCTTCCTTATCCTGTAGCACGATGCCCCCGCCTTTGTCCGCCGGTTTTATAATGATATTTTCATTGGTTTTTAGGGCAATAGGGGCCTCAAATTCTTTCCCACTGGTATTCTTGAATATTGGTTCCTCATGCAAGGCTTCTATGTGGTTAAACACTGCTTGTTCAAAAGCCGTGACTTCCACTGGTATGGCACTAGGGGACGGTATAAAGGTAGATTTTAGTTTAAGTCCAGTGTCGCCTCGTTCGTCAGTGCCGGGTTCGGACAGTTGATTTTGAAAGAAAGCCTTGAGTTTTAATTTACGGAAAAACTCCGCCATTTCACAGTATAAATGGAATTTATCAAGACGTGCTGTAGGGACAAACCCCAAATCTTTATTAAGGAGGTCTTCTTCTGTTTTTGTGAGTACATGGGATGAGAAATTGGTCACTAAATTCGGCTGGAGCTGGGTCCCGCTTGCTTTTCCTTGGTCTTGCTTCTGGTGTGAGCTCCTGGGTTCTGGTCTTCTTCCCAGTGCACCTGGGATTGTCTTCTTCGTCTCCCTCGGCCACGTGGGCCGCTCCCTAAAAAAGGAAACCTTTGATTTGGATTCATAAAAGGTGCCTGGGGTGGACCAAATGGTGGATTCCAACCATACATCATGTGTGGCGTCATCTGTGGGTAGGGATTCTGGTATTGCATTTGGCTGCCAGGTGGTGCTTGTTGCCAGGGTTGTTGCCACATATTATTTCTACCTCTGCCTCTCTGTCTGTTACGGTAGCTCCCTGTGCTTGAGCCGCTGCTTACGGATGACTCATCGTCTGCAGAGCCTCCTGAGAAGTCATTGCGTTTGGTTGGTTTATAATCTGCATCTGTATATGGGTATGTTTTGACGTATGAGAATTTTTTAAGATCCTTATGGAATTTATGGATCTTTGATTGTGTGAAGTCCTCTTTGTATTCATTCATTTCTTTATTAACTTCGTCCAGCTTTTTCTTAAAGGACATCAATGTGGTCCTAAACTGGTTTTCTGTTGCTTGTATTTCAATTAGAATGGCATCGGATAGTCTTTTGGCTGTCTGTATTATAAGAATAATCCAGTCTCTGGAACAATGCCAAGCGATTTGTGCCCAATCCTTTCTGAAGGCGGCGTCATCAAGAAAAATACGAGGGGCATTTGTTACTATCAGGCCTCTTGGGGCCATGTTACTCCTTAAGTATTCCGTGAGGATGACGCCGAGTAGGAAGGTTCTGATATGGTTTCTTTTTTTCTCGGTCAGGTTCTCCCAGTCTGCACTCTGGGCTATGGTTTTCGCAACATTAAGATCTGCCATTAATGGTGGTGCTGACAGAATTATATTTACATCTTCCTCTGTAAAAGTGAGGCCCGGGTTTTCTGCCATAATTGCTTTTAATTATATGACAATTGTTTTTTGTTTTTTTTATGTAGAGAGAAAGCTCTCACAGCTGCACGCTGCCTAGTATCAAGAAAACAAATGAGAGAGCAAGGACCAAATAGTGGGACCGTCCCTGTCCCTAGGTATGCATTATATAAACAACTTGGACGAACCCAATACAGATGACTCTGTAATGTTTATAGTGCCAGGCACCACATAGGTTTGTCAGAAGAACCCTCACCCACCAACCTAGCTGGTGGCATGCTTCATCATCGGATTCCCAGCTGAGTAGCCGAATGCTACCCAGCTGTGCTGCGACGCCTGATTACAGCGGAGCGGGTTTTTTTTGTTGTGTGGTGGTGTGTAGTGAAGTGGTGAAATTTAAAAATATCTCTGGGATATCCTACTGATCAATTTTTTTATTCCCAGTGGCCCAGGATATGTTAAAAACAGAAATGAGGATAATCCGTGAAGATTAATAATTGGTCTTCATTATCCTGCTGGTCAACATGTTTCAGCCTCTTGTATGCAAATTTTTTGAGGCTTTCTTCAGGACCATATTAAAGTGAAAAAGTGCAGTAAAAAAGTGCAGGTGGCAAAAATTACGCCACGTGTATACATTTACAGAACACTCGCTAAGGCGTGCTGTGCATGCTGTGGTATACCGTATTTACGGTCCCACTGCTAGATTGTACCTGTAAGATAAAAATAACAAATAAAGGACATACAACAAACAGTTAAAAACATAAATAGTGTCGTTTTTTTAGATCAACACTTGCCCTTGTATGTGGTGTCAACCGACAGACTGACTGCAGAGACACAGACAGACAAGCGGCAAGACAGACGGCGAGAAAAATAATGGAAACAGATACAGACAGATGCACTTTGTATACCAGGAGCAGAAGAACAGGCAGACGCCTCAGAGATGTCAGGGCGCACTGTGGTCCTGCTGGGTGCAGGGATGCTGAGTGCAGCAGAGCTGAGCTGCCAGGTGCAGGAAGAGAACAAGGCCCGGAGGGAGTTCTACACGGCCGAGTGGCTGGACCTCAGTCTGTCCAGGAGAGAAGAGAAGGGGTAAGTGAGTGAAGTTCTGAGGAATAGCCAGGGTGAGTGAGAAGCGGTGGAGCCAGGGGATGTGAAATGGGGTGCGGATAGGGATAATGCTTAAAATGGAACTATAGAAGTGCAGCTACTCACTATTTATATTACCTCTTTGCTTCTGCGAAGTGCCGGTACCCTCCCATTAAATGTATTGCATCATTGCTGAGAAGTGCCAATACTTTTCCGTTAAATGTATTGCAAAATTGCCGAGAAGTACAGGTACTCCTCCTTTAAATGTATTACAGCAGTGGTGAAAAGTGCTGGTACTCTCCCATTTAATGTATTGCAACATTGCTGAGAAGTGCAGTCACTCCCCCATTAAATGTATTGCAGCAGTGCTGAGAAGTGCAGGTACTCCCCCATTAAATATATTGCATCAGAGCTGAGAAGTGCAGGTACTTCCCCATTAAATGTATTGCAGCAGTGCTGAGCAATGCAGGTACTCCCCCATTAAATGTATTGCATCAGAGCTGAGAAGTGCCGGTACTCCCCCATTAAATGTATTACAGCAGTGCTAAGAAGTGCTGGTACTTTCCCATTACATGTATTGCAACATTGCTGAGAAATGCAGGTACTCCCCCATTAAACGTATTACAGCAGTGCTGAGAAGTGCAGGTACTCCCCCATTAAATGTATTACAGCATTGCTGAGAAGTGCTGGTACTCTCCTATTGAAGGTATTGCAGCATTGCTGATAAGTGCAGGTACTCCCCCATTAAATGTATTGCAGCAGTGCTGAGAAGTGCAGGTACGCTCCAATTGAATGTATTCCAACAGTGCTGAGAAGTGCAGGTGCCCTCCCTTTCAAACTGAAGAAGTGCAGGTACTGAGTACCGGACAGTACCTGCCCACTTAACGCACTAGATAGGGAGATGGAGTGAGGGAAGGAATGTAATAGCATGAGTATTGTAGAGGTGGGTTAGTCGGCATGTTTAAAGAGAGAGCCGAACCAGGGGCCTAACTTAGCCGAAACAGCCTAGGTAGGAGCCGAGCCATCACTAGATTCATTATGTAAACGAGGCAACAAATTGCGTGAAAATATGGTAAAACTCTTCCCAGTAATAAAAAAATAAAAAAATCCAAATTTTTAAGTGTCTTAATTAAGTTCATACGATTATATCACTGTAGTCATCGGCATTTATCAAAAGTAACATTCTTTAAAAGATGAAACTTTCGAGAATAGCTCATGACCTGACGTCGTTTCCAGGAATTACCCAAGAAGTGTCAGTTTGTCATGCTCTCTCTCTGGAAGGGATATAATGTTATTAATTTTGCAGAAAAATGTATATTAAACATATACAAGTGAGATTTTTGTGTAGTACAGATCCTGAGCTGAATTACTTCAATGAGCTCTCAAATTGGTTGGTTATGGAAAATGATACATAGGGAAGTACAGCAATTTGCCTAGGATCACACAATTTAGTCAAGAGGCCAGGATTTGAGCCCAGATTTCCTGGTTGCACATTGAGCAGTTCAGCCAGAGAAGAAAGACCGTGGGGCAGATTTACAACTTCTGGCGCATCCCTGCAAATCAGCAGGGATGCGCCAGAATAGTTGCGACACACAATTCTCTCCTTGCGCCACCACGGAAGCGCCGCATTTACAATGCGGCGCACCGTGGCGCAAGGAAAGGCCGATGCGTGTCGCATCCTGTGGCGCAAGGGCGGCGCATTGCTGGAGTCGTGTCGCAAGCGCGACGCAACTCCAGCAATGCTCGTGGGCCGCCCATACCTAACGTGGTGCGCCACTCCTTACGCCTGCTTGAAGCAGGCGTAAGGATTCGTCGCAGCGGCGTCGGAAAAGTGACTCAGTGAAATCTTGTAGATTTCACTGCGTCACTTTTACGAGGCATTCCTTCGACGGAACGCCCACCCTGCAGAGGAACGCCCACATGAAACCTGACGCAGGTTTCATGTGGCGCAGGGCTTTACAACGTGACGCATCTCCCTAGATGCGTCACGTTGTAAATAATGCGCAACGTGGCGCATGGTTTACGTCGCCGCTGCGTCACAAAAGTGACGCAACGGCGGCGCAAAAGTGGCGCAAGGGGCTTGTAAATCTGCCCCCGTGTACCACCGTAGGCCAGCGCTTTGTTTCCAAATATTTCATGAATTGGTATTAGTACACTACACTACAGAAACACACACGTCAGTAGTCATAAGGTTTTAAAATGTGCTTTTATGTTTGGAACGCGCCTACAGAGGCTGAAGATTACAGAGTTACAGAACATGTCTGTATGAAGCCATGCTGCACAAACATTCAAGACAGAAAAGCACACACTTAGGGGCAGATTTACAAGCCCCCTGCGCCACCAGTACGTCACTTTTTGTGACGTACTGGTGACGCAGGGGGCTGCTCCATATTTACAAGGAGAGGAAAAGCCACCCTGCGTGACTTTTCCTCTCCTTGTAAATACGGCCCCTTCACACGCAGCACTTTGCGGTGAAGGGGCGTTCCATGGGTGTTGCTGTGGGTGTTCCCACGCAACACCCATGGAACAAGACACATCTCCAGAATTACGAGAAATCGTAACTCTGGAGATGCGTTTAAGCTACGCCACCCTAGAGGTGGCGTAGGGAGAGCACCGAGGAGAAATGTTTTCATTTCTCCTCGTTTTCCTCTTTCAATGCGTGCTGCATTCTGCAGCACGCATTGAAAGAGGAAAATGGTTGTAGTGATTGTTTTTGTGCAGGAAGGTTCCCCTTCCTGCACAAAACAATCTCCCACAACGCAGGCATCCTTGCACCATGGTGCAAGGGTGCCTGCGCCTGGCGCATGGCTGCAGTTTGTGCGCCAGCGCAGAGGGAAGCACAAGGATGCGACATATTCTTGTAAATATGTCGCATCCCTGAGCTTTCAAACTAACGCAGCATGGCGCAGCAAAATGACTTGCTGCGCCGTGCTGCGTTAGTTAATTGTAAATCTGCCCCTTAAATCTTATGGCTACGTTCAGCTCCACTGTGTTCCTCTTGTTAACACTGCATTAGAGAGTGAGAGAGTCAAAGCTTACCTAGTAGGAGGCACTACATCAGCAATCTTTAGTTGGTGTATTTCAGGGTCTTTGAAGCATTTGGCCTCCTAAGAAATACTTAGGGCTAGGTTGCTCACTAGGAGGCGCTCTTCTAGTAATTTCTTATATTGCGTCTGTGACATCTCTTGCACTTAGGGACACATTCCCTAGTAGGAGACCCGCATTCTCGTCAGAGTCTTCCTTTGGGTTGTCTAGCCGCGTCTAAAACCAGATTTGCTCGTTGAGGATCAACTAAGGATAATTTACCGGGTAGAAGGTGTTCTATGGTCAATCATTACCTTGAGTTCTTCAGGGTCCCTGACGCGTTTGCTTCTCTCCTCTCCCCACAGCTGTTCCATGAAAGAAGTTGATGACCGTCGGAAGGAGACATGCCAAGTCTCGCGAGGTCCAGGTTGTGGTACAGAGGTCTCCCTGGAGGTAAACAGCGTTTACCACGCATGCGTAACAACGCATGCAATTACAACGCAGTCGTTACAACGACAGCGTTGTTATTTCGCATACCGTTACAACGCAAGTGCGAACAACGACTTGCGTTGGGGGGCAGAAGGTGTTGGATTTTAAATTACATATTCCTCCTGCCTATCTTCATGCCTGTGGACCATAGTTGCAAGATCTTCCCCAGGTAATGCAGATGCCATGCACTAAGTTTGAGAAGGTGCCCCAGCCTCGGTCCATGTCAAGAACATTGTCGCAGGAGGCCAGACGAGGCTAAGGGACCCCCTCAGCATGCAGCAGCTGCACATGTTTTTTTTGGATAGTGTCCCAGCCACGGTCCCTGCCAAAAACCTTCTCCCAGGCGGCTCATCGAGGCTGAAGATACTAGAATGATTATGTGCAGAATGGCTTATTCCACCGTTCCCTTCCTTTGGCTGGGTTTCCTCAACATGGTGACCACAGACTTGATTACTCCGTATTTCTTCAGACTAGCAGTAAACCAGAGCGCCTTCTATTGATAATCTTCTGGTCCATACTGGAGATAAAGCCATATATTTACATCCATCAGAGTCCTGAATTAAGTACAGTGCCACATGGACTAATGAACAAACTGTTCGAACTGGGAGAGTGCGGGGTTCAAGAAGTTCCACTGAGTGAGTCTGATCAATGAAGCAAACTCAATCCAGGAAGGTTTAACAAGACTGCTGGGTTAGTCTGGGACTGTTCAGCATATTAATGATCTATCAAACGCTCCAAGCGCTCATCAACACACTGGTTAATTTTTGTTTTTGAATTTTTCTTTAGTTGGATCTTTCCCAAAGAGATTTAACACGTTACCATTCGCGTTACAGTGAGTATCATTGAGTTGGGTATCAGGGGCAACATACCCTACAAATACACCTGTTATGTTTATGTTGTGTCACAAACTAATCATGGTAAAGTCAATGAATGGACTAAGTTGACAAAGAAGGACCAAGCAAGAATTCACAAATCAAGAAAGTAAAAATAATCTGAAAGAACAGTCGGCAAAGCAAATGAGAAAAGTCTTTGAATGAGTACAAAACATACATTGAGAGTGAATGGGTGGAACGCAGGAAAGGGCACAAAGAAGGGTCGAAGAACAAGCAAGATTAAAGAGGAGGCTGGTGGAGGTATTACATATAGAGTGAAGATGTGCAGTAGTACAGGAAGGCGACCAATCAGAAGAGTGGAAGAATAGTGACACCTAGAGGTGTGTAGAAGCATTACATCTAGATGGAAGAGGTGAGTTAGTGAGGGAAGACCAACCAATCAGATGAAAGGAAGAGCACTGACATCTAAAGTTGTTTGGGAGGGCCGACCAAGCAGAGCAGAAAATATGTAGCCACATTTGAAGGTGTATAGAAGCAGCAAACCTAGACAGATGAAGTTCAGTAGTGTAGGAGGGCCGAATAATTCTAAGAGAGGAAGAGTAGACATACTTGGAAAAGAATCAATCAATCAATCAATCAATCACAGAATTTGTAAAGCGCACTACTTACCCGCGAGGGTCTCAAGGCGCTGGGGGAAAAAAAGGGGGGGGGTGCTGCTACTGGTCGAACAACCAGGTCTTGAGTAGCCTCCTGAAGGTCAGCAGGTCTTGGGTCTGTCGTAGGCTTAGTGGAAGGGTGTTCCAGGTCTTGGCGGCGAGGTGGGAGAAGGATCTGCCGCCGGTGGTGGTTCTTCGAATGCGAGGGACGGTGGCGAGGGAGAGGTCGGCGGAGCGGAGTTGGCGGTTGGGGACGTAGAAGAGGAGTCGTCTGTTGAGGTAGGCTGGGCCAGTCTTGTGGAGTGCCTTGTGTGCGTGGAAAAGAAGAGGATGAGCAGGAGAGTCTGCAGTGCCTGCTTGGGAAGATGGTGATGGATTTATTGAACATTGTAGAGCTGGAAGTAAGTGTGTGAAGTCGAAGAAGGTGGAATGTAAAAAGGCAGGGTGGATGATGGTGCTTTACAAAGGTCAGGTGGAACAAGGGTGCAGTAAAAACGTGAACAATGGGGAGATGGGAACATTGGGTAGGTTGATGTGTGGGTGCTGATGCATAATCCGGGAAAATTAAACTCGAATGATACTGTGCAGCTGAGGGCTTTCTACTCTAAATAAAGGAACTGCGCAGGGGTAGGTGGCTGTATTACATAATATATGTTATAACAATCAGCCTAAAACCATATTCAAAGTGGTCCAAGACCTATCAGACTCCAGCAACACCACTCCCCTCTCCCCCCCCTCCCCCACACAGGTCCAATGTGAAGAGCTGGCGGACTTTTTGTGGAGAAAGTACCCAACATTTGTCACACCTTGGATACAGCTAGAACTGATGAAAGCCAGTTTGGTAATACCAGTTTACACTCCAACTCTCACCTTTTCCCCTCCAAGGAAACCAGTCCCTTGAGTATGACTTTGTCTTCAGCTCAATTACAATCCTTGCTCCCCATGCACTCTTCCCAGTTCCTGAATGTACTGCAGGCCATCAAATCAGGCTTCCCACTGGACCCTCTTCCTCCATCCAAGCTCAGCTCTCTGAGTCTGCACCTTCTGTCTCTGATAGTTGATCTTCTTAACTCCTCCTTGCATGAGGGGGGACTTCCCAAAGATTGGAAGCACGCCATGGTGCTCCCCCTGTTAAAAAACCCCACTTAGATCCATCTCATTGGGCCAACTACAGACCTATTTCTTGCTGCCCATTTTTTTCAAAAATCTTGGTCAAACACATTAACTCCTAAATTACTGCATATGTGGAAGCCCAAAATGCCCCAGTCCGGTTTCAGAGCTGAGCACAGTACCAAATCTGCCCTTCTAGGAGTCACAGAACACCTACAACGACTCCTGGATAAGGGTGGCACTGCCGTACTCATTCTGCTGGATCTCAGCCCACCTTTGACACTGTATTTCATGATACTCTTAACTATCAGACTGGCCCAACTAGGCTTCTAAGGTTTGGCGTTAGACTGGTTTAAATCCTTTCTGGCAGATCGAACTTTCCAGGTTTCCTCCTCAAATACAATGTCCAGTCCCACTCACTGATGTCAGGAGTCCCTGAGGGTTCTGCCCTTAGCCCCATGCTCTTTAATATCTATGTCCGCCACCTGGCAGACCTGGTGGAAAGCTGTGGCCTGACCCTGTTCTCCTATGCTGACGACACACAAATTATTTTCTCTTTGTTGTCTGAACAGGAAGGCAGCATGGAAGATCTCAATTCCTACCTTGGTCGTGTCTCCTCCTGGATGAATTCCAACACCCTGAAATTAAATGGCGACAAGATGGAGGTTATGGTGCTAGGCAGGGACCCCCAGATCTGGGGTCCCCTGCACTGGCCGGGTACACTGGGAACACTCCCTGACCCCGTCCCCAAAGTGAATAATTAGGGCTTCTGGCTTGATTCCACCTTGCCCATGAAGTTCCAGGCTATATAGGTCGCCTCCTCCTGCTTTGCCACCTTGAAATGGCTCACAAAAATCGTATAGATACTTCCTTTCTCTGCACAAAGAACCGTCCTCCAGGCCATGATATTATCAAGGCTGGACTATGATAATATTCTATACCTGGGGGCTGCTAAGCATGTGATCAGACGTCTGCAGGTGGTCCAAAACTCTGCCGCTAGGCTCTTATTTCGGCTTCCCAAACACTCCTCTGTCTCTGATCTTCTCCTCAATCTCCACTGGCTCACAGTGGACAAGCGTATTTACTTCAAGGCTCTTTGCTTCATGTGCAAAATCAACTCTAACACGGGACCGCGGTTCCTGCAAAAACTAGCCATCCCGTACCGTCCCCCACGCTCCCTGTGCGCCAGCAAACGTTCCCTCTATACAGAGCCCAGAGTCAGACGCTCCTGGATGGTTGGCCTCTCGTTCTCTTTTTTGGATCCTAAGTTGTGGAGTGCTCTACCTGAATCACTTAGAGGCTGCACCTCCTTATCCACCTTCCGCAAGGAGCTAAAACTTGGGGGCATATTATCTAAAAAATGCGCTAAACATCGCAAAGCGTGTTTAGCGAGCACTTTTTCATCGCCGGCTATCGTCGGAATAATTTGCCATGCTAACGCTGTATTAGCGACATTTAGCGCTATGGCGATAATTATTCCAGCCATAGCGGTGTTTTCCATGAAACATCGCTGGTTTTCCAGCGATGTTTCATGGAAAACGGCGATAACCTTGCTGATACGACCCTGTGGTCGTATCAGCATAATCCACCCCCCATGTTAGATATGGCTAACACCTGCTAATTGCAGGTGTTAAATAAATAGCGATGACCCCGGTTAGCGCGACTTTTCACGTCGCTAACTGGGGCCATGGCCACCTTGCTAATAGGCGATAGGCCTGTTAGTGGGTGTTTCCCAGGTTTGTTCGTCGGGAACGCCCACTTTGCATGTCATTAGCGATAAATATCGCTGACATGCAAAGCGGTAAAAACACGGGCGCTAATGCCCGAAACTGTCGCTAACTGCGGTTAGAGACAGTTTGCTGATAGGGCGATAAGAATATCGCCGCTTTAGCGGCAAAAGTGCCGCTAAAGCGGCGATAGTGCCTTTGCTAATATGCCCCTTGGTTATTCTAGCTCCCCTTTGAGACTGTGGCACATGCTCCTAAGTGCTGGGAAACCCTATGGGTAGCTACGCGCTATACAATAACTCAATAATAATAATAAAAACAAAGGGCCAGATGAAGGGTTTGGCAGATGGTACTTGTGAGAACCCCGAGGATCCAGCGGACCGGAAGTGGAGGGAAACGGGCCGGGACACAGTAAACGTACCAGAGGAGCGCAGCGGTCTAGTGGCGCTGGGTCGATTCAATGAGGACGACCCGACGTCATCAGAAGCCGACCAACAAAAGGGCGGTGACGAGAGCAACAAGGGAGAGACAGGAACCACGGAGGCGACGGAGAAGAGAGGAGAGACGGAGGCGACGGAGAAGAGAGGAGAGACGGAAGCGACGGAGAAGAGGGGAGAGCGAGACGATCCGGAAGAGGAGCCCAGCGGCGAGACAGAAGGAAGACCAGAGACCCCTGGAGCGGTGTACAGTGCGGACAAACCCGGCGGCCCAGGAAGGGGAGAGGACTCCCCGGATCCCAACGCCGCGGCCCTGATCCCGGGCCGTGGCCCAAGGCAAGTGGCATTGAAGGGGTCGTTCTGGTGGTGGTGGGGCGGCACGGGAAACTAGGGCACGTGTGGTTATTACTGGTTTGTGCACTTCCCCAACACCAAGCACCTACACACTATTCCCCGTTTTTCCCTGCACGGCGTTCTGGTGGTGGTAGCAGCTAAGTAGTACAGAGGACCTCGAGCTAATCTCGGTTTTGTTCTTTCCTTTCCCTTAATTCCTGACTGCCCGGGTGGAGGAACGACACGACGCCTACGGCCATTCCGGTATATTACCACGGACGCCCAACGAAGGAGGTCAAGCGGGAGAAGAGGATCCCCAGCTGTTTAATTTCCCTTTTTTTCATTTTGTTAGACTGAACCCGGACTTGGTACATTTCATTTAGGTCCTATGGGACTAGCAAAACGTAGATCCCGAATACAATTACCAAAGAAAAGAGCAATAAAGACCCAAAAACACCTCTACTGTGCGTGTCCAGTGTTCCCTTCGGCCCCTCGGGCTATTGCGCCGCTGACAAAGTGGTGTCAGAAGTGGGATAGCTCCCCTATCCCTACGTGTCGAACCATGACACAACCCGTGCCTGTAGAGGATATCATTGCCCAATTGGCTGAGGGACAGCGACACCTGCAACTTGTTTTGGAGCAGCAAATACACACAGCACAGGTGGAAAGGGAAACCCTGCAGGGGGCCCTTAAAGAACAGGCCACCCTGATCACTACCAACCAACAGGTGCAGGACACGGCCATCCTACGCCTTACAGATGCTATAGTAAGCACCAGGGTACGCCCAAATGTCCCTGGGACTGTTCTCCAAAAATACCAGGAAGGGGAGGATCCCGACTATTTCTTCCTGAATTTCGAGAGGGTGGCGTCCACAGCAGCGTGGCCCCAGGAACGGTGGGGTCAATATATCGCCGCTCTTCTATCGGGCGAATTGCAAGCAGCATATCAAACGGCCAATCCTACTGGAACAACCCCTTATGAAGACGTGAAAAGGGCCATCCTCAAGAGATTAGGGTTTGATCAGGAGCACTACAGGAATAAATTCCGAAAAGAAAAGTGGTCTGTGGGGGACAACCCCTGTGCGTTATACTACAGAATAAGAGACCTAGGTAATCGCTGGCTAACACCTCATGTCTCTACAACAGACGAAGTAGCGGAAAAGATATACCAAGAACAATTTCTGGATGCCTTGCCTCCCAGTACACGGACATGGGTCAAACAACACCCAAACCTTACTCCTGCAACAGCAGTAGAGCTCGCTTGTGCCTTCCATAGGGCTGCGGAGTTCAAGGCTGGTATTGCACGTCCCCAGTTTAATACCACCCCAACACGACCCCAGATAACTCCCTCCCCGAGAAGCATGGTCCGACTGGAAAGCAAGCCCCATACATCACCCCGCCCGGTCCCCAGACCGGCCTTCCCACCGTCTGGTCCAAGTGGACAGGGGCCCCAATGCTATAACTGTGCAGAGTGGGGACATATAGCCAGGCAATGTCCCCACCGTGCCTCAACGGTGGAACCTATGGAGGTGGGTTATACCCGTGGCAGGATTTATGTAACCGGGAGGGGTCCATACCAGTATAAGAAGGAGGTGTTCCTTAACGGCAAGAAAAGACGAGCCCTGCTAGACACTGGGTGCCACGTCACGGTCGTGGACGAATCATTAATAGCCCCCCCCCAGCTCAGGGACACCGAACAAGTAAGGGTAACATGCGTACATGGGGACACCAAGGCCTATCCCGTGGCGGAAGTCCTATTAGAGGTAGACAACGATCCCCACCTACGCAGAGTGGGAGTGATACCTTCCTTGCCTGAAGCGGTCATCATAGGGACCGACCACCCTAAGTTCGAGACGTATCTGGAGAGCTCAAAACAGAACGCCAGGACCTGGCTACGAGACGCCCCCTTTAGCGGGACTGACTTAGAAACCCCCGATGACAGGGTCAAGAAAAGCAGACAGGAGAAACGACGGGAAAAAGGGGCTATACTCAGTCACTTCAGTCACTTCCTGCCTTTCCTCTTTCCCTCACAGACCCAGACGGAACACAACCGAGTAGCTTCCGTACAGCACAAAGGGAGGACAAATCGCTCACACATGCCTGGGAGCAGGTCAAGGAACAAGCATCGGGACAGGTAGGACCCTATTTCATGGTAAAAAGGGGGTTGTTGTACAGAGTTATTAACGGGGACCCACTGTCTAAAACACAATTGATCGTACCAGCCACATTTAGGGAGCATGTATTACAGCTGGCCCATAACAAGGCAGGGGGAGGGCACTATGGCAAGGAGAATACCCTACAATATCTCCTGGAGAAATTTTATTGGCCGGGTGTGTATAAGGATGTAGCAAAACACTGCGCTACCTGTGTACGCTGTCAGTACACAAATCCCGGGGTTGTAATGAAGGCCCCACTACAGCCACTACCAATCATTGACGTCCCCTTTAAACGGGTTGGAATGGACCTGGTAGGCCCTTTAACTCCCTCGGCCAGAGGACACCGCTATATCCTGGTTATCGTAGATTATGCCAGTCGTTACCCCGAGGCCTTTCCCCTGTCAAGTATGACCACTCCTACTGTAGCACAAGCCATGATTGCACTGTTTTCTAGGGTAGGATTCCCGTCCGAAATCCTAACGGACCAAGGGACTCCTTTTATGTCACGTCTGATGACGCAAGTATGTACATTACTGGGAATAAAGAAGATTAGGACTTCTGCTTACCACCCTCAAACAGATGGCCTTGTGGAGCGTTACAATAAAACAATCAAAAACATGCTCCACAAGGTCATCTCAGAGACTGGAAGGGATTGGGACCAGAAGTTACCCTTGGTCCTTTTTGCTTTGAGGACACATGAACAGAGATCCACCGGATATTCTCCTTTTGAGCTGCTGTTTGGGCGAAAACCCAGAACCCTACTGGACATGGCGGCAGAACAGTGGGAGGGAGAGGATGAGGAGGGAAAACCCTATTGCGATATGCCGCTGACCTTAAGTCCTCGCTAACACGCTTATGGGGTATTGTACACGATAATATGACAAAGGCCCAGGAGACACAGAAAAGATGCTATGACAGGAACAGCCGACTAAGAGAATTTAACCCGGGTGAGAAGGTACTCCTGTTGCTCCCTACTACTGAGGATAAGTTACTAATGAAGTGGCAGGGACCATACGTGATAGAAAAGAAGGTGACTCCTGTCACCTATAGTGTGCTACTACCCCACCGCGTTGGAGGCAAACAGATCTATCACGTGAATTTGTTAAAAAAATGGGAAGAACCTCAGCCTTCCCTTTTGGCAGGAACACCCGCCTACCTTACCTGTACAAACAAACAGCTAGAGATACCCTTCCTGTCCAGTCAGGGGGTAGCGGCTGAATCGGTACCCACGGGGGAGGTCTTGTTGCCTACTCAAAAAACACAACTAAAGACCCTGCTGGAGTCCTTCCCAGGTCTTTTTTCCACCACTCCAGGGTTAACCACCATGGTGCAACACGAGATAGTGTCCCTAGAAAAAAGAATAGTAACACAGAAACCGTATCGCATTCCGGCAGCCCGTAGAGAAGCAGTGGAGAGAGGTGTCCGACATGCTCAAAGCTGATATAATTGAACCCTCCCAGAGTAACTGGTGTTCCCCAGTGGTAATAGTGCCAAAACCCGACGGCAGTCTGCGTTTTTGCATTGATTTCCGACAGGTAAATGCGATAACCAAGTTCGATACGTACCCCATGCCTAGGATAGACGAAATGATCGAGCGGTTGGGAAAAGCCAGATATATGTCAACCCTTGACCTCACCAAGGGGTATTGGCAGATTCCTTTGTCCCCTCACTCCAAAGAAAAGACGGCGTTTGCGACGCCCTCTGGCCTCTACCAATTTAAGGTGCTTCCCTCTGGCTTACATGGGGCGCCAGCGACGTTTCAAAGACTGATGGATAGTATTCTAAAGCCCCACAGCGCATACGCGGCAGCCTATCTTGACGATATCGTCATCTTCAGCCCGACTTGGGAGGAACACCTATGTCACATGGAAACCGTATTTTTGGCGATTCAATCAGCAGGCCTTACCATCAACCCTAAGAAGTCCCTGCTAGGTACTAACACAATCCAATACCTGGGGTATACGATTCAGGAAGGCCACATAAAACCCCAGATGAACAAGATAGAGGCTGTTAAGGTTATCCCTAGACCTACTACAAAAAGGACATCCGTTCCTTTTTGGGATTTATAGGATACTACCGTAGGTTCATACCCGGGTTCTCCTCTTTAGCCAGCCCCCTCACTGACCTCTTGACAAAAACGCACTCCTCACGCATACACAACTGGACACCGGAACACGAAGAGAGTTTTAACGCCCTGAAACATGCCATCTGTACACCCCCTGTATTACGTTGTCCTGATTTTGACCTGACATTTGTCCTCCAAACCGATGCCTCAGGCCTCGGTCTGGGTGCTGTGCTGTACCAGCCAGATCCACATAATGATCTAAAACCTTTGCTATATATCAGTAGGAAGCTCTTTTCCCGTGAGACCCAGTACTCAACGATAGAAAAGGAATGTTTAGCCATAAAATGGGCAATTGAGGCCTTGCAATACTATCTGTTGGGGAGGAGATTCATTGTCCTGACGGATCATGCCCCCTTACATGGCTTGCGAACAACAAGGATACAAACCCCGCGTCCTGCGATGGTTTCTCGCCTTACAACCTTTTTCGTTTCAGACCATACACATTCCGGGTTCTAGACAAGTCAGTGCCGATTATCTGTCCCGGCACCCATCGCCTGCATGGCCCCAACGTCCATTCCTATGGGGGGAGATGTGTGAGAACCCCGAGGATCCAGCGGACCGGAAGTGGAGGGAAACGGGCCGGGACACAGTAAATGTACCAGAGGAGCGCAGCGGTCTAGTGGCGCTGGGTCGATTCAATGTGGACGACCCGACGTCATCAGAAGCCGACCAACAAAAGGGCGGTGATGAGAGCAACAAGGGAGAGACAGGAACCACGGAGGCGACGGAGAAGAGAGGAGAGACGGAGGCGACGGAGAAGAGAGGAGAGACGGAAGCGACGGAGAAGAGGGAGAGCGAGACGATCCGGAAGAGGAGCCCAGCGGCGAGACAGAAGGAAGACCAGAGACCCCTGGAGCGGTGTACAGTGCGGACAAACCCGGCGGCCCAGGAAGGGGAGAGGACGCCCCGGGTCCCAACGCCGCGGCCCTGATCCCGGGCCGTGGCCCAAGGCAAGTGGCATTGAAGGGGTCGTTCTGGTGGTGGTGGGGCGGCACGGGAAACTAGGGCACGTGTGGTTATTACTGGTTTGTGCACTTCCCCAACACCAAGCACCTACACACTATTCCCCGTTTTTCCCTGCACGGCGTTCTGGTGGTGGTAGCAGCTAAGTAGTACAGAGGACCTCGAGCTAATCTCGGTTTTGTTCTTTCCTTTCCCTTAATTCCTGACTGCCCGGGTGGAGGAACGACACGACGCCTACGGCCATTCCGGTATATTACCACGGACGCCCAACGAAGGAGGTCAAGCGGGAGAAGAGGATCCCCAGCTGTTTAATTTCCCTTTTTTTCATTTTGTTAGACTGAACCCGGACTTGGTACATTTCATTTAGGTCCTATGGGACTAGCAAAACGTAGATCCCGAATACAATTACCAAAGAAAAGAGCAATAAAGACCCAAAAACACCTCTACTGTGCGTGTCCAGTGTTCCCCTCGGCCCCTCGGGCTATTGCGCCGCTGACAGTACTCCATCAGGATGGTGGAGGACATTATCTCCATCACCCTGACGGACTACTGTCTGCTAGATTTAGAGATGACTGCCGGCCCAACAGTCCTCTATGTGCACTGAAAAGAACCGCTGTTACGATGGTTCCTTCCAATGTACTAAAAGTGCAGTGGACGGATGGTTTTGACGGCCATTCACCAAACTTTTCCAAAGATTTAGTTCATGGAAAACTAAGGATACTTTGTGAGAGTTTGTTTCTGGAAAACAAAAAAAGAACTAAAGGCCCCTACACCCTGGCAGTCATTATTTCTTTACGAAAAATCTGCCTGTAAATGACATAAAAAGGCATTATACCATTGACCCTAAACAGTGCAGGTGGTGTAATGTCCTTCCTCTGACAGCCCCTCCTCCATCTGGCCACTGGAGAAAGCTTTTCGTTGACAGAGGCAACAAAGGCTTCTTCGACAGAAACCTTAAGGTCCATCCATCTCGTAATGACGTGGGCAGACCAAGGGCTTGGCTGACAGAGTCCTCATTTTCATTTGCAACGAAGCATCCTGTCCACCAAACTCTAAATTAGGCCCAAAGTTCTTAAGTTATATAGCGCACACCACAAGTTGTTTTGTCCTGTGGTCTGATATCACCAAAGTGAGTGGCACTGAGTTCACTGAGCTCATCCACAGGTGCAGTTGATTAGGTCGAGTGGCAAAGGGGGGACAAAGGCACCTGAAGATAAGAGAGTTATTGTCAACTTCTCCATACGTTGTAACTTTGTGGCCCAGGGCCAATCATTTAAGCTGTGCCTCAGTACCCTAATTAGCCAAAATTGTAATATTCATCCTGATGATGAAATCTCGCATCCTTACTTCTTACTCATTGTTATTTTTAAGTAACCAACGTTTCATTCTCAATACCAGACGTTCTCAGTAAGATAATGAACCACTCTCAGACATTTTCCCCATTTTTATGGTGTTTCTCTTACTTTAAGCAGAACAACCTGTGTAATGACTTACTATAAGGAGAATATTTCAAATTAACAGCAAAATAGTTTGTTTAAATTATTAAGGTGGACATTTCAAAATTTATCCTGAGCTAATACTAATGTTTTATCTGAAGCAGTTTTTGAGGAACACTAGCTGAATCGATCTGGAATATCTGAATTGTGCCACATATGTGGTACACCCCTAATGTCGGCTATCCGAATATCCCACGTATGTGGCATTCCACTAATGTAGGCTATTCCCATTTTTCCATGTGTGTTATTTCACTAAGGTTAAATATCTGAATTATTCTGTTAATAGTTTGACATCCGCCGTCTTAAAGAGTCCCAAAACTTGGACCCCTCCATCGGAGAGTGAGGGCAGGGTCTCTAATACTGAAATACTGCTGCTGTGGCCTTATTTCATGCAGAACTGGAAACTCATTCATTCATGAAGTGTGTTCATTGCCCCTCAGCCTCCAGGATCTTTCACTTCTATATCAGTGATGTGTACACATGTTTGTTTATATCAACCTAACTGTTATGTATTGTACAGCACCGCTAGGACAGGTATCATGCTTTGAATATGTTGTGTACAAAGAAAACAAGAACTGTCAAAGCCAATAGGTCACGCCTATGCGACAACTGGCAGATTTGTCAATATCTTTTAAGTCATGTTTTACAGCAGCACGGCTGCTGTGCCGCATAGCTGAAAGTTTAATTTTAAAAAATGTTGTTTTTATATTTTTTTTAAAAAGCTTACAGCCATGCTGCTATACAACAGGACAAAAAAATCGATAAAGCCAAGAAATCTCGCTTAGGCAAGACCTATTGGCTTTGCCAAAGCTTGTTATCAGTGCAGGCTATAGCGTTATCTTATGAAGTGGACTTAAAAACCGGTTTTGGAAGGAATGCCTACTGCAGATTTATGTCAAGGGGCGCAGCAGAGAGCATTTCTCGCACCCAGTATTGCATCCTTCGGTGACTGTCTGCGTGACACATGTGTCCTGCTCATCTGCCCTTGCCAGTGACATTACTACAACTGTCGCATGCAGCGCTTGATGGCTCCATCCCGGGATGTCACTCAGCGATCACACGCGGGTGACTTCCAATCCAAGTGAGGGGCAGGTAATTCAAAATACAAAATGCAGTATTTTTATGGCACTATTTTAATTAGGTTTTTCTTCGTGGTTTGTAGTCTTTAAAATGCAGGTTTTTAAAAAAATATTTACCAACACTTCAACTGTATAATATTTCTCTGCATTATTATGTTAATATTATCCTTCTCAGTTATCAGACACGTTCTCTTAGGATGTACCTTTTTGATGAAATTATTTCAATAAAGCTTTCTTAAACTTTAAAAAAAAAAGAAGTGGTCAGAGCAAGAACAATGGGGACAAGGTGGGGAAAAGCATGACATTTGGTGACATTTTGATTTCCTATGACAGATTGCACTGCTGTGGAATAGAGGGTGGCGCACACTCTGACGGCGCATCAGCAATTCCATTTTATTTGGTTAACTATTCTGTGAGGAGCACAGCTGTTGTTATCGAATACAAGGAGTGAGCACATTTGCTGACCATAGGGAGTTGTCCGCATCTGAATACCATGTGCACACTTAAGAAGGGCAGGGCTACATTTCTAAAAACTGCAGCCTGGTTTAAAACAATATAAGGAGCAGCAATTCGGCGTGGTTACCAAGGTTCATTTGGAGAGTATAAGAAAATGTAAGAAACAAGCCATGGACTTGGCAATCTAATGTGTTAATGAAAAAAATAACTACAAATTACCTACAGCCAAGTAATTACAAAAGACAGACCCTGTTGCAACGCTGCTTAATTTTGCCAGCAATTATCCAAATACAGCTCTGGTTGCGATAATCATGAGCACACATGTATGTGTCAGCTCTTGTTTGATACATGCACCCAAAGCCGCTCTGGAGCAGTTTAAGTTGTTCACAGTGATCTGATAAGTTGATACATTGTAGCGGTGGAATGCGCTTGATTCCGCCGCCTCAGTCGGAAGATTGCCGTAGATTGTGCTGACTGGCACACAAAAGTGATTACATTTATCGCCGCGGTTGTCCCTTTTAGAAATACTTGAGTTATGGTAGTTCCTGGCTCGATTCGTTTTGAGCATTAGAGCAACCAGAACAGATTTCCTCTGCTTCGGTTTGATGATTGTCGTGGTTGCAGCTTTTTGATTTTTTTTTTAATATCCTACACATGCCATGTAGTTGATTTCTACTTTTTCCACCCTATCAGCGGCTGGTCGTGACGCCGGTCCTTTGTATAGTACTTTCATATGATTAGCAATGTCATTCAAACTCTGGATTTACAGCATAGATTGCTGCTGAATATACTCAGTGGCGTGGCTCACAGTATCTATAATCATAAACTTTGCACAACGGCAGCTTAATGAATTTCAGTAATACTCTCCATCTGTGACTTAGTGGTCTCTGTTTGTTCCGTAATTGAATTTTGCTTGATTGAAACAGTGTTTGTTTGGCAGCTATTATGCGGCTTGGGTTGCGATAATCATGAGCATAATTTTAATTGTCAGATCTCCTTTGATACATGCTCTGAAAGCCGCTCCTGCGCAGTTTGAGTTGGAAGATGCATGCATGCCATGGACAAATGGGGAGAAATAATATGAGAGCGCCGACGGAGCCAGCGAATGGTAAGCCTATGGGCGGGCTGAAGCACACATATTGAATACAACAGTCTCTTCGAGACAGCACATGCGCTGTAGCCGAGACCTACAAATAAATGTGATTACTGTGTACATGAATTAGTCTTTATAGCAACCTTTGTAAACATAAAGGCAGAGAAGAGAGAGAAGTGAGGCTGTGGACCAGGTGGGGTGGGTCTGGCAACGCATCCTTCGGGAGTCTGTGCCTGAGCCGCTCTTGCAGACAACAATGGTCCTCTTTCATGATTTATGTGAACCCGGTGTGATAGCAATGAGGTTCTAACTACCTTGTGGGTTAGTTAAGCACTGGAAAATGTCACTTTATGGATATGACCTCAGAGTAGCACTACACATTGTCTACAACTCATGCCTGTCACAGTCTGTACTCATGCACATGCCACTGTCACATTAGCATTACAGCTCACGGCGCAGTCCTGCAGCTGTCATACTGTCTATACTCCACGCAGGTGTGACTGCTGCCCATTATCTGTACAGCCCATGGCACAGTGCTGCAGTTGTCATACTGTCTATACTCCTCGTGCAGGTGGTACTGCTGCTGTCACAGTATCTGTACAGCCCATGGCACAGTCCTGCAGCTGTCACACAGTCGGTACTTCTCGTGCACATGCTACTGTTGCTGTCACATTATTTCTACAGTTCATGGCGCAGGGCAGCAGCTGTCACTCTGTCTGCACTCCTCGCGCAGGTGGCACTGCAGTCACAATATCTGTACAGCTCGTGGCAGCAGTGCACCAGCTGTCACACTGTCTACTCCTCGTGCACATGCTACTGCTGCTGTCACATTATTTATCCAGCTCATGGCAGTAGTACTGCAGCTCTCACACTGTCTGTACTTCATAACGCTGTACTGTGGCTGTCACACTGTCTACTCCTCGCGCAGGTGGTACTGCTGCTGTCACGTTATCTGGACAGCTCCTGGCAGCAGTGCACCAGCTGTTGCACCATGTGTCCTTCTCGTGCACATGCTACTGCTGCTGTCCATTATCTGTACAACTCACGGCTGGAGTACTGCAGCTGTCACACTGTCTGTACTCCTCGTGCACATGCTGCTGTCACATTAACTGTACAGCTCATGGCACAGTGCTGCAGCTGTCACACTGTCTGGACTCCTTGTGCACATGCTGCTGTCACGTTATCTGTAAAGCTCATGGCGCAGTTCTGCAGCTGTCACACTGTCTGGACTTCTTTGTGCACATCCTGCTGTCACGTTATCTGTACAGCTCATGGCGCAGTTCTGCAGCTGTCACACTGTCTGGACTCCTTGTGCACATGCTGCTGAGACGTTATCTGTACAGCTCATGGCGCAGTTCTGCAGCTGTCACACTGTCTGTACTCCTTGTGCACATGTTGCTGTCATATTATCTGGACAGCTCATGGCGCAGTTCTGCAGCTGTCACACTGTCTGTACTCCTCGTGCACATGCTGCTGTCACATTAACTGTACAGCTCAGTGCTGCAGCTGTCACACTGTCTGGACTCCTTGTGCAAATGCTGCTGTCACATTAACTGTACAGCTCATGGCGCAGTGCTGCTGCTGTCACACTGTCTGGACTCCTTGTGCACATGCCTGGGGCGTAACACAAGCCCCGCACCCCCCGTGGTGCGGGGGGGGGGCCCTGAGCTGCAGGGGGCCCCCTCAGCACAGTACTCAGGCCTGAGCTCTCCGGATTAAATCCGGAGCGGGGACCACTCCATGTACATTGCAGGGGGGCCCCTTAAACGTTCGTTATGCCACTTGCACATGCTGCTGTCATGTTATCTGTACAGCTCATGGCGCAGTGCTGCAGCTGTCACACTGTCTGTACTCCTCGTGCACATGCTGCTGCCCATTTTCTGTACAGCTCATGGCGCAGTTCTGCAGCTGTCACACTGTCTGTACTCCTCGTGCACATGCTGCTGTCACATTAACTGTACAGCTCATGGCGCAGTGCTGCAGCTGTCACACTGTCTGGACTCCTTGTGCACATGCTGCTGTCACATTAACTGTACAGCTCATGGCGCAGTGCTGCTGCTGTCACACTGTCTGGACTCCTTGTGCACATGCCTGGGGCGTAACACAGGCCCCCGCACCCCCCGTGGTGCGGGGGGGCCCTGAGCTGCAGGGGGCCCCCTCAGCACAGTACTCAGGCCTGAGCTCTCCGGATTAAATCCGGAGCGGGGACCACTCCATGTACATTGCAGGGGGGCCCCTTAAACTTTCGTTACGCCACTGGCACATGCTGCTGTCATGTTATCTATACAGCTCATGGCGCAGTGCTGCAGCTGTCACACTGTCTGGACTCCTCGTGCACATGCTGCTGCCCATTATCTGTACAACTCACGGCAGCAGTACTGCAGCTGTCACACTGTCTGTACTCCTCGTGCACATGCTGCTGTCACATTTGTACAGCTCATGGCGCAGTTCTGCAGCTGTCACACTGTCTGGACTCCTTGTGCACATGCTGCTGTCACGTTATCTGTACAGCTCATGGCGCAGTTCTGCAGCTGTCACTCTGTCTGGACTCCTTGTGAACATGCTGCTGTCATGTTATCTGTACAGCTCATGGAGCAGTTCTGCATCTGTCACACTGTCTGTACTCCTCGTGCACATGCTGCTGTCACATTAACTGTACAGCTCATGGTGCAGTGCTGCAGCTGTTGCACCGTCTGTACTTCTGGTGCACATGCTACTGCTGCTGCCCATTATCTGTACAGGCCATGGCACGGTGCAACAGCTGTCACTCTGTCTGCACTCCTTGCGCAGGTGATACTGCTGTCACATTTTCTATGCAGCTCATTGCACTAATGCCTCAGCTGTCACACTGTCTGTACTCCTTGTGCACATGCTGCTGTCACGTTATCTGTACAGCTCATGGCGCAGTTCTGCAGCTGTCACACTGTCTGTACTGCTAGTGCACATGCTGCTGCCCATTATCTGTACAGCTCATGGCGCAGTTCTGCAGCTGTCACTGTCTGCGCTCCTAGCGCAGGTGATACTGCTGTCACATTTTCAGTGCAGCTCATTGCACTAATGCCTCAGCTGTCACACTGTCTGGACTCCTTGTGCACATGCTGCTGTCACGTTATCTGTACAGCTCATGGCGCAGTTCTGCAGCTGTCACACTGTCTGGACTTCTTTGTGCACATGCTGCTGTCACGTTATCTGTACAGCTCATGGCGCAGTTCTGCAGGTGTCACACTGTCTGGACTCCTTGTGCACATGCAGCTGAGACGTTATCTGTACAGCTCATGGCGCAGTTCTGCAGCTGTCACACTGTCTGTACTCCTTGTGCACATGTTGCTGTCATGTTATCTGTACAGCTCATGGCGCAGTTCTGCAGCTGCCACACTGTCTGTACTCCTCGTGCACATGCTGCTGTCACATTAACTGTACAGCTCATGGCGCAGTGCTGCAGCTGTCACACCGTCTGTACTTCTGGTGCACATGCTACTGCTGCTGCCCATTATCTGTACAGGCCATGGCACGGCACAGCAGCTGTCACTCTGTCTGCACTCCTCGCGCAGGTGATACTGCTGTCACATTTTCTGTGCAGCTCATTGCACTATTGCCTCAGCTGTCACACTGTCTGGACTCCTTGTGCACATGCTGCTGTCACGTTATCTGTACAGCTCATGTCGCAGTTCTGCAGCTGTCACACTGTCTGGACTCCTTGTGCACATGCTGCTGTCATGTTATCTGTACAGCTCACGGCCCAGTACTGCAGCTGTCACTGTCTGCACTCCTCGCGCAGGTGATACTGCTGTTACATTTTCTGTGCAGCTCATTGCACTAATGCCTCAGCTGTCACACTGTCTGGACTCCTTGTGCACATGCTGCTGTCACGGTATCTGTAC
The DNA here is from genome assembly GCA_963921515.1 of Calotriton arnoldi. Taxonomy (NCBI): domain Eukaryota; kingdom Metazoa; phylum Chordata; class Amphibia; order Caudata; family Salamandridae; genus Calotriton; species Calotriton arnoldi. The sequence continues at coordinate 24,277 of CAWUFW010010862.1, read as the reverse complement.
AGCTCATGGCGCAGTTCTGCAGCTGTCACACTGTCTGGACTCCTTGTGCACATGCTGCTGTCATGTTATCTGTACAGCTCATGGCGCAGTTCTGCAGCTGTCACACTGTCTGGACTTCTTTGTGCACATGCTGCTGTCACGTTATCTGTACAGTTCATGGCGCGGTTCTGCAGCTGTCACACTGTCTGGACTCCTTGTGCACATGCTGCTGTCACGTTATCTGTACAGCTCATGGCGCGGTTCTGCAGCTGTCACACTGTCTGGACTCCTTGTGCACATGCTGCTGTCACGTTATCTGTACAGCTCATGGCGCAGTTCTGCAGCTGTCACACTGTCTGGACTTCTTTGTGCACATGCTGCTGTCACGTTATCTGTACAGCTCATGGCGCAGTTCTGCAGCTGTCACACTGTCTGGACTTCTTTGTGCACATGCTGCCGTCACGTTATCTGTACAGCTCATGGCGTAGTTCTGCAGCTGTCACACTGTCTGGACTCCTTGTGCACATGCTGCTGTCATGTTATCTGTACAGCTCATGGTGCAGTTCTGCAGCTGTCACACTGTCTGGACTCCTTGTGCACATGCTGCTGTCACGTTATCTGTACAGCTCATGGCCCAGTTCTGCAGCTGTCACACTGTCTGTACTCCTCGGGCACATGCTGCTGCCCATTATCTGTACAGCTCACGGCAGCAGTACTGCAGCTGTCACACTGTCTGTACTCCTCGTGCACATGCTGCTGTCACATTAACTGTACAGCTCATGACGCAGTGCTGCAGCTGTCACTCTGTCTGCACTCCTTGCGCAGGTGATACTGCTGTCACATTTTCTGTGCAGCTCATTGCACTTATGCCTCAGCTGTCACACTGTCTGGACTCCTTGTGCACATGCTGCTGTCACGTTATCTGTACAGCTCATGGCGCAGTTCTGCAGCTGTCACACTGTCTGGACTCCTTGTGCACATGCTGCTGTCACGTTATCTGTACAGCTCATGGCGCAGTTCTGCAGCTGTCACACTGTCTGGACTCCTTGTGCACATGCTGCTGTCACGTTATCTGTACAGCTCATGGCGCAGTTCTGCAGCTGTCACACTGTCTGGACTCCTTGTGCACATGCTGCTGTCATGTTATCTGTACAGCTCACGGCCCTGTGCTGCAGCTGTCACTGTCTGCACTCCTCGCGCAGGTGATACTGCTGTTACATTTTCTGTGCAGCTCATTGCACTAATGCCTCAGCTGTCACACTGTCTGGACTCCTTGTGCACATGCTGCTGTCACTGTATCTGTACAGCTCATGGCGCAGTTCTGCAGCTGTCACACTGTCTGGACTCCTTGTGCACATGCTGCTGTCATGTTATCTGTACACCTCATGGCGCAGTTCTGCAGCTGTCACACTGTCTGGACTTCTTTGTGCACATGCTGCTGTCACGTTATCTGTACAGTTCATGGCGCGGTTCTGCAGCTGTCACACTGTCTGGACTCCTTGTGCACATGCTGCTGTCACGTTATCTGTACAGCTCATGACGCAGTGCTGCAGCTGTCACTCTGTCTGCACTCCTTGCGCAGGTGATACTGCTGTCACATTTTCTGTGCAGCTCATTGCACTAATGCCTCAGCTGTCACACTGTCTGGACTCCTTGTGCACATGCTGCTGTCACGTTATCTGTACAGCTCATGGCGCAGTTCTGCAGCTGTCACACTGTCTGGACTCCTTGTGCACATGCTGCTGTCATGTTATCTGTACAGCTCATGGCGCAGTTCTGCAGCTGTCACACTGACTGGACTCCTTGTGCACATGCTGCTGTCACGTTATCTGTACAGCTCAGGGTGCAGTTCTGCAGCTGTCACTCTGTCTGCACTCCTCGCACAGGTGATACCGCGGTCACATGAAAAAGGATTCACATGAACTACATATGAATCGGGACTGCTTGTTCTCCTAGGTCACTGCAATGTTTATTTTTTACAAATATTTATTTTTCACAAATGTTTATTCTTGTAAGTAGAGTCAGATTGATTGACTTGTGATATTTATATTACCGTAGGTTAGAACCTGTCATGAATCAACGTTGTTGACATCAGCGGGTGGGCGGTGTAATCTTTATGGATACTTGTACAAGGGGAGTCTGAGGTAACCACTGGGACTGGGGTGGAGGTGAAAGAGGGAACATTTCGATTTGGATTGTATGGAACGGACTGATGATCGTGGGGCATTGTGGGAGTTGGAGGCAATGATCAAGAGCAGGAAGAAAAAGCGGAAGTTGGTCGTAGTATGGGAGGTAGTTTAACTGGTAACAGGTGTAGCGGAGGGGTGGAGACTAACAAGGGTAAAAGCGCAGATGCGAGAGAGGTGTATAGTTTGTTTATTTGGGAGTGGTAGCAAAGGAGTAAGAAGGACGATTACACGACCGCTTGAGAGGTATGGACTGGTAGAGTTACACTATCTTGAGGGACATCAGATATATTTGGAAGAAAGACAGCTCGCATACAAATGTGGAAGGGGTAGGGTCATGAATTATAGATGGGACTCGATGGGCAATTTAAATGGGATAAGGGGGGTTACAATGGGTATCCAGGATATAGTAGGATTGAGCTACAATTGTTAGCGGGATAGAACGTTGATTTATGGGTAACGCTTAAAGAGAGAACTATTATGTGAATGAGTAAACAAGTGACACTGGGGTAAAACACGGAATCTAATTGATATGTTTTTTATTTGTAGAAAACCCCTGATGAAGGGCCAGAGAATGGGCCCGAAATGCATTGGGTAACATATGACCAATGATCGTGGATAAACTTATGTACACAGTCGTGGTGCAGGATAAGGCCCGGATGGGCATTTCTGTAACTTTAAGAGTTTAGTGAAGACATAAGCGTTTCTCTTGTGACATGTGAAAATTATGAAGATCACTAAAGTTGGATTACGTTGGAGAAAAAATAAATACAAATGAGTTACAAAGAACTTTGTGGAATGTTGTTATACGCAACTAAAAATGCAGTGCATCTGGTTTGGGGTGGTATTCCATTCCATCTTTTTGTGACATTCATAAACAGCGTGGCTCGGGCTGACCACGTTTCCAGGTAGCACGCTATCAAAGTGAGAATACTAAAGCTAGTGAAAGCAGGAAAAGAATATTGATGAAACAGGAGTGCACCGCGTCGTCTTTTTCTTGGATTTATCTTACTTTCGGCCCATCAGACGGGTAGCACCCATCGGAGGAATATGATGAACTTGTTAAAATTCGAAGGAGTCACAAGAGAAACAATCGTACGAACATTCCTTTTTGTATAAAAAGGATTCACATGAACTACATATGAATCGGGACTGCTTGTTCTCCTAGGTCACTGCAATGTTTATTTTTTACAAATATTTATTTTTTACAAATGTTTATTCTTGTACGTAGAGTCAGATTGATTGACTTGTGATATTTATATTACCGTAGGTTAGAACCTGTCATGAATCAACGTTGTTGACATCAGCGGGTGGGCGGTGTAATCTTTATGGATACTTGTACAAGGGGAGTCTGAGGTAACCACTGGGACTGGGGTGGAGGTGAAAGGAGATTGAAGAGGGAACATTTCGATTTGGATTGTATGGAACGGACTGATGATCGTGGGGCATTGTGGGAGTTGGAGGCAATGATCAAGAGCAGGAAGAAAAAGCGGAAGTTGGTCGTAGTATGGGAGGTAGTTTAACTGGTAACAGGTGTAGCGGAGGGGTGGAGACTAACAAGGGTAAAAGCGCAGATGCGAGAGAGGTGTATAGTTTGTTTATTTGGGAGTGGTAGCAAAGGAGTAAGAAGGACAATTACACGACCGCTTGAGAGGTATGGACTGGTAGAGTTACACTATCTTGAGGGACATCAGATATATTTGGAAGAAAGACAGCTCGCATACAAATGTGGAAGGGGTAGGGTCATGAATTATAGATGGGACTCGATGGGCAATTTAAATGGGATAAGGGGGGTTACAATGGGTATCCAGGATATAGTAGGATTGAGCTACAATTGTTAGCGGGATAGAACGTTGATTTATGGGTAACGCTTAAAGAGAGAACTATTATGTGAATGAGTAAACAAGTGACACTGGGGTAAAACACGGAATCTAATTGATATGTTTTTTATTTGTAGAAAACCCCTGATGAAGGGCCAGAGAATGGGCCCGAAATGCATTGGGTAACATATGACCAATGATCGTGGATTAACTTATGTACACAGTCGTGGTGCAGGATTAGGCCCGGATGGGCATTTCTGTAACTTTAAGAGTTTAGTGAAGACATAAGCGTTTCTCTTGTGACATGTGAAAATTATGAAGATCACTAAAGTTGGATTACGTTGGAGAAAAAATAAATACAAATGAGTTACAAAGAACTTTGTGGAATGTTGTTATACGCAACTAAAAATGCAGTGCATCTGGTTTGAGGTGGTATTCCATTCCATCTTTTTGTGGCAGTTCTGCAGCTGTCACACTGTCTGGACTCCTTGTGCACATGCTGCTGTCATGTTATCTGTATAGCTCACGGCCCTGTGCTGCAGCTGTCACTGTCTGCACTCCTCGCGCAGGTGATACTGCTGTTACATTTTCTGTGCAGCTCATTGCACTAATGCCTCAGCTGTCACACTGTCTGGACTCCTTGTGCACATGCTGCTGTCACTGTATCTGTACAGCTCATGGCGCAGTTCTGCAGCTGTCACACTGTCTGGACTCCTTGTGCACATGCTGCTGTCATGTTATCTGTACACCTCATGGCGCAGTTCTGCAGCTGTCACACTGTCTGGACTTCTTTGTGCACATGCTGCTGTCACGTTATCTGTACAGTTCATGGCGCGGTTCTGCAGCTGTCACACTGTCTGGACTCCTTGTGCACATGCTGCTGTCACGTTATCTGTACAGCTCATGGCGCGGTTCTGCAGCTGTCACACTGTCTGGACTCCTTGTGCACATGTTGCTGTCACGTTATCTGTACAGCTCATGGCGCAGTTCTGCAGCTGTCACACTGTCTGGACTCCTTGTGCACATGCTGCTGTCACGTTATCTGTACAGCTCATGGCGCAGTTCTGCAGCTGTCACACTGTCTGGACTCCTTGTGCACATGCTGCTGTCATGTTATCTGTACAGCTCATGGCGCAGTTCTGCAGCTGTCACACTGACTGGACTCCTTGTGCACATGCTGCTGTCACGTTATCTGTACAGCTCAGGGTGCAGTTCTGCAGCTGTCACTCTGTCTGCACTCCTCGCACAGGTGATACCGCGGTTACATTTTCTGTACAGCTCATTGCACTAATGCCTCAGCTGTCACACTGTCTGGACTCCTTGTGCACATGTTACTGCTACTGTCACATTATTTGTACAGCTCATGGCATCAGTGTTTCAGCTTTCACACTGGCTGCACTGCTAGTGCAGATGTTACTGCTGCTGCCACAGCCATACACCAGCTGGCAGCAGTGCTGCAAACATAAAACTTGCTTCAGAATGAACTAAATGTCAGCTTTAGTTTATAGATAAACTAGACATTTCTTTCGTATTACAATCTACCTAAGCGCTTTTTTTATCCTATCACAGTATTAAGCAACTCATTAAATTATCGTGGGCATCGAACAGGCGTCTCCCCATTAGCAGGAAATATAACTTGTAACCTGCAAGTTGCAATCGGATATCTACAGAAGGCATACAAACGTGGTAAATTGCGCATTTGCGAGATTTTGAGTTACTGGCATTATAAATGACAATGCCTTTTAGTTATGTATTTCAAAAACCTGCAATAATAAAAGGCATTGTCATTTACAATATCAATAGGTCAACGTTTTGAAAATGCGAGACCTATTGCATTGCAAATGCTTGTTTGCTATTTTTATTACACGTATTGGCAAAGGCAATAGGGCATGCATCTGTGAATGCCTGTGTTTATTTTGGCACACTAAAGTAAGACCAGTTTGCTTTTCCCAATACTTGTATTTAATGGGATTTTTACAAACATAAAATGAATGACCCGTGCCTTTGAAGTGCTTTACTTCACTGGAACACGAGGTGGCGCTGCCTGCATGTTGTGTGGTTGGTGGGTTGTTTGTTGGGCGCAGGAGGCAAGTTGTCGCTGCAGCTGTTCAGGTTTCCAAAGGGATCACGTTCCTGCTGACAGGAGTGTTTGATACATTCTGTCTTGCTCACACGGTTTCCTTGTCTTACTGCCAAAATGTAGTACGTAGGCTAGCAGAGTGAAAGACGTCACGAGCACCCTCCTGGTGTCCGAAACCGGTCTGTGCCATACCCTGCAGTGGCTGGGTGCTGAACACGTCACTGGGGAGGCATTGAAAAGGGGGGGGGGGGGAGAGAGTAACAATCAAGAGTCTGTTCATACCCCCTGCAAGTTATGCAACTAAGCCGCCGTGCAATTTGATGTCAATGTGTTGTTTTATTCGTTCGCACGTGTTGTTTTGCGCAACTTGTGTCATCTTTATTTGTGTGGGCGCAGTGCTGATGAAAAGAGCCAGTCAACAGTTCTGCTATTCCTTGGACGACTTTATCTAGAGAGTGGGCACAGACAGGGCAGTGCCAGCTGCTTAAATATGTATAGATACTCCCACATGCCCAGTCAGTACATCCCATCCTTGCTCTAATACCCCAGAGAGCAAGGGCAGTTATTGTACAGCACTTTTAGAGACCTCGTTCTCCTGGACATTGTGACTCTCCGTGGCCCACCGCCAAAGCTCCGCTCTCCCAGAGTGCATCAGTTCTATAGCTGCCTGCGCTTGTTCTATGTACATTTCGGGCCTCATTTAATTGGAAGTAGGGCATCGCCGCAGGTCATTTTGCTGTGCTGCCCTATGTCAATTCAAAAGGGCAGGAATGCACGTTATTTAAAGTTACGGTGCATTCCTGTCCTTGGGGGTGGCTGGGTTCATTCCTGTCCTTGGGGGTGGCTGGGTGCATTCCTGTCCTTGGGGCTGGCTGGGTGCATTCCTGTCCTTGGGGGTGGCTGGGTGCATTCCTGTCCTTGGGAGTGGCGGGAAGCCTTAGAAAGCCCAGCGCTTTGAGACCCTCACGGGTGAGTAGCACGTTATATAAACCCCTGATTGATTGATTGAAAGTGGTGGGGCGAGCAAAGTGCCCCTCTGCTTCCCAAAAACCTAAATTAAACAATATCTCTCTCCAAAAGTCAAAAACAACCTACCCCTCCCTCTAAAAGCCCAGATAAAAACAACCCCTCCACTCAAAACCCCTAAAAACATAACCATTAACTTAATCACTACATTTACATGCATAACACATTTCTAATAAATAAAAAATTATAAAACTGTACTTACCCACAGGCTCCATGTCCTCCTTGGTTTTCCTCTGCATTCTGATGCATGAAGGATGATCCCCTAACCAATCCAGACGCTGCTCTCATTCCGCTAACCAGCTTGAGAAAAACACCAGGATTGGGTGGAGGGGGTTGGCTAAATGCTCCTTCAGGCCCTGCATGCCTGTGTGTGTTCTCCACCCAGCTGTTTAAAACAGCTGGGTAGAGAGCTTCAAAGTGCGCATGTCACTTTGGCCAGAGCAAAACAGCCGGCCAAAGTGACATGTTCACTTTTGAGCGTACAGTCAAGCCACTGCTCCAGTCTTCTGTGTAGAAAAAAATATCATGAGACACAAATATCATGTCTTAAATAGCAAAAGTATTCTCTGTCAAAATATTGTAGGTAATATATTATTTAAAAAAATATTTTTAATATCATGGTTAAAAATATTGTTGTGTGTAATATTGTCATATTGTATATCTTTTTTAAGTGCATTTTTTGTATATTTTGTTTTAATATGTTGTTATGTTTTTTAATGTTTTCATTTTGTGTATAATAATTTTATTAGTGGGATATTAGGTTTATAAAGGAATGTGGTGGGAGTAATTTAATTAAAAAAAAAAATTATGTTTGTTCTTTTTAAAGTTGTGTTAATTTTTTTCATTTTATAGAAATTTGTTTTAGATTATATGATATCTTTAATTTGTTTTAAAAATCTGTTTTTTATTTATATAAAATTCAACTTTTTACATGTAATATTTTTACCTTCATTGAAATAATCATTTTAATATTGTTTTATCTTATACAATTTTGTTTTTCATATCATTTGAAATATTTTAATGTGATTAATTTTCATATATATATATATATATATATATATATATATATATATATATATATATATATATATATGTTCCAAGAAAAGCTCCATTTTACCGGGGGCCCCCGACCCTACAGGGCGGGCTCTGTAAACAGGAACGGAGAGTCCTGTTACTGTGGATTGTGCCAAGAAAAATGCAGAGCCCAACTCCGACTTTCTTTCAAGCCTGACATTTATTCGTCTGCATAACAGCATTTAAAACCACTCATTTTCCTTACGCGTTTCAGCGTTTGCCGCCTTGCTCACAGGTGAGTGTCATTTAATCCTAGTGGTCACATGGCCATGAGAACAACTACAGGCCCCATGATGCACCAACATCCAGCTTCCATGGCGTGACAAGGTAAAATATTGCATTCTGCTTGATAGCGTTTTTGCTTGCCAAATGTCATGAAATGTAATGTCATCATTCAAGGTGCATACACGAATTATTGTTGCAAAGTGCATGTTGCTGCTGACATGCTCTTGATACATGCTTGAAATGCGGCGTTTCCAAAGAGAGGGATCTCCTCTCTCTTCTCCCTTTCCCTGCATTTTGCGATGCAGCACACACAACGAAATTCGTTTTATTTATTTAATTGTTTACTTACCTCCGTTCATCCATATTCCGGTGTTTACTACCCCCCGCCCCGCCTCACCGCCCCACGGAACTCCCTCCACGGGCCGCTACTGCTTTCTCACTCACGTTTACCCAATAGCCGTGGCAATACGATGGCAGGTACGCTCGTAAAGTGGTCATGCCCCCTCAGTTTAATGTTCCAAGAAAAGCTCCATTTTACTGGGGGCCGCCGACCCTGCAGGGCGGGCTCTGTAAACAGGAACGGAGAACCCTGTTACTTTTTTTAATGTTTTTTGCTAGTACTGTGAATTCACTTTTTCATGTTGTGTATTTTTGGGGGAATAATTAAAATGGATCTGTGTAATGTATTCTTTTTAGTGTAATGTTTATTATAAATATGGGGTAGTTAGTTTTGAATTCTAAAAGTAGAGTATTTTGCTTAATGTGTAATTGAAAAAGTAAATTTGCCCCCGCCCAACTCAGAGTCCAACACTTGGGGGCCGATACCGATTCAGGCCGGAAATCTCTCCGACCGAGCCGGACCCGGAGAGATTTCCGACCGAATCGGACTCTGGCAGTCTGACCGAACGAGTATGATGCGCACGCATGCAATCGGACTCGAGTCGGTCGGACTCCCATTGAGTCGATGGGAGCCAGACGTACAACGCGTACGCGGGCTCCCATTGACCCAATGGGTGCGAGGCGAACAAGGGTGCCCCCTACAGCGGGTACGCCTCGAAGCGACTCGCGGCGTACATGCACAGGTAGGGGGGACCCATGGGTCCCCCTGTGTGCGACTCGCGCGGCTACGCGTACAGGGAGTCCGACACGGACCCCCAAAGTGCGGCTCCAACTGCTCTTTCGAGACGGACGGCGCGAGTCGGTCGGACTGCTCGCGGCGCGCATCGTACTTGCCCGGCCGGGGAACGTCTCCATTGCGCGGTGCAAGTCGTGTCCGTGCGAGTCGGTCGGAGCGCTTCGGACCCGCGAACAAGTCGGTCGGCGATTTTGCGTGCGCTCGCATCGTACTCGCTCGGCCGGATGCACGTACAAATCGGTCGGGAAAGAGGGCTCCGAATCGGATCCGGTTAAGCCAAATCCGATTCGGTGCCCTACCGGCCGAGATCGGAATCGACCCCAGAGTGTATGGTTACATTTGGAGTTGAAATAGTAAGTTTAATCCAGCTAACATTTTTCACAATGTAGTTAAGTTTGAAGTGGGAATAGTAAATTTGACTCCCCCGCCACCCAAAGTCCAACACTTACCTCAATGTCATGAATGCTAAATCTAAACCCCCACCCTCACAGCGTCCAACGTTTTCCACAATGTGGTTACGTTTGGAGTGGGAATAGTAAGTTTGACCCCACAGAAAGCTCAACACATTTACTATTTTTTTTCCCGCTATTTTTATTGGGGTTTTTAGTGAAGAGCAAAGACAGGGATACAATAGCAATTAAATAAGCAAGATGATTTTAAATGCAACACATGCACATTTGTGTAAGGAATATGCATGAGGAGGAGGGGTGAGGTGAAGCATCTATCTAAACACCACATGTTCTAGGCAACCAGTATGAGTAGCGGTGGAGTGTCACCCTCCTCTCGGATTGCACAAAACATTATAAATTCCTCCTAATAGTAAAGTGTAACGTGAGGGAGAAGGGGTCGCTGCTGAGGTCAGGGAGGTGTTTGGAATGGGTATTAACATGGAAGTAGGAGGAGAGGGGCCGAAGTTCAGCTCTCCCCGCCTCGCTTGCCATGACTCGGGTTGAGTGAGGTGCTGGGTGTCATCGTTTTTGTGCTCTGGCCGAGGTAGCTAGATACCTTGCAAGATGTGCATTTCCTCTGTGTATCGATAGTCTCTGACGTGCAGTTGAAGATTAGTGCGGCCAGCCTCAGGATCTAATCTGGCAGAGTGAGGGAAAGGGGCAGTGGATTGAATCGACGGATGGAGGAGGTTGGGAGTGGGAAGGGAGAGGTGCAGGCTTAGTATGCATGTAATATCCCAAGAGGCATATGGGGGGGGGGGGAGTGCTTGTGGCAGCTCAGCATGTCAGCAGAGGAGTATGAGCCGGGGAAGCGCGGAGGCCTTGCAAAGGGAAGGCTGGGGTGTATGGTGGTATGTGTCGTGTAAGGTACAGGGCTCTGACCAGTCACGTACGGGCGGTGGTGACTTGGAGTGACCATTAGGAATGGGATGTGGCGTTGGGGAGCAGGAAGTTACAAACTGTGCACAGGCGAAAGGGGCCAGTGGCATTGCATGTTTCCCCCATATGGCATCCCGCCAGCCAACTCGAGACTCATTGCAGCTGTGCTGCCAGGTAGTAGTCTTTGAATGAGGGGCTCCAAGTCTGCCTTTTCCCACCAGCAGCTGTAGTTTTTTCAATGCTACCCGGTGACGTTTGTCTCCCCATATGAGCTCGCCCAAGAGCTTATCCGGGTCCTGGAAAAAACATCGGGGGAATCACAGGAACATTCGCAAAATAACATAGGAGCCTAGATAACATTATCATTTTGGAGATGGCGATCTTACCGGTAGTGGCGAGAGGTAGATGTTTCAAAAACTGTACTTGGGGCTTCAGGGAGGAAAGGGCTTTCTTTAAGTTGTGCTCGAATAAATCGGTGGCAGTGTGATAGAGGTAGACTCCTACATACCAGCCTGTGGCTTCCCTCCAGAGCAGGAGGGTGCTGCCGAGGCTGACTTCGTGCTGTGGTGTGGTGGGGCCGAGTGGATACTTGCAGGATTTGGCCCAGTTGACCAGGAGGCCTGCTGCCTGACCGAAGGATCGAAGAGTGTTGTGTATGAGTGAGAGGTCCGAGTGGATGTCTCAGAGGTACAAGAACAGGTCATCTGTGTATAGGGATACTGCGTGGGTCACGTCGTCCAAGGAGATCCCCAGATTGTCCTCCACTAATGAAGGCGGAGGGCTAGAGGTTTCATGGTGATGGTGAACAGCATGGGTGACAGTTTGCATCCCTGATGGGTGCCTCTCCCCATTGAGAAGGGTGGCGAGATGAGCTGGCCCAGCTGGATCCTGGAGGTTGGGTTGGCATGTAGTAGTTTGGTGTATGCTAAGAGGCGTGTCCTCACCCCCATCTTGGCCAGCACCTTGAAGAGGTATTCCCATATAAGGGTGCCAAAGGCCTTTTCAAGGTCAAGAATTAGACATGCTGTGTTCGGGTAACTGTGAGGGGCTGAATTCATGATGTGGGAAAGGCGGCGAATGTTCTGGAATGTGCTGTGTACTGGGACAAAGTCGTTTTGGTCTGGGTGTATTAACTCCGGCAGAAATTGCCCCAATCTGTCCACTAAGATTTTGCCCAAAATTTTATAATCTGCGCCTAGGATAGTAATTGGCCTGTAGAAGGAGAGGTGTGTAGGTTCTCTGTTGGGTTTTGGGAGGGACACCAGGAGTAACTCCCAGAGGGATGGGGGAGCTCTCCAAGGCATAGGGCCTCGTTGTACATTTCTTCTAGTCGGGGTGCTAGGCTTTTAGTGAAAGTGTTGTAATATTCAATTGAGAATCCGTCCAGGCCAGGGGTTTTGTTTCTAGCCAAGTTTCGATTGGCCTGTTTGATTTCAGGGGATGTGATTTAAGCATCTGTGCTGGCTTTTATCAGCCGCGGGGACACAAGGGAGAGCAAGCCTTGAGAGAAAAGGGCCAATGGCATATATGGCCAGCAGTGGGGATACCTCGTAGACTGAAGAGTAGTAGGTGTGAAACGCATTCAGGATGTCTCGCTGTGCATGTAGGGTATCTCAGTGGGGGGAGCTATCTCCAGGATTGGGCCTGCCCAGTCCTCCTGCCTGGCGAGACATGCTAGGAGTCGGCTGGACTTATCGCCCTCTTGGTGTATCCACGCTATATAGGCATTCAGATTGAAGCAGCGCAGCCACTCCACCAGGACAGCTTATTGGTAACCCTGGGCGTAGTGGGCGTAGCGGGGCTACGCGGAGGTCCACGGAGTTGCGAACAAACTGCGCTCCGCTCTGCTACGCCACCCGCCTCCACCTCCCCCTATACTAACAAGTAATTCTAAATTACTTAAAGTAAATTTAAACCACTTACCTGAACTGCGGCGTCCCCGGGCTGCCCTCCTCCTCTTCCTCGCCATCTGGATAATCCTTGAGGAAACTGCGCATGCGCGCGCGCCCGCGCATTTCTTGCGAGAAATGAGCATGCGCCGGGGCGCGCGCATGCGCAGTTTCCTCAAGGATTATCCAGACAGCGAGGAAGAGGTGGAGGGCAGCCCGGGGACGCCGCAGTTCAGGTAAGTGGTTTAAATTTACTTTAAGTAATTTAGAATTACTTGTTAATAATAGGGGGGGTGGAGGCGGGGTCTGGCCAACTCCTCCGCTCCGCTGTGGAGTGTGCAGAGATTTGCCTTCTCCGCGGCAAATCTCTGCACACTCCACGGGCGGAGCGGAGGTCTCCGCCCGGGCTTACTTATTGGGCTCTGGCTTCGGTCAACTCCGGGTGTTTGGAAGGGTCGGAGTTTGCTGCGTTCTCCAGTGTGGGTATGTATGTTTCTGCCTTGCGGACCTCTCACTCCAGCACCTTGCGTATCCCCACTGCCTCCTGTAGGCAGATTCCCCTGGTAACTACTTTCTATTCTTCTATTACATTGCCCTAGAAGTTGCTATTGCCCGGTTCTCTGCGAAATACTGCCTAATGTGTTCTTTTTGAGATTCTTAGAATGCCGTATCCTACAGGTGCTCCTGCAGGAGGTGCCACATGGGCACTGGGGGACCGGGGCATTCAACGCCAAGTCCACTATGTGCGCGGCGTGGTCTGAGATCACTCACCCTAGGTAGTCCACATGTCCTATCATGTGTGTGATGGAGGTGGAGCATAGGACTCGGTCGAAGCGGACGTGCAGTTCATATGGTGTTGAGTATAAGGAATAGATGCGGGTGTGGGGATGCAACACCCTCCAAGCATCTGCGAAGGTCCATTTGCAGGCCCACTTTGAGAAGTGTTCAGACTGGGTGCGTGGAGGGGATTGGGGAAGCGGGGGCACGAGTGATCTAGGTGTGTATCAAGTGCACAATTGTAGTCCCCGCCTAATACCCATGGTGTGTGTGTCCTAAGCGCCAATGTCCCTGAGAGCTTGGTCCAGAATGACCTTTGGTCTATATGGGGGGGGAGGGGTAGATGCTTCCTATGAGAATGCGTGCTTTGTTGAGGCGGCCATCCGCCAGGGCATATTGGCCCTCTTTATCCATAGTTGTGTCGAGTACATGAAAGGGGACTCATTTTCTGCACAAGTGCTGCAGTTCTGTTGTTGTGAGGTGAGTTTTTTGGAGACAGATAATTTGTGCATTCTGCCGCTTAAGGTAAAAATAGTGGAGTACTGTTTCCTGGCAGTGTGCATGCCACGCACGCTCAGGGTAAGGAATCGTGTTTTAGCGAGTGCCATGAGACGGAGGGTGAAGTGTGGACTGCGTGCTCCATGGGTGCACCCATGAATGCTTGTCCTGAGGTGCTCACATGGTAGTGCGCCTCTGGGGTGCTGTGTTTCGCATGCTCGCCTGGCTAATTAGCAGGGGTAGAAACTTGGGAACTGGGGGGGTCTAAAGGGAGGCAGCATCAAGTAGAGTCTACTGCAAATGGCAGCACGCCCAAACTGACTGTAGCATCTAATCTTTGGTGTAACAATGGGATGGTGGCAGCATACTGGAGTTGAGTGTGAGAGCACAAGTCAGCCCAGTGTTGTCACCGTGTGGTTATGTGATGCCCAATTGCATTGCAGTGAGATGTATAGGTTGTCTCATTCCCGTCCGCGCCTAGTGTAGCGTGTCATGACAGTGCCTGTAACATGGAGTGGGGTTCAGCCACCGTGGCAGGGCTTAACCGTATGGACATGGAGGCGGGGGGAAACTGTTGTGAAACGGTGAATGCAATGGCATATGTCACAGGAGGTTGTTAGCCGTCTGTGTTGTCACCAAAGGCTGGGTCTGTGACCTCTCCCGTGAACCTTCAGTCATGGTAAAGTCATCGTCTGAGGAGATGATGTGCAGAGCCTCTCTCCCCTTTTAAGTTGGTGGCGCCCTCCCCCAGGGATGCCACAGCCCTCATTGCTCTGTGCCAGTCTTTGATGATTTGTTCCAGGGCTGGTGGTTGGGTGGTCTGGGGTCCCAGGAGAGAGGGCCACCATGGTCTGATGTCTCTTGAGGACAAGGCGAGGAGAGCCCCCCTCTGCTGGTGCTTCACTGTATTGTTCAGCGACCCAGTCCCAAGCAGCCTGCGGGTCCGTGAATTTGAGGGATTTGCCATTTGCTAGGATGCTAAGAGGGCTGGAAACAGTAAGGAGTATTGTACTCCCAGCTGGTGGAGCCTCATCTTTACTGTCAGGAAGAAGGCATGCTGGTGTTGCACACCTTGGGTGTAGTATGGGAACAGCATTACAGAGGCATTCTCAAGTGGCAGTGGTCCTGCCTGCTTAGCTGCATTAAAAATGGCATTCCGATCCTTAAAATTTAGAAGTTGGCCGGCTTCGGGCATGGTGCTGCCCGGGGGACAGGTGTGCATGCCTGTACCCTATGAGTCCTTTCCAGCTAAAAGAATGGTGTGAGGCTGGAATAGGGAATCAAAAGATTTGAGCCAGGTTTCTAAGAAGGTCAGAGGGTCTTGGCCTTCCACTCCCTCTGGGAGTCCCAGGATCCGGAGATTACTTCTGCGGGAGTGACCTTTTGCATCCTCCACTCTCTCCTTGAGTGTCCTCACTCTTTCTTGGAGATCTCAGATTGCCAGGTGGTTAGCAGTACATTGCAATCAAAATTCGGCTAGTGTCTTTTCTCCTTCGGTGACCCTGTCCACAAGTTTATGATGATCATCACGCAGATAGCCCAGCTCCGCCACCAAGGTGCTGATTTTGTCTTCTGTGGAGATCAGAGCCTACTCTGCAGCTGTGAGGATTTTGTCCAGTTTGTCTTCTGCGGGTGCCAAGGGGCATTCATAGTGTCGGGAATGGGGGTCTCAGCCACCATTGTTGGGAGGCCTGTGGTATTGGATACCTGTGGAGGTGCCACCATCATTGAGTGACTCATCTTAGGTGGAAAGCGGTGGTTGGTGTCCCAGTCTGGATAAGTGTGGAGAAAGCCAGTCAGTACTTCGCCCATGTGGCAACATAGGCAGTCCTAGCGCTCTGTGGTGTGGGGCATCACAGTGCAGTCGAGGTTCTGGGAGGCCATGTGGTATGCTGGCTAATAGGCGGTCTTCTCCGGAGGTCCCATCCATAGTAGTGCCTAGGCACGGGTGGCAATGTAATCTGGCTGACCCCCTGGGCGGCTCCAAGGTCCGGAACAGCAGCAGAAAAGGGGTTCTCGGGAGCGCCGTCCTTGTGGTGGGTGTCGGCGAAGCACCTGATGTTGTCCTCTGGGAGTGGTGAGTGTTAATAGGTGCAGGGCTGCCTCCTCCCAGGCAACTACCTGTGCCAGCAGTGGTGCAGGGTAGCGACGGTACTCTCCGAGTCAAGGGCGAAGGCCCCTCGGCTGTCCCAGAGCCTTTATTTTGTTCACTGGTGGGGTTGAGGGGAGAGGCGCCCCAATTACAGTGCCTCCTCTTTCCTGGCACTCTCTCAGCATCCCCCCTGGAGCGTAGTGATGTGGCCCATTGGTAGATTATGGGGCCCTCGGGGGACCCGCCCCCAGGTTCTCAGACTTCACCTGCTGGTCCATGTTGCGTCTCCTCGGTCCCATGGGAGACTACATCCTTTTTGATGTCTCATTGTGTTATTGATGGTGGTGGCCGCCTGCTCTCGAGGGGCTAAAGGGGGTCCACCACCGTGGTGCCCGGTAGGAGCCCCTGCGATCTTCCCCCTAGTTGTCTGTTGTTTGGGGGGTCCGCTGCATGCCAAGTGCACCGGTGCAGGCGGCTCCCTCCCCTGCTGATTTGGAGGCTGTAGGCAGGCTCCGTTTGCCGCGCCTCAGCGCCAGGGCCAGCTGTACCGAGACAGAGGGGCGGGCGGTCTCCTGTCTCCCCAGGGGGCTTGCTTCGTGCGTCACAACTCCTTCGCAGTCTCCGCCGCCTGGGAGAGTGCCGCGCGATGCCGGCTGTTGCCTACTTCCCCCAGCAGGTCGGGGGTCTGCAAGCAGTCCGTGACATCAGGAAGTGCTCACTGCCACGGGTTTGGACTGCTGGTCAGGGTAGATAGCAGGGCATCGACCCCCCTCCCCTGTAGCTGTGTGGTTTGCAGTCCGCATTGCCCAGCTGCCGGTGGCGGGCATTGATATGAAATATTGGCAGATTATTGGCCCTAGTGTGTAGAACTCTAGCTACAAGCTACCGCCATGTTGGATGGCCAAGCCACACCACCCAGCTCAACACTTTCCTAATATGGTTGTGTTTGGAGTTGGAATAGTAAATATGAATCCCCACTCAAAGTCCAAAACGTTCCCCGATGTGGTTAAAAATTGAGTGTTATTACCAAATTCCCCCACCCCAATCCAACACTTTCAACAATATGGTTATGTTTGGAGGGTAATTATACATTTGATCCCCCCCACAGTTCAACACTTTCCCCTATGTGGTTAAGGGCCACATGTCTCAAGAGTTTTTGCATTCGCAAACGTGCCGATTCTCAGAATCGGCCTGTTTGCGAACGCAAAAAATGCTTTTGACATGTATCAAACCCTGTTTTGCGATTCGGTAACCTGTAACCCATTGGCGAATTGGAAGTGGTCCCCAAGGGACCCTTTCCCTTTTGGGAATGGCAGCGAAAAAGTTTTTTCAAAGCAGGCAGTGGTGCCACGGACCACTGACTGCTCTTAAAAAAGGAAAAGAAAACTTTTAATTTTTCCTTTTTAAATGCAACCTGTTTTAAGGAAAATGGGCTGCATTTAAAAAAAAAATGTGTGCTTTATTTAAAAGCAATCATGGACATGGTGGTCTTCTGATCCCAGCAGACGGCCATCCCTGTGATTTTAGCAATTCCTAGAAGGGTCGCAAGTTGCGACCTACCTCAATAATATTCATGAGGTAGGTCATTTGCGACCCCCTAGGAATCGCAGCAAGGGTTCAACACACTTTCATACATGCCGTTTTGCGATTTCCTAATTGTTAATCACAAGGATTCGCAATTAGGGAATCGCAAAATGGTTACTTGATACATCTGGCCCTATGTTTTTAGTAGGAATAGTTAATTTCAACCGCCCTAAGTTCTACACTTTTCCGAATGTGGTTAAGTTGGGAGTGGGAATAGTAAATGTGCCCCCCCAATCCAACAGTTCCCCAATGTGCTGAAGTTTAGAGTTACAATAGTAAGTTTGCCCCCTGAACCACCAAAGATCCCCTCAAAGGCCAACACTTTTATGTTTTGTTAGGGAAGAGTAAATCTGCCCAGTCCAACACTTTCATCAATGTGATTAAGTTTTGAGTGGGAATAATACAGTTGACCCCCCTCCCCAAAGTTCAAACCTTTCTTCAATGTCGTTAAGTTTTTAGTTGGAATAGTAAATTTGAATTGCCCAAGTCCAACACTTTTCCCAATGTATTTAAGTTTGGAGTAGGTATAGTAAATTTGAACCTACCAAATTGGAGCTGAAATAGTAAATCTTAATTCCTCAAATGCCTACACTTTCCCCAGTGTGGTTAGGTTTGGGGCAGCAATACTAAATCTGAACCACCCCTAGCCCCAAAGTCCGACACTTTCACCAATGTGATTACGTTTGGAGTGGGAATGGTATATTTGACCCCACACCCAACGACCAACACTTTTCTGAATGTAATTCATTTTGAGTTGGAATAGTAAATTTGAACCACGCAAAGTCCAACACTTTTTCCAGTGTAGTTAAGTGTGCAGTAGGTCTAGTAAATTTGGACCTCAAAAAGACCCACGCTTTCCCCAATGTGGGGAGGTTTGAAGTGGGAATAATGAATATAAACCCCCAAATTCCCACAAGTTCCCCTATGTTGTAAATATTTGGAGTGGGAATAGTAAATCTGAACCTCTCAAAGTCTAGCAGTTTCCCCAATGATGTTAGGTTTGGGGTGGGATAGGCAAATTCAATTTTCCCCAAATGTTAATACTTTCTCCAATGAGGCAATTTTTTTATTGGGAATAGTAAGCATGATATTAATAAATTGTTAGTGTTGGTTTGATTTTTTTTTGATTTTGTCCATTAAAAAGTTACACTCGTTACAGAAATTGTTTTTTGCTTTTTAATGCAGTGTTTAGGAAGTATTATTTATTTATTGGTGTATGCATTTTCTAAATTTCTCTTTTAATATATAAAATATTTACTTTGAATTATTTTTCAATAATTGCAACGTTTTTTGGAATTTTTATTTCCGGGAAAAATCAATTTTTACTGCAGAGTTACTGTATTGACACATATGCTATTGTTGTAGTAAACATACATTTTTATTTATAGTTACGCCATTTTTGTTATACATTTTGTATAGGAATTTCTAATAAACATGGAGTTCTTAATATTACTTACATTTTTTAAACATTGTAATATATTAAAAGCACTGAAAGAATGGTTATATACTTTTATCCGTATTTTTAATATGTACTTATGTACAAAACATTTTTGTACATTTTATGAACATTTTTAACATGTTTACAATTTTTTATACTTTAAAAAATAAACTATTTTAACATTGATTTCTATGCGATGGGAGTCTTTTCTCATTTTTATTTTCCGTCATTTTTTCACTTTCTTTCATTTTGTAGTCTTTCTTCATCATTTTGGACTGTTCATGGAGTTTGGGGGTGGTGATTCTATGTTGTTGGTCAATAGTTCCAGTACAACTATTTTAAACTTATATTTGAGGGTTTATTGATAGGGGCAGGTATTTGGATTTAGTTAGGCTAATATTTGTCTTTTTTTTTAGTGTTTGTTTTTCTTATTGTAGTGTGTGTTAGTTTATCGGACTGTGGCAGGCCTTATTGTGAAATGTAATGTTGAATTGAATTTTATATTTCTTTGTGGGGTTAACATTAATTTTCATGTTTCTTTTACTTTTCTTTAGGACTTTATTACGACCGGCGGTCCATAGGACCGCGTAGTTGCGGTTCGTGGTCCACCCTCCCTATTACGACTTGGGCAGTTAGACCACCACAGGACTGCCACAACCGCCGGGGATCCATGATCCTGTGGCAGTTGCGCAATGGTCTGAGGCCACAATATGCTGGCCGTGCCGCAGGGGCACCACCAAGCATATACAAGTTTCCTCACCATCATAGTTTTCATGGCGGTGAGCCCGCCATGAAAAGTGGGGCGATGAGGAAACTAAGGGGCCCTACAGGGCCCCCTGTTGCCTCAGGGTCTGGGGGCGAATGCAGGGGGCACATGTTGTGCCCCCCCTGTCAGTATGCACCCCCTGTTCCAGCACGGCATGGACTGCACAGTTCATGCAGTGCAGGAACGTGCTTTGGCGTTCCCATTGCGGTGCCTTTCTAAGGCTCAGATATGAGCCTTTGAAAGGCACTGCCGTAGGGACGCCAAAGCACTGCCTGCCAGACCACGAATGAACTTGTAATCTGGTGGGTGGTATGCGGATGAGTTTGGCGGTGTGGCAGCTGGGCCCTGGTGTGGCAGCCGCTGCCACACCGCCAAACTTGTAATCAGGCCATTAGTGTTTAGGTTCAGTTTGTAAAAAAATTTCATTTACAGGTTTGTTTACAGATGTCAGACTTTTTTTTTTGTTTAATAAAAGCTTTATTAAAGTGAAATACAAATGTACAGAAAAGTCCGTAACTTTAAATGAAAAAAGATAACAATAATAATATCCATCAATATGCTGAAAGAGAGTATACAATATACGTATTATAATATTATCAAAAATCTGTACTTATACACTCGCAAATTTTATATTTTATGATGAGAGAAAGAAGAGGGGAAGAAAACAAAAGAAAAAGAGAAAGAATAAGAAGAAAGAAGACTACCATATATATCGCATATCTAGAAATAATTTGCATATTGAACCGTACATCATATTATAAGTTATTCTTTACACTTTTTTTCACTTCGTATAACATCACAATTCATATATGAACAATTACAAAATAACAATACATATTAATGAACAAAAAGAAAAGAAGAAAAAATCAATCATGGCGGTTGAAAAACCATTGTAGAATCCCTAGATGGATTAGGCCTTTTATTCAAATAACCCACAAGCGGAGACCAAAACATAGCTTTTTTTATCATCTGCAGAGTAGACGTAGCTGATGCTGTATCCAGCCTGTGATGTGAACAAAGAATATTCCACCAGCTAGTGACACTTATGTTTTTGGCATTCTTCCAGTTTGATGTAATGACTTGAAAAGCAATAGCGAGTGTCAGATCTAGAAATTTGCCTAATTTAGAGCGTGTTGGCCAAGAGTGTGAAGAACTTCCTAGAAATATATGTGTAACATCAAAGGGAAAGTTAATGGAACAAATAGCAGAAATAATTCTACAAACCTCTGACCAAAAAGCAGCTGTTGGCGGACAATGAAAAAACATGTGCAGATATGTGCCAGGAAGGGTTCCACAAGTCCAGTCCTGAAAGACTTGGATTATATTTTTGCAACTAAAGTGGGGTAATATATAACCTCTTATAAAAATAATAAAGGTCTTGTGCAGTGCTAGCATTGAGTAAAGTATGATGTACTTTGGTCCAGATTGAGCCCCAAACCTTTAAAGACAGGGGTTGTTGAAGATCAGATTCCCACAATGTCTCAACTTTAGATTTGGTACGAGAAGGAGTAATGTAGTGTAAGTATTTGTATATATGTGACGCTTTGAGCGATGACGAAGACATAATTGGGTCAGGAAGTGGGGGGCTTATGGGAGACTGCGATTGAGAAAGGATGGAGATAGCCTGTGAAAGAGCATGTTTAAGAGACTCATATTTGGTGGCATAAGAAGAAGGAAGGACACATTTGGCTTGAATATCGGAAAAAGGAAGAGGAGTCATGTCACATAATATTTGCTTTACTTGGATTATACCTTTCTGAACACATTGTTTCCAGAAAATAGTTTGATTAGAAATATTAAGAGATTTATTTTGCCAAATAGAGGATTCCAAAAATTCTTGTATTGGGGACAAGGGTATCATGAGAATATGAGAGGATAATATATTGGAAAATTTAATAGGCAGAGCTGAGAAGGCCCGAGGAGGTTTCAAAAAGTATGGTAGAGAGCAAAAGGTAAAGGTGACAGAAGCAAGTCCTCTAATTTACGCCAAATATTATTGGGGGAGGGGAGTCAGAGTCTCCCATATGTGGTAACACCTGTTTTAAAACGAAGGCCATATGATATTGTTGAAAGTTTGGAAAGCTTACACCTCCCAACTCCTTGGGCTTACATAAAGATGCTAAGGAAATACGTGCCTTTTTGCAATTCCATAAGAATGAGGTAATCGATTTATTCATTAGTTTAAAAAAAGTTAAGGGTATTTTAATAGGAGGCATGGACAAATAAAAATTAATCACCGGTTGAAACCTCATCTTAACAGTAGCCACTCTGCCCCACCAAGACAAATATAAAGGAGACCATCTTTCCGACATTTGGATGATCTTATGGTGTACTTCTTCTAGATTTATCTGAATAGTTTTTGCTATAGAGGCAGAATATTTAATACCTAAACATTTGATGGCATGTGGAGACCACTTAAGTCCAGTGCCATCAAACATAGCCCTCAAACAATACTTATTCAGAGGGAGTACTTCCGATTTTGAAAAATTCAATTTGTATCCAGACAACCCAGAATATGAAAGCAGTAGATAAGAAAAGGCTGGGATAGATACTTACGGATCAGAGAGGTAAAAAATCACATCATCAGCATATGCTGAGAACTTAGGGGCTCATTACGATGGCGGGCGGAAGCACAACCCCGTGCAGGCGGATGCAAAAACCACCAGTTACCGCCGGCACGCAGCAGTCCACACGCCCGCCCAATTACGATGCGAAAAGTAGGCCAAACACCGCCGGCAAGCCAGCAACACCGTCCGCCATCAAAGTGCGTCCGCACACGTAGCGGTGCAGCCCAACTGACACACACCGTCCGACGAAACACGTCCCGCCCGGCGTATAAATTACGATGCCGCAAACAAACGGCTCCCACGGCCAAGAGATACCGTACGACAAACCGAAGCGGTAACACGGACGCCGAGCACGGACAACGAAGAAGCGGCTCCCCGAGCATGAATCCAGCACTGCAGGCCCTCCCCATGCTCCTGCTGATGCACCACCAAGGACGCAACGTACCGCGGAGACGCAGGTAGGCACACACACAACAAGTGCACGCAAACAGCGCACACAGTGCAAGGGCGGAAAAAGCGGACAACCCCCCACCAGCGCGTGTACACTACACATCCACCATTGCATCCACATATGACACACAGGCCAAATCGTAACATCGCGTAACACATGTGTACACACCACCTGGGACTAGGAACCAACAACCCCGTCACGGCCCCAAAGCGGCGATGACGCCGCCACACATGCGCACAACGCAGAGGCCAACCGCAGCGCCATGCATGCGTCGCACACAGACACAGGGACACAACCAAGCAGCACACACATCAGCCCCACCCCGAACGCACATGACACGTGACAGGCCTGCCACAGACATGTCCCCAACGCCCAATTCACGGACAACACCCAACGCCACACAACCGACGCACACATGTCAGTGAAGTCACGCAACAGCAGGACACACCCCAGTGTAACAAACATGGCGTAGCACACAGCGGCGGCAACACCAACTAGGAGAAGCAGGGCCTCTTCGGGAAGAGGAACGCCAGTACCACACTGAAACACCCATACCACCCTGCACATATGAACAAGACATATAAAACGGAACACCAAAGAGCCCGGGGACCGACAACAGGTGGCCCAAGAATAACATTCACACACAAGGCCCAACGCAGAGCGGAAAGGCAGCCTGCCGCCCACAGAAGGGAGAGCAGACAGCACTGAATGACCTTCCATTCCAACTCCGAAACCACAGCCCTACGACAGAAGCCGGTGAATACAGCCATTGTCCAAGAATAGACCAACACAGGCATGCCGAGGAGACCGACCACAGGGCAGATAGCGCATATCACAGAAGCACACAACGGACGGGGAAGAAAGAAGAAAACACTCCCCCATGTCGGCCACATGCAAGTTAATTGGAAGGAGTCACACATCACTGACCTTGAACTGTCTGAGAAGCATGTGGGATGAGGGCCCGTGTCCTCCAAACAAGCCAACAGAACACAAGTCCTGTCTCCCTACGACTACACAGAGCTCACAGCAACCTCGGAGCGTGCACATTGCAGACTGCACACACAGCCGGAGCACGCCACCACAACGCACCGCTGCGAAATGGCAACCGCAACACACCTACCCAACTACGCCGAACAGCTCAAGCTGTACAAAACCAACCTGTTTCATATATTGGGATGCGATCTCCTGTCCCTGCTGAACGTAAGTTACCGACTGACTTACCGCATCACATTGTTCAGCTGCGTCATGCCCGTCTTCTACTGTCGGAGGTGTCCCTACCAGCATCCCGAGGAGATATGCCTCTCCAACCCGGCATGTCTGAAGGCGGACCTGCTACCACTACTCCTCCCTCTGGACACACAC